>OX638300.1:40886676-41486676 GCA_951812265.1 Taphrorychus bicolor | reverse complement strand
GATTGGGGATGAAGGAGGACATCGAGAAGAACAAAAAACTGTTGGATTCACTCTAATTGGTACACAGGTTCTAAAGTTATAGGCCGTCAAATTCGGAAATTGAGAAAAAAAAAGAAAGAATACGCCGCTTTGAGTATTAAAAAAAATGATAGAATTTTTTTATGCTGCTTTAGAATGAAATGAGACGATTTCAATTCTTTACGAACGAAACAAACTTAAGACGAGTCAGAGCAGTCCCATAAGTGAATTTTTAAAAAGCGGAAAAAGTCGATTCTAAAGGTGCCTAAAAATCGAGCACTAAAGGGGTCTATCTCCGAAATTATTGAACCAATAGGATTTCCGTTGGTAGGTGGTAAAGGAGGACATCGAGAAGGTCGAAAAAAAAATGTTGGATTTACTCTAATTGGTCCACTTGTTTTAAAGTTATAATCCTTCAGACTCTTGTCATCAGGTTTTTAATCGACATAAGACGATTTCAATCCTCTACAAATGAAACAAACTTAACACTACTCAGAGCAGTCTCACAAGTGAGTTTTTAAAAACTGGCAAAAAAGTTCTGAATGTACCTAAAAATCGACAACTGAAAGGGTGTATCTCCGAAATTATCGAACCAGTAGGATTTCTGTTTATGCTGCTTTAGATCGAAATGAGACGATTTCAATCCTTTACGAACGAGACAAACTTAAGACGAGTCAGAGCAGTCCCATAAGTGAATTTAAAAAAAGTGGAAAAAGTCGATTCTAAAAGTGCCTAAAAATCGAGCACTAAAAGGGTCTGTCTCCGAAGTTATTGAACACATAGGATTTCCGTTGGTAGGAGGTGAAGGAGGACATCGAGAGAAGAACAAAAAAACTGTTGGATTGACTTTAATTGGTCCACTCGTTCTAAAGTTATATAAAAACCATCAAAGTCGGAAATTGAGAAAAAAGAAGGAATGGTCTTTTTTGGTTATTTGTTTTATTATATTGTGTTGTTTTTTATCGAAATGAGACGAATTCAATCCCCTATGAACGAAATAAACTTAACACGAGTCAGAACAGGCCCATAAGTGGGTTTTTTTAAAGGCAAAGAAGTCGATTTAAGTGTGCCTAAAAATCGACCTCTAAAGGGGTCTCCGAAACTATTGAATTACAAAGATTTCCGTTGGTGGGAAGTGAAGGAGGACATCGAGAAAAACTAAAAACCGTTACATTCACTCTAATTGGTCCACTAGTTCCAAAGTTAAGGGCCGTCAAAATCGGTAATTGAGGAAAAAGAATAAATACTGCCTCTTCGTCATTTCCAGAAAAAACATGTTGAATTTTTTTATGCTGTTTTTGATTGAAATGAGACGATTTCAATCCCTTGTTAACGAAATAAATTAACACGAGTCAGAGCAGTCCCATAAGTGAGTTTTTTAAAAGTGGTAAAAGAGTCGAAAGCAATATCCCTCCTATAATCATTTTCAAAAAAAATAATGTTGGAATTTTTTTATTGCTCTTTTTGATCGAAAAAAGACTCCAAGAAGACAAATAAAACTTTTTGATTCACTTCAATGGCTCCACTATTTCTAAGGAATTTTAAACATTGAGAAAAAAGACAGCTCATTAAGATTTACTCACACAAAACTCCAAGAATAACGTTTTTGTTGTGTAAAACTTCTGGTAAGGGACCACATGGTGCGGGCCTTTTCCTTGAACTAAATCGCAACAAGCCTGTAGAAAGGCGGGAATCACCACCCATTATCCCAATAACTAACTCGAGATTATAAAGTTAATTATTGAGGTAACCTCACTTAAGATGAATAACTAACATGTAAAAAAAATAAATAATAAAATCGCGACATACTGCAGGGTATTATTGATTAGTTCAGCAGACAAATCTCACTACATGAGCTCGTTGGGCAATTTTTACCGCAGTTCGGGGGCCTCTCGGTCTTCCAATTTTGCCTTTTTACCATAAAGCCTTTATTGTGGCCGGCCCCGGAAATCTACGCTACAAAATACGAGAGTGTTTTATTTCCGAAAAGGACTATTTATCTTTTTCGGGAAGCCGGTATCCCGAGAGATTTAGATGTTACGAATGAAGAAGCAACAGAAAACAGATGTATTTGGCTCGAGTCGAGGCTCCACGGTCGGCGCAATTTGATCAAATATTGATAATCATCTTTTTGTGCACCTTGGCCGCTTTGTTTACGTATTAACTTGTACAAAACTACGCAGCAGATATGGGAAAGAAGGATGTCACGTTAAATTAACTTTTCAGCCATTCTCTCCCTCCTGAGCTGACGTAACAAACAACTCCCGGCAACTCCACATTGAATAGAGCCGGCCTGTCAGCACTTTTCAAGCATCCGCCGAAGTTCGAAGCTCCGAAGTTCAATGAATAGGAACGAAGAAGTTTTCGCACATCGTGCCAATGTGTGAGGAATACTAAGTCAATTTCGAGGCCACGCCCACTTATAAAATGCTTAATTGATTCGGGAGCAGGTACAGAAATTTACACTACACACAGGAGCTCAATCCTTGTGCGTCACAACGAGCCTTCTCCGAACCTCTAACGGTGACGTCATTGCGTGTGCACCAATGAGACAGGTCAATCGAATGCAAATGCAGGCTGCAATTGTGCTCCCCTTTTCTCCAGCCTCCCCCGCCATCCGCGATTCTCGCTTGTCCTGCCATTTTACGGGTGTGTATTTGTAGTTGTGTCAGGGCAGCGGCGTCGGGAGGGGAATGGGTAGTGTTTCGATTACCCCCCTTTTTTTCCTGTGGAACACAAGTACGGTCTGGAATTTAAATGGGGGTAGTGATGTGAAGCATAAAGTGAAACAGCAGGGCCGAGGCTCGACCGGAGTTCCGGATCCAGTATTGGAATGGCCAGGACGCGAATTGGGTCATTGGGCCTCTCTCTCTCAAACGCCCACCACCTGCATACAAACATCGATTGCTGGATAATAATTATTTTATCTGAGCCCGGATGGAGCGGTGCGTAAGCTGAATCGAGGCCTGGACGCTTGCTGTTGGGG
Organism: Taphrorychus bicolor; assembly: GCA_951812265.1. Classification (NCBI taxonomy): domain Eukaryota; kingdom Metazoa; phylum Arthropoda; class Insecta; order Coleoptera; family Curculionidae; genus Taphrorychus; species Taphrorychus bicolor. Next base: position 41,483,672 of record OX638300.1, on the reverse strand, counting down.
CTCATTAACTGTTAAACTACCACCAAGTGTCCTGTTCGCTGCGATCGTCAACCCCGCAAACAAAACAAAGGAGTATCGCTTAACAGGGCACTCGTCTGTGCTGTTTAAGCTCTCTCTCGTCGGGGCCTTTTTATAGGGATTCCATTGTCTTATTATTACACCGTATACGTATACATACTCGAGCACACGCAAAACCCCCCCTTTTCAATGCGCCATCTGTTATTAAGTACGGTCACCGTGCCTATCAAGGGCCGAAGGGCTTTACTAAGTCTCCTTTGAGGTTGGCAAACATGTGGGGAAGTGAATTATGAGGCCATTAGTGTGTTTGTAACAACTCTCATTTTAACTGTAGAAGTAAGTTTCTTTCAAAGAGTGGTGGTTTTGTTTGCATCAGAATTCGTATTTTTTCAGTCCCAGTACTAAAAAAGCTGTTTGAAAATTGAAAAATCAAATTTTATTAAGAAAGAAGAGCACTGAATTGTTCAGTAGGTGTAGAATATATAGAAAATCAAAAAGAGTTGTTATTTGCTTAAAAAGGAGGTGAGCGATTTAGAGGAGCAAAGAAGGAAATAAATGTTGTAATGCAAAAAACATAAGAACTAATATGTTGCAGATTTTTTTTTAAAGTTTGCAGCATTAAATAGGATGTCTTGTGTTCAGTCGAACCCTGGAAACAACGCCTCAAACTCAATTAATCTACGTGCCTTACAGTTCATTTTCTTTAACGAGACACTCTCTTTCAAAACGGTTTTGCTATCATCAGATAACGAGTTCCCCAATCCGTGCTCCGTAATTACTGAAGGGCCGGTGGCGATATAATAAAAGAAAAAATCTCTATCCCTGCTCAGTTCGGCCTCGCAACAAACGAGTTGCGGCAGAGGTACTTGAATAAGGGCTAAAGTACGTACAAATCCAAACCCGAGAATATTTGCCGACATCACGAAAATATGTGGAAACGCAATCCTCCAACTCGGAGGCATAATGCCCACTTCAAACTCCATTAATCTCCGGGAAGGGAAAATGGAAGGAGTTTTGCCATTGCCGTTGCGGTTTACAGGGCGAAGATAGACAAAGGCCCTGAGACGATAATAAAAAAGGAAAATTTTGTTCGAAGCTTTATTGGAAAAATAGGGAGTCAGAATTTCGCTGCAGGAAATACTTTCATCCCTACAGACGACGAAAAACTGCATTTCCGCGCCAAGACAGAATTCCAGACACACCGAGGGGATTTTTCCTCCAGGATTTTTCACACAATAGGTGTAATCAGGGGTATGGAGTCGGAAAAATATGGAGCTCCATTCGTTTGTAGTAACAGTTGTACATAACTCAAAGTCTGCTGCGCATTCATATTCTAGTTTCACACCGTAGACTACTTAAGGTCATTGCTTGATAGGTATAGGAGGTAATTAACCCAAAGCGCAATCATCCAACGTTATCTGTCTAATTGGCTTCACTAATTAGAATAACAGTAATCTTGATTTACATGGTCTAGGTTATCTGGTGGGGATACGTAGATAGTAGATAGACTCAAAAAAAACTCCTACATAGCCACGGGGTGCACTAAACCGGGAATTTATGCTCCATTATTATTAAAAAAGCTACCGTAAACGAGAAGCGATATATCTCGGCAAACTCCGGAACCCCCGGAATACGGAGCTACGAAAAACTTTGACAGATACGAAGCGCCGCTTTCAAACGCGTTAGGCAACCAACTCCTCATTGTTGAGCTGTGCCATTGCTCCGGCGAACTCGCTCTACTTATAAGACCGGAACTAATGAGAATAGTTAGCAAGCCACAAATAAGATGTTTTAGTGATTATTTTTATCGTCAGATAAAGTGTTTTTACAGGCCCCGGGTGTCAGTGTTTTTATATAGTAACGTGAAAATTGAAGAATCCAGGTTGGGTTGGGGGCCAAATTCATGTTCAAAGAAATTTTCACTGAAAGGCGAAAAGGAATTTAGTGTTCGGAGTTTTACATGGACATAACTTTTTGAGCAAGTACCAAGAAAGAAACCGGAATTCTCGGGAATAGATAATGCATTATGGTAGTGAGAACACACAACAAAATATGGTTTGCAAGTGGCGTCATCGGACGACGGCAGATGCTTCTACTAGGGCATGTGAGATAATAGTGAAGTGAAACTAAGTCAGTTTTCTGCCGAAGTTGTCGCTTCCCAGAGACAGATGCCCGAGATTCGTACCTATACCGTCTGGAGACGACGTTCAGCAGAGTATCAAACTCATTTCTCTATCAGGCAGAGGAACCATAGACTGGTTTCGCTCTTATTTGAGCTCATCAGTATGGTATACCTCAAACCTGACAGAAATACGAATGCGAATGATACTTGGTCTCCTCTCTTGCTCAAGGCACTGTGTATGTACGCAAGAGGCGCCATCGGACGACGGCAGGTGCTTCCACTAGGGCATGCGAGATAATAGTGAAGTGAAACCAAGCCAGTTTTCTGCCGAAGTGGTCGCTTCCCACAGACAGATGTTCGAAGTTCGTACTTATACCGTCTGGGGACGATGTTCAGCAGAGTATCAAACTCATTTCTCTATCAGGCAGAGGAAGCATAGACCGGTTTCGCTCTTATTGGAGCTCATCATTAAATAAAATTTTTTATGGAGGACCATACTATATTAATCACATTACTCTTGTACATTCTCAAGATTAATGCTAATCTTTACTCACTTGTGAATAATGAGTTGTCATGGTAACGAAACGTGTCGTGGGCATTTTAGTGGGCAAGTAAATTATCATTCTATTAGGATTTATTGAGACAAATGTAGGTTACAGTGTTTCTTTTTAACAAAAAAAAATTATTTTTCACTGAAACATACTTAAAATAGGCCATAAAATGAAGTAATTTACCGTCCACCCTCGTAGCACTGAAATGAACATGCGCGGGCGACTAGACCGTCATCTATCGACGCATCAAACGTCGCGCCGTACTAACGTGAAGCTAGCGGTTGCATACAAATACGTGCATTGTTGCCAAGTTGTTAACTATTACTTGTGGTCTGTCGTCAAAATAAAAAAAAAATGTATATTATGACTCGTCTAAGGTTCAAGGGTTGATCCCCTTGAGCACATACACTATTCAAAATAGCATCGTACGGGCAAGTCCCCCCTCCCTCGAAAACATGTATTTCTCGATTTAAGCAAAACCCGGCTTTGTGACACATCCAAATTAAGTGTGTTCGTAGAACATCGCGTTCTATATAAAATTCAGAGGTCCAGTTTGCTCAAAACTATAAACGAAGGTTCAATACACCCCCACCCTCCAAAATGTATATCTCCCTATTTAAGCGATGTTCAACCAACACTCTTAATTTGGATGTGTCACAAAGCCGGGTTTTGCTTAAATAGGGAGATATATATTTTGGAGGGTGGGGGTGTATTGAACCTTCGTTTATATTTTTGAGCAAACTGGACCTCAGAATTTTATTTAGAAAGCGATGTTCCACGAACGCTCTTAATTTGGATGTGTCACAAAGCCGGGTTTTGCTTAAATAGGGAGATATATGTTTTAGATGGTGCGGGGAACTTGCCCGTAACATGCTATTTTGAATATGATCCTTTGAACCTTAGACGAGTCACAATATACATTTTTTTAAATTTTGCCACAGGCCGCTTGTACTAATAAAAGTTAACTTGGCAACAATGCACGTATTTTTATGGAACCGACGCTGGGGAGCGCTGGCGCCGGGGATGTTAGCTTCACGTTAGTTCGCGCCGCCGATTAGCACCAGTCGTGGTCATGGTTTTAAAATTGTGAATTATCTTTGTGGTACCTATAACCTATCATACCTATTTGAGAACATTCAGAATTTTGGTCGTGGATAAAGTATAGTAATTAATTCGCATTTATTGAGCTTTATTAACGACTTTCATTAATGCTGTTGTATAATATACTATTGTCCACGCTTCACGAATCATCATGTGTCTACTTGTAAACACATAATAGGGTATATCATAACTCTTTATGATTGAGATAATATTCATTATTCACGCTGCGTCAATTGTTTTTTTCATTATACACTCCTTAAGATTTGCACGCAAGCGTTGCCATGTTGGAAATTACTTATATATAAAAATGTTAGATGGCAGCACTAGTCGCGAGAGAAACACGTACTTTGTAAACAACCCACGCACACGCGCTTAATGAATCGGATCCGAGTCCCCATATTTGGGCCTCAAGGTCACTAAGGAATGTCCCGTACGTATTGACGTATATGCCATTCTCTTATTATTGTCATCAAGTAGGCGTTAGAAATTTGACTTTGACATTTTTATTGTATCTTCTCAACATGTGCTAAAAGGAGATGAGTATAAAAAAAATGGTTTCATAGGTAAGTAGATGCCAAAAATAAGTGACTGGGTAATACTTACGGAGAGAAATGCATGGCCATAATGGTTTTAACGTCACTTCGACTTTTACAATCAAAACAAACCTCGTGTTGACGACCGCAGGTGAATTGCGTGTCACCTTCAGTGATGATGGCCTGCATTATATGCTTGTTAGATAATATACTATTAACAGCCGGCGATAATAATGACGACAAACTGGAAAAATTTGGTAAAAGTGTCCTGTATTGGGAGGTCTTTCTTGGCAGCGAAAATATTTTGCTGAATATTTTAATTGATATCCCTTTTCAATAAATATCATGATCCCAAAGAACGTCTTTAGATGTTAGTTATAAAAAGAAAAAATCAGTTAGTAGTGAGAGAAAGATACCTTTCCAAAATTTTGAAAAATTACTTGATTATTCAATAGCTTGAGAGAAAGTCTGAGCCAAGCGTTTTATCTAACTCTATTGTATGTCATATTTGGGAGTTTGAAGTGATTATAAGTTGTAATGACAGCGAAACCGGTCTATGGTTTTGCCCCCTGACAGAGAATGTAGAGGGTGTTCAAAGTCCGTTTCTTTTTATATCATCTTTTTCTGTCAAAAGTTCATGACCTTCTAGATGACTTCCTAATGAACACCCGTTATATCTTATTCATTTATTATTGCCATCTATTTGTTGATGGAAATCTGGCTTTGACATTTTTATCGTAGTGTGTTTATTTGAAAACGTCATCTAGTTGGCTGTGAAATGTCAAAACAAAAATGAAGGAGAACAAAAGTACATTTACTTTGGTTACGTCATCCTTTTCTGTCTAAAATCCATAGGTTTCTAAACGACGTTTTCTAATAAATAAACACCCCGTATCTTCTACACATGTGCTGAAAGAGGATATGTATAAAAAATTAAGTTTTTAAAGGTACCTAAGTGAGTGAGGTACAGTTTGATTACTTTTGCTACGGCGTCGCCATCTGACGATGTAGGTCGAAATCTTCGCTATCCACCTGTGTAAGGTGACAAAGATAGTAGAAAATTGTGTATTTGATTCTCAATTTGCATGCGTTTTGTGAAACACCTCTTATCATTAGATGGCGCCACGTTCTCTATATGTATTTCATTTATAAATATTCATTTCAATTGAATTTTGTCAATTTCCAGCACAGTAAATTAGACTTTTTTTGTCAAAAGCAAATTTTTGCTCCTCAAGCTATTACCAGTTTTAGAATATGGGCATTAGATTTTCTTGTCCGTTCTCTGTATATAAGAGCTCCTTATAAAATTGATGTCAGGGGCTACAAACTCATATGTATCCAATGTTCCATGTATATTATGTGAATATTCAATAAAAAATCAATGTCCATCACTTGGAGTAGGAGTAGGATGTGTCACGTACATTATTCTTGCTGTGAGAGCATGCACCTCAAATCTTCAAAATTTTAAATAGCAGAATAAAGTATAAATGATATTATACCTAGAGAAAATGTCTTTCGATAGAACTAATTTTTATTATTATTAACAATGACAAAACCTTGTGTTGTCAAACTTTGCGTACCTTATGCCCAATTTGAGAAAATTAAAAAATTCTTATTTGGAAGGGTAGATGCACCGCACTCATTTTTAGCCAATTTGCTCCAACTAAGAAGATATTGGTATCTTATCTAATAGTAAAATCGTAACTTTTAAAGGTAGACCAATCGAGTAGGTAGTCAGCTAGCAGGTGTAGAACAAATAGCCACTTCACTCTCTCAAAATCTTCAACGTTTTGACCTTTATTATTGTGGTCTTCTTCAGCGCTTTTTCAGTTAAAGAAGAACACGACCAAAGCATAGTTTTGCTTCTCTGTTTCGTTGGTCCCTGTATTCCATTATTCTTTATGTTGAATTTCTAGGATTTTTAACGGCTCAGAAGGTATTAGGAGGTCTACCCGATATGCACGTCCTCACACTCATTACGTATTTTTCCGGGGCTTTAGATTTTTATTTTCTCAAATTTTGAGATAACAAATTGTGAGTTTTGTTTGTATTTTTCAAACAATCTAGAAGCAGTTAAAACAATATTGAAACAAATTTGAAGTAGTTTTTCAAACAAAAAATCTCAAATAGGCTCTTTAAAATGGGTCGGTAACACGTAATATAGATTATACAACTCGCAATGCTAATTTTTCCTATAAGAAAAGAGAATGGGGTTCTTGCACAGATTTTTGATAAAAATATAACTGTATATCTCGGATGTCCCCAATTAGAAGAGGCCATATACAAAATTTGGATCACCAAAACGCAACACCGAGGAAGAAAATTGAAAATAAAAATTCGAATTAATTTGAAATTTGAGAGGCAATTAAAAACGATTTTGATAGGCTTGACGTCAATACACAGCAAAATATTGCCAGATTTATGGACTAACGGTGTGGATGCCAAGAGTATCATTTGTTAATTGTACTGGAATTGTACTGTTATTGTACAATTTCTTTTTGACTACTGAAATAATAAAGAGTTTACCAAACTTCAACTTCAAAAAGCAAAGAGATAAATCTGAAACAAATCATACGATAGTGCAGCGTAATTACTGAATTACTGAATTTTAATAAACTTATAGCAGTTTAAGTTGTCAAAAGCGGAAAGGAAATTGGCAACTGATAATAAAATAATTTTGTCGACGACCACTTCATAATATACTGACATTCAGCTTGTTGACAAAAGTTAAATAGGGCTCATATAGCGTCAGAGGGATATATGAGTTGAAACAGCGGGAATAATGATATTATTCTCGCTCGCCATTTAAATTATATATGTTGCCTTGGCAACCAGTAGGAGTAGGCAACAACGCAATATCAAACGCCGCAGCATAAAAATGCACTGGTGGCACCGATTTTGCCGTCAAACGCGACTGTCACTTTGACATTTCAATAATTTTATTTACACTACCTATAGATTTGATAATTTATAATTATTATTAGACAATGGTCGTGGACAATAGTATATTATTAAACGAGCTTTTTATGATAGCCATTATTCCCTTAGGGGGACGTTTGCGTCACGAGCCGCAGGCGAGAGGCGCAAGTCTCCCTTGGGAATAATGGCCATAAAAAGCGAGTATAATACTGTTACGGTGACCGTTACGCTCTGGGCGAAGGAGGTAGAATCTTCGCGTCTCGGCGTTTAGCATGTCGTCACGAGTGATTGATTTATTGCTCTGTTCACTTAGAACGTAGTTGTTTACGACCTTTTTTTTATGTGTTTCGTATTAATTATTTTTCTTCTAAAATATTCTAGGTGTTTCTGTAATTTTAGGATTGTGTATAAAAGGTGAACGCGAGCGAGCGGTAGGAGAGTCGTATTTTAATCGAGCTATAAGTAAGCTGAAGTACTAAACGATAATAGAAGATAAGTGTTAAGTTGTGAGTTATTTAGTAGTCGAATTGTACGTGTGTGTATTTGTGGGATAAATAAATAGTGTTTTCGTGTTAAATCGTTACACTGGAATTATTGAACCCCGAGTTCGCAACAATACTATACTTTGTCCACGGCCATTGTCTAATAATTACAAATTATAAAATCTTATAGGTAGTGGAAAGAAAATAATTGAAATGTCAAAGTGACACTCGCGTTTGACGGCAAAACTAGTGCCACCAGTGCATTTTTTACGCTGCGGCGTTTCATATTGCATTGTTGCCTACTCCTACTGTTTGCCAAGGCAACATATATAACTTAAATGGCGAGCGGGAATAATGATATTATTCCCGCTGTTTCAACTCATATATTCCTCTGACGCTATATGAGCCCTATTTAATTTTTATCAACAAGCTGAATATCAGTATATTATTAAACGGTCGTGGACAAAGTATAGTATTATACTCGCTTTTTATGGCCATTATTCCCACGGGAGACTTGCGTCCCCCTAAGGGAATAATGGCTTTCATAAAAAGCTCGATTAATAATATACTATTATTACTCTTATTATACTTCATTACCGAACCATCTTTCTCTTTCTACTTCTTTCTTTGTAGGGCGCCTTAAACAAAGACAAACATACTTGCGTTTCTTGCACAATTTTTATTTGACAAACGTCAAAGCAAGTACATTTTTAAACCTCTAACAGTTAAATTTAAAACGATATTTTGGCAACATCGCCCGGGGGTGAGTTTCCACGTCACAACTCACCGATTTCGTCAGAGGCGTTTTGGAAGAATTTGAATTCCTGCGCTGTTTTTATGGCATTTTTTCGCTAATGACTTATTTTAAAATATGTCAAATTTGTAGTTAGGTGTTTAAGGTCAAAATGAATCGAATGACACAATAAAAAAAAGGGGAAAGAACCCCATTAATAAGTGATAATTAAGCAACCCCCCAAATTACCCCATGGTAGGTACTTTTGAAAGATTTTAATTGTTGCCAAACTAATGCTTTCAGTGCTTTATCTCGCGTGCCAAATAATGCAGAAAGAACCATTTGGGGCTGTATCATCAATTGAGGTCGAAAAAACTGCTTTAAAACACATTTCAGTGTTTATTGTTTTTTCAGTCGCAAGGCTCGTTGTATAATCTCTTGAATACCCTTCGACGTTTTGCGATTACCGAATAATACTGTTACCAGGACCGGATTAACTCCTTTCCGGGCCGCTAGGCTGGGTTGTTGCCTAGACCCCCCCCCCCCCCCCTTCCTAACCTATGCAATCATATTTTTCCAAGTAGATGAAAGGATGTGAGCAACTTCCAGGTACTCTGTTACTTCAATGTGTTATGTGAAACTGCAACATCACCTCATTTTCGTTCATACGCACATCATTTCGCACATTATTTCATTCGGAATAATGTTTTTTTTTGTGCTTGCACGGGCCCTTAGCCGATGCCGGGTCCCTAGGCAGTTGCCTACTCTATCTAATAATTAATCCGGCCCTGTTCGCTTGTCCGCTTATTGACTGTATTGCATTATCTATTCGATACCATCTCGCGCGGCACGCAGGTTTATATACCCGGCCTGAACACACTCTTGAACTTTCTAGAACGGAGGCGACTGTTTCCGGTTCTCGTTTATTCTAGATGCGTTCCCGGGGTCGCGGTCGGCGCTCAACGTTGCCGCTTCGGCCAGAATATCTGTGGCCCGACCGTCGAGCGCAACAATATCTTCATTCTATATGCTATTCGATAATCACAAAATGTCTTATGGTATTGTTACGATTCGCAGCAACGCCGCATGGGAGGCGGGGCAACGCGTGTGTGGTTGGTGGAGCTTCGCGACCTATCCGCGCTGCGTCATGGCTGACACGAGTGATTTATTGCTCTGTTTATCTAGATCTAGAAGGCAGTTGTTTACAACCTTTTTTTGTTCATGTGAGATTATTCAAGAATTCTTATCAAGAACTTTCTAGGTTTTTCTGTAATTTTAGGATTGTATATAAAAGGCGCAGGGAGCGCGCGGTTAAGAATTGTACCTGTGTGTATTAGTGGGATAAATAAATAGTGTTTTCGTGTTAAATCGTTACACTGGAATTATTGAACCCTGAGTTCGCAACAGTATCATAACCGATAATCAGCTTTTAAGCATAACTATTGAAATTATGTTCGTTAGTCAAGAATTCTTGCTTGTCCTTTGTTGGCTTAAAAACAATCCTCATAACCTTCTCCCCATAAGATTCGTTTCGAATAAAATTCCATCTCGTGTTCTTGATTTTCCCCTTCAATTCTAGATTTCCCTTAAGTACGACCTCCGCTCACCTATATATGTCGACTTTAACCGAATAAACCGCCCTCGTATAACCCTATTTCGGCCAATTTAGCAGCCAGCCAAGTAAATAAAAGCCTTATAATGTAATATAATGTAGTAACTTCGTGCGCTTTTAGTGAAACTTTCGGCGGGCGAGCGCACGGACGAACTTTTCCATATTCGCATTATGATATATTAACTTTGCCGTTATGGATGGCTTTGAAAAATTTACGGCGCTTTTACGTCGTCGTCTCGGGGCGGCAAATAAAAATTCAATTCGATGGAAAAATCAGCCACCCAAGGGCCCTGCAGCCGCCACCACGCAGAAATCCATGTTTGTAGCTGAACCACAAAGAGCTGAGTGACATTCCATCGTAGCGACGAGTGGTGGCAATTTCAGACATTCCTGTAATTCTATTCGCTTTGGGAACGATTACATGACATTCCTCTTCACGAGAAAGGGGAGAATTTAATATTTTTTTGGGGATGGTCAAAACACAAAACTGCAGCTATATCTGAAGGAAACAGAACGCAAAACGACTGATGTAGGTATATCAAAGCGGACCGTTAAGAAAAAGCTCGACTTGAGTTTATATTTATGGAAAATATGGAATCAGATTTTTCCAGGCGGAATTTGCATGACTAAACCAACGAGCGCAAACAAATGTGAACAAGCCCCAGCTGCTTCTGTGTAAATAAAATAATGCGCATATCATTTGTTTTCTTCTTGCGGGAAGGGGCAGATCTGATTGTTATCGATCCGGGGGCTAGGAGGTGTTTAATTGGAGCACAAACGGACAATGGATGAGGCCAAATTAAAAATTCTCAAACGCAAAAGCGGAATCGTAAATGTGTACGATGTAAAACCGCTTTTTCTCGTTTTTGCTATTCGTGGAAGCTGCAACGGATTACTGGAGATTTTAGGGGAAAAGAGAAGAAAATAAAGAGGACTTTTTCTAAACACACAAATTAAAATTGACGCTTGCGAGAGCCTGGAACCGTCCACTTTTTCCTTAATTAGGGATTCATCGTCCTGGAACGGCGTAATTACGGATTCATACTTTTTGTGCTAGAGTGCTCTCTATTTTAGTCAAGAGCACAGTAGTGAAGATGGATGAAATTCTTGTTTTTGTGATAATCTTAAGAGAAACGAACATATCATACTCCTATTGCTCCGCAGACAAGAAATTTCGTGACGGACGCGTATTTTTCATCTTTTGCGCATTTTCTTCGTCCAGTCCGAACTATCCAATTTCACGCCTTCACTGCAAATAACGTTCCTTCGAGCTGAAATTTCCTGACAGCTTTGCTGAAAAAGTGGCGCGGATTTTTCCCATATTAGCGGATTACTTAAGAAAGGCCAACAAAAGACGAGAAAAATAGTGGTTTATGGGCCAATGAACTTGGACTTGAATGGGTCGCCATTATGATGGAACCTGCTTATCCCCCCCCCCCCCTTTCAAACACCCCACCTACCACCCCTTTGTCGTATTATTCCGGGCCGCAAATGCTGGATATTAATTCCCGGAGACAGTTCCGGTCCAGACGCCAGTCACGTGATCGCATAATATATGGCGAGCTGTAATAGTAATGTAGCTGAGTGGGTATTGTTGCTCAGCGACAGGATTTCTGTAGCTGGCAAAGCGAATATTGATAAAGTCGTATGTTAATTATTATTTTGAGTGACGGCTTTTGATAAATAGTCACATACAGGGTGACCGTTTTTTGAGTTTAACCATGGGGATCTAGGTAATTTGTAGAGATGCGGAGAATATTACATTGGGGCAAAGTTGCGCAATTATAAAAATGACGTTTCAATTGGTTTTGGAACAATTTGTAACAAATCTAAATTTAAAAAATACGTTTTTGTTTTTCTGGTCTTAATTTTAAGTGATAATTAAAAATAATGAACACTTCTTCATTGAGACAAGATTAATTATTTATTTCTGAGGTTCTTCATATTATGGGTAGTATTATGGGAGCCTATATCCTATATCCTAACTCCTACCGTTTTCGAAATCCACACAGTGGTCCTCCATAGCTTTGACGCGATGCACATTTTCCCCAAACTTTGAATTTTTTTCGATACTTGGCAATAGTGCACAAAACCTTGCAACTTTCAATTTCTGACAACTATGTGATTCGTAATGTTTGACGTTGACATTCTTTGCCACCTTTCGGTAAATACGCCAACTTTCATAGAACCAATTTTCGACAAGTTTTGTTAATTATAGAACAAGAATGATACTATAGTCTTTATGTGATTGAGATACAGAGTGACCGTTTTTCGAGTTTAACCAAGAGGATCTCGGTTATTTAACGAGATATGAAGAAGTTTAAATTAAGGCAAAGTGCATAAAAATGAGATCTTCAAATTTAATAGTTCTGTCTGCTCTCGGAAATATTCGCGACAAATCGAAATTTTGAAAAATCTTTTTTGTTTTTTCTAGTCTTAATTTAAAGGTATAATTAAAAATAATTGACACCTCTCTATAGCCACTTTTTGCTTTCTTCACGATGTTGTTTTTAAACACACATGACGTTTCGTTTTCACGCAACCATCACCAACTTTTTTTGTTAAATGACGTATACTGGTGATTTTATATCGGATTCTGAAACTTTTTGCAAGTCTGCATTCGGTTTTACTATGGGAGACAAGATAACTACTGGTTTTTGAGATTTCTCATATTATGTGGTTTAAACTTGCCTTCAATTAGTCGAGCATGTATTCTAAATCCTACCTGTTTAACCCTCAGTTGTCGCTGGGGGTGAGCAGCAATAAAACGCGATGGTGGTTCTATCGATACTCTACAAGTGTTTATTTTACAAAAGCCTTAAGTTTAACAATTGATTACGCATATGATGTGATGTAAAACAAAACAATTATTTATTGCAGTCGCATAGTTGCGCTGGAAACCGTGTTAGAAGAATCCGCTGATTTGAATAACATTAATTAGGTCATTATGCAAATAGCAATGTGACTATTGGCAATTTAAATTGAGAACTTTAAACAATTTAATGATGTGCATTTTGCAACTTAACTTTTATAAAACAATCTGTTTAAGTGATTAAACACTACCTCTTACCGTTTTCGAACGCCACACAGTGGTCCTCCTTAGCTTCGCTGCAATGTATATTTATCCCCCCAAATTTATTTTCCCCCAAAAAAATAACTTGAACTTTTTTCAATAATTGGCAACAGCTCACAAAAAACTATGTGAATCGCAATGTTTTACGTTGACATCCTTTGCCACCGACCCATCCAATGACTTTGAAGATATGAACAAAGCCAACACATGCCGATAATTCCCTAAAAATGATCCCATTTTTTGGGAGGAAGTCCGGCGCTCTTTTGTGAGAACACATTACGTCAAGGTTCCCATGACGTAACGTTGTGGTCAGCGCACATCATACAAGCGTCATAGGAACTACCGGATATTAATTGTCGATTGTTTTTGGTTTTTGTTAGGTTGGAAGTTAATAAGAAAATAAAATTAATGACAGTGGTAACTGTTTTGCAACAATTTGATGTAAGACATCATCAACGTCACTGCGACGTCACTTCCAGCGGATATCCTCACCAGTTTAAAGGTTCCGCATCGCTAAAAAAGGGGCCAAAACTGTAACACAGGGGGTTTCCAGATTACCTCGATGTTTGCCCCCTTTCGGTAAATATGCCCACTTTGATAGAACCACTTTTTGATAAGTTTCGTTAATTATAGAACAAGAATATTACTATTGTCTTTATGCGGTTTACATACGGACTGTATAAATAAATTAAAATATAAAAAGGTACCGTAAGTAGAACGGGGAAATTTTGTGACAGTTTTTGAAATGTTTTTCACTTTTGTAGCATCATACTTCTGAAAAATTCTGTAGCGTATTTCGCTTCTGAAAAATATTTGTAAAACCCAAATTTTAAAGTCGGGTTAAAATGGAAAATGTCAGGAATTTCAATCATTAAGATTGTGGAGGCGGCCTTTGCTTCTATATGATTTATTTGGTAATATTTTAATTAAAGATTTAGAAGCCAATAACATTAATAAGTAATAAAAATAAAAAGAAAATACAAAAAAAAAGAAAGAACAAAATAAAATAAAATACACGACGAACCGAGTATTGTGCAGGACCAGGACCGCAAGCCAGTTGAAACGCATCTGAAATAAAAGTAAAAGGGTGTTGAGTTACCCTGTTCAACACTAGTTGATTCTATATGAATTATTAAGCTATTAAAGTTACGCTCAATTAAGAAACTGTGTCAAGCTCATTTTATAAGCTTTGATTAAACAAATTTCAATCAAAATACTCCATTAAAACTTAACTAAGAAAATATGTTGAAACTCAATTATTGAAAAGGTATTGCATCGAAAGATCCATACTATGGACACAGACCACTATGCCCTGGCATCGAAAAGATCTATACTACGGACACAGACCACTATGCCCTGAACGCCTATCTGTGAAAATGCAATAGACAATCCTGTATTTATTCTTAATAAATTTATATCCTCTCCATGAGGCCGGATTGCTATTCATAACCACTGATGCGACTATTCGCACCCTGCAATGCCGCGAAGATGTGATAAACAATCCTTTAATCCCTATCAAGTGGCTGGATGCTACCACATCAACACAAGTACGACCAATCGTACCGGAAGCACAAGTTTTGAGTACTGGTACAAAAAAAAAACAATCGGGCGTCCCCACGGCGGCAGGCCAACTTCAACTCATCACAAGAAGGGGCTAAATTATTATCTATCAAATAACCAAAAGCCAACTTCAAGATCTGAATGTTCAGTTTGAAACCCCCAGTCACGACTATTCGTGCCATAATCGCCAAAAACGCACACACAGTGCAAAAGGTCATGGTAAATTCTTTCAGCCCTTATCAATGAACAGCAATTAATAGGAAATGTGTCAAACATCTCTAAGGACTGACGTCCTAAACCAACGATACGACCATTCGTACCTTAATCGCCAGCAATACGACCAATCGTACGCTAAAAAAAAACATACCAAGCACCAAAACAAAGATAAGCGGTAGAATAGAAATTAACATGATGCCTGACTTTTAATTATTGAGAAATATTCATCAATTAATATGAGTTGATTGAGATATTTCATTAAATAAAAGAAAAATAGAATAACCATGATAAAACAAGGTTAACTCAGTGAGAAAACTCACATCTTCAGCAAATAGAATTTAACATGATACCTGACTATTTAATTATTGAAATATTTATCAATTAATATTAGATGACTGAGATATTTCATAAAATATAAGAAAGTTAGAATAACCGTGATAAAAACAAGGTAAACCCAGTGAGAAAACTCACCTATTCAACAGAACTCGGGCACAAAACAACACCACAACCACACAGTTTAACAAGCGTGACACTAATAACCGACTCTAAATATTTCCTTAAAGCAAAAGCCAAAAAGACTAATCTACGCAATCGATCCAGGCTAAATTCCCAGGACGAGGGTAGAAATCATAAGTGCCTACATGGTCACTTGACATATTTATTACCAGTTAAAATAACAAAACCCTCGAGACATCGGGTTCTGCTTAAATTTCGGTTCTTAGAAACGCTTATTACGGGTGTTGGGGAGTGTTGTGCCGAAATATTATATTATAACAAAAATTTGGTTCTTACAGTCGGCCATCCTGCAAGTAGCTCGTCTCGAGATACATCGAATCAGCACTCTTGTTCGTCGTCATCGGAAGGTAGAACCACTCCGTCTTCATCCTCATCAATGTCACTTCCACTATCGTCAGAAACTCCTCCAGGTGGACACCAAGGTCTCATTTGGTCCACTGCTATGGTCTTCTCGTACCTCGTACTTCTCAACGTTCGATGAGAGTCATTAAGATCTTTTATGACGTATCGATCGTTAGGTAACACCTTCTTAACTAGCATAGGGCCACTGTATATTGGAGCTAATTTACGACTTGTTCCAGTGGCAGGGATTTGTTTCTTTATGACCACTAGATCTCCTTCTTTGTATACTTTAGGTCTCTTCCGTCTTTTATCATAACGCTCTTTTTGTTTTAATTGGGTTGCGGACATCTTCTCTGCAGCGTTTAGCCTTATATTTAGTAGGTCTTCTAGCATTTCTGGTAGTTGTTGGATCTCATCCTTAAGAATTGAGTCACTACCGCCACGTGGTTTATATCCAAATAATAGTTGACTCGGTGTCTTCCCTGTAGATTTGTTTGGAACATTGTTTATGGCGAATTGTACTGCTCTAACTTGCTGGTCCCATAATTCTTCTTCCGGAACAGATGGTAATAATGCACCAAGTATTGTTCGGTTTAATCGTTCAACCTGTCCATTCGCTCGAGGTGTTGCCACGGCATTTACAATGTGCTTGATCCCATTTTGTTTGGTAAATGATTTGAAGTGTTTTGATGTAAAACAACTACCTTGATCTGTTATTAAATTTCTCGGTGTTCCATACGTAGCAAAAATATCTTTAAAGTAGTCTATTACATATTTTGATTTTGTTGACTTTACTGCTCGTAAAAATGTAAATTTTGTAAATGCATCAATACCTACTATCAAATAACAATTTTGTCTTTTGGATTTTGGGAAAGGTCCTAAGTGATCCACATGGAAGGTAACAAGAGGTTGTTTGCCTTTTGGAATTGGATGTAGAAATCCTTCATGTTTTCCAGAATTTCGTTTTGTATACAGGCATGGGATGCAACAGGATATGTATTTTTCGACGTATTTGCGCATTTTGGGAAACCAGTAGTTCTCGCATAAACGCTGAAGTGTCCTCTCAGCTCCAAAATGCCCAAAATCGTCGTGTGCTGCTTTAACGACTCTTTGTCTCATTCCTTGCGGAACCACCCATAAAATTCCTCGCGCTGTGATGCGATAAACTCTTCCATTTCGTAGGCAGTAGTGCTTGTAAATATCTTTTTGATAATCGGTGGTTGGTTGAGTTGATAACACGTTACGAATTTCTTTGATCTTTTCGTCTGTCAACTGTCCTGAAAGAACCCAATCGGCTTCCTCAATATGTAGGATAACTTCACACTCAGATGGCTTTTCTGGAGGTGGGTTATGGCTTAGTGCATCCACTTGATTCATTCTTGTACCGGGTCTATATTGAACATCGAACCTAAATTCTTGTAACTCTAACCACCATCGAGCAATTCGGGGAATCAAATGTTTTTTATTATTTGTTGTCTTCAATGAGTTACAGTCCGTTACTACTGTAAACTGAATACCCAACAAATAACTTCTGAACTTCCTTAAACTCTCCACAACGGCTAGAGTTTCCAATTCGAAAGAATGGTATTTCTGTTCAGCATCGCTTGTTTGTCTACTATAGTAAGCCACGGGATGAAGTCGTTCATCTTGCTGCCGCTGCAATAGGATACCTCCCAATCCTAATTGACTAGCATCTGTGTGTAGCTCCGTGGTCGCATTCGGGTCAAATAGACTTAGAATTGGTTTTGACACTAACATCTGCTGAAGAGTCCTGAAGGCAGTGTCTTCCTTGTCGCCCCAAGTCCACGTTGTTCCTTTTTTCATCAAAGTTGTTAAAGGCTTCGCTATCATGGCATAATTCTTTACGAAATGCCTGAAGTAACCAGTCAGTCCCAAAAACTGTCGAATGTTGTGGACTGTCTTGGGTAATGGGAAGTTCTCCACAGCTTTGATTTTATCATTTCCTGGACTGATTTTTCCTCGTTCAATTTCAAATCCAAGATACGTGACGGAAGGCTTCAGGAAAGAACATTTTGATAGGTTGAGAGTTAATCCTTCTTCTCTAAATATTACTAGTGCTTCACGCAAAGCCTTTAGAGCATCGTTGACGGTACTTCCAAAGAGCAAGACATCATCTAGGTATAGTGCTGATTTTTCCCTAAGGGGCTTTAGTATTTTAATCATCAGCCTTTGAAATACTCTAGGCGCATTTGTTAGTCCAAAAGGTATTCTATTGTATTCATAGTGTCCTTCTGGGGTAACAAAGGCGGTGTAGTGTTTGGATGCCTCTTCTATTGGGACCTGATGATATCCAGATCGAAGGTCTAAACTGATAAAATAGTTACCTCCTTGCAACTTGTCTATTTGATCATCGATTCGCGGTAGAGGGTAACTTTCCTTGACAGTTAATGAGTTTAGTTTGCGATAATCCACACATAGGCGTTGTTCTCCATTTTTCTTTCCAACCAACAGTACAGGAGATGAATATTCAGAGTCAGATTCTCTTATAACGCCATTCACTAATAGTTCTTCGACTATGCCTCTGACTGTATCTTGTTCGGTCCTTGCCATCCTATATGGCCTATAGGAAAATGGTTTATTGTCATGGAGCTTAATGGTCATTTCTGCTGACTTCATACAGCCTAATTCATCTGTACTCAGGGAAAAACAATCTCTAAATTCATTAAGGAGATTTACTAGTTGCTCTCTTTCGTTTTCCTCTACGGGTCCTATCGAAATTTCGCCTAAGGGTAGCGGTGGTAACGTTATCTGGTTTAGCTTCATCACTCTTTCGGTAGGTGGTTCTTCTGCTTGACATGGTACTGCTCTTGCAAATATGGTCCCTTTCTTAAATGTAATTTTGTTGTCGGACAAATTAATGCAAGGTACAACGGGTGTGTGACCAGGTTGAAGGGTAATTAATGTACGTGGAATACAGTGTTCTTCTCCATCGGGTAGTCTTAAGCTAGACTCAATGAAAACATCGCCTTCGTATCCATCGGCACACACACAAATGTGTCCCACCTTATCTGAAAACACCGTGATTGGCTCTGATATTCGAAGAACAATTTTATGATCTACTGGGTTCCTTTTGTGTTCAGATGAATTTTGAGGTACGTTTCTGAAAAACTTTAGTGACAATTCGTCTTTAACCATCAAGATATTCTGTAGTTCTGTGAAATTTCTTCCTATCAAAACCGGGAATTCTTGTACTACGTTTTGAACTACATGAGCAGTAATATTTTCTTCAATCTCGTCAATTTTTAGTTTAAAAGAGACGGTTCCATTTGTAGCAATGCGTCCATTCCCGTATCCAAGTAAAGTAGTGATATCTTCTTTATTTACATCTAAACTTAATTTTTGAGCTTCATCTAAACACTAGATTTAGGTAGTTCTTGTATGACACTACAAGAACTACCTAAATCTATATATGCTACTGAGGGTATATCGTTGATAGTAATATGTTTATAAAACTTAGAATTAGGAAGGTCTTCCAATAGTCATATGTTTTGATTACTGGATTTTTGCGATTTTCTTTTTGCAAAACACCGATCTTCGGAATGACCTGGTTTATGGCAAAAGGTGCAATTTTTGCTGGGAGGTTGATTATCTTCTTTTCTTGGTGCTCGACAATAGGTGGCAACGTGTCCTGTTTGTTTGCATTTATAACATTTCAAGTTACTTGAAGATCGGCTGGACGGATGAAGGGTACGGTATGGTTTCTGGTTTCGGGAAGATCCCGACGATGAAGTAGGTTTTGGGTTTGCTGTCACACTTTCTATGCTGCTGAGGTATGCATAAAGGGACTCGGGCGTCTGATGATTTCCAGAAGTAGCAGCTGTTTTTACAATCACATCGTAGATTCCACCTATGATGCAGGAAACGGCTTTGGTACCAAATATTTCGCATTTGTTCAACATTGCCGACTTTTCGTAGTAATACCTGGTATAGCTTTCGTCAACGCGCTTTTTCCGCTTTAACATATCTTCGAGTTCAGTGCAAAAATCTCGAGATGAAGGAAACCCTAGAGTTAGTTTCTCTCTCCACTCACTCCATGTCAGCTTGAGAGTGGGTTGACTTTTATACCAAGTTTCGGCTAATCCACGCAGTTTTGTCATTGCAAAGTATATAGTGGCTTCTTCGGTCCATTTAAATATGTCACGCAACTCTTCGACCTTTTTACACCAATCTTCAACTGAAAGCTTTTTGTCTTCGGGATCAAATTCGGGAATTACATCGCCTTTCATGGTCGGAACGCTGGGTGTTTGATTATTTTGTTTTAAGAAGCTAGTCATTACGGCTGTAAATCGATCTATAGACTCATCGGTTGAAGTACGAGAGGAACTACGAGCACGATTTCTAAGAGGACCATCCTCGTCCGAAGTAGCCCGTGAGCTTGAAGGAAGTGCGCGCTTACGACGTTGTGAACTCATTTTACGTTAGAAAACTCGACTGGTTTGCCAATAAAAAAAAAAAAAATAAATAGAATTATTAAGCGATGGTGCAATCGAGATACGTTCACCTGGCCGAGCAGTTTTGGTCTGACCTGCACTCGGACTAAGTTTTTTTTTTTTTTTTTTTCGCTTGATTGGAGTTAATATTTATTCAGTTATTTATTTGTTTTATATGAGAAAACAATTAAATTTTGTCACAAAAAAAATCTATGGAAAGGGGAGACTTCTATCCAAAAAAAAAACATGTATAGAAAAGGGGAGGCTTCCATCCCAAAAAAAAATCTAGAGAAAAGGGCAGGCTTTCATCCCAAAAAAAAACATGTATAGAAAAGGGGAGGCTTCCATCCCACTTCTGAAAAATTTTGTAGCATCATACTTCTGAAAAATTCTGTAGCGTATTTCGCTTCTGAAAAATATTTGTAAAACCCAAATTTTAAAGTCGGGTTAAAATGGAAAATGTCAGGAATTTCAATCATTAAGATTGTGGAGGCGGCCTTTGCTTCTATATGATTTATTTGGTAATATTTTAATTAAAGATTTAGAAGCCAATAACATTAATAAGTAATAAAAATAAAAAGAAAATACAAAAAAAAAAAGAAAGAACAAAATAAAATAAAATACACGACGAACCGAGTATTGTGCAGGACCAGGACCGCAAGCCAGTTGAAACGCATCTGAAATAAAAGTAAAAGGGTGTTGAGTTACCCTGTTCAACACTAGTTGATTCTATATGAATTATTAAGCTATTAAAGTTACGCTCAATTAAGAAACTGTGTCAAGCTCATTTTATAAGCTTTGATTAAACAAATTTCAATCAAAATACTCCATTAAAACTTAACTGAGAAAATATGTTGAAACTCAATTATTGAAAAGGTATTGCATCGAAAGATCCATACTATGGACACAGACCACTATGCCCTGGCATCGAAAAGATCTATACTACGGACACAGACCACTATGCCCTGAACGCCTTCAGAAGTGCCTACATGGTCACTTGACATATTTATTACCAGTTAAAATAACAAAACCCTCGAGACATCGGGTTCTGCTTAAATTTCGGTTCTTAGAAACGCTTATTACGGGTGTTGGGGAGTGTTGTGCCGAAATATTATATTATAACAAAAATTTGGTTCTTACACTTTTTTATAAATTTTTGGTTTATAACCCGTTTACGTCATATTCTTGAAATTTTTATTATGGTTTGGAGAACGCGTGAGACTTGGTAAACGATCACTCAAGTTAAAACTTTCATTTCCAGTTTAGATTTTATTAAAATAATAATAAAAACTCTAATGGCTGGTCCTGTTCAAGTTTCAATTAAACGCAATATGCATTGTTAACCATCTACTATGTCAGATTCATACAACCTTTCTTCTTCACTACCCGCACTATTAAGGCCCATTAAAGCGTTTCGTAATAGAGTGCATCGGAATGGAGATAAGGCGACGACTGGCAACCCAGTTTCGCTATCTTTCGTGCCCATGTTTCCAACAGGAATTTCGGGCTCATTTACATTGCCGCAGTGTTCTGTCGATCGGCGACGAAGATAAAACTTGTATCGCTCACTTTTCCAATAAACGTACAATGTATAGACAGGAAACACACGCAGAGATTGGTGCAGATCTAACTAGGACAGACCCAACTGAAACAAAGAAATTGGTGGTAAACGTCAAGAATTGTTCAAATAGGTGACGTTTAGGTAGGTACTACAGTGAGGGGAAGGAAGATTTGGGTTCGAAGCAAGGGCCGCATAACTCAATGTTCTGTTCGGTTGGACCTCGCTGATTAATTTCATCCGGAGATAAGGGTCCTTTGTGACGTCACTCAGCGAATAATTTATGGGTCACTATGCTGATCAGTTGGAATATCCCTTCTGAGGGTTGCTACGTTGCCTTTAATGTCAATTTTCCGTCCCATTTCAATCCCCTTGTTTGCAAACCTATACTACTGATAGAAATTGAGAGCCAAGCTATTAAAACTATATAGAGCTTCGCGATATTTGCTCTTTTTAAATGGTTTAGAATTACACCCTTCTTCTATAGTGCGGAGTTAATTGAAATTTGGCCCTGAGAATGACATGAGGTGGGGTGAGGGTCGTGGGGGTTGATTAATCTGCAATGTCGGGAATGCATTGAAAAATGTGCGTTTCTGGGGAAAATGCGCCCTCGTCTTAAAGGAGAACTGTTGATCCGTAAGTCATAAATCTTGTTGTGTCTTTAAAACGTTATTCCTCAGCCATCAAGTGAAATAAATATATCGATAAATATCTTTCGAGTCGCTGGGTCGTATTCTAGCTTCTCCAAGATAAATTTGTTTTTAAATTGATCAAGTAAACAAGAGGCCGTCCTGATCACTATAAGCTATGAAAGAACTGAATCTCGGGAACGGGAGGAGGAGCGAGCCGAACAAACTTAGCAAAGAAAAGTAAATAAATCGGCCCGGAGTTTATCCCCTTTAAAACAATATTCCTTCTGGAAGCGGCGGGCGACTTTTCACGACACTCGACTCTGGCCAATTAATTTTGTTAATTAGCCGGCCCCGAGCACGATAAACCATTAATTCCCGAAGGCGAAACACCAAACCTTAATGGGAAACGGGATTCCGACACCCAAATGATAAATTCCCCCGGGGAGGACCGACGGCAGCGTCAAGGTTTTCCTGGGTCTTATTAAGAAATATGCTTTTCAAAGGATTCACACCATGTTTTCGGAATTATGCGGGGTGATAACGTTAAGGGGGAAGGCTTATTATTGTGTTCTGAATAACATAGATTCCCGGTAAAGAACTCTAAAGGCACTTGCAAAAATTATCTCCATTCGAGAAAGGTTAAAAATCTGACGGTAAAACTAGTTCTCTTGATAGTCTGTAAATGCTTAATGTAAATTCTGTCAAAATGGCGTGACTATTGAAGAAAAAACAGTTCCTTAGTTTCTAAGCATTACCAGTGTACAAAGAACTGTCAGTGGAAACTCTGGTAAGTATCATTATCGATTTAACAAATTAAAAAAAAAAGAAAGAAAGCAGTAACGAATAGGCTTTTTGCCCTAAAAATTCTCATATTTAGACCACTGTTCTTGGATTCCTTTTAAGTGGACAAGACGGCCGCTAGATAGCGCCGTAGGGCACAGGTTCATTACAGTGGTGGCAAATACAAAATCTTACCGGCAAACACTGTTATTGTAGATTAAAAATATTAAAACTTAAATACCTGTGGCATACTCAAATAACTATTTGATAAGTCAGTAATTTTATTGACCAAAAGCCCTGAAATTATTCAAAAACATGTTACTACAAATACATTTACTTCTTCAATATTTCCCGAGAGGTATATGTACATATAAACCATTCACTTATTATTGCCGTCTAGTATAGACAAATGAAGATTTCAAAGCTAAAGAGATGCCAAAAATAAGTGAATGAGGTATATGTACATAGTACCATTGTCTATATACGTACATCTAGTCAGACATTCCAAATATAATATGATTATATGGGCCTAAATCGGTGAGCGTCTAATGTATGACCCATAGAGGATTTATCAAGGTAGAGGTCTTTATTTACATTTTTCAATATTGGCGTGATAAACATACCCTCCATACAGTGTTGCCAGGATTACTTTGCTAGTAAATTGGCACATCCTTTTTTTGAAAATATATCTTGCGAATCTTTACACCACGAGAGTACTATAATATCTATTGCTGTCCAAATAATTTTTGAATGGTGATTAATAGAACACTTGACGATAAAAGAAAAAAATACGTTTAAGATGGCTAACTGGTCACAATCGGCAACATTGCAGAATCCTGTGACACGTGGTTTATGTCAGTTTATGACAATTATTTCATGGATTTTTCTTCTGGTTTCCTGAATGTTTTAAGAGTTTTCCGCCGACTTTTTCGCTTTTAGCAATCGTCTCTGTGTTTTAATTTGTTTGTTAGCCATGGTGAAAGAATGTTTTGTGTGTAAAACTTGGGATTATAAAAATAAATCTAGGAAATTCTGTTTTCACCGGTAAGCTCATTTGTGTTTTGTGGTTATGTTGTTACTCGGCCCTTGGCCTTTAGCCATTGGCGTCGTTTGTGTTGTTATTCTATTATTAGTCTTTATCTAAAAAAACTCAATAAATGGGTATAGTAGGTATGTATCAAAAACCATTTAAATATACAAATATTTGAATATTTTGGTCTGCATAAAAATGCAGACGCAGGCTGCGTAAAAATCGTATACTTGTTTCCTTGAAAAATAATACGCCTATGTGTGCTTATGTCATCTGGAGATGTGTCCTTGGAGATTCAAATTGCGCCATATTGTTTTTAGCAATATTGGCCGTTTTCTGCTTCCCCTTTACCCGAACAACCCGCAAGCCTCCAAGTATGCGGTTTCTATATCATGCCAAGTAAACAAATGCCAATTTATGATTAACTCGCGAGGTCTATTTATTTACTCTATTGTCAATGACCATTAAAGTGACTAAAATATGATTTTAAAAATATGACGTTTACTTCACGTATAATTTTGGTGATAAGTTCATCTTTCTGACACAACCAAGCCAATGACCCAAAGGTGTGCGCCCTTTTATGTAACACAGCATTAAAGTCTTAAAATATTTAAGTATAATCATCGGGTGTAGTGTTCATTCAGCTATTCATAATTGATTATATTGATTTTGCCTGCAAATAAAAAGTTTTTTGCCTGCAAAAAACACTTTATTGTCCTCTTGTCTGCGTGTAATCCCCAAAGTACCTAACAAACTCATTTCGAATGAAATTAACCCCTAAAGTGTTTTTTTTTAAATGGTCAAAAAGGGAGGTGAAAAAGTGCATCAAGAAAAGGAATAAACAGTTGGATTCACTCCAATCGGTGGAGGAAACCAAAGAAAATTTTTCCTTTGGTTATTTAAAAAAAATGAAACAGTGTTAACAGATTCCTTCACAAAAACCTCAAACCTAAATGTAGTCGAATTTTTTTAGCAGATGATACACGTGACGTGTTCACTTCGCGGTCACGGCCGCGACGTTGCCAGCTTGAGCGTGATTTAATTAAACCTTCTGCCGTTAGAACTTGCTTTCAATATAGTTTTTTTGATTTTACCTTTAAGTAGTACCTACTTCTTTGCCAGGGTTTTACAGCATTTGGTACAGTGCGTCTCGACGAAAATCGCAATAATCGTATAAGAAAATCTTGGAAAACGTACACAAAGCACAAAATCTTTGATTTTTTAAATTTTGAGGTTAGATGTGCCGGTGTTGGCGGGACGAAGGGGCATTTAGCCGGCGTCGACGCGGCCTTATATCCAGCAATATTCAGCGGACAAAATTGTCCCAGCTGCCTTCATCGCTATTAGAAGCGAACTCGAGGAGTGCATAATGTTGTTTAAAGCGTAATATATCAACAAGCTTAATAGCCTTCATAGTGTTACGCCCGACCGTCGCTCCACAGAGATTGGGGCCGAAGCGGCAACGCCGAGCGCCGACCGCGACCCCGGGAACCATTCTAGAGTAAACGAGAACCGGGAACAGTCGCCTCCGCTCTCGAAAGTACGAGAGTGTGTTCAGGCCGGGTATATAAACCAGCGAGCCGCGCGTGATGGGATCGAATGTGCAGGGGAAGAAAGTGCAGTGTAGAAAATAAGCGGACAAGCGAACAGTGCAAATTGTTCTTCTGCTTGATCTCAGCTTCTCCTTCGGAGGTTGCGCTTTCATCACGGCTATTCTAACTTTAGAGGCAGTTGTCCGAAATAGTTCGATAGATGAGAGGTCAAACCAGTCTCGCAGGTTACGTAGCCAGGAGATTCTACGTCGACCGTTCCCTGCATGATGAGGTGCAGAATTTCATATTTTGAATTACGCATAACATGCCCAAGAAACTCTAGTTTTCTTCTCTTAATTGTGAAAAGAATTTCCATTTCCTTATCCATTCTTTCCAGAATTTGTTTGTTCGTAATGCGGTCCATCCAGGAGATCTTTAACATTCGGCGGTACACCCACCGCTCCAGACCAAACCATTCCAGTCTCTTCGATATTTCCTTGTTCAGTGTCCATCCTTCAAGACCATATAGTAACACTGGAAAGACGTAACACCGCATCATTCTTACTCTCAAAGTCAAAGATAGATCTTTGATCGTTGCGAATTGTTAGTAGAGAGTAATTGCGTTTTAATCGTGTGGCCATAAGGACTTGTCCGCCATGTTTTTTCCAAGATTAACATTGTTCTTATGGGCGAAAACCTTCAAATGATTTTTTTCAGACAAACGATGAACTATAATTCTTCCTTCCTACTAATAAGTAAACACTTTAGTTCAAGATACATTATGAGCAATTGAGAATTGTTGAAGAATTCACAAATTCCCCCAACAACCCTTTTAAGTACAGGTAATTTTTGAATATCCCGCCACTTTGAGATGACGTTTATCCATCATCGAGTTGACGTAATGACAGCAGTACTGACAGCCGACGGAATTCCATATTGCTCTTAGAGTATTCTTGTGCTTAAATTCATATTGAGGAAACAAAGGACGGGTATATTCCCAGGGCGAAGTAGGGCCATAACCCGAAAATGCATCAAAATGCCATATACCATATATGTCAATCTGACCATTGACTTCTGACTTTGGAAAAAACATGGCGGCACCAATAGAAAACGATACCACCTTATGGCCACACTCTCATTACAGGCACAGGCTATAGGCTTGGCACCTGAATAATGAATAAGTGGGCAGTTCAAGTCGGAGAAATGTTCAATAGAAAAAGTTTTTAATTTAATGTTGTTGGACATGAGTTTTAAAAAAATTTAGTTACAAAAGTTTTTCTTTTATTACTCTATCCTTTTCTGTTTAGACATAAAACTAGGTCTTCATCTAGTTGGCTTTGAAACGTCAAAAGAAAAGGATTTACAAACACACACTGTTTATTGATTATCATGCGTGTTGTTTAAATGCAAAGTCGGCAATTGTTGTCCTTGAAGTCAGGACAAATTGTCCACTTGTAATGGATGGATTTCGTATAAATAAAATCGAAACGTCTTAAAACATAAACTAACAAGCAAACAACATCGAAAATTGCGATTCGAGGCCACATTTCGCCAAACTCTCTTTCGTCCAGATCGTGCTTCGAATGCCCGATTTTCAATAGAGATTTAAAAAAATATATACTTTCGGACCCCGGCTCCGAAGCTTAATCCCTTTAGTGTCACCATCAGCAACACATTTTGACAGATCCTCTCGTGCCCCCTAAAGGGGGGTGATAACTCCGGACGCCCAGGGGTTAATCACATCGGCACAAACTTCGCACTTAAAACGTTGTTGTCACATTAACCCCGAGAAGTCTGGGGCATTTGTCACTGCTGGAACCGTGTCGAAAGTTGCTGAATTTTCATTAGGTGTCGTTCCTGGTTTGGAAACTTTTCGTTGTACGAGATTTGTCGAGTGGCGGTTAATTTTTAATACAGTTTTTGCAATGTGAAATTTGAAACAGCATCATGTGGTGAAGTTTTAACAATTCATATCTAACGCCATATCTAACAATGCTAACTTACATGTTGTAACTATAAAGTGTTTGCTGACGTATGGAGGGTGACAAGCAGAGAGAGGGAAAACAGAAAGGGTACCGGTTTCGGCACTCATGCCAACATCACCACCAAAATGTTTTATGATCATCATTTATAGTTTAAGAATACTTTAAACTTTTAAAGATCATCCAATTTTCAAAATCTCCAGAGCACACTCGAATTAAGCCAACTTTTACCTTTCTTAGGGTTTAGCTAAATACCTCCGAACTGACGGGAATGACAACTCCCTCCACTAACCGCCTTATATTAATCGCTATACAATAAAGTCTTCAAGAGGGGGACTCACTGGTTTTTAAGACCCCTTTCAAGTGGGAACAGTCTCAATACGCAATTTCGTCCGGAAAATTTCGAACGGGATTCCGGTAATCTTGTTTTCGCTTTTCTGGAGTTTCGGGTCCGGGAACGCTCCGGGGACGTCATTAGCTCGCAGGCAACGTATTAAATATCGACTGGCGACTAATTAGGACCCCGGATCCAAGTCACGTGTTGCTATTTAGGGTTTTAATAGTTTGTCGTAAAGTCGACGATTGATCGGGAATTTATGATTTTAATACAAAAGGTTCCCGTGCGAAAGGAGTCGGCGTCTCCCAATTTCGTGAAGAAGGGCGTTGGAGTGTGGCTCGAGGGCGGGAAGCGTATAATAAAAGGACCCACCCTTGGTAATAAAACAGAAGTTCATTATGCTAATCTAGTTAACGAGATTATTGTGTCTTCAAGATTCTTCCATATTGTTCCAGAATTTAATTACAATGTCACCCTCTATACATCTAACTTTACGAGCTTGAGAGCGATTTATGATAGCTAGTGCCACAAAAAAACTCCATAGCCTCGTTTTTATCAGTCCCGTTGTGGATCCAATTAAGCCGCTCTCTGGTAACGAAGAAAAAATGCAAAAACCCCCAACGAATCTCTGGAATTTATGGGCGGCTAAGTGCGGGAAAATAAACCTCGTCCCGCATTATCGGGACATAAATCGTACTTATACAAATAGGAAGTCTTGCGCGGGGGAGTGCCTCGTAACTCATTATGTTTGTCCTTTCTCGCCATATCTGATGGGTTTCAAACAGAGATCTTTAATTACTAGACACCAAATATGGAAACGATTTTATCTCTGTCTTGGCACTGGGCCACGGAGAAACGTGTGCCACCAGACAGACAATCTTATTAGATATTGTAATGTAGGAAGAGTAGGGGGCGAAAGAAAAGAGTGTTGTATATTTTGGCAGCACAGAGCCATGTTTGTGTCTTGCAATATAACAAAGGTCTTTGGTTTCAAACTTTTTTATATTCGTGGTGCCTTTCCTTAAGGCTTTCTCCCGACCAAAGAGCTTTCCTTTTTGCGTGTTGGTTGGCCGACGGAAGATCCTTATTTATTTGGAGATAAGGCGATAGTAAACCGAAATCCGAGATGATGAGGCTGGAAAATTGAAAATAAGAATTCTGGCAGTTAAGAGGGCCTTTCCGGAGATCCAAGCCAAATTAAATTTGTTTTTCTTTTCAGCCCTTTTTCGCACGTACCAGCGAATCAGATGCAAGCTCGGACCGAAATCTCCCTCTCAGACTTTTCCAGACCGGAAATTACCTTTTCTTGGAGGCGCACTTCCGGATGATTCCGGAGGACGGACAATTAAGCCGCCTCTGGGACCATTGACAGGGTCGATTAAAAACACCTCCCACCAGGGTTTTGTTTGAATTCTGTGCCCTTGGGTCTGCGCTTCGTAGACATTTTTCTCCACGGAATTTTAGCGTTAATTTACAGCAAAAATTTATCCAGGCGGTGTAGTTTTGTTTGCACAAAAGATCCGGCCGCTCGGTCCGTCTTATTTCTCCGGGATTATTACGTGGCGTAGGCGGCCCCGGCCTTCCGATAAACGAAAATTGTGTTTAGCAAAATACGCGGCAGCCGAAACGGTTATGGGATTTTGATGGGGCTTAATGGGGCCTCAGATTATTTTTCGCAAACCACGTCTCGGCCCGAAATATTCGCTTTTTTGCCCGGGCTTTAGGGGTTATTAGATAAAAGTCGAGGGAATCGAATCAGCAACTTCTTCTGGTCAATTTTCTTCATATTAGATGCCATGTCAGCAGTAACCAAACTTCATTCTCTGTTAGGAGCTAAAATGACCACGAAACCGGTATATTGTTCTTAGGATGTGTTCGAAGACATGGTTAAGCGTCGCCACGTGGCGCTGTAAGGGTGTTGACAAATATAGCAGAAAGCTGTTTGGTTCCCGGTAAACAGTTTTCTTTGGGGGGGGGGGCATGTAGTACACACTATTCTCCTAGAAAAAGCCTAAAGAAACGTTCTATAAAACAAACTCCATTGTCTGTCAGGTGTGAGGTATACAGTACTGATTGGTGCTTGACAGAGAAGGTAGTGTGGTTACTCCTCTTATACCATATTCCATTATTTTCTGCATCTTACATTGCCATGGAATTTACCCTGTATAACATCGATGGCAATTGTCGTTTACTTGTCGTCAAAGCAGATACGGTAAATACAGAATTGGAAGGTGATAACTAAAGCCCATTTTACAGTTTGCAAATCTTCATGCGATTAATTGCAGCAATGCATTGCAGCTGCTTTATATTGCAACCAGATATTTGACAAGTTTGTTTTACAATTTGCAATTTCTTGTTATTTCTGAAAATATTCAACAGTACTGCCAATATTGACATTTTCAATAAGTTTTATGTTGTAAAGGGTTTTAAATTCGCAAAAGCAATATGGATGACTGATCTAAAGGGATTAAAAATATATCTATATCTCTTATTGTCGTGGCAGCTAACCTATTGGTTGCAAAACATAAAAAAATTCGACGGTGGTGGGTAAGATCTTGGCTGAATAGAGAAAAAGGAAATATAGGCATACCACAAGAACTTTTATCCTCTGACACTGAGAAATATGCAAATTTCTTGAGAATGGGTGAAACTACCTTTCAAAAGTTGTTAAGCAAAATAGAAGAAAGGATCTCAAAAAAAACCCAAAGTCCTTTTGCCGACAAACGCTTTCAGCAGAACACAAACTAATAATAACTTTAAGATATTTGGCTACAGGAGAAAGTTATCGAAGCCTGATGTACACTTACAGAATATCAGAAAGTGCTATTTTTTTATTTGTTCCCATTGTGTGTAAAGCTATATATGAGGAACTCAAAACCGAATATTTAAAGGTAGATAGAATATATAGTGGTTTGTAGTTACCAAATATTTAAAAAAAACAACTTGACTTTTAGGTACCAACAACAGCTGCACAGTGGTTGGAAATATCCAGGGACTTTGAAACGAAGCGGAATATTCCTAACATTATAGGAGCTTAGGATGGTAAACATATTGTCATAGAGGCACCAAAAGATCAAGGGTCTGCTTTCTTCAATTACAAAAAACAACACAGTATTGTTCTGTTGGCTGTAGTGCATGCTAATTACAATTTCATATATATTAATATTGGAATGAATGGTCGACTGGCAGATGGAGGTATTTTCAGAGAAAGTGATCTGTCAAAGGCTCTTATTGGGAATGATCTGAATCTTCCAGAGGATAAATATTTACCTGGTAGAAATAAACCAATACCATATATGATAGTAGCAGATGCAGCTTTTCCCCTATCTAATCATATATTAAAACCATATCCATTTCGAAATATGTCAAGAGAACAGAGAATTTTTAATTACAGACTCAGTAGAGCACGACGTGTGGTTGAAAATGCATTTGGCATTTTAGCCAATCGTTTCAGAGTACTACTAAATACAATTCCCCTAAATCCAGAAAAAGCAAAGGTGATTACACAGGCATGCTGTGCATTACATAATTTTCTTACTAGGGAATCAAAAATTTCAAATTTGAACAATGAAGTGCTGGAAGAAAATTTAGACATAAGATACAGATTTGTATTTAGCTTAAGTAGACAAAATTTTGGCAGGCCCAATAATGAAGCTCTACTGATTCGTGAAGAATTTAAAAACTACTTTTGTGGCTGTGGTAGGGTTCCATAGCAAGATGAGAAAATTTAGTTTTTAAAATTACCAATAACTGGTTTAATAAAGTATTAGCAATATAAGGAATTCTCACAAGAGCAATGTTTATTTTTTAACTTCAACCAAAAACTTACAATGATTACAAATTTATTGATTCCGTTGGACTCTTTTGGCTTCATAAATTACAACAATAATTTTTTCTTTTGTATTATCAAGCAAATCGTCATC
Source organism: Taphrorychus bicolor (assembly GCA_951812265.1). Taxonomy (NCBI): domain Eukaryota; kingdom Metazoa; phylum Arthropoda; class Insecta; order Coleoptera; family Curculionidae; genus Taphrorychus; species Taphrorychus bicolor. The sequence goes on along the minus strand of OX638300.1, from coordinate 41,451,669 downwards.
TGTTATATAATTTAATTCATCAGCAATATACCTGAAAATAAAACTTTCATTAATCACTCCCTACTTCATTTTTTATGCATGCAGCACAACTCAATTCTGTAATAACTATAGACATAATACTGATTTTTCATTTGTTTATAAGAGAAAATATTGAAACTTACTGGCCAAATAAGCTGCATCGTGATGTGTTGCTTGGTTGATTCACTTCTTTTAATGAAGTTATTGTTGTGTCCAGCAGTTGTGTGATTTGGTGTGGATGGTTCAGCAAGAGCTTTTCGTTTTTTGCCTTTGCTCATTATTTTACTTTCTAATGGCTCTGTTGAGACACTTCTCGATGTTGTTGGGGATAATATGTCGACATCACTGAGGTCATTGATTGGACCGTCAAATAGTATATCAGATTCCTGCAATGATTAAGAATTGGCATATCATCATCAATATTCACAGTGAAAAATTTTTTTTTAAAAAGTACATACCTATAGCAAAACTGCTATCTACTATGTATTTATTGTAATACACACTAGGCAGGTAACAGGAATGAACTAATATTGACTTACTTACATCATTAACACCTTCAGGAGCATTACTGGAATCAAGTTCAGGATATTCAAGTTCTGAATGTTCCGATATAGCAGTCAACGGGGAACTCTGTGAACTCATGTTAGATTCACCGAGAGAAACAATCTTAACAGAAGATTGTAAAAACTGAAGGCTTTCAAAGCACCACAACTTCGGCTTATAAATATCATCAGGTGATGATCCAGATGTTTCAGATTTTTTCATTTTATTAATTTCCGAGAAAAATTGAGTTCTCAATCCATGTATTTTTTTTTTTGATATGATCTAGCGTCAAAGCTTTCATATCAGTTTTTAACAGAACTTCTTCTCTAATATCTTCAAATGCTTTATTTCTTAAGTTTCTGTTATGATATTCCTTTAATGTTGGTAAATATTAACAAGGATATTTTTCATATTCCTGTATCAGAATCGTTGTAGACTCTTTGGACCAAAAAAGTTCAGTGCTGTAATCAGTACAATTAATAGAAAAAAATGCAGTAAAATACTATTTCACTAGTCACAGAAAAACTCATGTTATCTTTTGGAAGAACTCATTTTTTTAACTTATAAAGACACAAAAACAAATGAAAGTAATAAAAATCATAAATAACAATAACAAAGTGCATGTACTGCATGTGACGCAGACTTACCCTCAAATAATTTGTGACAGTAACTTTTATTTGCCAATGGTGGCAATTCAAAAGTTACCAAATTTTACCCCAGAGTTGCAAGTAAACTGCAATAAAAATCGGTCAAGACCGATAATTGGCAAGTCCTTGCAATTGCAAAAGAATTGCAGAAATCGATCAGCTGGTCCGTTACCGCGCATGCGCATGGCAAGAGAATTGCCAATTGCAAGAAGAATTGCGAACTGTAAAATGGCCTTAAAATCGGCAATTTGAAAGCTGGCCAATAAGATCGCTTGACATGTTTTTTTTAACCAATACAGTCAAACTAATTACTAATTGATATTTTTACTCGCAATTGTCTCTAATAAGCTTTAAGATTTTGTCAAATTGAATTTGCGCCGTTGTCAGTTTTCAATACGTGTATCAACATTTTAAGTGGATTAAAGAGTATCAGAATTCTAAAATGCCCAAAATAATCGACAAGAAAATTCGAGAATTTATAAAAAAAAAGAGATTTCCAAAAAAAGATTTGCAATATTTTTGAGGTAAGTACGCATACAAGTATAATTTTTTCTTGCATTAGCTATAGGATCTATTTGAGGACTGGAAATCCTACTGAATGTCTTCATTCATAAGCTGTTAATGGTTTAAGTATAAAAGTATTATGTACTATAGTTAATTGCTTTTTGTAGTTTTACTTAATATAGGATAGAGAAATACAACAATAATAATTTTATTAACCAGGATATGCAAAGCAAAATAACCTAGGTAGATACCAGCACCCCCGACCCCCGAAAACGTCTACACGACAGTACTACAATTCACATGTCAGTTAACTCCGCTCCTCGGCCCTTGCACAAATCCACTTTCCAGCTGCCAACTATTGAAATGCTGACGTCAGGCGTGAAACCTCGAGACGCAAACATTACAAAAAGTGCGCCAGGCAAAAAGGAAAATCATAGAAGAAGACATTTTGAGTAGCAGTAGACGCTCATCCAGAAAACCTAAAGGTCTCCTGACCCACGATGATTAGCTGCAAAGCCACTCACGTCTAGAAGATTTCCTGGAATAGAAAGCTAGTAACACTAATACCAAAAAGCCATTCAAATTTAAATGGCCCCGTGTAGGGGGTGCAAAGAAGCGCTTTCATACACGATCTGTAAGGAAATTACTTATTACCAGGTATTCATTAATTATTTTGTAAAAGCCTAATTTTTCATATACGAGTACATATTTCGCTTGGGTTTACAAAAGAGATCATCATGTTCACTCAGTGCCACTGCGCTTTTATATACCTACTAGAACCTCAGTTATGTAAATAACAAATTGTATAGGAGTACTCCAAGTACTCTACCAAGAACTACTCTACCAAATGTGATAAAGATCGTGCATATTCTGGTTGTTTGGTAAAGATAAAAATATTTAGTAGCACTTTCAGTTTAAGATAAACAAAGAAAATTATTGAATCTAATTTATTAAATAGATGAGTTTTCAATATACTTTCACATGTACTTTATTTTTAGGTGAGTACCTACTAGAACTGTACAAAACATTATATAAGAATACGCCCTCAACAAGGATGAAGCAGACCATGTGACACCAGTAATAGAAAGACGTAAAAAAAAAGTTTTACACTTTTTACTTTTTACAGAATAAATTATTGTAGTTTCTTTATTTTTTCCTCAGAATGTTACTGTTAAACATAATATAGCTATAGCTTATTATTTTTTATTATTTATATTATGTAAATAATGTTATAACCTCAAGGTAAATTGTAAAACTGTAAAATTTCACTTTTTGGAACGCTCAATATATGTAAAAAGATATAGGCTCACGAATTTTAATACCTTAGTATAGGTATGATGATGAATGACAATAAGCTTGCTTAGAGTTTTGGAATTGAACGAAAAGTAGCGAAAAGTGAAGAAAAGGTCTGTTATATCCATTTATTGCTAATAACCGTTAAAGTTCAATAATTAAATTAACCAATAAAACCACATAGAGAATCGCGAGACTTAAGAACTATGAATAAATTAGTTGCCTAAAAACCTGGAATAATTGGTAGAGTCTGGCATCTATGTAGGCTTAAGTATAAACAATATCCATAACCTTAAACCCATTTATCAATCACTGTCAGTGTCCGTTATATATACTGAGTGAAATATGTCAAATTTCCAAGGCTAACGAGATGCAGAAAAAACTGGAACATATTATATGTCATCGCCATCTGACGGTGTGCGTCAAAACCTGAACGAAACTACCTTTCTGTGTGAGGCAACAATTATAGCATAAAACTGTCTGGTTCACTATAAGCCATTCAGTTGTTGTTGTCGTCAAGTAGGCGTTGGAAAATTGACTTTGACATTTTTATCGTATCTTCTCAACTTGTGCTAAAAGGAGATGGGTATAAAAAAAAATGAAAGATTCAAAGTTATACACATATGGTTTGCATCTTTTTTTGGTACCAGCTCGGTGACACCATCTAACGATGGTGCGATTATACGTACAATTCACTCTCAAAGTCGGGTTCAGGTAAACTCGACTGGCACTTGAACTCGCCCATAAGAAAAGTATTGCTGTCACCAAGTGTCAGAAATTAAATAAGGTGCGATTGTACAAGTCACCCTCAAAGTCGGGTTCTGCTAAACTCGACTGGTACTTGAACTCGCCCATAAGAAAAGCATTGCTGTCACCAAGTGTCAGAAACGAAATTAATTTGACAGCAATTCTATTCTTATGGGCAGGTTCAAGTACCAGTCGTGTTTAGCTGAACCCGACTCTGAGGGTGACTTGTACAATCGGGCCTTAATCTGGCAGCAATGCTAATCTTATGGGCGGGTTCAAACACCAGTCTAGTTTAGCTGAACCCGACTTTGAGGGTGACTTGTACGATCGGGCCTAAAAGATCATTTATTACTCATTAAGGCTTGATTGTACAAGGCCCCCAACGTCGGGTTCAGCTAAACTCGACTGGTATTTGAACTCGCCCATAAGAAAAGCATTGCTGTCAGATTAAGGCCCGATTGTACAAGTCATCCTCAAAGTCGGGTTCAGCTAAACTCGACTGGTACTTGAACTCACCCATAAGAAAAGCATTGTTGTCAGCAAGTGTCACTAATGAAATTAATTTAACAGCAATGCGATTCTTATGGGCGGGTTCAAGTACCAGTCGAGTTTAGCTGAACCCGACTTTGGGGGGGCCTTGTACAATCTGGCCTCACTTAATTTGCCATCTCGTTACCTTTGAAATTCTCATTTCTTATACCTACCTCGTTTCAGCACATGTTAGGTACGATAAAAATATCAAAGTTACATTTCCAAGGCCTAGTTGATGTCAAGATAAGTGAATGACTTATAATAAAATACTATTATTATAAACACATAGAAATGTCAAATTAGTGGAACTGGCATACCAATCGGCGGTTCCAAATAAATTTCTGTTAGAGAAGTTGGTATGCCAGATGACTGGACGCTTCAGAAAGGGTCGTTACAATTCTCAACCCTAAATGACCACCAAATAGAAATTTGCCATTTTTAATGATTTATTAGATTGATCGGATATTTCCAACGAATACCTAATTAGGTCCTATTTGTGCTGAGCCAAATTGAATTGCAGCAATGCGATTCTTATGGGCGGGTTCAAGTACCAGTCGAGTTTAGCTGAACCCGACTTTGGGGGGCCTTGTACAATCTGGCCTCACTTAATTTGCCATCTCGTTACCTTTCAAATTCTCATTTCTTATACCTATCTCGTTTCAGCACATGTTAGTTACGATAAAAATATCAAAGTTAGATTTCCAACGTCTAGTTGATGTCAAGATAAGTGAATGGCTTATAATAAATAACTATTGTTATAAACACATAGAAATGTCAAATTAGTGGAACTGGCATACCAATCAGCTGTTCCACATAAATTTGTGTTAGAGAAGTTGGTATGCCAGATGACTGGACTCTTCAGAAAGGGTCGTTACAATTCTCAACCCTAAATGACCACCAAATAGAAATATGCAATTTTTAACAATTTATTAGATTGATCGAATATTTCCAACGAATACCTATTTAGATCCTATTTGTGCTGAGCCAAATTGAATTCCGACACACTTCCCGGTGCACGTCCACCATTTTTACTGCTTGCAGGCCGATAATCCCAGAACTCATTTCTCCTCGAATGGATCGTAAAATATCTCCTCCAATAACGTTTCAAGCCCAGGAATATTGTCTATTTCGTTGGAAGTGACGAATTACCCGGGGAGTTTCGTTGAAGGGCGCTAAACCCTTCTGATGAAAGGAAGATGAATGGATAATCGCATTACGATGGTTACTAATAATATCCCCGCAGATTAACTTCCTCTCCGGCTTTTGGTCTTTGTTTTTATTCGAAACTCTCAGGATTCATGGGCGATAATTTCCAGGCGTAACTACACCAAGGGAATCCAAGTTCTCCTGTAAACTCTATAAATACCCCTCTTGAGGCCCAAGTTTTGGCTTTGTACAATTGCTGCCTCGTTTATCATGCGGCGTAACGTAACCGGCAATACTGCTTACTATATCCCAGTTAAATCTTTGGAAAGCGTAATTATTGCCATATGAAAGGCCTTTGACCTGCAACTAAGTGCAAACCTTGCCGTTGGAAATAAATTTTAATGAATGAAAAACGTTTTCAACTGACCATTTTCCCCAGATTTCCGAGTAAAAGGGCGCGTTTCCGAGGACCGCAGTTCTGTAGCTGCACGCCATTTTGGCGCTCTTTTGTCTTGCATATTGACCTTTTGCAACACAGCGACCGGCGTTTGTTTTCCAGTATAATTGAAAAATTTCGTTTCAGTGCGGTTAAATTGGCCACCTTTTCTTCTAATTGCTGTGTTTAATCACATATGCAGATGTTGCAAAAAATAATAAAGAACTGATGGAAAGAGTACACTTGCAGGCTTATTAGTTTTGCTCAATTAAATGAGAGACATTTTTGTCACAGCAAAACTTTGTAGAAGCCGAAACATCAGTATTTTATTCTGCTAGAAAAATATCAGTAAATTAACTTTTTTGGTTTTGGTGACGCAATCAGGACCAGACGAGTCCTCTCTCGGCATCCAAACCTGAAAGGTTTCTAATTAACACGTCTCCTCTTAAACTCGCCTCTCATTTCTTTCGGCGTCTGGACGTGCTTCCACAGCTGAAATTTGGACTTTAATCCACTGAAACATCGACGTGGCAATCACGATTAACAAAAGAACTCTTTCTCCGGTTTCACCGCACTCCTCGCTTAATGGATTTTTCCTTAATGCCGGATGAAGTATTTTTTTCCGAGTATTTTTATGTGTGTTGGTTACAAAACGTTTCTGTTTCGACCCATTAGCCAACAAAGGTTTTATTGCGGGGAAAGACATTACTTTTAAGACTGGCTGGCTTATTCAGGGAGCCGCGTCCAAAGTTTGGCCTTTTTAGAGCAATGGAAACTTTCGGGCTCCGTCCATTAATCTTCCCCGTTCACTTGTTGAATTTGTACACGAGTTTTGGCTTGGCAAAGGACACGAAACGTATTAACGAGACTGCTTTGTCAGTTTCTTCGACTAAAGAAGTTTTCACTTTTGGAATATTTATCTGATCGACGTGCCGAGCATGTCTAGTGCCGAAGGCAACTAAAAAGTTGGAGATTCAGCGATTTTGTCGATCAGACGCAGCCAATCGAGCGAAGAAAGACGCGACGCGACTCGCTGACGTGTAAAATCAGATAAGGTGATACAAATATGGGAAATTGTCGGCCAATTCGAGCGAGAATTGGCGTTTTTCCTTCGGTTCCCTATTGTGCCAAAGTTTTACAACTCCAGAAACGCCAGAGTCCGGTACATAAACGGAGCGTCTGGCTGTCGGTTTCAGATTGCTCGGGCGTCCTCTTCAAGTGTTAAATATTGACATTCCCGACACCCTTCTCGAGTTCCGCTTTTCTTCCTTCCATCAGCAAACGGCTCTGATTTCTTCGAGAGACAGAGATTTATCGGGGCAAATCCGTAATCGATAATAATTAAAAGTGAATTAACGATTTAATAAAAGACCAGCAATGGCCGCGTGCAACGTTCCAGGTAAAGTGCTTATGAATATTTAAGCGGGATCGGGATTTCTGGAAACGGGTAAAACGGAATGCCTAAACGCTCCAGAACACACAAGTTGGCGATTTTCCTTTTTTTCCTTGTTTCCCGCAAGCGTGTTTTTGAAATAAATCCAGAGAAGGGGCGGCGGTTTATTTATGTTGTGTCTGGCCATCTAACGTAAATATTAATGCCTTTTGGACACGGAGAGTTTGAAAATATTCCGGACCCCAATATTAGTAACAAAGACGTGGACTTTCCTGATTTCCATAAAGGCAAATCTTAGACTTATCACAATGATTTTGTCATCAGAGTCACGATCGGCGTTTTTTTTGTGTTTCACGTGGCGTACTGGTGCGTGACTAGTTTTATCAACAGGAATGCTTATTCTTTAAACTATGTGAATTACTTCCTATCACATTTCCATGTCCCGTTCGGAACTCACTATAACCTCTAAACTCAAATCCACCGCGTTCCATACCAATTCTCCTCTATACAGGGTGTCCCGTAAACCTTCGACAATACTCCGCCCGATAGAAGCCCCATCCTTGACAAATCAAAAAATGAAAAATTAGTGTTAATGAAAGTATCATGGTGTCCAAGATATTTGCACTTTTTTCAAAATCGACAAAAACTGACACCACTTAATATTTCGTACATTTACTCTTCCACAAGACCATGTAGAAAAATAATGTTTTCAGTTTTAGTTTCGCGGATGGTCGTAGTACAAAAGCTAATTTACAGATTTTGAACGTATGCTTTGGATTTTTAAGAAACAACTTTATTTTAACCTATTTCTTATAACTCCATTTCAGTTGTGCAACTTTTGATCCCTTCTGTAGCAAAAGATGAACAGCTATCTTGATGCCCTTAAGTGCAAAAAGTAGCGTCGTTCTTGTAGATTCTGAAATCGTATAATAATTATTCCTTAAACAGTAAATATTTTTATGACCGTTAAATGCATCAAGTACAATTTTTAGCACCACATTACATCACCATTTAATCGCAATTTACTCACCTATAAAGGTACTTCACATCATATTCATGCAGCTTGATTTGATTGTTTTTATTGTATTATTTTATTTACGTAACAACGAATTTTGACATCTATCAACCTGTTAAAATTAATCCATTATTTTCTGTAAATTATGTTTTGAGTAGTTTGTTGAGCTTATCTTGTTATACTTATCATGCCATTTGTGCAGTACACCCCTCGCGAATATGCAGAAATGCACTTTATCTATGGGGAGTGTGGAGGTAGTGCAAATCAAGCATCACTACGCTACCGAGAACGATTTCCACTACGAAACCATCCTGGACCTCTCGTTTTCACCGCCGTGCACAACGCTTATTCTGAAGGAAGATTACCAGGAATGCGTGGTGGAGAAGGGAGGCCTCAGGTGGCGGACGATGATGAGGTATTGGAAGAAATAGATCGGGATTCAACCACATCAGTACGAGCCATCGCACGTCGCACAGCCATTCCAAAAACGATTGTACATCGAATTTTAAAGCGAAATCAAATGCACCCGTATCATGTCCAGAGAATGCAGGCCCTTCTTCCAGGAAACTTTCAACCTAGAGTAAATTTTTGTAGGCGAATGTTACGAAAAATGCGTCAAGATTCAACTTTTTTTGATTGCACTCTTTGGACAGATGAATCTTCATGCAAACGAGGTGGCATTTTCAACATACATAACTTCCACAGTTGGCAAATGGAAAATCCACACGCCTTCAGGGAAAATAATTTTCAGCATCAATTTAAAATCAACGTTTGGACAGGAATAATCAACAACAAAATTATAGGACCCGTAGAATTACCAGAAAATTTGAATGCTGAAAATTATCTGCAATTTTTGCAGAATCAGTTACCGGTGTTACTTGAAGACGTTCCTCTATTAATAAGAAGACGAATGTGGTTTCAACATGACGGCTGTCCTGCCCACTATGCACTGGTTGTGAGAGAACACCTAAATAACGTTTTTCCTGGCAGGTGGATTGGACGTCAAGGACCTATTTTGTGGCCACCACGTTCGCCGGATTTAAATCCTTTAGATTTCTTTTATTGGGGTTGCCTGAAAGAAAAAGTTTATACACGACTGGCCGAAACTCGCCAAGAGCTAAGACAAAATGTTTTTAGAGCAGCGCAAGAAATTAAAGAGGCTCAGTATCGATCAATCAAAAGATCGATAAAACGATGCAGAACGTGCATAAGAGCTAATGGCGGTCACTTTGAACATTTACTTTAAGTTTTTTTTTGCGTTAATTGCTTCTTGCTCAATTTCTTGTAAATAGCACAAATAAACGATATTGTATGTAATTGTAACAAATTGTACTTGTTGCATCAAACTGACCATAAAAACAGTTACTTTTTAAGGAGTTATTTTTTTTCCACAATCTTTCTACTTGGGGACCCAACATTATATCTTTCTTCTCGGTAGCAAAGGTTCAGCTTATATCTTACCAATATTTGCTCCATCACTAGTTTGTCTCATTTGCCACCCTCCCACCTTCTGTTAGGCTTTCTTATTCCCTTATTGCCACTCACTTCTCTATTCATGTTTGTTAGACATATATAGGCAATTAAATAAATGATAAAACTTTTACTTTTAATAAAGTTAACATTTTTTATTCGACAAGAGAAAAAAATATTTTTTTATCAAACGGACTAAAAGTACGTCATTTGTTCTCTCCATATGCACACCTAAAGTGGGCTTTCTAATCCTGAGGCCAAAAAAAGTAGCAAAAAAGTCCTAGGCAGTAAAAGTAAAGTCAAATGTCACCGCTATTGTCATGGTGGCGCATATATAAACCATCTTATTGCCATCTTTACATTCCTGTTGAAAAAACAAAGGATAGGAATACTCTCAGAGCGCTCGAGAGCACCACCCGAAACCGTTTTTAGTCGAAATCGCATAGGTTCTCGAATTCTGTTAAATGTCGTTAGTTGTCATCATATTTATCTGTCAATGTCATTTTTATTAATTTAGTATTAATAATAATGCTATACATTTTTAGTTTACCATAATTTACCTCAACCATCTAAACCATTGGTTATGATTTAATACCATTAAAACCATTGAACATTGAACACCACCGTTCTAACACATTCTATTTATATACACCACTAATTGGGTAAGTACCTAGACCTGCTTAAAGAGGATGAAAGAAAATTGCAACACTGAATCACTCTGAAATAAACTTTATCCTGCATGCTTGAAAAAAAATAGTATATGTTACGCGGAGTAAAAGGTCTTTTTGTGCTTCGCCCAGTTGCAGGCCTCAGCTTCGCTTCGGCCGTCAATCTCTGGGCTCAGCACAAAAAGACCCACTTTTACTCCTAGTGACATAATCTACTATATATTTGTTTGTCTTTTTGTCCCACGTGAAATAAAAGTAACTTTAGTTGATTTAGGTCTCAGAAGTGATAAGTCTTTACCGATTTTAAGGTGAAAGACCGAAATTATCAATTACAGGTGAAAAGACCGTTATGTCTTCATTACGTCACGTAACTTGAATTGGTCAACAGAATCGAAACAACTGTTTGCAACTCCCCCTATAAATTTGAAAATTATTTTTATTTTCTCTGTATCGTCCATTCACCTTATAGGGGACATAACATTCGAGTTCAACAATAATTATCAGAGATCTTGTATTCCTAGATGCAAATGTGGCTATAGGTCGCAAAGTAATATTATAGATTTAATTAATAAGATGTGGTAACCTATTAGTCATTTACTTATTTTTGACATATCATTACCTTTGAGAGATTGATTTGAAAGGTGTCACTGCCTTTGAAAGCATTCCAACATGTGCTGAAAGGAGATAGGTATTTTTCTATACATATCTCCTTCCGTACATGTTGAGAAGATACGAAAAAAATTATTGTGTAGAAGATACGAAAAAGTTAGATTTTCAATGCCTACTTGGCCTACTTGATGTCAATAATAAGTGAATGGTTTATAGTTATAAAGTCTGTGGAACAAACTTATAAAAATGCTGCGTTAATAAACCTTGACAGGGCCTCACAGCACGGTTACCATGGGGACCGACTGCGTAGCCAATGGAAACTCATTTCTAGCCTCAAAGGCTAATATATAGTGAGTTACATTCTTACCAATGAGCTAGTACATGTGGAGAGACCCTCCTGTTTTACAGTTTTGGCCCCCCTTTCTTGCAATGTCAGAATGTATAAAAAAAATAGATAAAACGTACAACCTGTTTCGATGAAAATGAATTATCCTTTTGCCAAGTTGCAAGTAATTTAATCTGTTGAGTCTTAGGCTGTACTTAATGTTACCTTAATTTTTTCTATAATTTCTATCTTCTTTATTGTATTATTTTATTGTCCTCTTTATATAGTGTAATTTTTTCATGGTAATCTCTATCCGAGTAGCCACCGAGTTTTATCAACAAGATTTGAAGCATATTAATGCACTTTTCTTATTGGATTAAGGTGGTCATGAATTCTGTAGGACAACCTATGGCGGTTTAATAAGACTTGATAAGGCTTGACACCACGGTACCAGGGTGACCAATAGAAATTGTCTTCTTGCTGCGAAGGATAATAAGAAGTTGCAGGATTACCAAAGTCTTTGGCACCAAACCCTTATGGATCAGACTATTTTACGTATACAAGGAAAAGATTGGAAAAAAATACCTCCTTTTCTTAAAATTATTATGAATTTGTTTTGTAGTATTATGAAGTATTCTGGACAGAATCGCGAGTATCTGGTCACTTTTTTAATTCTAAACCACCTTTGCTTATTCCTAATTTTAGATTCAATTGTGAAAACGCCACTTTTATAGTTTTTGGTTTCCAGCCAACGCTCAAGGCTTCGATTCCCACCTTAGAGGTCCGACCTTTGTCATGGAGCCCCCATCGCGACTCGAGTTCTCCAACTCCAGCGGGGGTTGGCTAGACTGCTCGGCCTCGGGCAGCCCTCAGCCCTCCATCGACTGGCTGAGCGTGGACGGAACCTCGGTAGGGGACGTGGCAGGGGTTCGTAGGGTGCTCAGGAACGGCACCCTGTTCTTAATGCCCTTCCCGGCGGCCTCTTACAGACAGGATATACACAGTACTGTCTACAGGTGCGTGGCTTCGAATACCGTCGGCCGGATCGTCAGTAGAGATGTTCAAGTTAGGGCTGGTAAGACATAAACGGAGTCGAGAAATTAATTATGAGTTGATTTGATATTTATTTTTAGTGGTAACGCAATCATTTAAAGTGGATGTGGAGGTGGTCCCCGCCGCTCGGGGATGTACAGCAGTAGTGAAATGTAAAGTGCCAAACTTCGTTAGGGATTTAGTTAGGATAATTTCGTGGGTGCAGGAGCCTAGTTTCTACATTTACCCATCACTGCAGGGAGGTAAATTGACTACTCATAATTCATTAATCGTTGCCATGCTGGTGATAGTGTTTTTAATCCGGCCATCTTTCCAACTTCCAATTTTCATTTTTTAATTAAAAAGCGCTAATAATGGCGCGGGCAATGCTTATAAAATTCATAATGGGCTCGGTGCAGACGAGAAAATTACTTATCGATCCACTGGATGTTTTCATCTTGCCTGCTATTTAAACGATAAAGTAGCGACATTAATGTGTTTACGCCACTTCCTATATTATAATCAACTATCTTTGTGTCAGCATCTCTTTGAGTCTATAAAAAAATCAACGAACAGTCTCTTCTCTTGGGTTGGAGATAAACGCAGCGGCAAGGCCAAAATTCGTAATTAAAAAGGCTGTCCCAGTTTTTACTTTAATTGCTACTTGAAAATCTATCGGGGCCCAGTTTTAATTGCTTCCCGCTCTCAGTTAGAAACAAGCGACCTCTTTTGTGCGCGTTTTTTCAACTGGAAAACTCGCGTTTGCAATGTAAAAAATCCCTATTTTGAGTTGGATTGTTTCAGATGGCAAGTTCCACCAATTACCCTCGGGGGAACTTCTCATCCACAACCTGGAATTCACCGACCAGTTTCAAACATATCGTTGCCGGACCATGCACCGGCTGAGCCGGCAAGTGGTCGTCAGCAGTGCTGCCAACGTCGTTATCGCCGGTAAGTCTGGCCCATGCCATCGTCATCCACATTAATTATCGGGAGAGCTTTGCCGTTGTTTGCCCTCCGGAATGGAAATGGAAAAAATCAGCTTTGCTTTGCTGAATAACGCGCCTCCAAAGCTTCCCAGTCTGGAATGAAAATGGGACTCCCCCGGCTCCGACTCTTTTGCATTGTTTTGCCCCGGGGATTACTACTTAAAAATGAAACGGAAAACGTTCCGTCTTTTGTGACGTTTTCGACGATTATTTTTCAAAGAGAGGGGGGCGCTGACCGCGCCTCGGGCGGCTCAGTCTTTAAGGGTCAAATTATAAAAGTTCCAGCTTACTTTATCCTTGTTTCTGGTAGAACAAATCAAGAAAGTCTAACTAAAAAAAAATAACCTTTGGATTTGATGTATACTGCATTGTTTTTCTATCAAAACCTTTCGTTTAGTTTAATCTCAAATTGGAGTTTAAAAGGAACTTGTAAAAGTAGGCCTAAGACGATTTTTTTAACGTCATCCGGACAGTGGTTATTGTTGACCTTAGAATCACTTACCTAATAATCATATATATTTACTAAAATTTTGGCAACTATATAATTACGTTTGAGGTCAAAATTGATGGCACAAAAATAACGTCATAAAGACGACATTTTTCTAATTGAGTTGTGAACTCACTGTTCAAATTTTTTTACTTTTTCGATCTTTAGTTTTTCAAACACGCTCATACCAAATAATTTAAGGGATATTTCCTGGTACTGTTTTGTAGTTTAGAAGAATTACAGTCATTTTGAGCTTGAGCTATTACGTACTGTATTGTCTTTTTCAGATCACCGAGGAATTGCCGCCCCACTAATCGTCGAGAGTTCCGGCACCGTCACGGTGGCCCAGGACGAGGGCGCCGCCTTAATTTGCATTGCTCAAGGGTGTCCCTCCCCAGAGTACCGGTAAGCGGGCGACCTCGATCCATATTGTGACCGAATTAAAATCGCCGCTATAATCCGGGGATTTCGCATTTTCGAACAGAACCCCTTCAGATAAATTTCCATAAATATGAAAAATTCAAAGCAAGTCGAGATACACAATGGAATTTGCGGAAAACAGGTGAAATCCCCGAGATTTGGTTAAATCGCGATTTGATTGCTTTGCGGATAAAAGGCTTCGAACAACTAAACCTACACGTTGAAAAAATCCAAAATGAAAACTAAGCATTTTTCTTTGAATAACTCGCATACTGGTGATTGTAATGAACATGGTTTACGGGTCGAAAAAAGGGAAGAAAACGACGTCTTCAAAAGAGCAGCACGCGCTTCCGAATCGTGCCTAATGAGCATCGATTGAGAGAGCCCCGTCTCTTTGATCTGGAATTGGGGGCTTCGTCGTATATTTTTGTCGGTTTTATTTTTATTCCTAAAATGCGAGAGTCCTAGGAAATGTTGATGTAACATGTTTGCGTTGCCGTAGGTGGTACTCGTATGCGGGAAAAGACGGAATTGACCAACCCAGTCTCATTATGCCCGGTCCTAGGGTTAGACAGCTGGGTCCAGTACTGGCCATTGAAGCTGTCACTTCAGAGGACGGTAAGTAATTATGGATATTCATAAAGTAAATAATATGTTTAATATAAACAATTCACTTATTATTGACATCAAATAGGCGTTAAGAAACAAAGGTAGCGAGATGTCAAAAAAATAAGTAAATATAGCAGTATCGCTATTTTTCGAGTTTAACCATGAGGATCTCTATTTCAAGAGAAACAAAGAAAGTTAAAAGACTGATTTCGGAAATATTCGAAATAAATCGAAATTTTAGAAAAACGTTTTTATTTTTTCTAGTTTTTAACGTGTTTTTTTATCTTGCATTTTTACAATGAATTTATCATCCTCTAGCAATTCCGCATTCGGTCATATGCGACAATTACTTTTAGAAAAGATTTTGTGGTGTTTGTTAAAATTTGTTCTGGCTTACTGCGGTGTAAACGAAGCTAATTTGAACTGCTTTGTCGCCTAAATTCAGGCAACCCTTTATACACGTCTGTATTACTCACTTTGATGAGTACATTTGTTCAGGACAAAGTTTGTCTAGTACTAAACCTGGTGGAGATACGAAAATTGAAAAAAAAAAAATAATGTGTGTAAACAAAAACGAATGATGTATCCCTAGAAAAGGTAATTGAAACTTTAAATACGTCATTCGTATGGTAATACACAGTTTAATCTTCGTAGTGAAGATTCAACCCATTCCGACTTAACTATCGAACGATGAAAAAGTTTGTGGTCTACGGTGATCAAAAAGATCGTGACTCGACTTTACCAACAAATTTAAAAAATCACATCACAATATCAGTAAAACCATTGTTTTTAAATAAGAGATAGTTGTTCAATGAGCTTCCAGGAGAAATCAATAGATGTGGCCACAATCAGTGTTGAAACGAGGAAAAGGAAACTGGATGTTTTCTCCACGTCTACCTAATTTGGTCGGGTTCGATTTGTTGATAGAATGGCGAAGGCCAATTTCAGAGTCAATATTTCGTAGTATTTAGGACCCTGAACTGGTCGCAGAGTACTTATTCTAAATAATTCCAGTTTATCATTATTAGTATTCTAAATTCCAATAATTAATGTATTGAATTAATATAATATGAAGTATAAAATCTAGTCTTTAACAGTTAACAAACAAGAGAGAAAAAACTGGGAAAACGACAGATACTTTTACATAGTACACTGGAAGTCACACACTGAAGACACTGATAAATACAATGAATGGCGCCAGTTTCGTACTCAAATTTTGATTCTTGATAATATATTCTGGGAGCACTAAATACTTTAAAGTTGCACTGTTTGCAGCTACTGCAAGCCGGAGCCGACTATCAAATCTAAAAATGTCAAAGTTAATAAAATTATTAATTGTCGCTTATCATCGAATGCACGAAGGTATTTGAAAATACCACGTTGGAGAGAGCAAAAAGTGGCTATGAAGAAGTGTCAATTATTTTTAATTACCTCTTTAAACTAGGACTGGAAAAGAATAAAAACGTTTTTACAAATTTTCGATTTTGTACCAATATTTCTAAAACCAGTTGGAATTTCGGAAAAATAAAAACGTTATTTTTATAGACTTCCCCCTATTGACCCTAATTTAACCTTCTTCCTATCTTTTCAAATAAGTGATATCTCCATGGTTAAACTCGAAAAACGGTCACCCTGTAGAAGTACACCAAAGATGTGAACCTGACTTTGAAGACAGATAAGTTCAAAACAATTGAAGTAGTTTTCACATGAAAACCAAACAGTAAAGAAACAAAGGCGGTAGGATCAATTTACCGACCGCCTTAAAGCTGAGACAACTACTCATGAACTAGAACCTTTATTAAGAAAATATAAATGTGGAAGAGTGCTGATAGAACTTCGATTTCTTCTTGGCGTAAATGCAAATTAGTTGCTAATCTTACAAAACCGTTATAAAGGATCAGAAATACACTGAAACTTTACTTCAAAATAAAAACAAATTTAAAATATTGCATATAACATCTTACTATGTGTTTGTATGCATACAGGATAAATCAGTTTCGACTTTTACCATTGGGATTTCGGGCACTGTAAAAGGTACGAGGTCGCTTAAATTGAGTCCAAGTTGGGCATTCTTAAGCTTTGTCACCAAGCTTAAAAGTGCCCCTCTTTGCTACAATTTAAACGACCTCGTATTACCGACCTCGTATGGTTTGCGAGATTCCAATGGTAGGTGTCGAACTAGACATGGCATGGTATACCGGGTGTCCCTGGACCTAGGAGATTAACATGGGAAATTGGTTTTTATTTTTTTGAGCCTGAACGGTTGAATTGATTGAAAAACTTTTAAGAGTAAAGCTGTAGAGCGTATGGTCAGCTATCATCTTGTAATTAGGTAATGGAATTAGGCATGAAAGATGACCCTAGTGACGTCACAAAGGTCACAATTCTTGATTACACCATCCGCTTACGGATGCATGATACTAAAAAATTACAAACTAATTGCATCAAATCTCAATCCCCAAGTACAGAGGCTGTGAGAAAAAAACAAATCAAACTGGAAATATGACCCTAGTGACGTCATAAAAGTCACAATTCTCGGTTACACCATCCGCTTACGAATTCAGTATACTAAAAAAAAGTTACGAACTCCTTACAACAAGTCTCAATCCCCAAGTACAGGGTCTGTGAGGACGAGACTAATCAAGCAGGAAAGATGACCCTAGTGACGTCACAAAAGTCACAATTCTTGATTACACCATCCGCTTACGGATGGATGATACTAAAAAATTACAAACTTCTTGCAGCAACTCTCAATCCCCAAATACAGAGGCTGTGAGGAAAAAACAAATCAGACTGGAAATATGACCCTAGTGACGTCATAAAAGTCACAATTCTCGGCTACATCATCCGCTTGCGAATTCAGTATACAAAAAAAGAGTTACGAATTCCTTCAACAAGTCTCAATCCCCAAGTACATAGTCAGTGAGGAAAAGACTAATCAAGCAGGAAAGATGACCCTAGTGACGTCACAAAAGTCACAATTCTTGATTACACCATCCGCTTACGGATGCATGATACTAACAAATTACAAACTTCTTGCAGCAACTCTCAATCCCCAAGTACAGAGACTGTGATTTAGGTAAATGGGGTATTTTAGTTTTGGCCGTTTTTTTCGAAAAACGACTCGAAAAGTGCAAAAATTTAATTTGGCGCGTCGCCCCCGCCAAGCATGTGCAGTGTCGCCAACATATTTTCACTGCATAATCACGTTAATTACTACATGATAGTCCCTCAAAATAAATAAGAAAGGAAAATCGGCTCTGATTCTGACATAAGAAATTATTATGTTGGCGACACTGCACATGCATGACGGGGGTGAGGCGCCAAATTCAAATACTTGCACTTTTCGAGGCGTTTTTGCAAAAAACAGCCAAAACTAAGGGGATGATAGCTGACCATAAGCTCTACAACTTTACTCTTAAAAGTTTTTCAATCAAGTCAACCCTACAGGCGCAAAAAAATAAAAACCGATTTCCCATGTTAATCTCCTATGTCCAGGGTTCTGCTGGACACCCGGTATATTATGTTTTAATAGAGGTAGAAATCATATAATGATTTCTGATTTGGGGTTGCAGACTTTGTTTATTTTAATTTGCCTGTCTCTATACCTAATAACACTTGTCTAAGGTCAAATTCCGCCTTTCTTCAGAGTTTTGACAACCGAAAATCAATGGCCGCCGTAACAATGCGCCATTATCTAAAAATCCCGTATTTATTTGAAGCAGCCTGGCAATCACTCTCTGTTGCCCGGCCTCGAGTGCTGATTGAACTCTTTGTTACAGTGATCGATTAAATTAGGTACCAACGGCGCTTTGTGAGAGAGCGAAAAACCTTTTTTTTTTACGTCACTAGAATGGAAAATTTCTCTCCTTATCATCGTTGCCGTCTTTCTCGGCGCCCTTTTTATTTCTCAGGTTTCCCTCCTGTGTGTCACCGATACCTTATCGCACTATAAAGGAAATTAAATAACCCTGTTAGGTATTCGATTATTGCAACTTGAAAATACGTTATAGGCGGCGTTTATCGGTGCACTTCTGCTAATGCTGGGGGCGAAGCTAGCGCCGACATCCGCCTGCAGGTGCTTACTCAGCTACACGTAGAAATCTCCCCTCCTTTGCTCAGCGTCCACATGGGAGGTAGCGCAGAATTCAGGTATGTAATGACAAGTTATCGTCATGTGAGCCTTGAGTGACCGCTCCTCGTTTGGAAGGTGTGTGATGTCCACCAAGCAGGAAAGCCCTTTGATGATTACGTGGTACAAGGACGGGAGACAGTTGCCAAGTACTGGACGTGGTTCCAGCGAGATGCTGATTGTCAACAACGTGGGCAGGGAAGATAGGGGCATGTACCAGTGTATAGTTAGGAGGAGCGAAGGGGACACGGCGCAAGCAGCCGCTGAGCTGCAATTAGGGGGTAAGTTTGGCAGCGTTCGTGACTCACTTAATACCCCGATTAGCATTTAGAAACGAGGCCAAAACTTCCGATATTAATAACAAACTGGAGACGCGATTTCTCGGCTTAATTTCCTCTTAAAATAACTCTTTGCAGATGCTCCTCCGGTTCTGCTGTACAGTTTCATAGAACAAACCCTTCAGCCAGGCCCGGCAGTGTCTCTCAAGTGCAGCGCTTCTGGCAATCCGACACCACAGATCTCCTGGTTGCTGGACGGATTCCCGCTTCCCAGCCACGGACGGTAAGCAGAACAATTCGATAAATACGTTAATGGGGAGGGTCGTTCCATAAACAATAAGACGAGGGATTAGGTAGCGCGCCGAAGAGGCATCCGCAATATTCGTGCCGTGTTCTCAGCCCGGACGTGTTTTACGAGTTCGGTCGTAAACGAAAAGGTCGCGCTACATTGAGATACCCTGTACGGGGTCGCGTTCTATGGGGCAGGGGCGGAACATTCGTGTGTCAAATCTGGAAATATCCAATTTGTATTTTCAGTTTTGCTTAAAGAAAGCACCTAAAATTTTGGACCGGTGGTTATAGTTCGCTTGTAACTAATATGACCTGTATAACAAATATGAAACCTGCCAGATTCATATTTGTTGCAAATAAATTCTAGTTGACTGAGATCTTTTAAGATATTTATCACGTCCTTAATTTCAACCTGTTGGCACTAGAAAAATCATTCCCTCGTTTACGCCCACATCGTATAAGCGGACTTTCTAACCATCTAAAATTGTGACTTTTTTTTTAAGCCCAAGTTTCTATATTAAGCAAAAAGTAAAATGTTGACTGACTGAAAGGCCGAAGTCCATCTAAACGGTCCAAGCGGATGAGGAGTTGTAACATACAGGGCTCTCTATTTACTGGTCCACATCCTGTTCAAATAAATTTCCAAAAAGTTTTTTTATGCCGCCGAAAATACTTATTTTAAACTGACAATATTTCCTCCTCCATTAGCCACTTATTTGGCTACGCTGTCTATTAGTTGGCTCTTGGAACATCTAAGTCATTTTCGTTTCACAGCGGTTTTGGTTCTGGTTGACGTAAAAACGACAGACCAGCTGATTTTCACGAAAGCTGATTGGTTGATAATAAGCTGGTCTGTCATTTTTATGTCAACCAGAACCAGAATCGCTGCGAAACGACAATGACTGTAATCTTTGTCATTGATCAGAATGCAAAGGGTGTTCATAAAAAAAAACCCCTCGTAACAAGCCATGGAATTAAAACTCTTGTTTGAGATAAGTTAATAAAAAAAATACAATTTTATGACATTTTCGAATATCAATATTTTATGAAGTCATCTCACAGACCTACTGTTCTAATTTCATTGCCTTGAGTTTTTTTTTATGGGACGCATGATATAAGCAGGCGATGTATCAGTTGGAATGTCTTAATTATGTCTTATGGCATTGAGCATGTTTCCTCTCACGCATTAAAAAAAGATGGATATAATTCAGTGAGAGAGGAGGGAATATAGAAACTTTAGCTACGCTGCCACTTTTCACCTAATAGGTAGTAATAAAATGATTATGTTGAACGATTGGCTTAAAAGGGGATTTCAAAGCTATCGGTAAATGAAGTACAATAATACATTTAAATAGTGAAATTTGGCACTGACTGAGAACAACCTGGCCCTAGCAACAAAATAGCACAATAAGATGGAAACTTGTCAAGCATTATAAGCTTCGCCTCAGAAAGAACCTAGCGCGGCATCGAATTATATAAAATAAGTTGCAGTTTAATGACAAAGACTTAAAGATGGTTTTCAGTCAAAAATCCGATAATGAATTTGGTACCAAGGTACTACTAAGCTCCATTCAAACGACAGTATAGGTTTTCAGTGTGTTTTGCAGAATGTTAAGGGAAATATTTGTCGCTACACATTCTCAGATGTAAAGAAAAGGGAGATACGCCATATTGGCTTATGGCGTTTTCGGGTGGGCCCTCTACACCACTCTTCCCATTATTACATTCTTATTGAGAAAACAAAGGATGGGAATATTGAAAGCGCTCTATAAGAGATGTCACTTTTTATTAGCGATTTCGTATGGACGCTCTATATTCTAGAGCACTTTGGGAGTATTCCTATCTCTTTTTTCCAAAAAATTATGCAATAGGAATACACTCATATCTCTCTAGAGAGGCCACCCGAAAACAGTATAAAATTGAAAACGAAAACCTTCAGTTTGAAATAAGTTGTCAGTGTTAAGTGTCAATGTTAACTGATCGCCCCTTGCGACTGGCCACCCTCTATAACTGCATGTTAAAATGGTTGTTGACATCAGTTGATAATGACAATATATGGGGAATGTTATTGTCGATTTCGTGTAGAAGCTGGCAACGTCGGTGAAGTGAACACTTCTAATTTAGACTCCTTAAAAAATTGGGGTGTAGCAAGGAACTAGTATATTATTCCTGTTTTACGGTTTGGGCCCTCCAATTGACGTCTTACGTCAAATTATTTTAAGTTGTGATACGCCAATTGATGTGCTCTGACGATAACGTCCGACGTCATGGGTACCTTAAAAATGGCTAACTTCCGGCTTAAAAACGGAACCATTTTTATAGAAATATCGGCATTCTATCTCTCTGGTCCATATCTCCTAGACCATTGAGGTGTAGTGTGTATAAACCAATGACCTAGGAGATATGGACAAAGACGATATTTCCGTTTTTTGCCGGAAGTCGGCGATTTTTAAGGCAACCATGACGTAAAATCGTAGAAAAAATCCATTTTTTATCTCTAAGAGACTGGTAGAAATTTAAGTTTGAAATAAGCAACTCTAAGTCAACAGTCTCAAGTTTATTATGTTGTAGTTGTACGGCTACATGTTTCGCCTAAAAAGGCATCATCAGGCCACAATCCCAACACACGTTAAAATAGTTAAAATTCCAAAACACGTTCACATATTTACAAACTCACAGTGGCCACTGTGAGTTTGTAAATATGTGAACGTGTTTTGGAATTTTAACTATTTTAACGTGTGTTGGGATTGTGGCCTGATGATGCCTTTTTAGGCGAAACATGTAGCCGTACAACTACAACATAATAAACTTGAGACTGTTGACTTAGAGTTGCTTATTTCAAACTTAAACCATGACGTAATTTCTTTACTAAACTTTAAATGATTTTACGTAAGACGTGAATTTAAGCGGATATCGCCGCCACCATTTCTAAGGTACCCACCGCTAAAAAGGGGGGTCAAAACTGTAAAACAGTATGGGTTTCTCCAGATTTAATATACGACCTCGTTGGATTAAACCATTCACTAACATCAAATAGGCGTTGGAAATCTGACTTTGACATTTTTATCGAATGATGCACGCAAGATGTGCTGGAAGGAGATGGGTATAAAAAAACAAGATTGCAAAAATAACGTGGTTTCAAAAATGAAGGAGTTATAGTACCGTTTTAAGATTTTAGCAAAATACTGATGTAATGAGTCGGCCTGGAATGACTGTTATAGGACATCATTTATGACGGGCCCTCAAATAACATCATTTTTGTTAAGAACCGAGACGCCTCTGCCCGATCTAGATCGTAACAAACGAACGGCATGGAAAATAGAGTAACCAAACACTAAAACAGTGGAACTGTGTAACCCGTCCGCCCCAGTTGTTAGGGGAAGCAAAAAACGGGCAACCGAGCGCGAAATTCGGGCCCTAATGGGACACCGTCCGGATGCTCCGGACTAATGAACGGCCCTTGCAAAAAAAAAGAATGGAGGCCAAATCAGTCGTAAAACTGTTGCCGGTAAGATGGACTTGACTAACGCCTTTGATTTCGCCACGAATATGGCTACGGCCGCGAGTAACGAATACAAACTGCTTCTGCCCTTCAACATGTCCGAATTAGCCCCCTTTAATAGGTCTGATATTTCTTCTCTTATGTTCGTGGGGTTTGTCTTCATTAGGCCTTCCACTCGGTATGGGAGCCATAACTTTTGGTTAGCCCTTTTAGATAGACGAGCGCAACGCAGACGTTATTTGTTCCTCTCAGAAGCTGATGCGAGTTTTATAAATCTCGGTGGTAAGCACCCTTTACTCTTCGGGACCGATCGATCGACGAAGCGCAACGGGCACATTAGAAACGGCATCTCGGTCCCCCCCCCCCCTCTCATCCCCCCCTCCCGATCATCGACTAATTAAAATTATGTAGCAAGTTTAAATTGCGAATTGTTCTCGTTCGCTAGTCAGTAATTACTTTTCGGGGCATTTGACTTTCTTGTTAGACTGAAGCAAGATTGTTTCAGCTTCGTTATAGGGCAATACGTGACAGTTCATGGCGACGTCATCAGCCACGTAAACATCAGTCATGTAATGGTCGAGGATGGAGGGGAGTACACTTGCACTGCAGAGAATCGAGCAGGGAAAACTTCACATTCAGCCAGGCTGAACATTTATGGTAAAGCCTGCACAAGGGTGTTATTGTTATGTCCAACTGTACATCGCTGATATATTAGGCTTGCCCTACATTCGACTGTTACCCAAAGTGACCGCAGTAGCTGGCGAACAGCTGAGACTCAAGTGTCCGGTGGCCGGTTATCCGATTGAGGAAATTCATTGGGAGCGAAACGGCAGTGAATTACCCAATGGCTTAAGGCAGAAGGTGCTACTTTCTTATTCTCAAAAAATACATACTACTTCTGAGTTTTACGGTGCAGGTTTTATCGGACGGTACCTTAATAATAGAGCCGGTGCAGAAGAAGGAGGATTCGGGAGTATACACGTGCTGGGCCAGAAACAAAGGAGGGCAAACTGCGAGAAGGAGCGGCGAGGTCGACGTTATAGGTCTGTGTTTATTGCTTATAACTTGGTTAATAATCACCAGCAGCAGAAAGATTTTAGCTTTTTCCTCCATGCTTAACTGAAATATGTTCTAGTCCCTCCTAAAATAAATCCCTTTTACGTGAATTCGGCGTTGCACGTGGGGGATCGAGCGTCTTTGACTTGTGCAGTCACTAAGGGCGACCTGCCGCTGAGTATTACGTGGATCAAAGACGGTCGCCTTTTGACGCCTTCGAATCACGCGTTGACCGTCACCCAAGTGGACGCTTTCACCAGCATTTTAGGTATCGACAGCCTCTCCCCAGAACACAACGGCAACTACTCCTGCGTGGTGAAAAACGATGCTGCCCAGGTGGCACACACGCAGCAATTAACCGTCAACGGTAATCTTCAATTCTGCCTGCTGGTGCTGATGATGCTGATGATGATGGATATGCGACGAAACGTCGGTTGTTTTTCTTTGTTTTGTCCGATATTTTTGTCTAGTTCTCTGTCTGTTATGTTTTTTTTTTATTATTATTCGGGAGGGTGGTTAGTTTTGAATTCTAATCACCCGAGGCAACACTAACCACTCGTCCTGACCTCTTTCTCTATCTGTCTGTCTCTCTCCCGCTCCCAGTGCCGCCAATAATCGAACCGTTCCACTTCCAAGACGGATTGAGCGAGGGTATGCGTACACGAACCGTGTGCGGGGTGAGCGCGGGCGATCCCCCTCTTGTTGTTACATGGCTCAAGGACGACCGACCGTTGGCTCCCGAGCTGGGGGTAAACGTTACGTCACTGGACGGCTTCAGCAGCCTCCTGAGCGTGGCCAGGTAACGCGTCTGGACTCGTCCACCGGACGGATCCAGACGCGTCATTTGGCTTCATTTTAGTCTTGATTCGCGTCACTCGGGGGACTTCACCTGCGTGGCGAGAAACCCTGCGGCCGAGGTGCGGTTCACTGCCAAGCTCCAAGTCAAAGGTAGGTCCACACACCTCACAGTGTACAAAAAGCTCCAGGTGCTCGGTTTCACGGTTCGGGCTGCTCCCGTCAGCGAACCATGAAGTCGAGCAGGAGGTCCCGATTCACGACTGGCCTTATTTCTTGAACCCTCACCGCTAGAACTGAAACGATATCGATTTAATTCCTTCTCCTAAATGTATTGCTCCTAAATGTAAATGCTTGTGGTACTACTATCGATGTCGTTTTGAGTTTTTCACAACCTGAATCACCACCAAAAAATCACATATATGGCATTGTGTCTATCACGCCCCGCCCACTAGCACCGCCCACGCTTTGGCACCGCCGCTGACGTCATCGTCCGGGCCCGAATCGCTCCAATGCGGGAAGCGAGTACGGCCGAAGGTACCGTTTTTGCACCAATTTTTAGTTATTTTTTTTGTTTTGATCTAAAACCAACTTTTCAGTTTTTTTCCTCGATTCGTCACTCTTCTTTTGCATGCTTTGGGCATGCTTCAGCATGGTCTTGGGCATGAATGTGACTATAGTGCATCAATAGTTATTTAATCCTCTAAGTGTTAATTGATGATAATTATGTGTCAGTCACGGATTTACAGAAATTTGCAATAAGTCAAATGACAAACTGGTTTAATAAAATCGACGGCGTAGTTCAGGTTATTTCGCATTATTTAATTAAATCTTGATTAGAAAACTCCTATCCCTAATCGCTTTGTTTCAATAAGCTGTAAGGCCTTCATATCAAGGTCATCAGTTTAGAAAGATTTGTCTAACATACATTTGCGATAGTGGGGAGAAAACTTGCAACTTCGGTTTTATGCAGTATGTTAAAAAAAATGTTTTCTTTCTTTCATTATTTCCCAAAAACAAACATCCAATGGATTAAGGTCAGTAAAGCCGCGTGTTCACTTTATCTGAGGTATAATAGGAGAGCATATCGAGCCTTTACCATTTTATTCACAAAATGTTTTATCTAAGAAATAGTAACTAACCTGAATTATCATACATTTGCGATAGAGGAGATGAACCTTGCAACTTCGGTTTTATACAGTATATCACAAAAATTTTGTTTTCTTTCTTTCACAATTGCTCAAAAACAAAAACCCAATGGGTTAAGGTCATAAGAGCCGCGTGGTAATTTTGTCGTATCTGAGGTATAATAGAAGAGAATATCTGGCCTTCACCATTTTATTCACAAAATGTTTTATCTGGGAGATAGTAAGTAGAAACTTGAACTAAGATATATTTGCTGCAAGTGGGGAGAACACTTGCAACTTCGGTATTATACAGTGTGTTATAAAAATTTTGTTTTAAATATTTCATAATTGTCCAGAAACGAAAACTCAATAGATTAAGGTCAGGAGAGCCGGGGAGTCGTTTTACCGCATCTGAGGTTCATTTATTCACCATTTTATTCACAAAATGTTTTATTTGAGGAATAGCCTTCGTCACTGTTTTAAAAACAACATGTGAATATAATGACAAATGCCTATTTTTAAACACACAAAACTGGCATCCCAGACCACTCTGTATATTCAAAAATTTCTCTTTTTTAAGCTCGGCACTTAAATATTGTTTTTTTTTTTCAACAAGCTAAAAATTAATTGGTAGGCAAAAAGTACAAAGTCTTCAGGAGTCAGATAAGTAACCAATCGAATTAACCTGAGCTAACGCAAAAAAAAAGTTTAACGTGCCTTTTCATCTTATTTTAAAACCTGTTTTATGCTAGTGGCACTTAA
The DNA here is from genome assembly GCA_951812265.1 of Taphrorychus bicolor. NCBI lineage: Eukaryota > Metazoa > Arthropoda > Insecta > Coleoptera > Curculionidae > Taphrorychus > Taphrorychus bicolor. The sequence goes on along the minus strand of OX638300.1, from coordinate 41,424,844 downwards.
TGAAGCTGTTTATACAGGTTATTATAAATAATAATTTAAATTGTAATAAAGATTTAGCAACAAATAAAAATAAAGAAGCTTCATAAAACGGGTCTTATTCATATAAAATGAAAAATATCTGTGAGAAAAAGTATTAAAGATATGGCAACAGAAAACACATGTTACAAATAAAAATTGAGAAAATATAAAGAAAAACTTATGGAGTTTATTTTATAGCGATTTTGGGAGATCGCTCTAAAGCATTGTCATCCTTAAACTTCTATTCAGAAAACAAAGGATAGGAATACTTTCAGAGCGCTCTAGAGCCATCACCCGAAAACGCTAATAGTTTTCAGAAAAATTTCATAGTTTTTTGAAGAGTATACACCTACTCCTGTTGCTACATTTTTCTTACTTTAGTGTTTTTTTTTTTTAAATCAACCATAGAGTGCGATTAAATATTTCTAGTTCCTCCAAGATGGTTAGTGGAGCCGGTAGACGTAAGCGTGGAACGAAACAGACACGTGTCGTTGCATTGTCAGGCCCAGGGAGTCCCCACACCTTCGGTGGTGTGGAAGAAAGCCACAGGTTTGTTCTCTGTATCATTTATAGATGCGACTTTCCACCGCTTTGTCCTCTTGACAGGGCCCAAAACTGGGGACTACGAGGAGGTCAGAGACCACACTTACACCAAATTACTGGGCAACGGTACTCTGCTGTTGCAACACGTCAAAGAGGACCGCGAGGGGTACTATTTGTGTCAGGCGGATAACGGGATTGGAACCGGAATCGGCAAGGTTATACAACTGAGGGTCAATTGTTAGTTAGTTGTTATGTTAACACCAAATTTTTTGTTGAATTATAACAATATTGCAGCCCCACCGTACTTCTCGGCTCCCTCAAGGATGATCACAGTGAAAAAGGGGGATACCGCATTGTTGCATTGCGAGGTAAACGGAGACAAACCGATCAGCGTAATTTGGCTGAGAGGGGGAAAGACCGAGTTGAACCCTTCGACTGATTACCGATTGAATGCGAAGCAAGACGTTTCACCTGAAGGGGTAATCACACTTTCTATCCATTATTTTTGCCTTATTAATAACATCCGTGAAATTGTTTCTCTTACACTCAACATAGGGGGTGTTCATTTTGAAAACGTCATCTAATTGGCTGTGAAATGTCAAAAGAAAATGATGAAAGAACAAAAGTCTATTTACTTTGTTTATGTCATCTTTTTCTGTCAAAAATTCATAGCCTGCTAGATGATGTTTTCTAATGAACACGGGGTATATTTTCAGGTCGCGGCAGAATTACAAATCTTGAACGCAGACGCCTCAGATTCTGGAGCGTATTTCTGCCAAGCGAGCAACATGTACGGCCGAGACCAGCAGCTGGTTCAACTGCTGGTGCAAGAACCCCCAGGCCCTCCTCAGAGTTTGGAGGTAATTTCTTACTTTATAGAACCTGAAGAAGATTGTTTCGAGCTTAATTTTAGATTCCGTCGAAGAGCAGCACGTCCGTAAGCCTCAAGTGGGCCCACAGGGCTGCAGATTCAAACGAAGTGTTCAAGTTCATCATCGAGTTTAGAGAGGGTGACCGTGAGTGTCTTCTTGTAGATTTATTCAACAGCATTTTGCTACAGTTAAATGATTCCTTTATATGGCTGAGGACAGTTTCAAATAATTTTTTTAAAATCAATATTTTTGAATAAGTCTTTCCGCCAAGTCTTTTCATCGAGTGATGTTTTGTAGGTAATTGGCATCAAATCGAGCTGGCTGAAAGTCCTCTGCCTTATTCCGCCATTATCGACGATCTTAAGCCCGCAACGAAGTACACTTTTAGGTGAGTAATACAATCTGAGCTATAGGAGCAGTGTTAAAAGCAAGTTGTAAAAAATGCAGTTTTTGCGGAAACAAATCAAAAAACCTTATAGCTAGAAGCCATTCACTTGTTATTGTAGTTAAGTACGCCCTGGAAATTTGACTTTGACATTTTTATTGCATCTTATCAACACGTGGTAAAAGGAGATGGAGGTTTCAAAGGTAACTAGATGACAAAAATAAGTGAATGGGTAATATTCGTAACTTACCTACGTATATACGGAGCACGTCAATCCCTGAGAGCGACGTCACATACAGCGGAATTTGGTTAAAAGCGGAACGGAGCGTAATTTGACAGTTGAATTTAAACCAATCAGATAAAAGCTAAAATAGGAATTGACATGTAAAATGACGTTATTGATATGTGTAATGACGTTATTGACATTTCTGCTCCGTTCCGTTCCGATGTATGTGACGGTAGAGTGCCTGTAATGAGAGTGTGGCCTTAGGGACTTGTCCGCCATGTTTTTTCCAAGATTAACATTGTTCTTATGGGCGATTCTTATGGCCTTCAAATGATTTTTTTTTCAGACAAACAATGAACTATAATTCTTCCTTCCTACTAATAAGTAAACGCTTTAGTTCAAGATACATTATGAGCAATTTGAGAATTGTTAAAGAATTCACAAATTCCCACAACAACCCTTTTAAGTACAGGTAATTTTTGAATATCGCGCCACTTTTAGATGAAGTTTATCCGTCATCGAGTTGTACTGAGTACTGTCCGTACTGGGTACTGACAGCCGACGGAATTCCAAATTGCTCTTAGAGTATTCTTGTGCTTAAATTCATATTGAGGAAATAAAGGACGGGTATATTCCCAGGGCGTAGTTGGGCCATAACCATGTCAATCTGACCATTGACTTCTGACTTTGGAAAAAACATGGCGGCACCAATAGAAAACGATACCACCTTATGGCCACACTCTCATTACAGGCACTTTTAGTGTGTAACCACTTACCGAAAGAAACTTTTGAGTTTGTGTCTTTACACATTACAAACATAAAATACTTAAGATCCTGTTTGGAAGGCAGTTTATTGAAGATTTCCTACAGTTTAACATAAAAAATAAATTCCTGAACTATATGGGTATGATATGGAGCTCCAATTGGGGTTGATTGGAAAGATAAGTTAAACGCCCGGATAGGTACAGATAAATCACCACATTTGTTTTGTTACCAATTAACCGGTGGTTGAGAAATCCGAGTTGAATCGTGCATCTGCAGCAAAAAACCCAGCACAAAGTACAAACGCTTCAAAATGCGTCAGTTTGGAAAACCAAGCTCTAAATCAAAGATTCATGATCAAAGCCGTGGTTCCAGGGTTCGGGCGTACCCAAAAAGTAGGGTTAAATGCAACGTTGACAGATGTAATTTTTATTACCGTTTGCGGGTGTTAAAACATTCAATTTAATGTGCCATTTTTCTGTAATATATGATTATACTTTCTGTAATAATGTCTATGTATATACCTTACATATACTTAAAAATTATAAGTAATGGTAATTATTAGTAATTTAACTAATTTATCATACCGCGTGACGTCAGATGCATCGGAAAGTTGGCAACGTAGAAGCTTTAGAGTCATTTCAATTACATATTCACCATAATTGTCAAACTTTGCGCATGCGCGTTTAATCTTTTTCGAGTAACTAAGCAGGTCGATCGTCAGCTGTTTTTGGTTTCAGATTTAGGACTTACATTCATCTTATAGAATTTACAATTATCTGCAGAAAACTTGACTAAGTTTCTGCGCCTATATCTAAAACTAACTGTTAGATCTGAGGGAATAAACAAACTTGCAGAGTTTTGGCCGAAGGCCCCGCCGGAAAAAGCCAACCGAGCGACGAAATTAGCGTGACCACCCTCAGCGAGAAACCGGCCGGTCCTCCGCTAAATCCCACTGCGCGGCCCATTTCGTCCACGGAAATCTTGGTCGCGTGGAACCCCCCGGTTCCGGAACTCCGACACGGCGTCATACAAGGCTATAACGTCGGTTACCGGGCTCCCTTTATGGGTTCCTTTAATTTCACTTCGGTGATCGGAGACGGCGAGGACGGGGGCGAAGTTCTGCTGAGCGGCCTTAAAAAATACACCCGCTATGCTCTAGTGATACAAGCGTACAACGAAGTTGGTTCCGGCCCCTTAAGTGAACAAGTCACCACCGAGACCTTGGAAGATGGTAGACCTATCACTGTATATTTTAGCCTTCGGGGGGTGTTAATAATGTTTGCGGAATTTTTCAGTGCCCAGTAGTCCTCCAATGGACATCCGTTGCACCTCGCCCACGTCCCAAAGCATCCAAGTCAGCTGGCAGCCGCCTCCTAACGAAGACTGCAACGGTAACATTCAGGGCTACAAGTTGACCTACGAGCCGGTGTTGGACGAATATTCGAGGGGTATTTGATTGGTTGTGTCTAGAGAATTATTAGGACTGAAGTGAGCGCTTATTGCAGCCAGCGACATCATGGAGACCAGGAAAACCACCGCGCTTATAACTGTGATAACCGGCCTTAGAAAATTTACCAATTACAGCCTGCAAGTATTGGCGTTTACCAAAGTCGGCGATGGAATACTGTCCATTCCGCATTACTGCCAAACAGAGGAGGATGGTAAGTTCAGTAAATATATACTAGAGAAAGTACGCGAATGAAACGTAGACTGTGTCATCCGTTATATGGAGACAGTTTAAACTAATTTGTTGTAAATATTTCCGAAACCAGTCGATTTTCGAACTTTAGAAACGTCGTTGTTATAGACTGCTAATTGTGCAACTTTACTTTAGTTTAACCTTCTTTGTATTTCTTCAAACAACCGAGATCTCTATGATTAAATTAAACAACGGTCACCTTGCATATGTAACAAGCGCATTCGCCATTTTGTTCAAAAAATTGTAACTATGTAGAGTTTGCGTAATTTTTAGTCTTGTTTCTAGTTCCAGGTGCTCCCGCTGACATTAAAGTGGCTGCAGCCTCGGCCCAATCCCTTCGAGTCTCTTGGCTGCCGCCTTTAGATCCCAATGGCGTGATAACCAAATACAGCCTCTACAGGTAGTTGTACTCGAGCTACCTGTCCTCACGCGTACCAAAATGTAAAAATTTGTGTTGCAGACGAAGTACTGACGGGCGACAGGAGATTGATAACGGCAAGCAAATTATATCCAGCCATACGACGGCGTTTGAGGTGAAGAACGTGCAGCAACACGTCGAGTACCAGTTTTGGGTGACCGGGTCGACCAGGGTGGGCGAAGGGCAAAGCTCCAAGGTTGTGAATCATGTGATCACCGGGCGAAGTGAGTTTATATGGTTATCCTACTACTGGCGAATGACATCGCCAAATTCATCAAAGCCAAGTGGAGCGACTTGTAACAAACCTGACTAAGAAAAATGTCTATTTGTTTCCAGTTCCCGCACGAATTATCTCTTTTGGTGGTAATGTGGTGCGACCATGGCGAACGTCTGTGACCTTAAATTGCGAATCTGTGGGTTCACCGCGTAGGGAGTGGTTAAAGAGCGATCAGATCTTGAAGGTTAGTGTGGTTTTACGGCACTAGTGTACTGATGGTAATTGAACATTTGCAGGGCGGAGCCAACCACAATCAGCAGCTTCTGGACACCGGGGAGTTAATTTTGTCCAACTTGCAGCCGTCCGATGCCAGTAACTACACCTGTCAAGTTGACAATGGGCACGGCACTGATAGGTAGGTCATTGGGCGAATTCCAAAATTCACCGGGTCATCTACCGGTTAGGCCGGTCATGTGATGGCCATCTAGCAATTTAATGGATTAAGCAGGTGACTGAACTACCCGGTAGGTGATCTGGTAAATTTTGGAATTCGCCTATTTTCGTTTCACACCGGTTTTGGTTCTGGTTGACATAAAACTGACAGACCAGCTGATTTTCAATCAAGCGGCTTTGATGAATATCAGATGGTCTGACATTTTTACGTCAAACAGAACCAGAACCGCTGTGAAATAAAAATGTGTCAAAATATCCGTTGGATTGATAAATTTATCCACCTGTTATACATTGAAAGACAATGTATTGTTTATATAATTCGTTTGTAGACTTTACTGCCTTCATGACTACAGTCATTCCACTCGGTCATTTATTAATTATGGGTTTATTATTTGCATCCTTAAATGTCTCCTTTTCTTTCATTTTTGTTACGAATCTTCTATGTAAGAGACTTTGCGTCCAACAAACGTAACAAACCTTCCTCGAAGGGGTATTGTATTGTATTCGATGTGAGCGGACGTAGGTACAGTCCTGCACCGTGACCTGCGGTCTATTGTGGCTCACTCGAATTGTTACCAGCAAGGTTTACCCCTGTTAGCTCCACTAGTTGCCACCCGTTAAGCCCAGACCCTCAACGAATCTGATGAGTCTTTCGGGCGACACTTCGTTTACATCTTGAGGCTCAATGATCGTGTTACCGAACAATGAGTATCTCGATCTGGCAATAGCCGGGCGTTCGCATAGAACGTGCTCGACTGTTTCATCTTCCTCCAAGCACAGCCGGCACTCCGTTTCCTCGGACAGTCCGAGTCTGTACCTGTGGAGTCTTAGATGGCTATGACCCGTGTAGAGTGCAATAGCCACTCTGATTTGTCTCCTATTTAGTTAGAGGAATATTTGGGCTTTTGCCCTCCCTGTTCCTGTGGTAAATTTTTTGGAGTGCGTCAGCCCGGGTAGGCTCTCCCACCATTCCTGAGACTTGTCATTGCCTCATTTCTGGAGTTCAGCCTATGCCGAGTCCGCCGCCCTCCTGGCTAAGGAGTCGGTCCTCTCATTGCCTTCGTGCCCTCGATCCCTGAGATCCATATCAGGGTGACGTTGTTCTCTGCTATGCAGGTGCCATTCGAGCTCCCGTATACTCTGGCGCCAGCACCTTTATCGGTCTTGGATCCGTCTGTGTACCAGATATCATCTGACATTTGCAGATCTTCGCCTGGTTCGTCCCAGTCTTCCCATGAGGGTATCCAGATGACGTTGCGAGTGTCGGTTAAGCGTTTTGATGCCATTAGGTCGGAGACCATTTCCAATACCCTAACGCTTTCCACGTCGGCCTGGGCATTGTTGGTCCCCCCATTGAATGGCTGCGGCGTTATGTGTGCCATCTATTGCAACCGGTACGTCGCCTTCATTGCCTCTCGTTCCAAGAATATTGGAAGCGGAAGCAGGTCAAGCATGCGTTATATGGCTGCCGTGGGCGTCGTTCTCATTGCCCCCGTGACGCAGAGACATATTTGTCTTTGCAGAGAAGACAGTTTAGCCCTAATGGAGCTTTGTCTGCTCTTCCGATACCAAACTGTGACCCCATACGTGATTATCGTCTTTCACCGGCACGTATAGCTACATAATTTGTTGGGGTCCCATCGCCCATGATTTACCGCACAGGTTCTTACATGTCCATAGGGAGAGCAATGCCCTCCCCACGGTTCGTGTCACATCTGGGGTCCATCTGAGTGATTTGTCCAGGATAACTCCTAGATCTTTCACTTCATTGGAAAACGGGATTGTCATCCCGAACCAAGATGGCGGTTTCAGAAAGTTCAGCCTCTTCCTTCGGTTAAATTCCACAATCACAGTTTTCCTAGGATTTAATGCTTTTTATTGCTAGGTTTTTTTTTAGCACCAGTTGTGTACCACATCCAGCACTCCTTGCAACGTGCTGGAGATTTGTTGGTCTATTTGGTGGTTTCTTATGACGATAACGATGTCGTCCGCGTAGGCTTGGACCTTGACTCCCCATAGTTCCAGAGTAACCAGCAGGTCGTCCACTAGTAGGGACCACAGGAGTGGTGAAAGGACTCTAGCTATTGTGAATCTGACAGTGTCATCGTTTAATGATGTAGTGATCAGTCTGGATTCTAGCATATTGCGGATCCAGTTGATTATTGTTGATTATACCCTTCTTGCCTTGCAGGCGCTAAGAAGGCAGTCTGTAAGTGCGTTATTAAAGGCCCCTACGATGTCAATGAAGATACCAACTGCGATACCTTTTGTATCCAGCTCTGTTGATTTGTTAGCCTGATATGCATACTGTTCCGTACTGAAAGGGTACGTTGATAGCGCTCTTTCCCTCAAGTACAGGTCCAGCAGCAGCTTTTCCAAGCTTTTCAGCAGGAACGAGGTTATCAACGCGATGAAGTAGTCAACGAATTTGAGCGATAACACGGGTTACGTAGAGTGGATTACGGCTATTACGGGGACAGGCTCAATTCAAAATGCAAAAACCGCCAATTTGATGTTTATCGAGTTTTTGTGTCGAAATGGCGAGTTTTTGTTCACTCACACGGGCAGCAGAAAGGTTTTTCCGTGAACTTTCTTCTTGTTGAGTTGACCGATTACTTACTAAACCAATTCGCCTCCACTTTGTCCTCCAATTAAGAATGTAATATAATATGAATGTAATATTAGAAATGGCAGCTCGGAAGACCAGGTCAAAAAGCAACAGATGGCCATGCGCTTGCTGTCACAACTTAGTTTTGAAAAAACTCTTAGAGTAATTTTATCTTTATATTTTTAATTAAGAAAACAAAGGACGAGAGTAGTCACAGTGTACACGCGAATTAGCAAAAATTCTGCCTAGTGTTTAGTTCCCATGCGTCACTCGTGGCAATCCAAGGCAAAGATCTGAGATCGACGCTCGTACTGCTCGTAGTACATAACTTGTAAGAATATGCACTTTGGCCACCAAGCTTTGAATATGCATCTGTGAAGAATGGCCAAATTAATCTGGAATTAAAATACACGATTTTTTATTTCTACATACAAGGGTGCTTTTATTTGCAGGATTACTTACAATTTGGTGGTCCAAGTACCTCCTGCGGCACCGTTGCTTTATGTCACCTCAGCGACGAGCTCCAGCATCCTACTTCACTGGAAAGCCGGCAAAAATGGAGGAGCACCTATCAGCGGTTTCACGCTCAACTATAGGTAAACCTCAGAAGATAACTAAGAACGCAAAGATTGATCATTCAAACCTACAGTAAATTATAGAATATTTTGTAGGTGTTAAGCTTTCTCTAATAAGTAAATCTCCGCTAAAAAGATCAACTGCTACAAGTACCCTCTTTCTAATAATAATATGTTCAATTGCCTGTAAAGATGCTTTAATTTAGTGGCTTTAGATCCGGTGCTCTTGGAGGCCATCTATATATGGACGACCACCTTTGATCCAAAAAGTATATTCATTCACTGTGCATTAGCATGTATTAACTTTTTCGGCTGAAAGGTTTGTACCGTTGTTCATATTGTTACTTATTCTACAGAAAGCAGCACGGAAACTTGGATGAAATCCACTTATCCCGCCATGCCACTAGCTACGAGCTAAAGGTTATTCTCAACTTGGCGACAATTTAGGAGGAATTATTTATGCAAGCACTTTACAGAGCCTTTCCTGCGGGTCGACCTACCATTTGTACTTAACCGCCCACAACAGGATCGGCTCTAGTCCGGCCAGCCACCCGTTAGAAGCGCGAACCCAGGGTCACCCTCCAGGGGTTCCCCCGGCGGCTTCTTTTATCTCGCCGAATTCGACCAGCGTATCTTTGAGGTTGCACGTCTGGCCCGACAACGGCTGCCCTATTCTCTACTTTGTGGTTCAGTACAGGAAAACAACGGAAAGTCAATGGACGTTAGGTGAGTTTAAAAAATAGAAAGTTAAGTGATGATATTGATTGGATTGATTACAGTATCGAACGCTCTTAAACCGCAACGCAAAACGTCGATCAATGGGCTTACATCTGCTACCAGGTATGTGGTGAAGCTCGAGGCTCACAATGTAGCAGGGTTCAGCACTGAAGAGTTCAGTTTTACTACTTTGACCAAAGATGGAGGTTCGTCTTTTTTACCTTTGTAGAGTTAAGAATCGCTGAAAGTATTGTTTGTAGAAGTGCCACCTCCGGACCTCATTAGGCAGGGTAATGGCGGTCATGCTTTCTACACGGACATTAAGTTTATAGTGATTTCACTGATTAGCGCCATTCTGGGCACGATAGTATTGCTCAGCGTTCCCTTGCTCATTAGGCGACGTAAGTTTGACAACAAACGCTACAGTTATAGTTTCGTTATTAACCCCTTTGGACAATCGCAAACTAGTTGTTATTGCTAACTGTCGATTATTTCGTAGATTATAAGCAATCGCAAAGAGAGCAGTTGGACAATCAGCAAAATGCGGAAGCTCAAAGGGAGAGGTACTACGCCACCATTCACAAGGTGGCGCTGCAAGCGGGGGATAAAATACCCGGTGAGTTTTTCTTTGCAGCTAAACTAGAAAACCTTTAATATCTAAAGCCACGTTTAGACCGAATAACTTTCCAAATTTCTAAACGTATAAAAGTCTATATTGAAGAATAAAAAGGTTAGAAATATTTCGAGAACGGTTTGCGGTTCCAAAAAATATAATGAGCTAATATATTATATATAAATCTAATGTCTTTGTTGCAAAGAGTCAGCTAAAACTGAGTACAAACTTAAGAAAATTAAGTAATAGATATCTTGTGAACGGTTTAAGGCTCCAAAAATTGGAAGCAAAAATAAAAAAAAGTTGCTGAAAATGAGTACAATTTTTTTGGGTTTACTTTGGAAAATAAGAAAACGTAGATGAAGTAGTAGATGTCTTATAAACGCAAGTACACACTTAAGACCGTACTTGCACATGTACAATAATAAACATATTTGGTAATCGCACCACAACTCTGTTCTTAGAAGCATTTACTTGTTGATCTATTTTTATTTTCTTTCTATACAGAAACATCGGAGGATATCTCACCGTACGCGACGTTTCAATTATCGGAACCCAGTACGCTCGCTCAAAACACCATGCTGCACAGTTTCATGTACCACGAACACCCTGTGACGGAAGGCTGCGCCTCGCCTCCACCTTCCAGCTCCGTGCAACGAAATTCGCCCTACTACAACATCGTAAGTGTATATTTCTACATACTAGGGTACCAGTTGGATAATCGTCAATTTTTCTCATCTCTACAGAAGTCGTTAAAAAAGCGAGCAGACGCCAATAATTATTACAATATAGTATGTATAAGAGAGTTGTGTGACGTATTGTGTATGCTTTGGGTGTAGAGGCGCAGTGTAGTAATAATGGCTTTGGTTGCACTTTTCAGGGACATCCTTGAAACTAAGTACTGGGTGTTTATTATAAAACTTCATCTAGTTCACAGTATAAAGAATAATACATAATACCAGTATCGTCAGTTCGTGTCGGCACTTTTGATATTCCCAAAACTAAAGCGTGCCGCGCGCACCTGCACCCGGCAATTTTCTCGAGTAGTTACAGGGGACTTGTATACGGCTCAAGCATAAGCGATGCACTGCCAAAACCAGCCAAAACCGGTTTGGTGGTGCACCGCCGGCGGCCGGGCGGACGGGGCAAGGGGAGGGGAGTTTCAATTTTTCGACCGACTGACGTTACTGATATAATGTATTATTCTTTATACTGTCATCTAGTTAGTTGACTGTGAAATGTCAAAAGAAAAGGATGGCGAAACAAAAGTCTATTTATTTTGATTATGTCATCCTTTTCTGTCAAAATTTCATAGCCTGCTAGATGAAGTTTTATAATGAACACCCCGTACTTAATCGTGTTCATTAAATTTGTCATCTAGCTGCCTATGAAATTCATTTATTATTTTTGAAGCATGACAGTGACAAATAGTAGAAGGCGAGTCAAGTTACGACTTACCACCGTTTCTTTTTCTGTCAAAAAATCATAGCCTAACTAGATGACGTTTTCTAACGAAGCTGCCGTCATTAACTTTGAAATTTGGATTCCACTAAATTTAAATTAATAATGAAGTGATGTACATTGTAGTGTTATTACTTATCTGTCGCCCCTCGGACTTGTGGTCGTACATATTTCAGTTCGCACACTAGAGAGTGATTTATTTTCTTAAAAGTTACCTCTTCATTAGCAAAAATTTCAAAGTTCCAAAGGGCACGGCCGCAGGCGGACTAATCGAAAGGACATCGACAGCGACGAAAGCGAATCCGACCAGGAGGCGCTCACCTCCAGTCGCACAGAGTCTTCCAATCACCTCGACCTCAAACACAAAACTCAGGGTACTTAACTTTTAGCGCTTTCCGTTCCTCTTTATTTCTTATGCTCTGGTCCGCAGCCTTCATCTATCACGGGACCGCACAATCGAGTACCTCCTCCGACATCTCTCCCATGTCCGAGCAGAAATCGTTGCCGAGGCGCAACAGGAATAACCGTTTTCTGGCTCAAGGTGGTCGTTCAGGTTCGCAACGACATATCCTCAGTCATTTATCAGTGGCCGAAACGGCGTTCGGAGAGTCGACGCCTAGTCCTCAGGGACCCCCCGGCCAAATAGAGCTGTCTGAGGCTGAGTGCGATATCGATACGCTTAAGAAACTGAAACTGGGGTTGCGCAGCTCACTGTGGTCCAGGCCACAGCAAGGAGGACAGGGACAGCAACCTCCTTCGGATTATTCAATTGCTGTGTGAATGGAGGGGAAGGTAAGACAGCGAGACCACTAGGGAATTGGAATAAGGAAACAAGTGCCGCGCGTCTAAAAGAAACTGGTAGTCAGTTAAACAACGGTGTCAAATGTTTAAAGAACTATTCTCTAACAGGCAAGAAAACGACAGTTCTTCGGTGATTTCCATTATCTCAAGTGATTTTTAGCCGAATTGCAAATACTGCCAAAACCAAATTTCTCGTTTTAAAGTCGATGATTGTCGTGTTTTTGCCGCCGGACTTTGCCTAGTTGTAAATGATCGTTCTAGTTTTACAGAGGAATCAAAATTTTATACTAAAAATCAAAAATATATAGGTACTATGTTACGTTACTTCCGAGACCGGTGCAGTTCAATTCAAATTATAAGAGGTTTAGTAAATAGCCGCGCAAATAATTATCCTAAATAAATTATACCTAAATCAACAATTAAGCAGCTGTTTACTGGACGTGCATTCGTCATCGCCGGTCTACGGGCACTGCCTTTGTTGATTACTTATATCTTTGGATAAAAGACTTTTGGAGCCGTTTTCTACGAACCTACTAGTATATTTTTCACTGTTAATCCATAAGACTTTGAGAGCGGGGTCGTCCCGAAGGAATGAGTGCTACTATTCTAGTTCTTTTAATTGGTTAACTGCCAGATGGGTATGTTATAATAGACCCCGTTCTTTATTAAAAATAAACATAGTTAAGTACACTATCTATAAATCAAACAAATAAGATGAATCAAAACAGTTGAAGTGATCCTGTACCAGAGTTACATAGTTCCAATAAAGAAGATGGTTAAAAATCCAGCGAGTCTTTTGAATTTTAATCAGTCATTAATTTTGCGAATCAATATCATCAACAGTATCTTGTCTATTGCATTTATTTATTAGACAGTGGCTGTGGACAAACTATAGTATTATACTCGCTTTTTATGGCCATACTATTATCCACGACCATACTATAATAATCACATTATTCTTTTACGTTCTCAAGATTAATGGTAATCTTTATAGAATAATGAGTTGTCATGGAAAAGAAAGATGTAGGCAACTGGCAACTCAAAAAGTAAACTGCACTAAACATGAAGTCGGTGGTTAGGTACCTACCACTGGTTCGTTCAAATAATAATCCTACTATTAAGATGTATTGAGAAAAATTTAATTTAGGTTACAGTGTCTTTTTTTCACTAAAAAATACACTTTTCACTGAAAAAAGTTAAAATAGACCATAAAACAAGTAATTTACCGTCCACCCTTGTAGCATTGAAATGAACATGCACGGGCGACTAGACTGTCATCTATGATCTAGTCGCAGATGACCAGTCGTGATTTTTAAATTGCGAATTATCTTTTTGACACCTATACCATAACCTATCATATTTGAAAAAAATCAGGAATGTAGGTCGTGAATAAAGTATAGCATTCAACTCGCATTTAATGAGCGTTATTCTCTCGGGAAACTTGTGCCACTCGCTTCGCTCGTGGGCTCCAACATTACCCTTGAGAATAACGGCTCTTATTAAATGCTTGATTTATAATATACAATTTTTTAATTTCAAACTTTCACAAATAATGAATGTTTACATTGTCAAAAAAATTTGAGATCAGGTTTAACACCTGGAACGTTTTTTTTTTTTCAAAGGACAATGTTTCATATTTTACTACCAGGATACTAGAAGTGTGAAAAGGTTTTGCGCATGATGACTTTTTTTCTCAAAATGGAGGATCCGTTAACCTGACGACTTAATTCAGAGTACCATTTTCCGACATCTAAAATTTAGTGGTTGTCTTTGACTTTTTTCCCAGCAATTTATACACCAACTCTAAAACCAATTTTTGCTACCAATACACCAGAAGTGTGAGGAGGTATTTGCTTGCTCTCGATTGCTGAAAGTGCTAAATTTCGACAAAATGGTGATTCTAAAAAGCCACCAGGAGTAACTACCTTGAAATAAAAAACCGACTACGTAAAAATATACCTTTAATTTTTTTAAACATAAATATAGAGGTCGTTTTTCTTCTAAAACATGAAATTTAATTTTGTTTACCGTAAAAAAACGTCATTCATCATTTTATTAAAAAATAATAAAGAGTAAATCCCACAAAATATACAAAAAAAATCGATGTCTAAAACACTAAAACAAATCAGATCTTAAGGCTTAACTATACTGATCATAAATACTGTAACCAAAAGTTAATAATATAAAATAATACTATAAGCTTCTAGGAACACAAGTGTCTAGTTACAAACTTCAGTCTCGGCGGCTTAAGGGCCCGTAAGGCATCCCTTGGACCCGGTACCGGGACAGTCGAAAGCCTTACGCATTTCCGGCAATTGCGTCCACACTACCTCCATTCTAAGTGTGATCGTAACTATTAAAAATATTCCAAATGGGTTTGGTTTAACTTACCGCAACTTCGCCGGCGTTCTTAAGTATAAACTGCTTTGGAATAAATCATACTGGCTAGTGGAAACCTCACATAAAATCTTGAATGTAAAAATTTGTATTATGTATTTTGTGACATAGGACTTGAGTTTAAACTCAAGTTAACAGCGCTTTCGGGAGACGGCTAAGATATAAGGATGGGAATACACTCAGAGCGGAAATACACAAGTTGCCCGAGAGAATAACGCTCATTAAATGCGAGTTGAATACTATACTTTATTCAAGACCTACATTCCTGATTTTGTTCAAATATGATAGGTTATACCGGGTGTAGCATCGTCGTATGGGACATAGGAAATCCCAGGTAAATTTTAAAAGGGTCTATTATTGGCTTCCCTAATTATTTTAGAGAAAAAAATCTATTTAGATTTTTTGAAGAGCATTAAAAACCACAACTAAATGGACAACTTCAGACATTTTTGATTAACCCTTTTACGAGTTATTTCCAAAAACTTTTTAAGTTTATCGCCCTGTATTTACCGACACCAGTAAGACTTGACTATCAAACAGTAATAGTTATTTACGTTATAAGTCCGGTAAATATAGTTTTACAGTAGGAGTAAGATGTTTCCGGACGAGGCGCTAGCCGAGTCTGGAATTTCGAAACGACTACTGTAACACGTTACCCGACGTATGATGTACAACATTTTACTTCATACTTATTAAAAACACGAAAAAAATAATTTTATGCGCGGCGAATATATTTTTGACAAATCCGTCAATTTGACAAATAGTTTCATTACGGTATCCTGTACCGGTACAGGTTACCATGGATACAATGCATTTATTGAAGATGTGTGGGTACTCAATACTGTAAAATTTCTTTACGATATCCAATCCTGTAAAAAGCTATTTACCGGATTAAAAACAAATACGTAAAGTGTTCTATATGATACAGTATGTAGTAAAACTTCATGAATAACAGCTTTATTTGACAGCCAACTCTTACATTGACTGGTGTCGGTGAATACGGGGCGATAAAAAAGCCAAAATATTAAAAATGTTACTGGCAAATAATTCGTAAGCGGGCTGATCAAAAATTCTTGAAGTTATCCTGTTGGTTGAAAATTTTAGGGCTCTTTAAAAAAACTAATCACATTTTTTCAACACAATAATTAGGGAAGCCAATAATTGACCCTATCAAAATTTACATGTGATTTCCTATGTCCCGCCCGACAATGCAACACCCGGTATAAGTGCCAAAAAGATAATTCACAATTTGAAAATCACGACTGGATTCGCTAATGGACGACGCGGCGTTTGAGGCGTCATCTGCGGCGATCATCATAGATGACGGTCTAGTCGCCCGTGCATGTTCATTTCAATGGTACAAGGGTGGACGGTAAATTACTTGTTTTATGGTATATTTTAACTTTTTTTCAGTAAAAAGTAGATTTTATAGTGAAAAAGAGACACTGTAACCTATATTTGTCTCAATACATCCTAATAGTAGGATAATTATTTGAATGAACCAGTGGTACCTAACCGGTCTAATGTAGCCACCCGAAAACGCTGTTAGATTTAATTTCTGAATTTGACGTAAGTTTTACTTCAAGTGGAATTTAAACTGTGGTATAACTAGGAAATAAATGAACTAACCTGTGCATAACTGAGGAAATAAAGACTCGATTCCTCGTATTGCTCCACACCGCTGTAATGAACGTGAGATTCCATAGCGGCCTCCGCCGATAAAGCCTAATAATACGCATGATTCAATAAAATTGTTTATTATTTAAATTCTGGACAAACCTTGTTGCTGATTCTGACGGCCATCACCTCTTTTACGAGCAGAAGAGCGCTTTCGGTTATTTTGGCATGGGAAATTGTTACACCCTTGCCCTGAAGATACCTTTAAACCTCCATTAATAATGCCCACTTCTGCAAATTTTTAACTTACCCAGAGAAGCAAGTGACGCTTGAATCTATATAATTAAGGGACTCTTTGGGTTGAGTGTGAAACGGAGATAACATGTTTCTCTCAGAAGTCCAAAAGCTGCCATAAGGAAGAATCGCCGACAGAATGGAGAATGCAATTTCAGTCCCCAACCGTCCATAAAAAATCGGCCTGTGGAATCGCTTGTAGAGTTAATAAGTACTTACTTCAATCTAAAAAAAACTACCTCGGATAACCAACCTCAGTGAATGGCTCCGTAAGCAAGCTTCGGGGCACCACTACGGCGTTCATGGAGGGAATGTACTTAACCTGCGGTGTGCCCCCAAGGAGCTCCCCCAAAATGAGACCCTCAGGCAACGTGTTGAGCAACATTTTTTCTTCGGTGCTCCTGCGCAAAGCTACGGCGCTTTGCACACCTTCAAAGAAGTTTAACTTGATGATTCTCAACGGACCGTAAAAGTCCCTTAAGAACTGCTCCGTTTTGACGTTCTCTGGTAAGCCGACATACAGTTTTATCCCCTTCAACTAATAATAGTATGATTTGAAGAATTTGAAAAAAGTAAAATATGTCATAGTAAACCTTGTCAGCCAAGTGAACTTGTAGATGCGGAGAGCGGTCGAAAGAACGCAATTCTTCCTTGACAATACTCAATATTACATTAAAGGTGGCGCTCAAGCTCTGTCGTGTTCCATAGGAAATTGGCTGAGCCTGTTCCAGATAATTTTCAACGGCGAGGGGCATATATTCACGTACTAAACCTGCACACACTTCCCATCTTTTTCTCGTCTTGGTAACTCCTAGCGTAGCGAATAAAATGAGGACATTAATGACTCATTTATTTATGAGTTAGTTACAGAATTTTTAGGTAACTGCAGACTAAAAGAAATAAAAACCTTTTTTTTTTCAAATATTTTTCCTTTTTGTGAATTTCCGAAACTAGTCGGAATGTTCAAAATTTGAAAACGTCCTTCTTATAGACTTCTAATTGCGCAATTCTGCCCTAATTTAACCTTATCGTATCTCTTCAAATAATCGAGATCCCCATGGTTAAAATCGAAAAACGGTTACCCTGTATAAGTTTTAGCAACTTGTGTATGCGGCAGTTTTTTTTCAATAAAGTCGTACCAAAACTTACCATATAACTGAGAATGAAACGAATCCACCGACGAAGTAAATACCTCCGATAAAAACGGCAGATACTGTCTGACCAATGTCCAGATGAGGTACCCGTTCATGGTTCGCCGGTCAGTGGATGAAATTATTTGAGCCACTTCATCCAGATAGTCCTGTGACGTCACTATAACCTCGGTATTGTCGGCAATGGTAACCTCTGGGTACATCTCTTGCAGGATATCGTAGAAAGGAATCTGTAGGAAACCGCTTTATGTTTTTAACAAGTTATTGTTGCACCAACAAATTAATCGGTTATTTTAACTCAAAGTCACGGTTAAAAATAACACTCGCGTTATTCTTGACATTTAGCTCTGCTTTAACAACTAAGAGACTTGTAAAATAGAAATCGAATTTTTGTAATTACCGTGCCAGTGGTCATCTTTAGATGCTCCAAGGCCGTACTGTTCCGTTTAATGGGGTTTCGCATAAGAGCACTATCAGGAGTGATTTCAGCGATTCTCTTCTCGTAATTGAAAATGTCTTTGGCGAACTTGGCCGCCTCGTTTCTGGTTGAACTCAACGAAATCACCACGTCTCTGATATAATCCATGTAGGCCAACAAAACCTGAGATATAAACGTAAACATTATATTAACTCTAAAATTCGTAGAGATAGATTTCAGTGATAAAGCCGAAGAAGCTGTTAAATATGATTAAATAAAGAAAGTATCACCTTGTCGTCGCTATCTCTAAAATAGTAGTCCCTCTCCGGTAGCCCTAAGCCTGAAGGCGAGATCACGATGGAATGGGCATTGGGGATGCGTGGATCAGGCGCCACGTGGATCTTGAAGAATGGGGATACACCGTAGCGGACATGCAGCTTCGTCAGGATCACCATTCCGTTGAAGTTGATGTCGGTCCAGTCACGCATAATATACCAACCACCTAAAACAGGTTAGTTCAGGTTAGCTAACGAAAAAGTTTTACTGTCTCTCTCTTGTTTGAGATCGGTAATAAAATCTGACCGCTCACAATATTTTAAGAAGCTTGTTAATAATGTCCAGATCGCTCGGAATATCATTACCGAACAGCTCTAAATGCCAAAGGGTGAAATTACTTCCATAACTAGGCAGAAACTGACAACGTTTCGACATTTAATAAAACGTTTTTACAACTCTCAAATTAACTTTATCAACGAATCCGGTCTGTGTTACTCCATAAACGGCCATCGTCATATCCAAGGTAATTCGCACGAAATGCTCACTTACTTTCGTTCTTAAGTTATAGGTAATAACGTAAGCGTCCGACCCATCGGGCCGACAAAGCAGGGCGTACGCGCAATTGGCCGCGTAACTGACATAAGAGTTGCGACATTTCGTGGCCAAAACGTGTAAAAAATTAAGGCGAAAGTCTGGGCATGGAAATCTTTGAAAATTTCGAAATTGCTGTTGTTTCCGTCATATAAACTCACAAGGCGAAGAAAGAGGCGATCTTACTTTCTTTCCAAGGTTAACCGGTCACTGGTCAATAATATAGTTATTACTGAATTAGATGATTAATTCTTTAAAACTAACAGTGCAGTCCTGGCTTCTGCCTACTTCTTCTTCAACATGAAGAAGATCAAAGATTTGAAAATTATATATTTTTTTTTAGTTTGAGATTGAGGGTCAATAAAACCTTTTTTTTTATTATATATTATATATATTTTTAAGCTTAAGAAGCGCCAATGACCCAAATGGGGGCCGAAAAAACACATTTGCATAGGATCGAGATTCGGAAACCGCGCCCACGGCCGGTACCAGTGCAATTTTTAAGCGTGATCTATGGGACAAGCCAGAAAGTGAAATGGTACTACCGTAAAAACTGCAATCCTGGTACTAAAAATCGCCGGATTATTAGTAATAGCGTCGGTTACTTCGGGTGGTATAGATTTCTCTTTTTTGCGGAAAAACCTAAGTAGACATCATCCATTAGCATTTTACAATGTTACGGTAGGAATTCGTTACATGCTTCGCTTATGATATAAATGTAAATGAGAGAGATAAAAGCAGTATGTTGCTTCTAAGTAAAATTGCTTTGTTTCTGAAAGTTTTAAACAACAAATTAAAAAATAAATTGATACTTGAGGACGTCAATAAAAAACACGAATATGCATTAACGAAATTCCACATTAGCATAGTAATCGCTTTGTTAACAACAAAAAAATATAAAGAAAGCTTAAAGGTGCTGTTATTGTTGTAATTGTTACATTTTAACCAAAAATCAAAACATCACATAATTTAAGTTTTCTATTAAGACATATTTGTGTAAGTACGTATAGAATGTATAGAAAAATAAACATTAACTAAGAAAAGAAAAAAACAATAAAAAGCGACTAAACTCTTAAACTTGGTTTCCACTCCAACCAATTTTAAACAACATGAAATGATGATGTCTGAAAACACAACAGATTAAAATGATTTTTTTGCAGATCCAAAGTGTCAAAAATGAAATTTATAAACATTTAGGGTGGCACAAAGTGGACCTAAATGAAACTTATTCTGGCCTGAAATTTAATGATTAGGCCTGACCACTTTCGATACTGATGATATAGATCCCGCTGAATACGAAGGACGGGCGTATCCGGCGGCCAAAAGGTGAAAGAAGAGATGTCGTCCGAAATTTCTCCGAAAAAATAATGCGAAAGAGCGACGCCTCGTAACCGATTTCGTTTATTGTTTCAACGCAAATATTTGCTCAGTGTTCGTTTTTAACAATGGATGTTAATTGAACTGATCGACACAATGGACGCATTTTTTCTGCACTGATAAAGAAAGAGGGAAAACCGAATCCGGCTTTGTTCCAGTTCATGAAGGAACTTCTGCGCGAGGCAAAGAATGAAAGCTTACGCGGTACCATCCGAATTGATTATTTGGGTGCGTATCATCCAACTGCCGCGGAGGGGCACCCTTCTTAATATAAAACCGCAGAAGGCCGGCCAAACCGACCAAAACTTCCGGGTTTTTCTTAACGGTAACCACGTTACCACCGATCACAATGAACGTCTTTCTGGTAACAACCTCATAGCACGATTTTTTCCTATCGATTTTCACGATTTTCAAATTTTAGGTGGCGCTCTCCCTCGTAGCCCTTTCCCATGCTCGTCCCGAGGCCGGCTACAGTTACCCAGCGCCTGCCGGACCTACCCTGTCGCTACCAGGACCCAGTATTGGAGGTTCCCACGGGATCAGCAGCATCAACCTCGGACATGTGGGAAGCAGCCATGGAACCGACATAAGTCAAATCAGTCTCACGACCTCAGGAAGCGGCAGTTTTGGAGGATCTTCTGCTTTACTACACGGAGGATCTTCTTCATTATTGCACGGAGGATCTTCTTCATTATTGCACGGAGGATCTTCTTCGTTGCTCCACGGAGGGTCTTCCTCACTACTACAAGGAGGTTCTTCATCTCTACTCCACAGTGGATCATCATCCTCCCTCTTACAAGGCGGATCTTCCTCATCACTACTGCACAGTGGATCCTCGTCTGTTTTGCAGGGAGGCGGCTTTAGCGGATTCACTGGTGGTTTCTCTTCAGGGTCAGCTCTAGGAGGCGGCTCGACGTTGGTGCAGAAACACATTTACGTGCATGTACCTCCTCCAGAGCCTGAAGACTTGAGGCCACAGCGAATTATCCCCGTGGCACCCGCACAGAAACACTACAAAATTATTTTCATCAAGGCGCCGTCTCCACCTACCCCCACCGTACCGGCCATTCCTCTGCAACCTCAAAACGAGGAAAAGACTTTGGTGTACGTTTTGGTCAAGAAACCGGAAGAAGCTCCCGAGCTCAGCATCCCCGCCCCTGCTCCTACGCAGCCAAGCAAACCAGAGGTCTACTTTATTCGTTACAAGACTCAGAAGGATCATTCTGGAAGTTTGGCAGGATCTTCTTTATCTGGCGTCGGAACCGGAATTATCGACGATAGCAGTGCCGCCTTAGCAGGATCGAACGGCCTCAGCTCCTTCACCTCTGGGCACGGTGCGAGCTCGAGCAGTGCGTTCATTTCCAGTTCTTCCGCAAGTACTGGGGGGTTGAGTACATCATACGGCCCCCCGGGACACGTACCCGGACCGTACTGATCGAGAGATCGAATTAGGGTGATGTCGTAGTAACTCTATGTGGCTGACTTTTAAACAAAGACACTAATCTCCCGTGATATTGTTGATTATTATAGTTAAGAAGGTATTGCTAGGTCGCACTATTGTAAATAATGCCATACTAGAGTATTAAGGTCGTGTATTCGTTGTTAATTAAGTATAATGTGTTAATGTGATACGGTGACAAAAAATTATGTTTAGGACTAATTTATGGTAAATATATTTTTTTTTGTACAGACCGCGTTTTTTTTTTGCAAATTCCTAACAGGGGTGTTTTATTTTTATTTTTATTACCTTAGAAACTCGCATTCAAAGACCTGTAGATTGTTCATCCTGATCTGCAGAACGCTTTCGTTTCTTTTTTAAGAAATTAAAATAAAAAATTTACTAGTAATAAAAGGAAGTTTAACCTCAAAATTTGTTGATCTAATTTATTTTATGGGTCACTCAAATATGGAGGACTTTCAGCAAAAAAACGGGAGATTGTTTAGGGACAATTTATTTGCTCTGTTCATTTCGCCTACGTCATTGCTTTTTTGTATCAAATCGACCATCTTGCAAATGAACAAACAACAGATCCATAGCGCGTGCATAAAACGAGGCAACCTGCGGTCAATCGATATACAGAGTCGTGATGAGTGCGACAAACAGAAATGTACTCCAAACTCTATAGAGTGACATATCTATCATCAGAGGGGTCTCCCATGTTGCCAGGTGTTTAACTCATAGCGTGACTTAGCCTTCGCAAAGTTACCAGCTACTACTTTTCTTTATATTTTTTAAAATTTTTCAACGTTTAAAAATTCAACAAATTTTTTAACGTTTTTCACTAGATACTTTCGTGAAGTTTGATACATTTTATTGCGAAATTGATGCAGTCAACTCACACTCAGTGCAACATTTTCAGCACGAGCCCCAATGGGTCGTTTTGATCCACTGCAATCTCCGTGCTTTGTTGACACTGCTCTGGGTCAAATATTTGAAAAAAAGGGAATTGCACGGCGGTCAAATCTGTACAAAACTGGTTTTGACAATCGAAAACGCTATTAAAATGGTTCAAAAAATATATAACATCTTAAGGTGTATGAACAAAATACAGGCGCCAATGAAAACAGTTGAATTAATTAGCAAATCGTTGAATGTACGTGTGTATCATTCAGAATACAGGCTGTCTTAGAAAGGTCCAGAAATCTCTCACTCAACTGGAGATACTGGAAACCAAGATAGGACGAAATAATTCCATCGTCCCCCATCCAGAAATAAATCTACCTTAGTCCAAAAATCCCTTCACAATGCTATCATTTATGTGGTACATATTCATACAGTACCGGCAACTTTATCTTAGGCCTAATCATCCAGAATTCGTTTTGCCGAGTCCTCTGACCTTAAAATAAATAATAAACTACACGTTTTTTTTTTAATTAAATACATGTTTAGTCCGCATCTTATCAACAAAATTGCAAAAATTTTGATAAAATAACTTTTTTTTGTATCAAAGCGACTATCCATGTATATGAACCCCAAGTAAATCAATGAATGGATAGTTCGGTCCCTCTCTGCCAGAGGGCCATGGGGGACCCTGTCAATCCTGTCAACTTCATGGGGGACCATAAACTTGGCAACGGTGGAAATGTCACGGCAAAAGTAAAAATAAACACAGCTGTATACTCTATACAAATAAAAACAAAATTTCTACTTCTCTACTGCATTGGGTGAACAAGGATGGATATATTCTACAAATATAAAGTCATTATAAAAACTAGTAATTTTACAGACGTAGAGAAAAAGATATGCCATTTCATTTGTCGTTATTATTTATTACAGTTTGGTTATGTAGTGTAGCTATAAGTATTTGTGATATTATGTTATTTTACTTCCTTTTTTTGGCAAATGCCGGCCACACAGACCAATGAGAAAGGATGACCTTTATTACTGTGGCCCCATCCATTTAAGTTATCCTATACCCAGAGCCCAGAGCCGTAGTTACAATGGGGCAGCCAGGGAACCCAGGCTTCAGAGCCCAGCATGAAGGACCTCAATGGATTGTGAATATTGTGATTGTATAGTAGTACGAATGCGATACACTCCTTGGTACCGGAGTTATCAGTATATATCTCAGCACTACGTGTGCAATATGGGATGCTGGATATGCACCGTTATTGCTCAGCTCACAGGGCATGCAAGTCCAAGTGCGAACCATCTGGAGAAAGGTACTACTCTTGATTAAAAACTGATTAAAAACTAGCTGAAATATCCAGCTTTTTTGCTCCAATATCCATAAGATTTAAAAATTCTCTGGGTTTTCGCGCCATTAGATTCACTCACTTCTCTGTTCACCACTGTTTTAAGTAACGGCAGCAGGCGAAGGCATTTTGGTACTTATTGAGTTATTTTTCGGCTGCTTCATTAATTAGCCCAAATATCGAGCTTTTTTTTTGCTCCAATATCCATAAAAATGTAGAAATTATGAATTGTAATTAAAAAAAAAACTGTGACATACCATGACAAATACGACTGCAGACAAAGAGAGCAAGGAGCATTTCGGAGATCTTTGTCTAGCTGACGTGAAGTCAGTATTACGTAAATTACAATTGCAACAACGCCGGAAATTAAACGGCCTTGAAATATTTGTCTAAAATGATGATGTCACTAGGATCCAGTGACATCTAGTGAACACTATCATAAGTGCCATTGACTTACTATTAGATTTAAATACAATGCTATTAGATAAAATACAATGGAGTATCTTAGAATTGAAAAATACTGGGATTTCAATCTGTCGCTCTACACCGCTCTGTGAGTATTGCCGTCCGTAGATTTTACTTGACAAAACAAAGGAAGGGAATACTCTCGGAGCACTCTAGAGCAGGCACTCGAAAAAGCCAATCAACAAACGTTTTGGGCGCGCGCTCAAAACGAGTTAACCTGCGATCAATCAGAGAGACCCACGTTTCGTAGCGATGAGTGCAACAAAGCGAGATATACTCCTAAATCTGTAGAGTGACATATCTGTCATTCCGTCAGAATGTTCTCCGACGTTGCCACATATTCAATTCTTGACGTGACTTAGCCTTAGCACCGTTGTCAACAATTTTTTTTTTTATATTCACGAGTTCGAAATTAGAAAAAAAAAATAGAACAGAGTTAATAGCTATAAATTCAGATCAGGGTCTATAGAAAATTTGCTTCTTCCCATTAGGCGTCGTTAGACGTCATCAGAAGGAAAATAATATGTAAAAATCACCTACTTAACTTTCAATCTAATAAGCCTTCGCATTCGTCAAATTGCCAACGTTTTGACTTTTATTCCGGTTTTCCTTAGAGCTTTTTCAATAAACGATTTCGCCATGGCCAGCGGTCAAGATCAGCAGAAGAAATAACTTATGAGTTAGAGATGGTATCGTTTGATCGTCGTTCTGCATGGCGGTGAAGGTTTTAGTACAGTGGAAGGTTGTTTCTGGCTGTGATGTGCTTTACTTATTAAAAAGCTCTAGAAAACGCATCAATAAAGGTTGGCAATTTCACAAATGTGAAGTGGTCCATTTCTTTCAACTTAGTTCGAATCTATATTTTTAAAAGAGGTGCTAAAAATAGTGGAATTAAAACCGACATATTTGTTAGCTTTTATGAGTGTTTTTGACGCTAGTTATTAATCATCTCCACGATGATTTACACTTTGTATAAAGTTGATTTATTATCCGGTTAAAAAGGCCCCGGATATTTTAAGATTTTTCAAACAACACCCGGACGACACGCACTTTGCTTCTGCCAAAACACGTTAAATCGCTTAAAACCAAATCACTTCCCGGCTTTGGCTCAGTTTTATTCGAGGAATTTCCTTGAATTTCTCTTTTTGTGTTCGACATTTATTGCTTTTACTTGTAAAGTCGCAAGAGCCCCAATAAATTGGTCAACACCAACTTTATAGCATATATAATAAAAAAATATTACCAAGCGTTAATTGGTATTAAAATCAAAATTAATACAGGGACGTACAGAACTTTACGATTTTATTACAGCTTTGGATATACAACAATTTCAGCTGTATACTCTTAAGCCGACCCTGTGAAGTTAGATTATTTGCACTAGAAGACCACACTAGCGTGGATACACCCACAGGGTCGACGTTTACAACTACTAAATAAACAGGGAATCGATGTTAAGACCGTCGATTGTTCAAAAAAACAAGAATTTTACCTAACCCTAGTTTACAATATTTGTTTTAAAGAAAATTTGGGCTTTCTCCGTACATGTGTATACAATTTTAACCCATCTATACCTATATAACCTTGCCGAAATGTCTTTGCATTTTAGTAAAGTTTATAGTGTCGATACCATGAGATCTTTGCTAATATTTGTAAGAGCCTAATTACAAAATGTGATAACGAAGGTATTAAAAAAAATTGCAGTGTCTTTTAGGAGTGACCCGTTGTCACGCAGATGCTGCTCTGCCCTATTATTACCCTTCACCACCAGTGAGGGCTGCCCTTCCAACACCTCCCATAAGTCAAAACTACCTGCCTGCAGCCCAGATCTACAATCACAACATTCCTTCTACTTCGTATGGATCTCCTATACTGAAGACTTCGACGCTAACACAAAACAACAACTTCAGGTTTGAATAAGCTTTAAACTCTTTTTTATTATTACTTAATTACTTAGAAGTTAGTTATTTTCCATAAGTTTATTAGTACTGTCAAGAAATTCCTATACAAACACTACTTGAACCACTTCAATTTTACTTGCCTTTATTATATCTTAAGACTTGGAGGAAATTTTGAGCAGTTTAAAGGTAGTTTAGATAAAATCTCAATGAAATTTCCTACACCCTCAAAAGTACAATTTACAAGAGTGTTTTTGTCAAAAGATGTTTTACATATCACAAAATATTGTACCATTTTTGCTCAGCACCATTCAATTGTTATAATAAATCTAATTTTGTTTAAAGGGGGTAGCCAATGATGTACTATTAAGCGAAACATCTTGGACTTTCATTGTCTTAATTGAGTTTTTCACACGACGTTTCGAGCAGTGAAATCTCTGCCCGTTTTCAAGTTTCACTTCGTTTTCAAGTTTCACTTCGTTTTCCGTTTCAAACCGGACAGAGATTCAAGTCCAAGATGTTTCGCTTAAATCTAATTTTCCTACAGGAATTACGACTTCTCCAGCTTGAAAAGTCAATCCGAACCTTTGGTCAGTGTACAAAAACACATCTACGTGCATGTGGCCCCTCCCGACCCCGAAGAGCTGCCCCAAAAGGTAGTGCAAAACATTTTCTATTTACTTCAAAATTTTTGGGTATAAAACACTTAAACTCTTTTCATCCATTAAAATACCTTTTCTTTGTTTCGATCTATACTGTGTCCAAGCCTAGTCACGTTTCCAAATGAAGCAATAAAGACACTCTCTTAGTCCTAAATATGTTTTATCTATTATACCCAAAAAATTTGGAAGTATCTCTGAATAATGACCAAATTCCTATAGCTTTTGTTTCAAAAGTGGCGATATAATATTCGATAAACTTGTTATAGCTTCAACAACCCCAGGTAACCACAAGAAAGCATTACAAAATTATCTTCGTGAAGGTGCCATCGTATCCTACTGCCCAGTACGTTGCCCAGAAGCAACAGGAGTTGCAGCAGGAGAAGACACTAATTTACGTACTAGTTAAGAGGCCTGACGAGCCACAAGAGGTCAAGGCGAGTCAAATGGCTCCAGCCCCTGTGGACAGACCTGAGGTGTATTTCATAAAATATCGAGGAAAGCAAGAGGTGGTTTCGGGACAGCAAGAGGACACTCAAAGTGACTCTGTGGTGGTAGATAGTGCTGCTGCTGCCAGGGTACCCGATCCAAGCACCGGGTACCGATACGACAGGCCCGCAGCTGGAGTGCTTAAATAAATAATCCTTACTCATTATTTTAGAGTCTGTAAACTAAATTTATATATAACTTACTAAAATATAGCAGAAAAACTGCAAAAATTAAGCAATAATTCGTAGCTACTGTGGGAAGTAATAGAAACTATATTCCTAACATGAACAAGTAATGTTGCTGGAACGCTGATAATTTGACCATTCTAGAAATAGAAACTTGTGTTTCAGTATTATTAATGTAGGTTTATTTATAAGAAATCGAAAACCAAATGGATCATATCTCGATGGTTTTGAAAGCTTTCCAGAAATAGCTTTTCGGAGCGGACTACTTAAGCTCAATGGGGCTCGCAATATAAAACATACACACAAGTGACTAAAGCAACATTGTTTCACGTAAAATATTAAAGCAATTAATTTGTGTAGATATAGCCCCGCCACCCTTATTCATCCCTCGTAGCACCGGCTCGGTTCTAACCTCCTGTTAGTCGAGCTTTCTAAATAGGGATTCCCTGACGCTCCACAAGCTTACCGGGGCGAATTTCGAAAGAAGGAATTTTTCCCCGTCGAAAACTCTGCTTTCCTGGTCAAAAATATGCTCAAAGCAGCTCTCCTGAGGGGAATCGAGCTTCAGACGTGCTCTAAGAACCCGTCGCGCTTGAAAGAGAATCGAAAGAACGTCTTTTTGTGTGACATATTTCTCGGCTCTAGGGAGCCCGAAAATAAGGGCTAAACAGGCTCTAAGTGGGAGAACTTCGCAACAAGGAAACAGAAACGTGAAGAGGTATATAGAGCGCTGGTTCTGTTAACAAATAACAATAATGCGGGCACAAAGAGGCGCGATGACACCATCGGTGGGTGAAAGCGAAGGCGAAAACACCGAGCCCGGTTACCAATCAATTTATTCTTAAAATGCCATCATTATCATTGGAGACCGTTTACATTTTATTAAACCTTAAATTATGACGCGGGTCTGCAGATGATTATTATATTATAATTTCAGTGGCGTTCATTGGCATTGAAACGTATAGGTCCGCGCACACGAATGACGTAAGATTCCTCTGAAACATTTCCACCCCCTGTTTTTATGAGTTATCAGGAAAACAGAGCCGCTCGCAGACTATCGAGCGTTGCAAACCCCCTGCCTGGCAGCTGTTACCGGTTACCGGCTTTACACCCTTTTAGAACTTGGCGCTGAAACGTTAGTATGAAATAGGGGTGGAAGGATGCTCAATCGGGAGCGCAGAGCTTTGCAAGCCTGGTTGAACGGATACGCTTACGGGGTAGTTTCAGGATGCTCTTATTGCCGCATTTATAATCTGAAGCACAGATCTCTATTTACCAGCAATTCCTATGTGAGTATCCCCTGGGCCATCACCCCAAGAAATGAGATGAAAAAAATCGGAACAAGATTCTTTCCCTATGGTCAAATCTACCCATTAATAAAAGACAGTTCTTATTTTAACTATAAACCAATTTTTAGTTGGTTTCAATTAATTGCACATCTATTACATTTTCTCCACCCACCACAGAAACATAAGCAGCATAAAACATTTCAAAAAAATCAACTTACTTAACAGTTAATAAACATTCTGGGGTCAGTTTTTAATTTAAATAGAAATAAAAAAGTTTTTGGGCTCGTCCGGGATTTGAACCCGGGACCTCCCGCACCCTAAGCGGAAATCATACCCCTAGACCAACGAGCCACCTGCCGGTCACTCGGTAAAAGCGCAAGACGCACATCGTAGATTCCACGCGGTGTTGCCAATTCAACCATGAAACTAATACTTTCCCGTACGAAAATAAAATGGTAAATAAGTTTCAACGTATTCAAGAACAAAAACTACTTTATTGGCAATTACCAATAATGACTTTAAGAGTTTGCCTATATACTCTCGGACAATCTCTGTATGTATTACCCATTCACTTATTTTTGTCATCTAGTTACACTTGAAACCTTCATTTATTTATACCCATCTCCTTTTAGCATATGTTGAGAAGATACGATAAAAAGTCAATTTTCCAACGCCTACTTGACGACAATAATAAGTGAATGAGAAAGTAATCGAATATTTCTCTGAAGGTTGCGATTATCAAGTTAGGCTTCAGCGCACAAAATATAGGTCTCCAATATCCAAACTAAATACCAACCTTCTATATATATACTATCACTTACCTAATTCTGAAATAATTTTGGTCAATGGCCGAGTTCCATCTATACCAATAGTGTCAACATCCATGCAACCTTCATAAAAGTGTTTCAGCTTCCAGGCGACGGTCCCAGGGTGCAGGGGTAGCTCTAATGTAGATATCGTATTTCTGATTCTCTCCAGCTCTGATGAAATACTGCTTTAAATCATGAACAAAAGTAGTAATGTAGCCCTTGTCTCACCCTTGAGCACTAATTTTTCCTTCAGGTTCCAGACAGGACGGTCCAGAGGTGGGGTCGCATTTTTGGTGAATTGAGAACACACTGCATCGAAGAGGTTCTCACATGGAGAAATTGATGTGTCAAGGTTCTCTTGCACCTGAAGCAGAGTGAAGTTTTTGTTCGAATTTGCGTTAACTTAAAATGTTTGCACTATATAGTAGTTTTGTTTTTACAAAATAATGCATATGTCATGACCCCAATCGTTATAAAATTCTATTTCCAAAACAGAGTTACAAAATCAGTTAAATGGAAAAAAGTTGCAAACTTTGGACACTTAAATAGGCTGTAAACAGTGTTGCCAAATTGTTTTTAGTTGGTAAAGTTGACGAAATATTTAAAAATCAGTATGATCAAAATCGTTTCTTGTCAGTATTTTCCTTTCTACAACACTCGCTATAACATTAGGCTTATTATGAAATTTGCTGTCCTAAATATGGTAGAGAATCAATATGACTGTTTACTACCAAACTCCAGCTGCTGCATTTTAAAATAGACAATTTTAATACATGGCTCTCAAAGTATGAAATGAAACGTTTCATATGTTTTTGGTGAGCAAGTATCCCTCTTCTGAGGATTTTCTTAAAGCCAAATATTTACTTTAGCTATAAATGCTTTCCCTTTGATTTTTAGTGTGATTTAAACAAACTAGAAGGACATTATTTCTTGCTCTGGATTATTTTAATAGGCCACTGCGCTTATATTACCAAAGCAAACAGCAAAAGCACACAATGACACCATTATTATAACACATGGATTATTTATTATTATGATTAGTCGTAACTCCTAACATATGAAGCAATATTACTTTCCAACACAAATAAACCAAGCAGGAAACTGCAAATTGCCAATTATCACAGCCATGAATTAAATAAAAAAATTATATAACACAGAGGTATATTCAGAAGAATAAATATTTATTTTCCAGCACTCACTACCACTTTTTACTCTTAAACAAACACACATGGGTAATTACTTACCTGGGAAGCTGCCCTTAAGCATGAAGGACTTCTGCACAGTCTATAACCAAACATGTGAGGCAGCTTTGGCCATGCCACCACAAGGCTCAGTACCAGCAGAACCAAGGCCGCACAGAACAGCACCAAACTGCCCAGAACCAAAACCCACTTTCTTGTGAGGCCTGTCTGGATTTGTAGGCTTGAAATCCATTTTTCATATAGTGGAACTTTTTTTGGCTCGTACTCAGGTTTATTTAGACAAGGATCAATTTCGGTGCTGTCAGATTCTTGTTTGCAATCCTCAGTTTTTCCGTTTTTTGCTGGAGTAGAACCATTGTTTTTGATCGGTTCACAGTCAACAGAATTGGCTTCTGCTGTCATTTTTGAGCTTGGTCAAAGTAATGAATTTGGTTGCGTTACATGATTTTTGTCTGCAATTCAAGAAATCAAAAACATTATTTGATTGAAAGAAACGTTAAATTATGCAGGTATATACAGGGTGTTAAAAACAGTAGGCCAATCCCTAAATTATAGATTTACTGACAAAAAATGATGGAACTTTTATTACTGCAGTCCACTGCTTCCTAGATATGGTGTCAAAGTTGTAACTTATAAAATGTTGTTTAACAAGTCAAGTATTTCTCCAAGGAGTCTAAAGATCTACATAAGTAGGTGTTATAAAAAAAAAAGGTAGGTGACATATTATAAATGTTTCAAAAGTTGTCACCCAGTATAGCAAGTATGAAGACTTGAAAATAAGAAATGGAATTTTACCAGTCCAATTATTTTCCCTCACAGTAACTTACTGTGGTTAATGAATTAGCCTGCTTTTTTTAAACACCTTGTATATTGTACTGGAAATTTCCACAAAGTGTAAAATAAATTAAGGGATAAAAACATAGTAGTTTCCAATTCCCATATAGAAAATGCAGGTCAGACAGGCTATAAACAACATACAGCTCTAAACCACCTGTTTAAACTTTAAAGGTGAGTAACCTGTTGAATATGCCCGTAGACGGTGGGGGCCAAATATATGGGAAAATTCACTAATTTACACACAAGAGCTACAACCTAGATCTTCTCGGCAGTCTGTATCCCCCGAAAATCGGCTTTTCGACCACTTATTCGCTAACTTTCACTCACTACATTGGCGAATACCGACCGACCAACAAGCAGATTTCGTTTACTTTGGAACGGATTTTGAATTGTACACTCCCCGGAAAAGTGTTCATTCAATACGTTACTCTAAACCGGAACCGGCTTCTTTTTAAAAAAAGTATATTTAACTCTCGACAACTGAAAAAAACTAGAAGAGCTCCTGTATCAAATTCGTTTATCGAGTCGGTTGCTGTCCAAGTTTCAATTCAAGAAAAACAAAACAAAAAAGTTGACTGCAGTTCCCACGCGACGCGCCGATGACAGACGAATTGGACCGAATAGAATTATGACGTAGAAGAAAAGTCATCTATCGCATGTTAACTTGCAGTCTCCTGCTGTTCTTTGTTTCTCTTTCCTTCCACCATTCTATTCATAGGCAACCAAATATACATGCAGTCTATTCTTAAAATGGTAAAAACTTTCCACAGTTTCCACGTAGAGATAAATTAAAACCATCTCATTTCGTTTAGGGTATGCCATCAATTTCTGCACATTATTAAGGAGATTAATTTGCATTATTAAGGAGATTAATTTGCATATTATGTTGTTTCAGCTTGCTGATAACACATCGTTTTACCAGCAGTTGGACCTCACGTCTTCGCTTCATGCAAAGTTTGTTCTCATGTTCCATCTTCAAATGCAATTGTGCGCACATCAGTTTGCTTGCAAAGACTTTGACTCGCCTGCTCTGATAATGGACTGGTGATATGTTTTTATTTATAAACTATAGAAATTCTGTCAAAGTTCAGTTCAGTTAAAGCATTGTTAAATGTTAGATTTGCTTCCTAACTCATAAGTAATATCTTTGGCTTGAAATATTTTATAGTTATAATGGTTTTCAGAGTTTTTTGTGTGACTGCAATTGCACAGGGTCAGAAGAATAACAACCTATCAACCTCTATACGGGCCTTTAACAGAGGGATCGGTATGTACCACAGTTTAAAGATCAACTTTGGTTTTGGTACCTATTAACGAAATAAATGAATACAAATTTTGTATGCTTTTATAACATAATGCGGGTCGCATTCTCGATGACGTCAACGTAACACGGTCTTCAGGGCGCTTATTCTTAAGGACGGAGTGAAAGTGAAAGTGAGAATTTTGACAACCTTGATTCGTCAAAAAATTCTATTGACGAATTCCATTGGCCAGCGATTCTCACTTTCACTTTCATTCCTTCCTTAAGAATAAGCGCCCTGAACGGCTGATTCAAATTTGCACTAGATTTGTGAATGTGTAGGGTGCTCTCTGTCTTTAATGAGAATTCCCGATCTTTGATTACTGATTGTTCTGATGCAATATTCATCCATTGTCTATGTAATACAATGATTCATCTAGTAGTAAGCATGCATAACTTTGAACAATCCTATATATTAATTTACCATATCTCTCTCATTCATGGTCTCATACAATTCTGATTTAAATTCAAATAACGGATCCGTTACAGAAACGCAAAGAGGCAAAATTGACTCGTATGTCCTATTCGCTGAAAATTTATTTGTCATAGGGTCAGCTTATTTTTCAACCAATAGGATATGCGATCCAGTTCCTCTATTTCCACTACATTATGAACTTAGCGGATCACTCTTGCCCCTTAATGTAGGCAAACGTAAAAACACTAATCGGCCGATTACGTGTATCGATTCAGCAGCTGGAGCAAAAAATTAATTGTCCCGTTTTCTTTTGAACATGACCTCGCGTCCTTGAAACGAAACCGTAGATAGACACATATAATCGTCCATTTCTGTTCGTATCTTTGTATGATTTGCACCTTATTAGCGTTTTTCTCTTTATTTTCGAGAGCAATGGCTGCCAACAGGGAAAGGACCTTTATTATGGTGAAACCCGACGGTGTACAACGCGGCCTCGTCGGTAAAATCATCAAGAGATTCGAACAAAAAGGCTTTAAACTTGTGGCCTTAAAATTTGTCTGGGTAAGTACCTTCAGCAGCGCACAGATTCATATAATCATCGCATCAGTCATATAACAAAATTCTATTATATTAGTAATTTTTGTGCACTCAATTGGTGTGATCACTGTATTTAATAAAACATGCGGTTTTGTAATCTAACCTCATAAAAGCAGCCGGCGTGGCATAGACATGACAATAACTTGCTAATTCAACTGTTTTACAATATGGAACTCCATGAAATACAAACCTGTTTTTAGCCCTCTGAAGAACTTCTCAAGCAGCACTATGCAGACCTAGCTGGACGTCCCTTCTTTCCAGGCCTTGTCAAGTACATGTCCTCTGGTCCCGTTGTGCCTATGGTCTGGGAAGGTCTAAATGTGGTAAAGACTGGCCGTGTTTTGTTAGGAGCCACCAACCCAGCTGACAGTGCCCCTGGTACCATCAGAGGAGATTTATGTGTTCAGGTAAGATTTGCTTTATTCAGTTCAGTTATAAGTTAATTAATGTTTCTTGTCTCATAGGTTGGTAGGAACATCATCCATGGTTCAGATGCTGTAGAATCTGCAAAGAAGGAAATTGCTCTGTGGTTTACTGAAAAGGAATTAATCACTTGGCAACCTGCTGTCGAGTCCTGGGTTTATGAAGATTAATTGATTATTTCTTTTTCATTTTATACTTAAATTTAAAATACCTTAAGCAACCAAGCTAGACTCAGTGCAAGTTAGACATTTAAATAAAACTCTTAAGCACTGCTTTTATTAAGTAATAGTATATTTTGCCTTAAAAACACCAATAAATTAATAAACTACTTAGAAACACTTTTTGCTCTTTTTTTTCTGTGCTTTTCATCTTCAATAATTTTAGCCAAATCACTGTCAGGTTCTAATTTCACATCCTCAAGATAAACAGATTGCCCCTCTGAAAATGATTTTGAGCGGTTTCTTCTTAGTTTCTTGTCTGAACTATCAGCAGACATTTGACTTTGTAAGGTGCCCCTATGAAATTCCATTCCACCATGTGAAAATAAATCCTCTAAATTCAAAGATTCCAGAGAAGTATCAGTTTCTTTTGTATGTTTTGATTTCTTCTTCCTTATTGGTTCTTTCTCCACAACCATCTGCTTGGATGTGTCAGATTCATATTCAGATTTAATATGCAGTGAGTCAGTTGACAAATTGAGCTCTTCTTTTTCCAGTTTTAAGTGTTCACTGTTTTTATGCTTCTTGGTCTTTTTCTTGGCTTCAGGTTCAAGACTTTCCGAATCAACTCCAAGATTCAGGTCTTGTCCCTCTGACAGTGATTTTGAACGCTTTCTTTTCAATTTTGTATCTGAATTATTGGCCAACATCAGAGTCTGAGAGGGGTTCATATTTGAAAACAAAGCATTTAGTGTTTCAGGAGAACTGTCCCTGTTTTTCCTTTTATGTTTTGATTTCTTGCTTTTCCTTGTTGATTCTTCCTCCACAACCATCTGACTTGATGTGTCAAACGTATCTTCAGATTTAATATGCAGGGCTTCAGTAGATAAATTGTGGGTTTCATTTTCAAGTTTTAAGTGTTCCTTGTTTTTACCTCTCTTGATCTTTTTATTTGTATCAGGTCCAAGGTCTTTGGCATTAATTTCACCTTTCTTTTTCTTTTTAGGTTTCTCATGGACAGCAGTGTCAGCCTCCTCATCCTCAAATTTCTGATGCTTGTTTTTGCTATTTGCTATTGTTGCTGATAATATTGACCTAAGAAATACATAACTAAATGCACTGGCTGCATTAGCTGCATTCACCTACATACTTTATATCCCCTCTAATATAAGGTAATCGTCCAGTGAGTTCCACAAAAGTAATTTGAAATTCAACTTCCTGTTTCGCTCTGACTTTGCTGCCCAGCCAAGAACCATCATCATCTTGAGGCTTAGGTAAAGAAATATTGAAAGTGTTATACACCAGACAACCAACATGATCCTTTGAAATTCGAGTTACTACCCCTAAAAAATGATAGTGAAAAAAACCATCAACTAATTATTAAATCCTTATGAATACCTTTTAATGTCATCCCAACTTCTGGTCGAAAAACAAAAAATGAAGCCCATACATCTAGATGAATGTAACAATTGTCTAAACCGATGACACCATATTCTGAGAGAAGTTTGAGATTCTCAAAGCCCAAGAGAATACCTTTAATACTAATAAGTTTTATGATAGATACACTTTTGTACAAGTACCCAATAAGTTTTTGTACTTACCACTGATCATAGCAAGCGACTTTTTTGCAGAGCTCACCCCTCACTGACTGCTGGAATTCATTTAGCTGAGCAGGGTGGAGGCCTAAGTGATAATGAGTTTCCTGCTTGAAAACCCCGCTGTTCCGCTGAGTTAACAGGGCTCTCAGATAGTCTTTATCGAATTTAATTTGGCTACCGCTAAATATAGTCATGGCGGTGTCCTGAGTTTAGATCGTAACGATTATAAGGATTTAGAGTTTAATGTAATAACGCTGAACAATTAAGAAGTGATAAACAAGTAAAATTCTTTGAAAAACACCTAAATTCATGAAGCTAAAGTGAGGTTAGATTAAGATCAAGAGGTTGTTGTTGATCAAGGACGCTAGACTGACAGGACGGCCCAATTCCCTCTTTTTCTGTACCCGTGGCGTGACGTCACACTAGTGCTCTGGTGAGATATATCATTAAAAGTTTATTCCGCGGACGCATAGTTTTTTGACATATGCTGTGCTTCTGTTTATCCTGTATTGGTTTAAATAATATTTTAGAAGTGTTGATAAGATGAAATGGTCTATAAACTAGTAATAATACAAATAGTTATGATTTCAAAGGTAGGTTTATTACTTTGATGCAGACCGGGTTGCAAGCAACAATATCCAATACTCCATAAGCAACTACGAGTTTGGAATACTTACACTTATACTTTAGCATATTAATATACCGTCACATTGTCTTGATGGATAGATAAGTTAGTATTGATTAGTATTGATAATACTGCTACAAATACATAATGCCACTAGAAAAGATTTTCTGAATATTTTGAATAATGTTGTTCTCGTGCTTGAAGATCTCAGTGGCTTCATTAGTTAGTGTCGGATAATCCACTTCGTTGAAAAGGATATCGCGACTTTCAGAAAGAGTACTCTGCTACTGCTGACTTCTTTGTTTATACCAACCTGCAAACCTCATGGACCCAGCCCAGAAAACACTTGATAGAACCTATTTAATTAACAATTTATTTAAATATTGGTATCCTGCGTCTCTCCAGTCCTCATAATTCAATGTAAAAGTGGCGTGCAATAAATATTGCTCGTGGTGCGTTGCTAATTGCTGGTTGCTTTAGAGCAAGAGTCAGCCGCCTAGGTACTTAATACTGAATGTAATACTTACTTATCCAAAAGTTAATTACGAAAGTCTCTTTCATAATCATTTGCAGTAAAATGCAAAGAGCATGGCATATTGCCGAGGTACCTGTATTGAATGTATCACCCAGTTAGCAAAGTTACGTCTATCAACGTCAAAATGACGTCATAATTCGACCAATATGACGTCGAAATATGACGTAGTATGACGTACTAGGACGAGAAAGTCATACCTTGGCGACGTCTTTCTTTGACGTCATGTGACGTCATTGTACACGTACATTTACGTGTATAATTGTTGTTATTTAACGTAACTCAAGAACGTCTTTAGGCGTCGCTTTTTTGGGTTCAGAATGACATTTCAATATATAGCTCGGAATATACCTAATATGATAACTTCTAAAGTCGTTCAAAATTAAAAATTTTTTCATTGTAAAAAAATAGAAGAATCGACAAAAAAACGTAAAATAGAAGAAACAAAAAATATGTTGTTCACAAAATATATATAAAACACAAACACCTATATATGGACGGACGGTTTATGTATATTTTGGTAAGTACCTAAAACGAAAAATTATTACATTTTGTGCGAACACGGATACAACTACGAGTAGGTACAATTTCGTCAAAACACAAATAACTAAGTACCTAATAATAAATTCAATGAGTTGTGGTCATCTGTAGAGTTTAACAGTGATTTGGACACTTTTGGACCGTTCAAATTTGAAGTTAGGTCACATTTTTAAACACGACAGACCGCCAAAAAAAACGAATGTGTTTATTTTAAAGTAACCATAAGTTAATGTTGTCATTTTGATTTCCCTAAAGATAGCCTTAAAAAACTTCCAACACAATGTCATCGTTAAAAAATAACCTATACCAAATCAAACAGAAAATATGATTCACATTCAAAATAGTGGCGAAACAAAATCAATAAATAAAAAACAAACCAATCAAGTTTTTCTACAAACATGTTAAAAATGAAATTTTTAACACTTGCTTGTACCGTTACAAATGAGGCGCTGAAAATAAAATTGGTATAAGTGCACTTTTAAATAAATCTGAGTTAAGTGCATAGATGCCTACCTAAAGTCATATTTGTTTGTTGTCCAGCTACAAGTGTAAAAATCTTATATATCTGAAAGCAAAAGAAATATGAACTGTAGATATCAGCGGAAGGAATGCGATGCGGACTGGTTATTTTATGAACAAAATCAGCCACGTTTTATCACAACTGAATTAATCAACTTAATCACGCATTTTTGTTTGAAAAATCAGTATACTTGAGATCGTGCAAAATCGAAAGCTCAATTTATGTATACTTAAACTTCAAAGTCCAATTTTTACGAGATTTTAGCATTAAGAAAAAGTTAATAAAATGTTTAGAATGTAGTCAAAACTGCATTTTTGTTATGAATTTATTAAGTGTCGCAAGACTGTTTTTTCGTCTCAGTTTAAACGTTTTTCGACGTCAATAAACGTTACATATAGACGTCTTGGACAAAACGTTTGTCGACGTAAATTAACGTTACATCTATCCATCGATATTTACTACGTCTATTAACGTCTACAGATGACATCATATAGCCGTCAATAATGGTCAGGTTCTACTTTGTGACCAAAGTGACGTAATTTGACGTGATAATGACGTAAATGGACCCAAGCCTGCTACCTGGGCAGTTCGCTGGTAAAGGTGAATCCACTTGTTTCTTATTTTAAGTGAAAAAGCATCTTTTCTTTTTGTGAAAAAATGAAAAGATCTTTGTCTGCCTTCTTTCTTCTACTTTAGTTTGTTGCTTTTACATTCACGAATAGCACAAATCTGACCAGGTATTGTGTACTCGTATGTTTACTAAATCCCAACCCAATCGTCACAATCACAACAACAAGGGAAAGATTAAAAAATTAGAATACGATTATAAAAAAAAAAACGAATAACCCGCGCCCGCGAATAATCATCGAGATGTCAAATCAAATATTCACAGAGTTTTCGGGTGACCCCTCCAGAGCGCCCTGTGACTATTTCCGTCCTTACATTCTGTTATGCAAACTGACCTCTCTGTTTGCATATGAGTTAATGTGTGGAAACGTGGCAACTCTGTCAGCCATTTTTCGAAGCTTTTAAGCTTTAATCTTATGGAAGTTTTTTCTATTTTTCGGTTTTCTAAATAAACCAGACCAATGAGGCCCTAAATTCACATGTGTTTGCAATATATTTTATTTTCGTCAAGAGCATTTCTTTTGTTAGTGTTGGACAGGCACTTTCACAATTTCTTGGGAATTCCGGCCATAAAACAGGGTACCCAACAATTGCCCTTCTTCTGTAACCGGCAAAGGCGCCCTTTTAATGGTTTATGGCCCTTGAAAGAATTTCAGACCTGTACGTGACCCGAACAATAGTTTAGTAATTAAAGCGATTTTGCAAATATCGTTAATTGAAATTAAAATCTTATTATCTCATTAGATAGAGCTTTTAATTTCTTATCTTTTGAATCTAGATTCGAGCAATTTATGTCTTAATTGACTGGGCCAGGAAATTAACGGTCAATTTAAATAAAAAGCTTTAATTGTCAATTAAACTATGTCATGTGAGATGTCATTTTAAAAAGCATAATTTATTCTATTTAATGATCACATTTTCAATTTTCTTTTTCCAGCACATTTTCCAGAAAAGCTCATTTTCTGAATTTATGCCCGCGCTGTCCGAAGCGCCATATAATCGCCACTGGTCAGGGTGGTATCGATTTTTTCGGCAGTACCCTTTCGGGGATGCGAGGTACCGAGGGGGTTGCGAAAGAGAGACGATCTTCGACACTCGAAGAAGAAAGACGCGTTTTGAACTCGATAGAGTTACGATCTAAAAACGACGATCCAA
Organism: Taphrorychus bicolor; assembly: GCA_951812265.1. NCBI lineage: Eukaryota > Metazoa > Arthropoda > Insecta > Coleoptera > Curculionidae > Taphrorychus > Taphrorychus bicolor. The sequence goes on along the minus strand of OX638300.1, from coordinate 41,384,336 downwards.
CCGGGAAGACGGAAAAGTTCGAATTTTACCGCGAGAAAAGTCCTTGGCTCCGCCGTTCTGATTACCGCCAATTCGTATTTTTTTTCCTCTTTTTGAATCCCGTTTTCGTCCGCCGCGCTAATTATTTGTATTTTTAATTAGTGTCAAAACAATTAATTCGGCTATTGCTCGCCTATGAAAAGTTTCGTGGAGTGTTTTTCGGTTGTGCCACATAGTGTCAACCCACCTCTGCCCTTTTCCTGAATAGGCCATTTTCTTGCAGCTAGCGGATACTTTGCAGACGCAGGAGACTACCGGCAATTAAGTATTTGTAGAGTAGTTGTAGAAGTTGAATCATTTAGTATATTATAGTAGTGTTTTGCTCACCATAATATCGAGGATCCCAGTTACTGGCAGAATTCTGTTCTCTTCTACACTGCGTCGTTAGTTTAGTTTTCTTTGTTGTGTTTTTCCAATTTAGTAAGAACTCGTGTACCCGTCAAACACGTTTCTGGGGACCACTGAGCTTGTTTGCAAAAAGTTCACGTCCGCCGCTATTTTATTTCAGATTCTGGAGAAAACTAAAAATTGTCTTTTTTAATTTTTAATTTTATTCTTCCTTAATTACTATTCAATTAGTTTTTTTTTTGGCTTTTTGCAGGTTTTTGTCTTAAACCATAAAACCTTGCTGGCATCTCTAAAACAATAAAATTTTACATTATTTAAATTAGCGACCTAAGGGACAATAGATCCTTTCCAAGAGTTGGGTCCCCCTTGCAGCGTGGTAAAAGAGATTCGGCGCAAGAAGATACGTTGGACTTAGAACATCCACGTAGTCGAATCTCCTCCGAAGACACGGCGGCAACACGGCGGCAGCCGCGAACACAGCCGCCCCCCACGCAACGACCACCGATTAAACGGATTAATACGGATTATCATTATTATCGGCTGGGGGGACACTGCGCGACATGGCATCCCTGGCGGGGAACTCAAGTAATTTAGATTACTCAGAGGTGGAGAACTCTAGTATTTTAAATTTCCCTCGCAGTGAAGCGAGTATGGAATATGTGAGAACGACCCCAACATCTACAGAAAATAGATCGCCTCTTGAAAGGATCGACCAATTTAATTCGGGAATTAGTGATGAGCCCCACAATAACCCTTCTATCAGAAACCACGAAAATCACCTAGATGATAGTGCTAGCGTTACACAATTAATAGAATTTTTCTCTAACGCTATGAGCCAAATTTTACAGCGAATGGGAAACAATAATCCAGTTCCATTTAGTCGCACATTTAGCGGAAAACCTCATGAGTGTCCAAAGCATTTTTTGAGCGAACTTGAAGAATACTTTCTTCGCAACCACATCGTCAACGATGTTGAGAAAGTTTGCACAGCAGCGGCACAAATGAGAGGAGCAGCGCGTGATTGATTTAAACCCCTACAAGAGTATCCAATCACGTATTTGGAATTTGGTCAATTATTAGTTAACCGTTATGACAGCGTGGAAATAATAATGTCCTGTAAAGCACAGTTATATGGCCTAAGACAAACTAGTGAATCAGCGGAATTATTCATCCTAGCAAAACGTGCCCTTTACTATCGCATTTTTCCCGAAGGCTCAGAAAGCGAATTAATATGTTTGATAATAACTTTATTATGCCCAGCCCTTAGACTTCGGGTCAGATTCAGGCCAATTGAGAGCATAGAACGGTTAATGACCATAACGGCTACTCTAGAAAAGGACCTTGCCGATATAGAGAAGCAGGTACCCCAGCATAGAAATCAACCCCGACGACAGGACCGGCTTAGGAGAAATAAACATTTTAATACGCATCGGAATGGACCTCCCTCAAATCATGTCAGACGAATTGAGATACCTAAACAACAATCTACTAGAAAGACAGTGCCAGTAATGTACAACTCGGTCCACGAAGCACGCTTTGATAAAGAAAGCTCAGAAGAAACCACATCTAAACGAAGCAAATACCTTAAGAGAAATCCTGACAAAGCTCCTATTGCAAGGCAGCTGGACAAAGGGAGACATAGAGCTCAACAGTCTCAGGATTTTCACCAAGAGGAAGCAGGAGTTTACGAGGTTACTGAAGCTACCTTATTTAGTCAAGTAGCTCGAGGACAGAAAAGAGTACGGCAACTAAGAAGCACCAAGTCCTTTGTAAAGTTGTTGGAGAGCAGGAAACCTGAAGATCTACTTCCTGCACAGAAGAGGTTACTGCGACGATTCACCGTCCAAGACAACCTTTTATTTAGGAAACAAGTAGCCGGAAATCGATTGGTAGTGCCCTATAACCTCTCGGCACAAGTTATTTCCGAATGTCATGTTTCACAGGACGGAACTAAACATTTATCTCTTAAGAAGACATTACGAAACATCAGAGAGCAATACTTTTGGCCTGGGATGCACAAAGATGTGGCTAGCTACGTTCAAAACTTCCATAAATGTTATGAAACAAAAAAGCAGGAACAGCCATCTGATGCCCCTTTGCCCCAAACTGCGCCAAACAGTCCCAACTTTGAAGACGAACAGCGTGAACGCGACTCAGACCTTTTGAATTACCTTGAGGGTTTTGAATTCCCAGAATCCAGAGTAAGTACTGAGGTGGATATTGTGCCAGCGGTAGAAGCGATTAATAAGCCTAATCACTCTCAAGAAGAGCCAGGATCTGAGGAAAAAGAAATTCCAGGAAATAAATTCGAAGCTGAGTATGCTGCACTTCAAAAAATTGACAGCATTGTTAAAACAATTGCAGACCTTAAAGTCAGAGCAACCAGGTTCTCCGGATTTAGAAATTCCCAGGAATTTAACCGGATTGATGAAATGGTGACCCAAGCTTTCCTGACGCTAGATAGCATCGAAGCTGTAAGCTCTACAGTACGCTCCGTTCGTAAGCAGTTAACTACCGAGCTGCATTCCATACAGCATACCCTAGAAGAGAACTCTGATTCTTAATTTTGACCATTAGATATCGATTAGCATAATCATTAGCATATTTAAATTTATTTTTACATATTTAAATATTTTTTTTTTGTTTTTTGCTCAAACTTATCAAAGAAAATATTTCTTTTTCTTTAATCAAGTTTTCGCCTACAGAGGGGGGTGTTATGCAAACTGACCTCTCTGTTTGCATATGAGTTAATGTGTGGAAACGTGGCAACTCTGTCAGCCATTTTTCGAAGCTTTTAAGCTTTAATCTTATGGAAGTTTTTTCTCTTTTTCGGTTTTCTAAATAAACCAGACCAATGAGGCCCTAAATTCACATGTGTTTGCAATATATTTTATTTTCGTCAAGAGCATTTCTTTTGTTAGTGTTGGACAGGCACTTTCACAATTTCTTGGGAATTCCGGCCATAAAACAGGGTACCCAACAATTGCCCTTCTTCTGTAACCGGCAAAGGCGCCCTTTTAATGGTTTATGGCCCTTGAAAGAATTTCAGACCTGTACGTGACCCGAACAATAGTTTAGTAATTAAAGCGATTTTGCAAATATCGTTAATTGAAATTAAAATCTTATTATCTCATTAGATAGAGCTTTTAATTTCTTATCTTTTGAATCTAGATTCGAGCAATTTATGTCTTAATTGACTGGGCCAGGAAATTAACGGTCAATTTAAATAAAAAGCTTTAATTGTCAATTAAACTATGTCATGTGAGATGTCATTTTAAAAAGCATAATTTATTCTATTTAATGATCACATTTTCAATTTTCTTTTTCCAGCACATTTTCCAGAAAAGCTCATTTTCTGAATTTATGCCCGCGCTGTCCGAAGCGCCATATAATCGCCACTGGTCAGGGTGGTATCGATTTTTTCGGCAGTACCCTTTCGGGGATGCGAGGTACCGAGGGGGTTGCGAAAGAGAGACGATCTTCGACACTCGAAGAAGAAAGACGCGTTTTGAACTCGATAGAGTTACGATCTAAAAACGACGATCCAACCGGGAAGACGGAAAAGTTCGAATTTTACCGCGAGAAAAGTTCTTGGCTCCGCCGTTCTGATTACCGCCAATTCGTATTTTTTTTCCTCTTTTTGAATCCCGTTTTCGTCCGCCGCGCTAATTATTTGTATTTTTAATTAGTGTCAAAACAATTAAATCGGCTATTGCTCGCCTATGAAAAGTTTCGTGGAGTGTTTTTCGGTTGTGCCACATAGTGTCAACCCACCTCTGCCCTTTTCCTGAATAGGCCATTTTCTTGCAGCTAGCGGATACTTTGCAGACGCAGGAGACTACCGGCAATTAAGTATTTGTAGAGTAGTTGTAGAAGTTGAATCATTTAGTATATTATAGTAGTGTTTTGCTCACCATAATATCGAGGATCCCAGTTACTGGCAGAATTCTGTTCTCTTCTACACTGCGTCGTTAGTTTAGTTTTCTTTGTTGTGTTTTTCCAATTTAGTAAGAACTCGTGTACCCGTCAAACACGTTTCTGGGGACCACTGAGCTTGGTTGCAAAAAGTTCACGTCCGCCGCTATTTTATTTCAGATTCTGGAGAAAACTAAAAATTGTCTTTTTTAATTTTTAATTTTATTCTTCCTTAATTACTATTCAATTAGTTTTTTTTTGGCTTTTTGCAGGTTTTTGTCTTAAACCATAAAACCTTGCTGGCATCTCTAAAACAATAAAATTTTACATTATTTAAATTAGCGACCTAAGGGACAATAGATCCTTTCCAAGAGTTGGGTCCCCCTTGCAGCGTGGTAAAAGAGATTCGGCGCAAGAAGATACGTTGGACTTAGAACATCCACGTAGTCGAATCTCCTCCGAAGACACGGCGGCAACACGGCGGCAGCCGCGAACACAGCCGCCCCCCACGCAACGACCACCGATTAAACGGATTAATACGGATTATCATTATTATCGGCTGGGGGGACACTGCGCGACAATTCTTATTAAGAAAACAAATGACGGGAAAAGTCTGATAGCGCACGGGGCTCGGGAAATAATGACGTCATTATCGCCCCCAAATCCGCACTAAGCTGACGTCATGATTTTGGGCTCATGTTGTTTAAATGGCAGTGGACCGCCACCTGTACTGTTTACCGTCCTTGGTTGTTGATAGGCGATTGTCAAAAAAATAACACCAATCGAATCGCTAATGACAAATCACATCACACGTGTTTCCCTCTTTCATTACCTTAATGACATAAAAAGAGAAGGAGAGCATTTCACATCAATTTTTTTGTCTGAACGACTACGCAACCAGCAATACTTTAAATTTAAATTCAAATCTGGGACGCATTTAAAATTACAAATAACGTCGGAGAAGTCTTGACCAGCCTTTAAATCTCTTTGTCACAAAAAAGAAAATATTTATGGGGTCTCAATGTTATACACAACACTACAAATTTTATTAATAATACAACACCAAAAATTTAATTAAAAAATCATTTATTTAGTTTCGGAACCTTAATTAGTCTTCAACGAAGTGCCGCGCCTTACTACTTCACCATTTTTCAAATCTAAAGGGTGTCCCGCTTTTCGTTTGACCTCTACCTTGAGAGTAGAGCTATCGCTGCTGATGGCACTATCTGAAGAAGTAGCTTGGGAGCTGGGGTGAATGGTTACATTTTTAAAAGGAAGAGCGTTCATGATCTTTAATGGAGATGCATTTTTAGACTTATTGCCGCCGTTGCAGACGTCCTGCACGGCGGTTTTTTGATCTTTCAGGGGCAGTCTGGGATCGATAGGGAGTCTATATTGCTTTTCGATAGCGATGGGTCGCCTACTGCGCGGCTTAGGCCTCCTCTCACTGCTGCTATGCTTTAATGCTTGGGTTCTCAATGACACTTTCGGTTCATCCTCATCAATATCTTCGATATCATCGTCTTCTTCTGTTATAATGCTATTCTCTATCCACTTCCTTATTCGGTCTTTCTTTGCCACCCTATCCACTGTAGTTTCCAGCCCGTACTGGGTAAGAGAACGAAGAAGTTTGTTCTTCTCGTCTGGGGAGCTATGGAAACTGTACATCGATGGGCACAGTCCTTCTTCTTCCATTAGTGTTTCGTTTGTCTTCTCCATACCTTTTGACATCCATCTGTCTTCTAGGTACCTATCATATTAGTTTTCTCGTGAAGATTCCATAGAAAGTTTGCTTACCGTCTGCAACTTACCTACCTATAAACGTCTTTCAAGTCCTTCGGCCGTCGCTCCTCTTTCGGCTCCAAATACCTTTTGAAAAATCTTTGAGCCTTGGATGAAACCAATTTAAACAATTTGGGTTGACGAATAATTGGTATGTTGCTGGTATGCCAAGCACAATAACGCACGTACCGTGGATCGTCGCTGGCGGCCTTTTGCCATGGTAAACAACCAGTTAAGCAGACGAAAATTACTACGCCAAATTGCCACACATCTTGAGACGTGGTGCATCTGCAAAGGTCTTATTACACTACTATCATTTAATCTAAGCATATAGTGATATATACATATAACTATCATCAGTGGGTACATCTAGGATTTCCGGGGCAGCATATGGTAACCATTCATTCCTACGCAACACAACCGAACCGGCCGGACGCGTTTCACCAAAATCGCACAATTTTATTCTGGAAAAGTCGGACTTGAACACTAGGACGTTGTCCAGTTTAATGTCTCTATGAACCAGTTCGTTTTTATGAATATACTCTAGCGCAGAGGCAAGCTGTTTGGCCACTCTTTTAGTATGCAGCTCACCTATTCCTGTATCCGATACGTTTGATGTCAAGTCGCCTGTAAAATAAAGAATTTCCATCACAAGAGTTACGACCGAGAGACACCTTACCTAAAGGGGCGTACTCTTGGGAAAACACATAAAACCCGGCAGTTTCAAAAGCAACATCATAAGCCGAAATTATGTTTTTGTGACACCTCAAATGAAGCCCGTAATGGAATTCCCGGTAAAAATCTTTCAACGCCGTATATGGTTTCGGCAGGGCTTTCAACACCATCTCCGTATCCGTGGCCTTGTGCTCCACCAAGAGAATTTTGCCAAACCATCCTTCGCCCACAATTTGAAGGATATCGAACTCTTCTACAAGGTTGACCTAGGAAATTTTATGAGTTAAGTCAAAGGTTGCTCATTAGTGCCTTAAAATAAGGTTTGTTTAATGTTGTTAACTATCAAAGTCATCTGATGGACGTAAGTTATATAAACTCTTTCATAATGGAATGAAACAAGTATCTTACTTACTTTTTCAAGCTCAAACTCTCTTATTCGATGAATGCCGGTACCATCTGAACGCGATAAGGGTTTTGCTTGAGTGTTCATAGCCTCTTTTGCATATTAGATGTAGAACTGGAACTGCGTCTTATTGTTATATTATTAACATCAGAGAAAACCTATGTAAAGCGGCGATGTTAACACGAATTTGGCATCCAAAAAATGATGTCACTTAAGATTTGACCGTTTTTATCTTAATTATAGATAGCAGTGAGGAAAGACTCAAACATTGCCGCATTACACACTCACACATTTGTCTTCCATTACTTACTTTTTGTAGTTATTGTGCTCAACACATATACACACTTTTCGCGGGTTCTCTACTATGAAGCCAAGTAAACTTACACGATTAAAAACTACGGAATTTTTTGGAATTAGTATTTGTTAGTGTTCAGAGTTACGTAGCTTGACTGGGTTACAAAGCGCCGGAAATGTTGGCTAACGGCCGAGCTCCTCAAAGAGTATTTTTAGATTCATGTCTGGCTTTGTTGTATTGTCTCAGAGGCATGCAAATCTAGGTCCAGGCGACACGATGTCTATCAACAAAAAATCCAACCTACATATACGGGCGACGATCCAGGATTAAGATTGTTAATATTTGCAATTAACGATCGAGCCAAACAGAGCTGAAATTCGAACAATGGGTTGCAATCTGGATAATTTGTCTCCCATTCGAAAAGGATAACCCGATTAGGCAGTCTCGCTTTGAGTTCGTTCCAGTCGGCTTATGCCCAAAAGACTATGCGGCTAATCTCCGGAGTATTATGCGCTTTCTAGCTTTGAAACACCCTTTTCAGATTATTAATAACATCAATAACAACCTGGCAACACTATACAGCTTTTTATTTCCTCGACAAGTTGCTATTAAACCTTCGATATCACTAAAAGCTCTCTACAGGCGTTGTTTTTTCTAATTTGGCCAATTAAATCAAGCTTCTCGCCTTCAGTTTGCATCATTGAGACAGCGATTTCCGACCGAGAAAAGGAGGGGAAAATCCAGCCCTTATATAAAGGCTCACGAACAGAAATGCGCGGAAACTTCAGGGCAAACTTCCATCAGGGAGTTTCGAAGTTGTAGCAATTTACTTAACGAGGATCGCAACGAGATGAGTGGTTCCGGAAAACCCCTCCTGGGTTTGTGGCTATACCGTAGTGGCGAAGAATGGAACTACAAGGAGGAGAGTCCTATTGCTCTCAAAAACAATCAACAGGCCTGTACTTTTTTTAGCATAATTCTAGGTGATATTTAATTGGATATTGTAATTTAGGCTTCAGGTGCATCAGGAGACGCTAAAGAACCATCTTCATCAGCGGTAATTCCAGAAACTGAAAAAATCTCCATTATCTTTACATTGAGAAACCAAGTGGGGGGATTGGTGAGAGCCCTGCAAGCTTTCCAAGACCTCGGGATCAGCGTACAGCACATCGAATCTCGCCCAAGTCAAACTGCCGAAAATCAAGTGGACTTTTTGGTGGACATTGAGACAGAAACCAAGAAATTGGAACAATTGGGGCGCATGTTGAAAGTAGGTGGTTTTATTTACTCTATAAGCCCCATGTACGTATATTAATAACCAATTTGCAGTAAAAGCCACACCATTAAAGGAAGGAATGTTTTTATGGCAATAAAGTGTTTCATATATCAAATATTAAGTATCAGATTATGACTTAAAGCTACTGTGTCATATATTGAATGACGTAAAAGCGCTAATTGGTTTTCCTTGCAGAGGGAGGTCTTGACCATGGTAATCGGCTCTTACGGCACGGGAACTGAACAGTTTCCACCTCCCACTCCCCTGAGTGCCGCAACAAGTTTCGGTACGTCCTCTCTCATTTTATTAAAAGCAAACCTAACACTAGACAATAGGGCACTCTAAACGTTTCCCCATCATTCACTTCCCTCGGCTGACCTTAATCTTTTAGTCTAACTAAAGCAGCAGTTAAACTAAATCAAACAGAATCATTGAATAGAAGTGATTTTCACCGAGAGCGCCTCGAGCCGCAGTTGAATTTAATGAATACTGAGCAAACACTTGACCAGATAGAGTCCAGTTTATTTGGAAATGCATTCGAAAACTGTTACTTAATGGAGATGTATTCTTCTGTAGATTTCGACGAAATGCCGTGGTTTCCGAAAAAGATATCGGAGCTGGATAATGCTCAGAATGTGCTGATGTATGGCAGCGAGCTGGACGCCGACCATCCTGGTTTCAAAGACCCTGTATACAGGAAACGGAGAGAACAGTTCTTTAGAATTGCTATGAATTACAAACAGTAAGAGTACTGTATCAACGATTTAATAATTATTAACTAAATTAATGTTTTTTTTATCGCAGCGGGCAACCAATCCCTAAGGTTAAATATACGGATGACGAAATTCGTACTTGGTGAGTACTTCTATAGAAGTTACACAGTTTTACCTAAACACTGGCTGATATTGACATTTATATTGGCTCAAAACAAGCCAAAAGTTAATGCCTGTAGAGGATAGATAGAGAAAGTATTGTATTATTGTAACATCTCCTCTCTTATTTTGAAATGCAATTGCGTTTAGTAAGTAAAATATTTATATTTTAATAAAAGACCTATTTACTAATTATGTAAACAAAATATATAGTTACATAACTGGAAGACGATCTAATGGAAATAATAAGGCCAATTTATCGCAATTTATATACAAAACATTTCCACATTAACTAGGCTACAATATGCATTAACAAACGCATTTTTAAAAGGGGAGTAGTTTTTCGTGAGTTGCACAAACTTTACCAGCGGCACGCGTGCAAGGAATATTTGGAAAACTGGCCCCAATTGGTGAAATACTGCGGCTACCGAGAGGACAACATTCCTCAACTACAAGATGTCAGCGTGTTCCTAAAGCGCAAAACTGGCTTCCAACTGAGGCCAGTCGCCGGGTACCTCAGCCCTAGGGACTTTCTGAGCGGACTGGCGTTCAGGGTGTTTCACTGCACTCAGTATATCAGACACGCCAGCGATCCTTTTTATACACCTGAACCGTAAGTACCGTCTGATATACAGCGTGGTTTGTAAAATTGTACAGAGTTCCTTCCACAAGAAGGAAAGCCACAAAACATACACTGCAAAGCAGCATATTTTTTCAAAAATGCAGGTTAAATGTTAAAGTTTCACTTTTTGTAATACAACTCCATTCCATAGCTAACTGAACACAATCTTTTAACCCAGCCTTCTACTCTAGTGAACCCAGGACTAAACTTAAAACTCATAATCTCATATACATTGTAAAAAACCATTTAGGTTTTCAGGAACTATCATGCGTATGGTAACTAGACTTAGGAATCTGATGAATCCATCTACTGCACCATTCAAATAACATTTGTCATATTATACTGTTTTCTACGAAGGCGTAGAAGGGCCAACAAGATTTTTTTTCTTAAATTCCGAGTTTAAAGTCGGAATTTAGTTAAATTCCGAGTTCAAAGTCGGAATTTAGTTAAATTCCGAGTTTAAAGTCGGAATTTAGCTAAATTCCGAGTTTAAAGTCGGAATTTAGTTAAATTCCGAGTTCAAAGTCGGAATTTAGTTAAATTCCGAGTTTAAAGTCGGAATTTAGTCAAATTCTGAGTATATGATTGACAAATCAGTGGCGTAGACGCAAGGTTAATAAAACATTTCTATTCCATGTTGTACAAGAACGACAAAATATTCTTTGTGAAATGGATCAATATTTTGTTAACTACGACGTCCTTTTTAAGACTCCTATTGTGATTACTTTTAAGAGCTATGATCGATATCTCGGAACGTTTTTTGCGGGAATACCCGCGCCAATAAAACACATAGGCTTTAAAAGTTAATTGATTTGAAAATCATTGGCGTATATTGATAATTAATAATGAAAAAAAAATAAAATTGTAGAGATAATAAAATAAAAAAGAAAACTGCTAACATAAAAGTCGATACGACATAATTTTTCGTAATTTTGAAAGCGTTTTATCTCAGAAACCACTTATGATAAATTCATAGTTTAAAAAAGCTCTGAAGGAACGTATCTTCTAGAACTAACTACCTTGGGAATCTTTAATTAAACCAGTTTTATCAATGTAATACGGTATAAAGCTTTAAAGTTGAACTCACTCCATTTGAATGGCGTTGGGTAGAAGAACATTTGCACTGGGGAATGGCAGAGTGGAACAATAATTGCATTTTTACAAATGAATGTAGATTTTTGTTGTATGCATCAAATGAACGTATTTTAGTGTTGAGCGGCCAGAATGAACGAAACCTGCAAGAAGATATAGAACCCAGAGTGCCATTTGGGGGTGAAAGTGTCAGCGTATGGGGAGGCGTAATGGGAAATGGAAAGATTGACTTAGTGGTTTTGATTGGTTTTAATTTTAACCTGAACCAACCTGAAGGCAGTTAGATATCGATATTTGTGTATGAATGAAATTGTTATTCCCTTCGCTCAGAACTTTGGAGATGGTTTTATCTTAGTTGACGATAATGCATGGTCACACCGGGCTCAAATTGTTAATGAAGTTCTGAGAGAGAATAGCATCGAGGGCATGAATTGGCCTGCTAGGTCGCCCGATATGAATGTTATAAAGTGATGAGCAGAATGAAACTAAAACTGAAAGAAAGAGAGCAAGAATTTCAAAACTTGGATGAATTCGTAGTGGCACTTAGAGAGGAATGGGAAGCCATTCCCCAGGAGTTTATCAGAAATTTGGTGGAGACCATGCCAAGAAGGGCGGCTGAGGTAATGCGAGTTTTCGGTGGGCCCACACATTATTAAGTACATAAATTCGTAGATTTAGTTTACCTCATTAAATTTTTGAATTGCACTCGTATCTTATTTGAGACCACAAAACAAACATCCCCAAAACCGTTCCGATATTTAGCAAACCTATTAAATAACACTTCACTTAAGTTAATAGTACATTTTTGAAGTTACAGCAAAGGAGCTGGGAAATCATTAACAGTGATGATGTCACAGAAGTAATATTAAAGTTTTGCGAAAACATCCGAAGCAATCTTTATGAACTAGTGTTCTACGTAACTAATTTTGTACTTAATGAGCTTTTAAATTTAGTTTATATCATTAAAATCGGGTGACCTACACTGCTATACCGAGCAAAAAATAAAAATACTTCAAACTTTTTGAAAATACCCTGTAACTTTATCTCGAGCAAAAAAACAAAAACCGCCGAACATGTCCCGAGATATCTACCAAGCCTATAAAATGACTTGACAAAGTTGAAAAGTTAAGATTTACCGTAGATATCAAATAATGCAATCAGTTCAAATTTTACGTTTTTGCGCCGTATCACAATGATAAAAATGGTTTAGTTAAAGATTGGTTCAGATAGTTAGTTCTAGAAGAAAAGTTCTTTCAGAGCCTTTGTAAACTATGAATTTATCGTAAATGATTTCTGAGATAAAACGCCTTGAAAATTGCCAAAAATTAGGTCGTATCGATCTTTTTTGTTAGCAGTTTAATTTTTTATTTTATTATCTCTACACTTTTATTTGTTTGTCATTATTAACTGTCAATATTCGTCAAAGATTTTCAAATCAATGAACTTTTAAAGTCTATTAGTTTTATTGGCGCGGGTATTCCCGCAAAACACTGTAATTTATAGAATGGTGCAAAACTTTTTGTAAACGTCCCGTAACTCTTCTTGTCGACAAAAAAAAAACAAAAAACCGCAAAAAAGGTCCCGAGATATCGATCACAGCTCTTAAATGTAATCACTAGAGGAGTCTTAAAGTTAGGACACCCACCATGAAGTCGTAGTTAACAAAATATTGATCCGTCTTTTAAACATTTTTTTGCCGTTCTTGTACAATATTGTTCTTGCGTCTACGCCACTGATTTGTGAATCATATGTAACTAAATTCCGACTTTAAACTCGGAATTTAACTAAATTCCGACTTTGAACTCGGAATTTAACTAAATTCCGACTTTAAACTCGGAATTTAACTAAATTCCGACTTTGAACTCGGAATTTAAGAAAAAAAATTGTGTTGGCCCTTCTACGCCTTCGTAGTTTTCCACTTTAAAATAACAAAATGAATATCATATAAAGTGTTTTCCAGGATTTGAAGCCATTCCTTCCAGGAAGAAATTTCATTGGACCAATGCTTCAAAGCCTGGAAAACACTTTAGATTGTATTTTGACTGGCTGCGAGACTGGCTGTGAAAGTTTTCACAGTCTTATAAAGTGGATGTCACTGACTGGATATAAAGTGGACCTCAACTGAACTACATAAACATAAAGCAGTACTCAGAATTATTCTTTTTTTGTTTTATTCTTGCCTTTTGAAATTCTTACAATTTAAAATATTTGTCTGTGCAGTGTCATGACTGAGTATCCATACATCAATTACAATTTAAAAAAAAAAAATAATTTTTTACCATAAGTGAGTGTATAAATCTATAACCCTCTTCTAAAAAATCATAGAGACTGCTGTCATGAGTTGTTGGGCCACATGCCTCTTCTAGCCAACCCCAGCTTTGCTCAGTTTTCCCAAGAACTAGGACTGGCCAGTCTAGGGGCTTGTGATGAGGATGTTAACAAGCTGGCAACAGTAAGCAACAGTCACAAAAGAATATAAATAAAAACACTAAACCCAAAACTTGGTAATAGCTCTACTTCTTTACTGTGGAATTTGGGTTGTGCAAGCAAGATGGGGAACTTAAAGTGTACGGGGCTGGGCTGCTCAGCAGTGTTGCTGAGCTGAAACATGCCATTGAAAATTCTGACTTCAAAGTTAAGAGATTCGACCCGGAGCTGACCTCACAACAGGAATGCATTATAACTGACTATCAGCTCGGCTATTGGTACACTGATAGTTTCGAGGAGGCCAAGGAAAAGATGAGGTAAGTGATTGTTGAAATGTAATTATTATAAAACAATATCCTCAGAGATGTAGGTATGGAATTAAATACTCACCTTTTCTCCTGATTCCTTCATTTATTTACATTTGAAGCTTTGATGTAATGCTGGGCTCGGCTCAGTTTCTTCTTTCTTTGAAGTTACCCAGGCGGAAAGGTGACGTCATTATAACGTCAACTTTTGGTGATCATTCGTTATTCGACGTCACCTGATGAAAAAATGACAAATAAGTGACGTCGATATTTCGATGTGAGAAAGACGATTGCTTATAGTGACGTCATAATAACGTTACTTTCGGATCAAAATTTCGTGTTACTACGTTAACATTTTTAATTTTTTGTTACGTTTCGACATTTCTGTTACCAAAATCAAGATTTTTAAATTTTGTATTACTTTTAGATCAATGGAATGGAAGTATTTCTGGTTTTTAAATTATTTTTTTTAAATTTTGTATTACGTTCAGACTACAAATTTAATGTTACTACGTTACTAGGGTCGAAATTTTTAAATTTCGTGTTACATTTAGGCTAAAATTTCTTGTTAGTAATGTAAAAATTTCTTTGTGTTACTTTTAGACCACAATTTCTTGTCACTAACTCAAATACAAATAAGTTCGTGTTGCTAACATTTCAAATCAAACTTTTGAGAATTTGTCTCATTTCCAGACCAAATTATCCTGAAACGTTTAGATTAAAATTTCCTGTTACTAAAGTCAAATTTTGTAAATTTTGAGTTACTTTTAGACCACAATTTCTTGTTACCAAGTCAAAATTGAACAATTTTGTGTTACGTCTAGATTAACATTTCAAGTTAAAATTTTAAGATTTTGTGTTACTTCCAGACCAAAATTTCGTGTTACATTTAGCTAAAATTTCCTGTTACCAAAGTCGAAACTTAAAGATTTGATGTTATTTTTTGGAACAAAGCTACTTGTTACTAAAAAATTTTTTTTATATTTGTGTTACGTTTAGACTACAATTTCGTTCGTGTTGATACAGTCAAAATTTAAAGAACGTTGTGTTACGTTTAGACTAAAATTTCTTGCTACAAACGTCGAAATTTTTTTATTTTGACTAACTGTTAGAACAAAATTTTTCGTTGATAGGCAAACAGTTATAAATTTCTTTAAATGTGTTGCTACTTTTGAATCAAAATTTCTTGTTACTAAGTATGATTTCGTGTTTCTACAGTTAAAATTCAATAAGTTTGTGTTACGTTTAGACAAAAAATTTCCTGTTTTTAAAATCAAAAATGTTTAATTTTCTGTTACTTTTAGACCAAAATTTCTCATGGCTAAGTAGAAATTTTAAAATTTTGTTTAGACTAAAATTTTGTGCTACTGCAATCAAAATTTAAAAATTGTGTGTTACGTTTAAACTAAAATTTCCTGTTACGAATGTCGAAATTTTGTGTTACTGTTAGACAAAAATTTTTTGTTACCCAGTCAAACATAAAAAATTTCGTGTTACGCTTTAGACTAAATTTCAGTATTACTATTGTTTAAATTTAAAAATTTGATGTTATTTTCGGAACAAAATTTCTTGTTACTAAACTCATATTTTGTTAATTTTGTGTTACTGTTAGACAAACATTTTTTGTTACCCAGTCAAACATAAAAAATGTCGTGTTACGCTTTAGACTAAATTTCAGTATTACTATTGTTTAAATTTAAAAATTTGATGTTATTTTCGGAACAAAATTTCTTGTTACTAAACTCATATTTTGTTAATTTTGTGTTACTTTTAGACCACAATTTCTTGTTACCAAGTCAAAATTAAACAATTTTGTGTTACGTCTAGACTAACCTTTCAAGTTAATATTTTAAGATCTTGTGTTACTTCCAGACAAAAAATTCGTGTTGCATTTAACTAAAATTTCCTGTTACCAAAGTCGAAATTTAAAGATTTGATGTGTTACTTTCAAAACAAAATTTCTTGTTACTAACTGTTTTTTATGGTTGTGTTACGTTTAGACTACAATTTCGTGCTGATACAGTCAAAACTAAAAAATTTTGTGTAACTCACTCTTACTTAGACCAAAAGTTCATGTTACTAAGTCAAAATTAAAAAAAAAATTGTGTTACGTTCAGATTAAAACTTACTATTACTAATGTCGATTTTTTTTTATTTTGGGTAACTGTTAGAACGGAGTTTTTCGTTGCCCAGTCAAAACTTACAAAATAGTTATACGTGTAAATTTTTCGACTAACATTTTAAGTAAAAATTTTGATATTTTAGTTACTTGTAGACCAAAATTTCTCGTTGCTAAGCAAACAGTTTTAAATTTCGTGTTACGCTTTAAAATAAATTCTCGTCTTACTAAAGTCAAAACTTAAAAATTGAATGCTCCGTTTAGACTACAATTTCGTGTTCCTACAGTCAAAATCCAATAAATTTGTGTTACGTTTTGACTAAAATTTCCTGTTACTAAGGTTAAAATTATTTAATTTTCTGTTACTTTTAGACGAAGATGTCTTGTTACGAGATGAAAATAAAAAAAAATTTGTGCTACGCTTAGACTAACAATGCAAGTCAAAATTGTGAGATTTTGTGTTACTTTCAGACCAAAAATTCTTATGGTTAAGTAAAAATGTTTAAATTTCGCTTAGACTAAAATTTCGTGTTACTGCAATCAAAATTTAAACATTTTGTGTTACGTGTAAACTAAAATTTTCTGTGGGGAATTTTGTGTTATTGTTAGACAAAAGTTTTTTTGTTACCCAGTCAAATATAAAAAAATTTCGTGTTACGCTTTATACTAAATTTCCGTACTAGTAAAGTTAAAATTAAAAAATTTAATATTGCTTTCGGATCAAAATTTCTTGTCAGTAAGTAATTTTTTTTTATTTTTCTGTTAAGTTTAGGCTGCAATTTTCTGATACTACATTCAAAGTTAAAAAAAAATTGTTTTCCTTTGAGACTAAAATTGTGTATTATTACGTCATTTTGTGTAAAATTAAAAAACATTCCTGATATTTTTAGACTAAAATTTCCTGTTACTAAAGTTAATTTTGTTAAATTTTGTGTTACTTTTAAAGCTTATAATTTCTTGTTACCAAGTCAAAATCAAAAAGGTAGTAGAAAATTTGGATTCTAGAAGCTTTTTAACTCTTTGACGTAGTCAAAAATAATAATACCTCAGAAGAGAAACAGTTTGTAGAAAATAATGTAAACTAACGTCATTCTCACGGCGCAAAGTGACGTGATTTTGACGTCACAAAGTAACGTCATGACACGTGGCAAAATGACGTCACCGGTCTGTGACTTACGCCCGTCATTATGACGTTGTTTTGACGTCATCCCATGACGTCTTTGGTAACCGATGCTTACCAAATAATTACGTCAAAATGACGTCACCTTCCCGCCTTGGTATTAAGTTCTTCATCATATAAATAAATGTCTTGACACTTTTTTTCTTGATGCAGCTAATCAGTACGTATTGCAATAAAGTGTTTTTAGTTTACAAATTTGAGAAAATTTATCAAAACTCAAAACAAGTATAAAGTTTGAATAGCCGCCTTTTTAAAATACGTGACTTGAAATGTGAAATGTAATAGTGTTTTTGGGCGGCCGGCTTGAGAGTATTCCTGTCCTTTGTTATCTTAATAAAGACTGAGAGACAGGAATACACTCAGAGCACTCTGGAGTGGTCATCCAAAAACGATATAAAATTATCTGGGCTACAGCGCGGCGCGGCGGTTCCGCCTTACGTGTAATTATTACCTCTGATAAAACCGCGTCCTGTGTTTTTGCGGGGCATTCGGCGTGATTTTAATCAACTAGAAACGTCAAGTCGGAGCCAAATAATTTGAAGTTCTATAAAAATTACGTAAGTCCTGGAAAAGAAGCCAAAAGCAGCTAACGATCGACATTCCTAGTTACCCGACGGAAGTGAACAGCGCATGCGCGATATTTGAAAATTATTTGGAAGTTCTACGTTGCCAACTTGTCGACGCATCTGACGTCACGCGATTAGATAAATTCGTAAAATCTTACTAAAATCACCAATAATTACCACTTTAGCATTTTTAAGTTTATGCAGGATACATATTATTTATATCTTTTATTATAACAGAACATATGATATTATAAAATCGATAAAATTCACAATAAATTGAATTTTTTAACACTCACAAACGGTAATAGAAATTACATCTGTCAACCTTGCATTTAACCCTACTTTTTGGGGACGCTTTCAAGTTTTCATCTTGATCTTGTTCGTTCCTTGCTAAAGTTAAACTTTCAGTTTAGTGTTTGTTTAGTTTAATTTACTCAAATCATTAATCGGTCTACATAAATACTGTTTGGTTTAATCTAATTCAACTTTGCTTGGCTGGGTATTCCGGTGCGGCGTCTTTTGTGCTGTGTTGACTGCTGCAGATTCAGGATTGTTCCTGTTTCTGACTGAGATTTGTTTAGTATACCTAGGTATACTAAACTGTCTGTTTTGCAATTAAACAGATGTTCAGGGTTTTTGCTTGTATCCAGGCCCTCCTCTAATCACCTCATATAGGAGTTCCATATTATTTTCCTCCAAGGGTGCTAGGCATATTGTGTACCTGGTTTGTGACGCGTCAAGGGCCACAACTACCAGAAGTTTCTTTCAGTAAGTACTTATACTTTATTTGTTTTAACTAATCTTTGTGTGTTTAATTCCATATGGCTTTACTTATCCTATTAAATATTCCATGTCTTTTCAAAACAAATTAAAGTTGTAGTACCTATAACTAGATATGTAGGTATGTCCATGAAAGACACTTAAATTCTCAGGGGGATCTTTACAACAACCCTAAAGCTTTTGATTTCTCTTTGTGCAAACTGAAAGTGGAATAGTTCTCTAAAACAGTTATTATGTAGATACCTACCTATAAATAGTTATTATGTAGATACCTAGCTTCCTTTTAAATTTTAATGGCTTTATATAGACCTTTGAACACATGAAATATTGCTCAAGCTATTGAATCAAGAAATAACTTTTGTAGCTATATAAATTGAAGTGAAGTGAATATTTTTTTTTACGCTTTCTTTGTCCCAAAGACTAAACATCTAAAACATCTTGCAACTAGCTTTCGAATCAGTGCAATGGAAAATTTCGGTATTTATTTATTTTTGTCGACTTTCGTTCCCGCCAATAAATATGTCACATTTGGCATAACCTAAAAATTTGTAGACGTCAGATTCAAAACGTCATTTATCTTTCAACTAGCACGTGGTGCGCAACTGCGAGATTTTCATAGCCAACTGAGGAGCTTCTTTTTCGATTTACTGTGAGGGATTGACGTTCGCCGTATATTTAAATAATAGGTATATGGTCGGAGCGATGCAAGAATGCCCCTTTTTTTAAACATTGTTAACAGTAAAAATTCACGCTTTATTATAGAATATAGCGTGCATGGAACTAATCTAATATGATAGTTGCTGATACTATGAATTTTATTCTACGATACATATTTATTGCTATAATCGTCGTACACTGTGCAGACTTACTTTGTTGACTTCAAAAATTAGAGTATATAAGAGTTATAATTCGATGCGCCCTCTAGGGAGCGGCGGCCTAATATTAATAACGTTTTTTCTTGGTATATACCGGTAATACGCACTGACTGTATTTCTATCCTTTGCTAATTCGACCAAAGTGGCGAAATTCGACCAAAGTGGAAATATTTACACTCAGTGCAGCCAGTAAAAACGCTTAAAAAAAAAAGATAAAAGTTTAAAATCCCAAACGGAAGGCGGGAAAATAAGTAACTCATCACTTAGCTTGTGGAATTAAGTATTAATTATTATCTGCTTTATTGGCTACAAAAATTACTGATTAATCCTGCATTTCAGAACCTTTGCGGAGCAAATTCAACGTCCGTTCGGACTCCGCTACAATCCCTATACACAGTCGGTCGAAGTTCTGAGCAACGCTCAAAAAATAACCGCCGTAGTCTCAGAACTAAGGGGCGACCTTTGCATTATAAACAGCGCTTTGAAGAAGATTAGCGCCAGAGACTCAACTCTGGACATCAACACAATCACTACTTTGCTGCAGACAGGATTGGCTACGGATGATTTAATTCAGAACGGGGAAAGTAGTGGGAAGGGGGTTATTGCGGATGGCATTGTAAATGTGGAGACATAATGAGCGTGTTATTATTGTATTGTAATAATATAATAGGCAGATGTAATAGACCAAACACAATATATAGGCAAATTAGATGCAGAAATTTAGTTAAAAAGGCAATTTTTCGAAAAGTGTTAAAATATTTGTATGAAAGAATATATAGTAGGACAATCGGTCATACAGGTATGTGGCCAGAAAATTGATTTTTCCACTACTAGCTTTAATACGGACCGTTAAAGGCCAGCAAAATGACTGTAAAGTAGGTTTTCTTGTTTTGATTAAAAAATAATTGAACAAAAGCGGTCTATAATAACAACGTTATGGCCGATTATTTACCGGTAAATAAAGCTGTCAGTTGTCAGGCGCATTAGGCGTCGTGATGTCGTCATAATAGTAGATTGTGTCACTAGGAGTAAAAGTGGGTCTTTTCGTGCTGAGCCCAGAGATTGACGGCCGAAGCGAAGCTGAGGCCTGCAACTGGGCGAAGCACAAAAAGACCTTTTACTCCGAGTAACACATACTATTTTTTTTTCAAGCATGCAAGAAATAAGAAGTCTATTTCAAAGTGGTTCAGTTTTGCAATTTTCTCTCATTCTCTTTAAGCGGGTCTAGGTACTTACCCAATTGTGTATATTATTTGTAAAATACATAGAATATGTTAGAATGGTGGTGTTCAATGTTCAATGGTTTTAATGTATTAAATAATAACCAATGATTATGGTAAACTAAGAATTTGTAGCATTATTTTCAATACTAAATTAATAAATGTCACATTGACAGATAAATATGATGACGCGCATGACATTTAACAGACGAATTCAGAATTCGAGAGCCTATGGCATTTCGACTTATAACGGTTTCGGATGGTGCTCTTGAGTGCTCTGAGAGTATTTCTGTCCTTTGTTTTTTTAACGAGAATGTAAAGATGGTAATACACTCGGATCTGTTTATCTAGTGTCATCTATTATTAAAATAATTTTGGTAAATGAAAATCGTTTATATATGCGCCACCATGACACTAGCGGTGACTTTTGACTTTACTTTTACTGCCTAGGACTTTTTTGCTACTTTTTTGGTCTCAGGATTTGAAAGCCCACTTTAGGTGTGCGTATGGAGAAAACAAATGACGTACTTTTAGTCCGCTTGAAAAAAAATACCATTTTGTTTATCGGTCGCCGCGGTAACGAAGCCTCCATATAGATTGCAGCACTGCCACCTAGACCATAGTCTAGATGGCAGTGATTGCAGACGCGCCTGTTCTTAGTAATAAAATATGCAGAACGCTATCTTACTAATTTAGGCAATTTTCTGTTGTAGATTTGTGGAGCCTAGTAGTGGAAAAAATCGTATATACACCGCGGTTGTGAACTACTTATGACACTCACGTCTTAGATCCCTCAGCGCTACGCGCTTCGGGATTTAAACTTGACGTTCGTGTCATAATAATGTACTTCACAACCTTGGTTTATAATATACTATTAATATTAGTGTCTATCCACATAAAGTATTAACAATTAAATAAAGGATATAAGGTAAACTTAAGCATTTCACTCTTTTTTAAGGACTAACTAAAACGCACTTTCTGATGAAGTCAAATAATAATTTATTATTATAGCAGTTGAGGATGCTGACAAAATCCAATGGAACAACAAATCACAACTGAAGGGATGAAGATGAGTAACTCTAAAACTCATTAGTATGGTATCAAAAATATACAAAATTTTTTCTACTTATACAGATTTACACTCATCCCAGCCCTTTTTATTGCACATGCACTACTGCTCCGTTCCTATTTATAAATAAGTCAGCAGTTAAGGGTAATCTACTTACGTCATTTATATACATTTTTAGGACTACTACAAAAGTCAGATGGTGAGCTAAAGAAAAACACTCTAACAAGATGAAAATACACAACGCGAAAGTAAAAACGACAACAAAACGATATATAATGTGGAATGAACGACGATTGTTAATTCATGTTGAACCTTTCCTAATGAACATTAATACTTATTGATATTAATACAATACATAATTGTTTATAAACCTCGCAGTTAGCTTTCAGAAGCTCTTTGTGATATGGGAATAATTATTAAAATAGTACCCAAAGAAACTTGCAGCTCTATCAATATGCACAAGACTTTCCGCCGCTAATGACCATATTATCAGCCTGAAGCATACCATTTTGGTTCTTTACAAATTATTCTATGTAAATATCCTCCACCGGATATGCAGTCTCAATGAATTTCTGGTAGAAACGCTGAAATGCGCGGCTGCAAGGCCCCCAAAAATGCATAATCAGCAATTGTTGTATTAAGAACTATTTTGCTTTGAACTTACCCCACAGCCTCTGCCACGGGTCTAGTGGACTCGTGCCCCCTGAACACGTGACAAGCGAACCTCTGCAACGTCGGGTGCTTGGTGATGAAGCCCAGGTACCTGTGGTCTCGGGGGTGAAAGGCGCAAAAGCTTACGTTTTTAAGCGAGTAAAAATAATCTATGCAAGGCTCGTTTTGCTGAAAAAAATGCGAAATATTAAGCCAAAAAAGGAACAGTCGCAGGTACTTTACGTCGCGTTTTCTTCTGTCGACCATCCTCAGGCCTTGATCCGAAACCTCCAAAGTGCAAGGCTGAACTCGGGGCTCCGATGTGCTGTTACCAATTACTCGTCTCACGGCTTGACAAACTACCGAGGTTCCTTTATGAGCCGACGTTTCCACTGAACCGAGATATCCTATGGGTACACACGTAAAAATGTTCCTTAAGCCCTTATAGTAATCTTTCCATACCATATACCTAACCAATCGTCTTTAGCATTCTTAAGTTAAACACTATACCTACTCGTGAAGTTAGCAGGATTAGGACAAATAATACATTTCTTCTTTATCAGAAAATTGACAACGTTTCAACTATTTATTTACAGGCGGTCAAAATCGACCACCGAAGGCAATTATTAAACCACGGATAAAAGAGAAACCAAGAATAGTGAGAAGTAGAAAAGACGCTTGAATAATACATCCGAATTGCAATTTTGAGAAAAAAAACACCAAATAATGGATTTTTATCGTTTTGAGATTCGTAGAAAACTTTTGCATTTATTAATTTCTTTTCTATAGAGCTTGCGTACCTACCTAAAATATAGCGTTCCCTCCTGCCATGATCGGTGCTGGAATCCCAGTCACTGTAATCCGTGTCTACTGCATAAGCTGAAGGAAAAATCCCCATTCTTCCGGTCCTGAGATTCACCCCTAAAAGCCCATCAGTCCAAAATAGTGTTACTAAAAAAACTCACTCGACGAAACTATACCTTCACACCACAAGTCATCAGCTTCTTTTTGCACATATACAGGGTCGCCTATTTCCAATTCGATTTCGTCTTCGTGTCTGGGCATAAATTTATGTAGAGCACGATGGGTGGCTTCCAACATGTCAACGTCGTTGTATACCATGCCACCTACAATAGAGGGGCTACTGCCCATTAAGGGAGAAATGGATTTGGGTCCGTCGGTGCCAGTTGGCGAGTGTGCGGTAGAATGACCACTGTCGGCATCGAACCTAAAATTATTGAAATTTCAAAAAATATTTGATAATAATGTTTTATTAATTGACCTGTCTGATTCAGGAGAATCGTCCCAGAGATAACCGCATTTTAGCACTAAAATCGAACTGGGGCCGCTGTTCGATGAGCCCCCCATCATTCCCATTTCGTCAGCTAGAGACACGTCACGGGATATTGTTGGTTGCTGATGCGCCCCGCCGTAGATTGTTGCTATTGCAGCTAAGAAAAATAGTCTCAAAGCTCTGATTTTACGCAACTTTTCATTACATACATTTCTTATTCTTGGGGATTTCCGGCAGTCTTCTTCGCCTCCTTTCTCCCTTCCATAGCGAGGCCACGATGCCTTTGGAAAAGCAGTCTATTGTTGAAGGTTCCTCGTCTTTATCTTTAATATAAAGATTAATAGCCAATTTTAGGACAGGTAGATAGCAATGACTTATTACCATCTTGAGATCGAGTTAGTTGAGAGTTTGAGCCTGAAGGGTCTTTACTGCTTAAGCTATCACAGTCGATCAGTTCAATTTCTGGAGAAGGAGATGTGGAAGGCGAGTCGTCATCTACATGTACCAATCTAAAACGAAGTTTATCATCATCAGAAGCTGACCTGGACTCCAACAACGACTGTATATAGGTATTTTGATGCGATCAATTTTAGAGCAAACACAGATTAAACAATAGAAAGACACTCACGAGTAAAACGGGGAGCTGTTATTCATGTTACCACCATAATTTTTTCCGAATTTGTGGCCGAATTGTTCAAACTCGCGATCGGCCATGTTTCCAGGCGCTCGCCCTTTACCCGATTGATTTTCTGGATGCAGAAGCGCCGCGCTACCGAAAAGTCGATAAATTCTCCCTTAAAACCGTCTCCCCACGTGATTTTCAGGTGTATGTGCAGAACGCGGGTGGTTTGGCACTTTTGTTAAAGGCGCGAAAACTGACCTATCAAAAGGTTTAGAAATCTGGAAAACATAAGAATAGGCCAGTTGATATATGACTACCTATATAGCGAACGACCTAATAATTCTTTATGATGCAGATTCCATATACGCATATACGCGATGATTTCGTGTTCTTGATTATTTCATTAAGATATTTTTTTAATTATTTGCGTGCCAAAAAATTCAAACTATGGACAATTGTTGATATCAAAGAGCCACAGACCATTGTTACGATTCTGTTGGTTAAATAAATAAGTTTACCACGAACGCGCCGTGTCAGTTGTCAAAATCGTAACTTCAGTTGGTTGACATTGACACGTTCCATGTCCATAAATTGCCGTGTAGAAAAATAGTTAATGGGTTTTCGTTTCGTAGCAAATCTATCTTTAAAACTTTAAAACAAAACCAAAATTAAAATTTAACTCCTGCTTTTGGCTTTGGCCCTTGTACAGCTGGACTTCGCCTTTTGAAAGTAGAGAGTCACAATTATTCATGAGCCGCTCGACAAAACCGTGATATTCTCTAAAAGCTGTATAAAATAGCAATTTTTTTTCATTCTGGAAATGGTATGGATCATATCCCGCATCAGCCTAATCCTGGTAGGAAAACTGCTTATCTGGTCAACTATTAGCTATTGTTCGTAAGCCTGAAAAATGTGTCTAACCTAGCCAACTACTGTTTACCACTTTGAGCTCAAAATTGCATCAAGTAGTAGTAGTAGGTATCACTTTGATTAATTCTAAGTATTCTAGGGATATTTAAAGTAACTATACAACGTACTTATGGTTATGTATACATACATCATACAGACTCCATGTGTTTTTTCAACACAACACTGTATCTGTCATCTGTCTGCTAACCATTGCCCATTGCAGTAAATTTGAGGAAACAATATTTTTGACTGTTTCTGCCTGTACTTTTACATTTGCAGTCTCGCTCATTCACATTATCACACCACTCATTAATTTCTACAAAAAAAACTGTGTTTGGAACAATTGGGATGCATTAGTAGTTAACACTGTACCTATTCGAAATTTTAGCCTAAAGAAGCCCTAAATCATCTTTTATTCAGCAAGTTTAAAACAGGGGTTAAAACTGGTTATATTTCAAACATAATGTTTGGTTTCCATGAGGCTTTTAATAAATCTAATTTAACACCACACCATCCATTTTCCACAGATGACATGAATTTTCGAAAAGCCAGAAGTGAAGAGAACATTATCTCTAGGTAAGATTTCTAGTTCAATATTTATCAAGGCAAGAATTGAGTGTCTTGATTTTAGTGCTCCTTACAATTCTTGGTGGCCTTCAGGTCAGACACTGTGTGAAGAAAGATATTTTTCCACTGAAACAAACAACCCGTTCAAACTGGATCAATTTGCAACCCCAGAAGGACACAGAAGTAATTACTTGGCTTATAACTCTATGGTTCCACACTCTGGCACTTGCGGGTTTGCCCCTAATATTACTCCTCACAATTTCTTAATGCCCAATAATCACACTCACGCTATCCAAAAAAGGCAAGTAGCTCTGGACCAGTGAATATGTTTAATCAAAATATATTATAAAAGCAGGTATTTTATAAAACAAAATGGCAGTGCTGTTGCAAGCAATGATCAAAAAGAAGTAACCCAGATATTGAAGGTGAGGTTATAATCCAGTATCACAGTATCCTGCTGACCATTTTATTATTAATATATGTGCAAGGTTCTTTCAAAAAGACAATGGCAAGAGGTGAATTGTCAGAGAAAGAAATCAGTTAAGCATAGTTTTGAATTTCTTTTGATGTCTTACAATGTACTGGCTCAAAACCTATTAGAGGAGCATCCTTATTTATATAAATTTCATAACCAAAACGCATTGAACTGGGAACTTCGATGGAAAAATTTGTACAATGAAATCAAGACAATGCGCCCTGATGTCTTGTGCCTTCAAGAGGTGCAGGAGACACATTTGAAAGCTTACTTTTGGTAGGTACATGTATTTCTACTGCCATTGGCATTTTTTCTTAACAAAAAGTTAATTTGTTAGTCAGTTGGAATCTTTGGGTTATGAGGGGTTATACAAGAAACGCACAGGAATTCGGTGCGATGGTTGCGCCATATATTACAAACCAGACAGACTAATTTTGGTTGAATATGAAACTGTTGAATTTTATCAGCCAAATGTGAACATTTTAAACAGGGACAATATTGCCATTATAGCCAAGTTTTCTCCTCGGAATAGCCCAGACAGGCACTTTATTGGTTAGTGTGAAGGTGAGGTTTCCCTGAGCAGCTGAGATATTTTATATATTGCAGTTGCAACGACACACTTGTTGTACAACCCAAAAAGGCAGGATGTACGTTTGGCCCAGACACAGCTACTGCTCACAGAAGTAGAGCGCTTGAGCTTCTATTGGAATTCCAAAGGAATAGCTAAATACTGGCCAATTATTATTACTGGAGATTTTAATTCCACCCCAGATTCAGCAGTTTACCAACTGATAACTAAGGGTGTATTGAAGTATGACCACTTGGCTGAGAAAAGGTTGCACGGACCTGAATCGCCTCCTCATGGAAATATTTTAGGTACCTAATTGGTGAAATTTATTAATTCTGGGTTATATGTTTTTCTTTTTTTTCTAGTACCAAATCACTTGGAAATAACTGATTCATGTCAGCATGCTGGTTTAATGCAGCGAAGGGAAAAAAACGCTGATGTTTCTAGGAGTGAAGAATCTGCTCTTATTAAGCTCTACAACAGTGATAAGAGTGTATCTAAAATCAGTTCAGAGACGATAATAGATCCAGAATTGTTTTCCTCAGGCACCCTAAGCCATTTATTTGCCTTGAAATCAGCCTACCAGCACGGACTGCCTGAGGATCCTGAAGGTAGTAAATGTTACCTAATCTATTCCAATTTATCTATCTTCTAAGCTAAGTAAAAATATTTTTGTAGGCACTACATTTCAAGACCAGTGGATAACTGTGGATTACATTTTTTATAGTGGCAAGAAGCGGGGAGCTAAAATAGACGACCATAAGCTGAAATTGCTATCTATTTACCGTTTACCTTTGAAAAGTGAATTAGGTTCAATGAAACTCCCGAATAGTCTTATGGGGTCTGACCATTTAAGTTTGGTGGCCAAGTTTAAGTTGAAAATATAAGAAGAAGTTTCTAAAAACCTATTTCCTATTTGCCTTTGCCAAAAGAGGGTTGGGAGTACTTTTTGAAAGCTGAAAAGGTCACCACTTTCTGTGATATGTAAATAATAGACCTGATATTAAGACGAGAAACTATACCAATAATATCTTATTTTGTTTAATATACCAATTTTAGTTCAGTGTTATTACAATCAGTTCAATGTAAATTTTATTTTATTTTTCAAAATTCACAATTTGTTTTTTTTTGTCCTGCTTCCTCCCCTGTTCCTCACTTTTTACAGATTTCTTTATTATTGTATTTTATTTTAACGGGATTACAAGCTCTGCTCCAGTTGTGCAGCGGTTGTCCCTTTTTACTTATTAATCTAGGATGTATGTAATAAGGACAGACTTATCTCCTAGAAACGTCATTTGTCAATCTGCACTCTGACGGTATAATAATATGTCAATTTCATATTTATAACATCAGTTGGGGTCCCTATACTTTTGTCCACAGGAAAATACCCGACTTCTTATTATCCTAATTTAATTCATCATACCAGCAAATTTTCATACAGGATATTTTACTACTGGAATCGACCCCTACAGTTGTTTTATCCTACCGGAAAATGGCCGAAACTCACCTTCATTTGACCTTCAGTGAAAAAGACTGATTTTGTTTGTAAACAATAGCAAAAACAGAATTTATTTCTATAATTCTTTTGTCTTAAAAAGCATGCTTAGCGATTTTTATTTAATTTTTTGGGAATTTAACCCTACGGCTCAACAATTTAGTTTATAATTTGTAGGTCATAAGTCCTGGGTAGGTATTATTATTATCTATACCACTAGGGTGTCAATGTATTCAGTGGTACCATGGCAAATTAAACTGGCTACACTACACTGGAGTTTATTTCACAGACATAAATAAACATTTTTATATATAAAGGAGAGATAGGAAGGAAACTGAACATGAGAAACTTGAGGTAAATCCATTAACTCCTGCTTTAGGCTTGTAGTGTTTCAGGAAAAATGTGTTAAACTAAGTCTTGTGTTCAATTCTTGTGTTCAGTCTTGTGTCACACACTGCAACCTGTGATGTTTTGTCCTTTTGTGCAGTTGTTCCATTGTTCAAAAAGAACTCGAAGCCACTTTCCAGCTGTAATAAGGGATTTGAGCAAGAAGCTCCCGGAGCGTTAAGTACATACAGATTTTAAAGACTCGAGCTGGAACAGCTTTTCATAGTTGTCAAAAGTATTTCAAACACCAAAATATCGGTAGGTACTCGAAGGGCAAGGGGGGCAGAAGATCGGAGCGCTTCAACTGCATGAAATACCAAGGTGCTGGAAAGCTAGAAAAATGAACTTCACGCTTCAGAATTGCTCTGAGCTACTCCCATGGCAAGATGGAAAGCGGCTTATATGTGGACTTATTTATATGTCCAATTTGTGAGAAGCATGAACATTTTTGATTGTCATTTTGATTGTTGATAAATTAAGTTCAGGTGTAAAAGTAATGTTTATTATTTAATTTAATTCATAATGTAAAAGTATGCCGGCTTAATACCTTTATTTGTATATATACAGGATGTTCATTATAAAACTTCATCTAGTTGGCTCTGAAATGTCAAAAGAAAAGGATGGAGAAACAAAAGTCTATTTATTTTAATTATGTCATCCTTTTCTGTCAAAATTTGATAGCCTGCTAGATGAAGTTTTATAATGAACACCCTGTATATTAATAAAGTGTGTTTTTTTAAAGTTGTTTTTGGGCTGCAGGATTTTATGTGTTAAAGTGTTAAGTTACAGCTCATGTTCTATTACTTAGTTCTTATTATGTTAGAAATGGAGAGATGAAACTTATCAGAGGCATTGGTTCAAGGGTTAAGTTGACATTTATATCCTCATTTGATCAAGATGGTTCATAATTTTGCCTAAAATGCTTATTTATTTTCTTCAAAATATTATCTTTTTACACACCCATAATCGATTTTGCCTGTTAGTTGAATATAATAGTATCACAGTTGATATGACAGGCAAAACTGAATATGACTGTCTTAAAAAATGCTATTTTGAACAATATAAATACATTTTTTAGGCATGTTTATGATCCATCTTGACCAAAGGAGAATATAATTGTGAACTTAACACTTGAACCAATGCCTTTGACATATTTCATCTCTACATTTTTTATAGAACAGGTTCAAAGATGGCGTTTCAAATTAAGACCTAAAGGTCTGTGGATTATAAACCAAAACAAAGGGTGGTTTTGGTCATGGTCTCAAGGTCTCAGTACATTTAATAATATTAAATGAGACCGTGACCAAAATCACGCTTTGTTTTTGTTTATAATTACTAGGTCTCCCTGTGTGTAAAATGAACGAAATTCTCCCCTCTCCCCCCCCCCCTATAGATTATCTTTAAAAAAAAAGGACACTGTATATTAACATGCATCCTTTTTATACTTTATATTTTATAAGACTTAGTAACTACTACTATTTCCAAATTTGGTATGATACTATTTATATACTTTTCAGAAAGTTAACATTTAATTATTCAATTATGACTTAGTCATATATGTGTTTATTTCTTTGTGTTCAAAATTTATAATATATTTATATGATATGTACAGGGTCTCTGGAAACGAAACTGACAAACAAATACAGGAAATTCTATGTGTATTTAGTATTCTACTGTATTTAGAAAGATAAAATATCTACTAATTGTAACTGCGTAAGTTTCTTAGTTAGGGGGTCACGTGGTATTTTATTCATACTTTTGTATCCTGCTTTTTAAAACATTTAATATGAATAACTATATAGTATTTTATGATTTATTATTTTTATTTATATTGGTAATTTTTAATAATTTTAATGTAAGTTATAAGTTTGGTCCTTCTAGATAAAAAAAAACATTCTGACTAATTATAAAAAAACTGTCAAAGTCCTAGTTATACTGTAGGAGGTATTTTTGGATAATACTACGGGGTGTCCATTATAAAACTTTATCTAGTTGGCTGTGAAATGTCAAAAGAAAAGGATGGAGAAACAAAAGTCCATTTATTTTTATGTCATCCTTTTCTGTCAAAATTTCATAGCCTGCTAGATGAAGTTTTATAATGAACACCCCGGCTATACATTAAATCTAATTATAAAATATACAACAAAGCGACGAACAAAGAATTTGCTGCCTTTGTTTGTCGCTTTTGTTTTTGAATACCCTGTATATTAAGATGTGCAAACTAATAGCGTTTACAAATGATGTTTGTGGCTTCAGCGGACTGAAGAATAATAATTTAAATAAAATAAAAAGTAGGCCTTCAGCCGAATTTGAACCAGCAACCTTCTGTTTGCCGGACACATGATCTTCTGTCCGCTGAAGCCACAAACATCACTTGTAAATTCCTACGGACGCAATTATATGCTATCTAAACTAATAACATTATCTATATACCATGTACGTATATAGACAATGTTAGTAGTTATTTATGTATTAAGACCAAAAATGACAACCTTTTTTTTCTCGGAAAGGGTAGTTTGCCACTCATCGCAAAGCGGCCGAGAATTACAGGTATCAACGTAGAAATTATACCTATTAGAGTCCATTTCAAATATAGATATTCATCTAGTAAGCTGAGAAATTGACATACAAATGACACATTTACATGGATGGAATAGGAAGAATCTGTCTGTAACTACTTCCCGTCATAGTACCAGTAAATGTCACACTTCTGAATGTCATTACATATGTGCTTGAAAACACTGTTACGATTCGCAGCGACGCCGCATGGGAGGCGGGGCAACGCGTGTGTGGTTGGTGGAGCTTCGCGACCTATCCGCGCTGCGTCATGGCTGACACGAGTGATTTATTGCTCGGTTTCATCTAGAAGGCAGTTGTTTACAACCTTTTTTTATGTGAGATTATTCAAGAATTCTTATAAAGAACTTTCTAGGTTTTTCTGTAATTAGTTAGGATTGTATATAAAAGGCGCATAGAGCGCGCGGAGGGGAATAGTCTTATTTTAAGCGAGCTATAAGTAAGTTAAAGTACGAAACGATATTAGAAGGCTATAAAGTGTTAAGTAGTGAGTTATTTACTAGTCGAATTGTACCTGTGTGTATTAGTGGGACAAATAAATAGTGTTTTCGTGTTTAATCGTTATACTGGAATTATTGAACCCCGAGTTCGCAACAATATAATAATTGACCAAGAGTCGAGATATTATTTATTAGACGCGTAAAACGCAAGTAGACTGTTTCTGAGATTCTGAATATAATGATGAAGGGACAATTCATCACCTTAATACTTCAGTTAAATAAGATGACGTTTTTCTAATAAAAAGTCTGTATATACACCATGCAAATATTTAAAAATAGAAAGAGAATTAGCATTCCCTATTTTAATCACAAATTGTTGTTTTTTCATTATATAGACATATTTTTCAGATATGATAGCTCTTATAAAATGAAAAGAAACAAGGTTAAGTGTACGTCGTCGCAGTAATTAATGAATGATTAGTTCACTTCAAATTTTTGTAATTATTTAACTCATCATCAATATTTCTAGGGAGCACAAAATGGTGTTAATATAAGAAGTAAAAATCGATAAAATTCTCAAAGATTTTAAAGCGGTAATTTTACCTCGTCATGGGAATAAGAACTAAACTCTAATATAAATTGTCGCTCTCTGATTGACCTGTATTTAAGATGACGGAATTTTCAAAAACAAATGATTTATTTTTTAATATTATATTTAATTCGAGAAATATTCTTACTAAATACCGCCTGAGCTAATTAACCAGATAATTTATTTGAAGCTCTCGACCCTATATTATATTTTATTCTGCATCCCTATTATTGCTATGGAGCCAAAAAGGTATTAATAATCTTAATAAGCAGTAATTCGATAAAATTACAGCGGTTACTTCGGTTGGTCAAGTAATTAAGCTCAGAGCCCTATTAAATGTCATTATCTGATTGACTTGTTTAAGATGTCCGAATATTCTAACACTACCTACTTATTCATTTCTTAATTAATAATCTTCAATCGTCCAATCGTTAAAATGTATCAGTAGGTAATTTCAGAGCTCTCGTGGTATTACCCCCGATTATTTCACTCATGTACATTACTGCTATAGAGCAAAAAAATTTATTAATAAACAATAATTCAGTGTCTCCAAAAAATTACAGTGGTAAATTCACGTTGTCACATAAAACCGTATAAAATGTTGTTGTCTGAATGTCTTATTTAAAGTGTCGTCTAAATGATCCTTTTGAACTTATTTATTTTTTAATGTTGTATTTAATGTGAGAAATAATCTCCCTTAATAATAACGCTCGACCTTTAAAATTAACCATATTGAATTAACGAGATAGAATGCTCGTAAGGTCTTTCTGAAGCACTACAGGTCTTGGTATCCATAACTAGATGCCAAGACTGACCAAGACGAGTAACCCATTTTCACCAAACATTGAGAAAAATAACATCACAAGAAAGGAAGGAAAGTCCATCAACCACGTCTCCCGTGTGAGAGTGTTTTGTGGTAAGCCGTCCCCTTTTTTTCCCTTTTTGATAATGTATATTAAGTACATATTTTTAATTTTAATATTAAGTATAAATATTTCCAATGTACCATATAAATATAAGCCTCTATCTATCTCTTGGTCTCACGGAACGTGTCACTCATGGCTCAAATATTTTGCAGTCTACTGATGAAGATGCCATAGGGCATCGAAACGTCTAAAGCAATTAGAAGTTTGATGAAATGAAAAAGACACTGTGTTTTTTTTGTTTCCTATCACCTAAGGACAACACCCCAAGAACGCCTCCCGTATATAC
Organism: Taphrorychus bicolor; assembly: GCA_951812265.1. NCBI lineage: Eukaryota > Metazoa > Arthropoda > Insecta > Coleoptera > Curculionidae > Taphrorychus > Taphrorychus bicolor. The sequence goes on along the minus strand of OX638300.1, from coordinate 41,350,690 downwards.
GTACAACAATGAGGTCCAAGAACAACGCACGTTTATACGTCGCGACTATATATTAGTAATATTATAAGTAATATTATCATCAAACATCGACTTTCTATTAAATAAATAAAAATAATTGTGAATTATTAGTCGTTGATAACCTTGGGATTACATCTTCTACGCCACTGGAAAACTGCTGAAGAATTTAAATAATTAAAAAAAAGTGTACAAGTTATAGGATTAGAAAAATATTTCCCAAAATAGCATTATTGACTTCACTGGGGTATATACTAAATCGTATTTCGAAGATTTGGATGTAAAATAACTGATTTTAGAGTTATTTGAGATAATTTAATTGTTGCTGAAAAATGCCATTATCTGTTTACCTCTGAAACCTAACTCCAGGCTCCTTTCTATAGCCGCTGCTTTTACAACCGTAAGCTAGAATACCACCATTGTATACAACACAATTATTAACGATCAAACGAACTTACCTGTGTGAAGTTCGATCGTAATTATATTACGAAGGCGCTTCGTTCTCGAGATTCTTAACTTGGTAGTATCGCTAGAGCTACATGATGTTGCACAACTTTTAAAGTATGAAAAAAGAAAACCCCTACTGTCACTTGTCAACTCTCACGCATGTCGACGTCATTATTTTAAAGCAATAAAAAATTATTGTCGCCCACCAAAAAATATATTTTAAATAAGGGTGGGCGGGTTTTTTATGGGGATGGAATCTCGAGAACGAAGCGCCTTCGTAATATAATTACGATCGAACTTCACACAGGTAAGTTCGTTTGATCGTTAATTATATATCCTCGGCGCTTCGTTCTCGAGATTCTTAACTTGGTAGATGTTCAAAGTTTCGGCGACAATAATTTCTAAGTAAATATGAAATACCTACTTCCACATACTGATATATTAATACGTATATTGATGAATTAGAAACACATAGACTGTAATAAAAACAGTCAAAACAAAACTTCAAATGAAGTTAAGAGAGGATAGTCTTGGCATATTCATGGCCTGTGTCCACTGGTCGATTATAAAACCTATTGAAAACATTAGAGGTTTCGGTCCATCCTGCGGCTCGTCGTATTACTTCAATAGGAATCCCTCGTTGGAAGGCTGTGGACACAGAAACATGCTTTACTGAGTAGGCAGTAAATATGTTCAAATCAATTCCGGCCTTTTGGAGAATCCCGCGAATCCACCTACTAATTGTTTGGGAAGAAGCCTTATTATATGGTGGCCTTGTAGTTACCAGTAGATATTCTTCGGAATGCTTTCTTAATAATGCAGTTTTTTCAATATAAGTTATTAATGCAGAGGCTACACATAACTCAGGTTTTTTGGTAAGAAAACCTAGCTTCAAGCAAGGTTGCAATTTTCCTGGAGATGAAGTTTTTAGAAAGTCGCTAATGAAAATTTGAATTCCCCATTGATTAATTACAATATTTTGTACTTTAATCGCTGACAAGGTTTGTAAGCGTTGACTTGTTGCCAACATTAGCAATGTGACTAATTTTGCAGTTAGCTTGTTAAGTGGTAACTCTTCATTAGGGCCAAAACTTTCCAAAAAACTAAGCACCTTCTGAGGGTCCCAAAGAAAACTATACCTTGGTCGCTGCGGTCGCAAACGAGCAATCCCCTTTAAAAATCTTCTTACCTCCAAATTTGAGCTTATGTCTACTGTTAACACCAATGACAAAGCTGATCGGCAACAATTAAAAGAACCATATTTCATGTTTGAATTCTTAAGCAAATGCTGCAGAAAACATATAACATCTGGGATGGAGGCTGTATATGGATTTGTGTTCCTTTCTGTGCAGAATTTCCACCACAGCTTTAATGATGAATTATATTGCTTCCTAGTGTTTTTTGCCAGGGACTGCAAAAAAACTTCCATGCATTCTTCCGGCATTTTTTTCATTCTAAGCGCTTGCCGGAGAGCCTCGTCGCAACCAGGGAAAGTGAGGACGCTAATGGATGAGTTTGCCTAAAAGGAGAAATCAACAAATCGAGGTTTGGACCTAGTATTAGTGGTTCCCCCACAATCATTTGTTGAAGTAAAGGAAACCATGGCTGAGATGGCCAGTTGGGAACCAATATTATCCCTTCTGCCTTTTCAGATCTAATTTTATTAAGGACTCTGAGGATCAGTGAGAATGGCGGAAAAGCGTAAAAATTTAACTCTGACCACGGTACTGTAAAAGCATCCACAGCTATAGAGTCAGGATCCTTGTGCCAAGAAATATATGTTTTACATTTTTTGTTTGATGCAGATGCAAACAAGTCAATAGTAGGCTTTCCAAACTGTTTTTCGATTTTTCTGAAGAACATTTGAGAAATCTCCCATTCAGTTTCTAAAGAAATTACACGAGAGCCTGCATCTGCCTTATTCTGTTTGGATGGTATGTATGAGGCATATACAAATATATTCCTCGCTTCACACCACTCCCAGATTTTTCGAGTTATTTTGTTTAGTTTAACATATTGGACGCTACCCATCTTGTTAATACAAGCTATAGCAGTGGCATTATCTACATGCAATAACAAATTACAGTTTTTTAAATTTTGACAAAAAGATTTCAGTCCATATAAGGCCGCTTTTAACTCAAGAAAATTTATGTGCTCTGCCTGATCTGCTGCGTTCCACCACCCATGGGTTTCCTGCATATTGCAATATGCGCCCCATCCAGTAGTGGAGCTGTCTGTAAACAATTCCAATGCAAACTTATCTTGTCTTATTTCATTTACAGATGTTAAAATCCGGTTTTTCCACCAGTCAAGATCCTCATCGATCTTTTCATGGTTGACTGTCATTTTTTCTTCATAATTTTGAGAATTTAAATGTAAAGCTAAACACTTTTCTTTTTCTAGACTCTTCAAATGTAAGGGGCTATACTTTATTGCTGGTGCAACTGATACCAAAGTGCCTATAAAGCTTGCAAATTCCTTTATTTTGCAAATGGGTGCTGATTTAAACTTTGTGACCAGTTGAAAAACTTTCTTTCTTTTTTCCTCTGGTAACTCAATAATCATTTTTTCACTATTAAACACATAACCAAGATATTTACAGACTCTTGAAGGTTCAAGGCAACTCTTTTCCATGTTAATAACAAAACCTAATTTTTGAAGTACTGAAATGACTAATTTTAAATGGTTAGCACAAACCTCTTTTGAGTTAGCAATGATGATGATGTCATCTAAATAACAGACACAAGTAATACCTCTATTACGAAACCAGGTGATAACAGGTTTTAACATCTTTGTGAAAACAAATGGTATTGGTGACAGACCGAAAGGGCAGCATAAAAATTCAAACAATTCTCCATTATACTGAAACCTCAAAAATTTCCTGTGGTCCTTATGTATGGCAATTAGAAAATATGCATCTTTTAAATCCAATTTTACCATAAAAGCATTATTGTATAACAGCTTTGACACTGTGCGGAAATCCTCCATTTTGAAATGGGGTGCTTCCAAAAATGCATTTAAACTTTTCAAATTTAAAATGAAACGAAAACTGCCATCAGGTTTTTGACGTAAAAAATAAGGTGACAAAAATTGATCAGTACATGGAGAGCATTTTTTAATTGCTCCTTTTCCAATTAATTCTGCAATAGCAGTGTCTAATTTTTCATTAAACTTATGCATGTAATGAGTGTTAAAGAGGTACTGTTTAAAAATGATTTTTTCATTATTAAAAGGCAGCCTATAACCCTTTAACCAGGATAAAATAATATGGTTTGGTTTTAATGAGAAGAAAATTTCCCACACCTGAGCAAATTGTTTTAATCTGCCTACTACCCTTACCTCATTTCCTACTTTTTGGCTGGGCGTTTGTAACGCTGTTGACTCTTGTGAGTCCAGTCTGAGTTCTGACGGCTTGGCCCCTGATATCTCGGGTCCCGCTTCTCTCGAGATGGGCCCTTCCAGTTTAAAGAACTGCTTTTAACCTCCTTTCTAGCTTTAGTAGCATTGTAGCTGCTTTTTCCTGCTGCCATATGCTTTGTGGACTGTTCAAGTCGTTTGGCTTGTTCCCATTTGGCACCAAAGTCTGGCCCAAAAAGAAAAGTGTCTACAGGACAGGCCCTGGCCACTGTCATGGCTGATGAACTCAACTGAGGTAAAACAAAACTCCTCCTTTGCTTAGAAAGATTATAAAATAAATCTAGCAGCAGCTTTCCTGCATCACACACTTCTGGAATGAACATTTTCGACCCAACATCTTTGTTAGTGATAATTTTATTAAGGACTGTCCCTAAAGAGGTCAAAGCAGCCCCCAGTTGGACTTGCAGATCAGACTGGAATTTGTCTTTTCTAATAGACTGAGGCCCCAAGACCTGAATGATTTCTTGATTCAAACCAGGCACAGCCAATTTTGGAAAATTTGAAGGTAAAGGATATTTTGATAATAATGCCTCTCGATCTTCCTTAGAAAGGCCCTTTTCCAAAATGTTGGACCAACGATTAACCAAGGATTCATGAAAGTTAGGAGTTTCCACCTTACCTTTCTCGGGATCTTCTCCCAAGTATGTGTCGATTTCCTTTTCCATGTCCTCGTGATCCAAAATCATTACATCCGGAGAAAGAGGTTTTTTGTCGCCTCTGTGTGGAGGAAGTGAATCTTCCCTGTCAGATTCATTAGGGGGGCTGAAACCCCCAGAGCATTTTTGTGTGGGGGGGCTGAAACCCCCCGAGCAGTTTTTTCTGGAGAGGCTGGTACTCTCAGAGCATGCCCAAGAGCGGGCTGATCTTCCGGATTCAGATGTAGCTGATGAATAATCAGTGCGAGAGTCTTGTGAACGTGATTTTAATAATTTTATTTCCTTCTCAAGCTCTTTTAATCTGGCCATCATATCTGCCTCCCCCCTTCGTTTTTTTGACCTACGACTTTTTTCAGCGCCATCGTCTGAATGTCGCCTTTTTTTCCCTGATGTTTTTCCCATGATTTCTGTAAAGATGACGCTAAAAAGAAAAGATTTTATTAAAAATTTGAGAACACGAGAAATTTTGTTGTTTGCAACACCATGCACAAAAACGAAAAATGACGTCGACATGCGTGAGAGTTGACAAGTGACAGTAGGGGTTTTCTTTTTTCATACTTTAAAAGTTGTGCAACATCATGTAGCTCTAGCGATACTACCAAGTTAAGAATCTCGAGAACGAAGCGCCGAGGATATATAATTCATAATATTAGTATTGCAAAATGCAATTTATTGCAAAAAATACATAACCAACGAAACGTTTGGTTCTCGCCTTAAACATGGCGTCTTAAACAGCTGTTAATGTCGGCGAGAATTGCGCGCGCGGATTCCATTGTCTACCTTTTCAAAGCTTGCACTATTTGAGGTCAAATCAAGGAGACTTTCGGCTGTTTTCCGGTAGGCGACTATCCGGAGGGCTTTTAGCCGGTCGAATAAAATCCAGTAAGAGATTCATCCTGTAGGACAATTAGTCAGTATAACGATTTCCAGTAGTTGAAAATAAAGTAGCAGATTTTCCAGACGACAAAAGTACGCATCCCCATCAGTTGGGTTCGGTAATTACATCTTGAGCGCTCGGGATATCGTCCATCTCACTCTAGCTTGTTAAGATTTTGGGAGATGGTCGTGTCCGGAGCGCTCGGATGGAATTACCGAACTCAGCTATCATAACCCCTTTTTTTGCTTGTTTACAAATAAAATCTGTTTCCCCTTATAAATACATTATGTTTAGTTACATTTTATCATTTTTTCAAAAGTCTGACCCTGAATTGACCTTAGAAGAGGCCTCAGCCATACTAGAAGATGAGGGTCTAACAGGGTTAGAAGCCCAGATAGATGAAATAGGCCTCAATCCTAGGAGTAGAGGCTTTATGCTAGAAAAATATGACAATGAGACTTCTAAAAGCGAATACAACTTTTTCACAAAGCAGGGAACCATCACAGGTGAGATGGATGGAACTTTTATTATTGACTCCCAGTATGAGTTTTCACCTGATGATATGGAGCAAAGTTTAGAAGTGGGAGATCGTATTTCCTATCAAATACTGGTGTCAGAAGGTAAGAATCCTTATTTGGACCATTTTAGAACCATAGAAGTTATATGGTGGCCCCGGTGATACAGATTTGGTCTTCCAGGAAGTTGCCAAACAGTGCACAGTAGGTTTGTTAGGCTTGATCCAACTTGCTCATTTACTGGCAAACTGCGCACAATTTAATATATAATAAAACTACATTGTGCTATTTGGCATGTTTCTGGGGAATAAACCAATCTGAATTATAAAATTTGCTGCTACTAATTTTGAATCTTGGTCAGTCTGCATACTGCTGAATGACCTTTTTATTTTAACTTCCTTTCAGGAAAAGTAGTGATTTACAACGTAACCCACATTAACAATGACTGGGACTTCGTGTCTCCACGTCAGGCTACACCAGCAACTCGTATTATAATATGCAAAGTAGAAAGGCGAGAGAAAAGAAACATTATTCTATCTCCTGGAGACATCAAAGTAAATTTAGACCGTGTCAGTATTGAATTTATACCACACACGGGAGACTGGCTGGAAGCTGAAGTTAAGTATGAAGTTGATGAGAATGCTCTTGATCTGAGTGGTAAAGTTATTGAGGTGTACAAGTTGTCACCTTTAAGGCCTCATATTGAAACTGGAAAAGTAACATCCTGGAGCTGTGAAGATAATATTGGGACTATTAATAATAAGGTAAGAGTTTTCCTGCTTAAGCTTGAAATTACTTAAAATATCCAGATGTATTTCAGATATTTATTAATAAAGACTCTTTGAGTTGTGGGTATGTTCCTGTTGTTGGAGATAAAACCATAGCTGAGATAATAGAGTCTGAGCAAAACAGTTGCACTTGGCGGGCATTAAAGGTTTTACCTGAGTTTATTAGCAATAGGTTTAAAAATATTGATAATACCTGTAGTAGTCCTAGAAAGTTTGAAATCAACCACCCAGGTTTGAATATTTCAGACTGTCACCTGAACTTTGATAAACTTGGACAAAGTCAGGAATTTAGTATAAAGTTAGAAAACAAGGGTCAAGAAGTTTTTGAGTTGGTTGGTGTGAATGTTGCTGAAAATGCCCAAATTTTTCTAACAACATGTTTAAGTAAGCCAAAACAAATACTGCCAGACTGTAGCATTAAAATAGATTTCTGTTGTACCTCCAAAACAATGGGGACAAGCAATGAGCCTATTGAGTTTTTATTCGAGACATTCACTCTAGCTAAATATGTGAACATTAGTGTAAATTTAAATACTACTGGGGGATTCTACCAGCGAAATAATTACGTATCCAGTTACAATAATTCGTACCACAGTAATAAGCAATTGATCAGGTTTGTTAATCATTTGTATTTGCCAACAAATTTTCTTAAACAGTAAATCTTAGGGGCCAAAAACGGCACAACGTAAAGTTTGCGGCAGTGCAGTTGCCTGATTACCCATTGCCAAAAAGACTACTAGATTTAGTGATGAAATATGGAGGATCTGATAAGGATAATGTTTCTCTTATAGAGGAACTAAAAATTCTAAAGAGAAACCTTTTTTCCAACCTTGTAAGCGTTTTTTTTCGGATTGTTATTTATGCGATAATGCGTGTACATTCTTAGTGTGCGGCTAACTATGAGGAAAAATTCCACACCCTTCTTCACATGGACGAAATAGTTAATCTCTTACACATAAAGCAGTATGACCAAGACAGGGCTGTGTTCATTCCAAATAAGGAATTTCTTATGTTAGAGATTGAAAACTTGGCCGAAAGGCGACCCAGCATAGTCATAGGAGATCGAATAATTGCTTGTGATCCTTTCGGGAATTCTGACGAAGAGTATGAAGGCAATGTATTTAAAGTAGGCGCCAAGCACGTTTACCTCAAATTCTCCTCAATGTTTCATGATACGTATCGGGGCGACGACTATTCTATTAGAGTTATTCCAGGTAAGTCGCATTAGCGTATGTTTTGAGACAACTTGGCATTTAATTCTCAGGACGATCATCGTATAGGCGGCAACACCACGCGATATATTTGGTTGCGAGAAATTTAGGACGAGATTGGCTCTTTCCCACTAAAGTTATTGAGAAGCAGTCTCAAGCAAAGTTTCTTTTCGAACCTATTTCTTCTACTAAGGTAGGTTTGTGTGAAACTACAGAACCAGAGGATGTCACTAGTTCCAAGTCGCGAAGACTACTTTCAGCCCCTGAACTCATTCGCAAAGCTCGAGAAGCAAGACTCAGGGCCGAGAAGGAGAAACTTAATAATTCGGTCCTGCTTGACCAAGATGGAAATAGAAGTTTTGAAACTGAAGGGTTAAAAATTGAGTGGTAATTTTAGCGCAGCGAAATGTTAGGATAGCTGCTAAGTTCATATATCGTTTATAGGTTCAATAAAAATTTAAATTGCAAGCAGAAGGAAGCGGTGATCAACATTTTGAAGGGCGTTTCAAGACCCCTGCCCTACATAGTTTTCGGGCCTCCTGGTACTGGAAAAACTGTAACTGTCATCGAGAGTATTTTGCAAGTTGTTAGGCTACTGCCCGAGTGTAGAATTCTAGTTGCGGCTCCGTCCAACAGCGCTGCTGACTTAATTGCCTTAAGGCTTATAGGTATGAGCAGAAAGTTATTTCAAAGGAAAGAAGAAAATATTGGAATTTCTAGATTCCGGAGTTTTAAAGCCAGGCAATCTGGTACGTTTGGTATCTGTTAACTATGCAATGGGTGATAACATCCCCGCGAAATTGATCCCTTACTGTGCCACCGGGAGCGTGGCCAAAGCAGGTAGCACCGACGAGAATATATTGGCGCAAAATGGCATGACTTTCGGTTAGTGGGACGTTACTAGAGAAACTGAGGTAGGAGAAGAATTGTGTTTTCTTTAGATTGCAGCAGGGCAGTGTTGGGTCGACACAAAATCACCGTGACTACGTGTTCTTCTTCAGGGGTATTACATTCCATGGCCTTTCCGAGGGGACATTTTTCGCACATATTCGTCGACGAAGCGGGACAGGCGTCAGAGCCGGAAGTCATGATTCCCGTGTCGTTTTTGGACAAGTATGCGGGGCAAATTGTTTTGGCAGGTGCGTTTAATGGATCTTATTGAGTCTTGTCGTACATATACAGGGTGGTCACTTTTATAATGTTCCCGATTGGGATCTCCGAACAAGTAAGACTTACAGGGTAGGAAAAAGGTACGCATTGGCATGAAGTCGCACCTTAATTTTTTTTTCTGGTGATTTATGAAATATCTTGAAAAAAATATTCATTTATTCATTATTTCGATAAAACTTTGGGATTCTGACGTTTCTTGTGATAGCGCTTGACATGACTATGACAGATTTTTTTCTAGTCATCTAGTTTTTGCATGATGACACTTTTTTAGTTTTTGTTGTGGATATTGGATATTTATACCACAAAATAGAGACAAAAGTTACCTTTACCAGTTCAGAGTTCCCAGTGTGTAAAAGTGACCTTCCTATATAAAGTCAACATGATGTTAATTAAAAAAAATAGAAAGCTGCTTGAACATAGTGTCTGACATTGAACCAATGGGACTTTCGTTTGTGACGAAACGACTTCGTCAGTATTAGTTGTTTCCCTCTCGCCTGGGGTGAATGAAAAGTCGACCTCTTTTTTGCAAATCATAATTTCAGCTCGTCTTTTTATTACTAATTGTTAAATTATCATGATTATTTTAGGTGACCCCATGCAGCTAGGCCCAGTGGTTCTATGTCGAATCGCTAGCGAATGTGGATTAGAAGAATCATATCTGGAACGCCTGACTAACAGATTTCCGTACGCCAGAGATATTGAGGGATTCCCGGAGAGTGAGGGCTACGATCCCCGGCTAGTCACCAAACTCCTGTACAACTACCGAAGTCTGGGGACCATCTTGGAACTGTTCAGTTCTCTGTTTTACCATGGCGACCTCATTCCTACTGTGAGTAGATTGGACTTCGACGATAGGTTCTGGTTTGAGATGGACTGCTTTTATTAATTTCACGTTTAAAATTCACAAAATTTGTTGGTTGAAAAATTAGGTTTTTAACCATAGCTACCCCAAGTTTAAAGTTTAAACTTTGCGTATGCGGCTGTTTTTTTTTTGTTTTACTGGACGTGGAGTTTAAACTTGAGTTGTAAACTGAATGTAGGTGAATATAAGGTTACATATCAAATTTTAGGTTTCTGCCACCGAGAGCAAAGAATCGCGCCTACTTGACTCGTTAGCGTCCATCCTTCCTAAAACAAAGAACGGGCAAGTGCCGGCCGTTATTTTCCACGGGGTCGAAGGAGAAAATTACCAAACCCCGGATTCGCCCTCTTGGTACAACCCCCATGAGGCCGCTCAAGTGTTCTTTTACGTTAACGAGTTGCTGAGGGTAGGCGTACAGGCGAAAGATGTAGGAATTATTACTCCCTATAATAAACAGGTAAGAGTTTTGCATTTTTGAAAATGTTATCAAAATCAACGAAGTATAGACAGTTTAAAGTGTTTTTTTTTCTGTTCTCAACTAAAATAGGGCACTAATAATAAATACCTTGCATTTAACAGATAATTAGTTGATAAGATAATAATAAGAGGAAGTCTTTGTTGCTCAGTCTTTGCCTGCCTTTGTTTCCCAAAATGACGTTTTACGAATTCATCCACATCCGCCTAAGAGTGTGTTAACGCGCATTGTCTATTTTGAGTTTTGATAAACGCACATGAGTTGCAATAGCGCCGGAGCAATATTTTTTTTTTAAAGACAATCGAAGATTTTTATTAGCCATTATCGACTTATTTTTCTTAATATTTCTCAAGGATTCTATTGCAGTTTTCATTTTGGTGTGATACTTTTTCTAATAAATAGGAAAAGATTTTCCAATTTTTTAAGATCTATTATTTGGACCGACTTGAGTATGTATGTTACCTTTATTCTGTCAGCATTTCAAACGATAAGCAAAATTACAAAAGATAAAAACCAAATGAATCAATTGTTAAAGAAAATAATAGAGCTTTGACAACGTTGCATGTCATTGTGACATCTCGTCGTATGACGTATCTGCTATAACTTGCCAAGCAGATCCGCCATATTGCTCTGACAAAAGACGAACGCTGCGTTGCCGTTTAGCTGAAGAAATATTGCTGGAAGAATATGTTTAAATACGTAGTGTCCTTGTCCACTCGTTTTAACATAGGGGGTGTTCATTTGAAAATGTCATCTAGTTGGCTGTGAAATGTCAAGAAAAGGATGAAAGAACAAAACTCCATTTACTTTGATTATGTCATATTTTTTTGTACAAAATTCATAGCTTTCTAGATGATATTTTCTATAAGCACGGGGTATTTTAAGGAAAATGTGTGGAAAATTTGAAGGATTCAAATTTATGGAATAATGGTGAGATGATAGAAGATTTACGTCAGTTATATCGTTTTTTATTTGGTACACACCGGTTTCACATTTTGTATCATCATATCAAAGAGTTAGATAAGATAATTAGCATTGAAAGCTTGGGAGTTTTAATCTAGCCAAAAACCGCTCATTGAAAGCAATGTGTCAAATTTTATTGTATTGTCTTGTTATATACCTTTACTTATAAGTGTATATATATCTCTGTGTATAAGGTGTCTTATTAATCGGCGCAGGTTCGGGAGATTCGCAGTATCTTTCGCGAAGCCGAATTTCCGCTACCTAAAGTGGGCACCGTCGAAGACTTCCAAGGCCAAGAGTTTGACGTGGTCCTGCTGTCGACGGTGAGGTCGTCACGTGATTACGTTTCTTCAGACCTGCAACACAGTCTAGGCTTCGTGTCCAGTCCCAGGCGGCTCAACGTGGCCATATCGCGGCCTAAAGCTTTGCTCATCATAATCGGAAACCCCCGTCTCTTGTCCCACGACACGTATTGGCGAACTGTGATAAACTACTGTTTAAAATGCGGCGCTTACACCGGCTGCTCCTTTTAGTGCTTGGTAAGTTGGAAGAGTGTAATCCATTTAAAAACAACTTTATGTAACAAAAACATTTTTATATTCGATGAGTAAAACAAGTGAGATTTTAAAAAGTGAGTTATTCGTCTTTGCGCTCCTGGAGATGTTCTCCTTTGAGGAACTTTTGTACGGCGTTCGATTCGAATATGATGCAGGATAGGAGGGCGCCCGTGCATGAACCGACCCAATAAGTGAACACGTGCTCTATGAGTGTGTTGCCAGTACAACCGAACTTCAGAGAGGTTGCCAGCGCCGGGTTGAAGTAGCCTCCTGATAGGTTAAATGCTGGAAAAGATGCGAAATTGTACTTTTCCTGTAGCTGACATACAATATCAGCGCAAATAAGACTGTGAAGACTTTCACGGCCGGTCAAAATAGAATCTATGAAGTGTTTTCCGGGCTTTGAAGCCGTGGTTCAATGGAATTTCTTCCTGACGTTTCGTCTACAGCTGCGGCAGACATTATCAAATGCGATGGGGCAATGGGCGAAGTGATCTCCCGTGCTTCCCGACGTTGACTGATTCGACTCTGGTGAGCTCCGCGGTATTTAATCCCCCGCATACGACATACTTCAAGTACGCCGAAACCCCGCGCCCCCACTACCCCACCCTAGTCCCTACACTGCAGCGCGGCGGCGGGAGCTTAAATACTACGGAGCTCACCACAGTCGAATCGAACCTGTAGACGAAACGTCAGGCAGAAATTCCCATGGGCCACGGCTTCAAAGCCCTGAAACAGCACTTTAGATTGTAATATTAGCGGAATTAACTCAAAAGTTTTGTTTTCCATTTACCTAAAACGACCATCGCGGTAGCAAAGAAGGCATCAACCACTTGGCAAAATTTAAAAGATTTTGCGGCCAAAATCTTCGACACCACCCTACACGAACATGTAAGTGCGCACTCGACTATGGCCCCCAAGACCATGTCCACTTGCAAGTCCGCCGTGCATTCTTCGTATGCCTTGTCTTTGTGAGTTTCAGCCAGTTCCATGGCCCAAAGCAGCTGCACGTACCTACAAAAGCGGTATTTGGACCGAGGCAAGGGGCGTCTTGTTGGGTAAATCACTTACCGAAATGTAAAAACAGCAGCCAGCAACTGCACTCCGACAATGTTCAATGCGGATTGCCATGTTCTGGTCCCTGCAAAGGCCTCTTCCATAGGACAGTAGGGGCAGGCAGTAGCGTCGCCCCACTTTGTAGACCACCATAGCGTTAAAAGCCATAAGAGCAAGGCGTATGTACCTACTCCGTAGTTGTCTGCAACTGTTCGGGAAAGCTTAGCAAATGGGTTCACACAATTTTTTTTTGTTTTCTTAATTGCGAATTGCGGGTGGGTTTGTAATTTTGTAAATACACTTAAGCTCTATCTATGCCTACCTATGAGCAGTTCAAAACAGGCGGCACATAGCTCTAATGTGGCTACAAACTCCAGGAGAAGTTGTCTAGTTAGAGATTCGCTTTTCGTGAAATGCTTTACCAGTTTTCTAAGATGTTCGGCCAAGTAAAGGGTCAAAAGGATGTAAATAATTGACAACGCCAGAGGATGCAATCCAAAGGCGTTGCTTTTTTTGCTAAAATTAAAACAGCGTTACCGGGCACTGCAAAAGCAACACCAAAAATCCACTTACGTACTTATGGCCTATAACCCCCGCATTTCGTAAGGCACGCGCCAACAATTTTGGGAAACTTGCAGTGTTAGGTCTCATAGTTTTCCTTTCAGGAATCAGTCGGCTGGGTGAAAAGCTCTCAAACACATATAGAAATGTAATCCCACTGATTTTCAGTGGGATATCTGTAAATTACTTAACCGAGGACATTGTGGAGATGGTTTATTAATAGACACATTTATAGTGGGTCTATTTTTAAATTACTAAGGTTGTTTTTCAGTAGTGCAGTGCAGTTTCCAAATAAAATGATTCAGAATAGACTTTCTATGAGAAGTTTAGAACAATAATATATTACATAGATAAATCTTAATATTAAAAAAGGAAATTAAAGCATAATTTGGTACTTCAAGGACTTGTTCACCCTTGAAATTAACAACCTTCCATCATAGCTGAGGGAAGCAAACACCCAAGGGTCAGCTGGAGACCACTCAGCACAATAGACACTATCCTCATGTTCACACCATTGCAGAGGTCCATCATTTAACACCTGCCGCTTTTCATCCTCTTTTCCTTCCTCCATATTATTTATATCCCCAGAGATCTCTGAGCTCACACTGGCAGCACTGGAAACCAACACTCGTGAATCAGAACTGGCAGTTAGAATTAACTGATCATGGAAATAGTTAAACCTAACACTCCATACCCAATGGGAATGTTCATTTTGTGAATACACAGGCGCAGTTGGTTGACGAAAGTCCCATATTTTAACAAACCCATCATCCCCACATGTTGCAACATGATATTGTTTGTTCATATTAAAATCTAAATCTCGAACAAGTTGATGGTGTGCCCCATCAATTTGCCAAGCTAAATCTCCTGAGCGAATGTCATAAGTTTTCAAGTGAGTTTCTGTTGCTGCTGTGAATTGATTGCAGCCTTGATGTGGATTCCATTTACCAGTAGTGAACTTTGGACTATGTTTTGCATCCAAATGAAAGTTTTTAATAGGAGTAGCATTAGAGTCTGCAATATCCCATAAAACTACATTACTCTCAATGACTGAAGCGGCCTTTGCTGCTTCTATGGGGTGAAACTCTGTAGTTTTAATCTCACCCCCATATATTTCAGTATCAAACTTTGTTAGTACCTCTAAGGCATCAATGGTATCAGGATTATCTGTTTCTGGAAGCTTAAGAATAGCAGTTTTAAAGCTACAACTGCTCTCATTAACCACAACATTATAGCAAGTAGATAGTTTCAGGGCGTCCAAAGGGCTAGTCGTTATTCTCCAGATTTCTCCCTCTGAATGATGAAAGACAGTGGTTTTGATGGTGGATACTTCCTCATTGAAGTCAATTAGGTGGATCTGATTAGTCGCCTGTTTGAGGGATTGGGTACCAATGAGGAACTTTATCTTTTCCGTTTCGGCCAGCTGTGGGGCCAAGGCTCTTGCTTGGAATTCCAAGCCGTATATTAAAGAGTTTTTGTTACTCATGCTAGTTGTTGAAAAAATTGCCTGATACCATTAAAGTGAATTTTAAAAGGATATGGTGCAAATCTTTAATCTTACATTTTTATAAAAGTTTACTTGTTATTTTTTTAAATTTAATAATACTTCCATATTTTCAAGTTTAATAATTATTTTTTGGTTATACGTCAATGTTGCGGGAATCTGTCATTAGTATAAGCCGGGTTCGGTAATCACATCCGAGCGCTCCGGACACAGACCATCTCCCAAAATCTCAAAAAGCTAGAGTGAGATAGACTGATATTCCGAGCGCTCGGGATGTAACCGAACTCAACTATTGTGACAGCTGTCGTTGTCAAGTGTCAAAGATGACATTTTTAGAGATTTCACTTTATTATTTTCTTAAATAAACAAAAAAGTGCTTTTTGCTCATGATTTTTCCAATAACTAGTGAAAAACATGAGATTATAATTTCGACGGTGCAGGGCCACTTATCGCGGCTTCAGCTTCGCTCTTACGTTAGCGAGTCTGCGTTGAAAACGATGAATTCCAGAATGAACAAAGGTGAATCAGTATGACTTCCCTGTCTTCTCCAATCACAAATGAAAAACTACCAAGCAACGAAAGCAAATCGTCATTTAGCCCAACTTCGAGCCCTCACAGCAGCCCCAGGCCTAGCCCCAAGCCTCAGACGAGAATAGATCACTCAGTAATATCTGAACCAATCACCGTGAGCCCAAAAGATGGTTTCAAGCACGAGGAATCTCCTTCTAGTCAAGAGAGCTCAACCAGTCGCCTGAGCAGCACTAGCAGTCCAGATCCTTCGCCTCAAAGCGATCTAAAAACAGACAGTTCTTCAAATATAAAAGATAAGAAAGAGGGTAGAACTAAGAAGAAGTCTTCATGGTTCAATTCATTATATCCTACATATAAGAGTCGTTCTGAAGATTTCAAGAAGCTCTTTGGCGAGGTTCCGTCTGATGAGAGATTGGTGGTTGATTATTCCTGTGCTCTGCAAAAAGAAATTTTAGTGCAAGGGCGACTATACATCACCCAGAACTATTTGTGTTTTTATGCAAACATTTTTGGTTGGGAGACTAATCTCACATTGAAATGGAAGGATGTAGCTGCTATAACCAAAGAAAAAACAGCGTTAGTAATTCCAAATGCTGTGTTAATATGTACCAAAGGAGAAAAGTATTTTTTTACCAGTATGGTGCAAAGGGACAAGGCTTATATGATGCTCTTTCGAATATGGCAGAATGCATTAATGGATCAACCTATGTCACAACAGGAAATGTGGACATGGGTTCATCAGGTAAGATTTTTGATATGGTCTTGTATTAAAATACTATGGTGAATCTCTAGTACTTAAAGTGTTGCTGAAAACTCAACTCAACTTAATTTGACAATTACCATCATATGAATGATATTGGTACCTGAATACTTAGTTTTCGGCAGGGTCCTCATCCTTTCACTCAGCCCCACTTAACCAAGATGAACTACTAAAAAAAATTACTTTCTTGATTAGCTTATATTGAAGATAAACCTGAAAGGCTTTTGTTCTATGGTGTGATAATAAAACTGGTTATACCTACCTAAAATCCTTGCTAAAGTTTAAACAATACAAATGCCACAATAGACCACAGGTGGAATGGAAGACTGCATAAGTTTGTTCATTCCTCTTACAATACATTACAAACATTGGTTTAACTTATAGCAAAAGTGGAGTAAAGCAGGGGCTTATAAAGATAAACCTTATCATCAAACCTATTACATACTTACTTCAAAGAATTTATTGATGAAATAAGTAGAAATTCCTGTCTTATTATTTATTAAATGTAGTTTAAAAATGTGCTTAATAGTTAAAAATAAAAAAAAAATATGAATTAATGAATTAAAATATGAATATATGAAGAAGTTGTAGGAGTTGAGATTGAGCTATGAAAAGGTAAGTTGTCTACAGTCTTAATTGAAAATTATATCTACATTATTAAAGTGTTCTGTATTGTAGTGAGGCTTAATAAACCAATTAAAAGATCACTGAATTTTAAATTTATGTTATGCAATAAATAAGGGGTAATCACAATTTTTTTGAAACTTTTGGAATGGATTAACCTTTGTAAAGTTTTATAGCTTTAATTCTAGTAGAACAGTCACAAGCATAAGATTAAAAATTTAACTATAGGTTGGTCTTTTAAATTTGTGAAATCCTATATAAAACTTTCACCCTATAAAACTCTCAGTATGTATGTATCTATATCTTTATTATAAAATTCAGAAGTTTGGCCATGAAAAGTAGGACACTAACTAATCTACCCAAATATACCATCATCTCCACTTGCAATTTTTCATTGCATATGCAATTTGACTGCTGACCATGACCAAAGCATTCAGCATACTGACAATTGACAATTTGGCCAAAAGTACTCATCTGATGTCATTGTTAATGTGTATGCATGGCATATTGCATGTGCAGTGTTATATGGTCTTTATCAAAGAAACAGTGTTTATGCAAAACAATTATTTGAGAACAACTGTTTTCAATATCAAATCCTAAACAGTATTATTTAGTTTAATCCCATGTAAACACAACAGCTCAGTACCAACTTACACGAGAACTATTTATAGCAAACTTAAGTAAAGTTTTTCAGTGCTTACATTCACAAAAATTATTGCAAAATTTTTTGTATGTTTTATATCTAGTTTGAATATTTTGCACTGAAATTAAAATAATTCGGGCTTTGCTCTTTTTGTATTTGCTTCTTTACAACATTTGTCCTAGCATTTTTATTGTCAACTTATCATTGTTGAGACCTCGGTTGATACATAAATGGCTTTGGGTGACCTTTTTCAGAGATGTCATCTCCAGTGTCGGAAAGTCAAAATTGCCATTAGTAGCTCTATTAAAAAATTTTAAAGGAACTTTAATCAATTTTGTGCTCTTATAGTTATTCACATGTGAAAGCCATGGTACCTAAAATGTACAAAAGTTAACATTTCTTGTTATTTATATTATTGGTTCATCTGATAGAAATTATAGTAAAAAAAAAGGTGAATACCTACTTAATAATATTAATATATGAAACAATGGAAATGCACAGTGATTAGAAGCCATTAAGTAGATATTTAAAGGACACCTTTAAATGTCTGCTACTCTTGATATTAACCAAAATTTTGTAGTGCTATGGCAGTGAACTGGGATTAACCAGTGAAGACGAAGATTACATTCCACCAAACCAGGACGAGGAAAAATTGTCCTCCCGTTTATCAGTCGAATCATTTAGTGAGGTCGAACAAAATTCTGTATTGGAGTCTGTGATGGACCACATAAGTGAGGACCAAAAGATGGACGACTCAAGGAGTTCGGCATTGCAGTTGTCTTCAAGTCTCAATAGCAATTCGCCAGTTAACGATACGAGGCCAGCACAAACTGATAATTCAGACTCCGAAAGCGACAGACCCATCAGGTAACTACTTATTTTTGAGTTTTCCTTGCATAAACAGGCAGTGTTATGCAAATTTAAAACGTTGTTTCAGCATGAAAGTTGGTGATATGCCACCTGTTGAGTGCACTTCCCTTCATGATGGCCGGCTTCTGTTAAATGAAGTCTACCCCATTCATATTGATCAACTATTTACTTTACTGTTTACGTCCTCGAAATTCTATCTGGATTTCCATGCCTCTCGCAAAACTTCCGATCTCACTCAAACGCCCTGGACTCACAATCCTTTGGACAATAGTAAAAGTCGGGTGGTTAACTTGACAATGTCGTTAGGGCAAACGATGGGACCGAAAACTTGTCATGTTACCGAGCGCCATTCGATGTTGCCATGCAGCAAGTCGGGCAGTCTTTATGCAGTTGATGTGGAGAGCATCAATGCGGGAATTCCATACGCCGACAGTTTCTACGTAACTGCACATTACTGTTTGAAAAAAGTGTCAGAAACGCACAGTTCCCTTCACGTTACTGGTCATTTAAAATTTAAAAAGACTGTGTGGGGTTTGGTCAAAGGAATGATAGAGCGTAACGTTTGGTCCGGGCTGGAGGAATTCTTCTCAAAACTGAAAGAAGCGTTGCAAACGGAGGGCGAGGAATACGTACCTGAACAGCGCAGAAAGTCCCGTCGACGTAGACGTATGAGTAACATGCCCCGGTACAGTCTCGAAGAACTTCCCAGGAAGAAACTCTCTCATCAACCGGGCGGTATATTTACCACGGACGTTTGCACGGCAATAGTTCTGGTCGTTTTATTGATACTCCTCATACTCAATGTACTTTTATACTACAAATTGTGGTCACTCGAAGAGGCCTCTCCCACTCTTAAACTGATGGACTTTCAAACGTTGAAGAACTCTCCTAAGTCACATGAACAATGGATCGAGCTGCTGCAGCAACAAGAGACGATGCGAACCTTGGAGGCACAGAAATGGCAGTCCACCTTAAAGCATGTGGTGGGACTGCTGCGGGAAGCAGAGGACGCGTTGCAGAAGCTACAGCGATCTATACACCCTGATTATGTGAGTAAAGTCATGGAGGATATGAACAATGGCCAAGGCGGGGAAAGTGGGGAATTTTAATTGGTATCTATTTGAAGAGCTTTTTCCTTAAACAGTTTTGTGAGATTAGCAGTTTAGATAGAAAAATTACTTGAACATTCTTTATTATTGCCAAAGGTCAGATTCTTAGCGAGTCTTATTATTACCATCAATAATATGTTGTGAGCGCTTGATTCAGCCTTTGGAATGCTATAAAGATATATTAGGAAATTTTAAAGTTTGCTTATAAGAAATTGCCAACATGTTTTAAAGACATCTACACTGCACTTATTTGATAAACAATTATTGTGATATATGTCATATTGTTCTATGATACACTCCCTAATCTATTTTTTAGTAGGCAATTCTATATAGTTAATATAGTTATATGGTAAATATACAGTTTGATAGGGATTGTTGATAGAAAGTGATAGGTACGGAATTAGCTTAAGCACTCTACGTGTTTTAAGGTAGGTACATATAGGGATTGTTGAACATTTTGTTCAACACGAGTTGATTAGTATTGTTCAACACTAGTTGATTAGTATTTTTAAAGGGTATTTTTTCAGTATCTGTTCTAGGGGTAGATAGGTGCCACCTGTGGTTTATTTCTAGACTGGCTTATTGAGGTGAACATGGTTTAATTTAATAGAAAAATCTTTTATAATTGGTAGGTAAAATTTATGGATCAAACTGTATGAAAAAGCGAAAACGTTCTTTTTATATTTATTATTTCTTAAGGTTGTTGGTGTGTGAACGTTTTTATCCTACAAATTGGCTGTTGTTTTATTTTATTTATTAGTGGTAGTTAAATATATGTTTTCAATCAATAATTAGCGTTCCTGTACAACCGTATTAACTTAAACTAACAAGCCTCGACGTTGGTACTATCAAATACCCAAAACGCTATAGAATATGCCGGCAGGTTAAAACTTCCCGTATTTTCGATAATTCTTGGTTTCAGCTCCGGTAAATCGCCGCTTGGATCCACCTTAAGGACTTCTCCATTTAGTTTAACATTTCTGTAAAAAGAGTTTATTATAAAGGTATAGCAAATATCAATAGGCAAAACAGCAAACTACACCTTAAAACTTAACCCCAATAAAGACTTTATTTCCATAGAATATAGAAAAAAAGAAAGGTGCATCTGAGTGACGTCACGCGTAATTATGTAATTTCTCTTTGATAGAGGAGATATGTCAGCTGTCTGATTTCCATTTTTCAAATGTTTGAAATTTTAAAATGGCGTCCGCGTCTTTTTAATTTCTGTGTTTTATTGTTTATTATTATACTATGATTTGTTTAATAATTTATTACACATTGCAGATCGTATAAATTTTTTTAAAAAACATGAGCAGAGAGGAATTCATTGCGAAGGTATCTCAAACGCCATAAAGTGCACAGGTGAGTAAGGGCCCACTTTAAATGAGTTTAAAACTATGGTGCTTTGTATGTTGCACGGTAATTGTAATAATTAAATCAAACTTACTGAGAATATAGAGAATCCTCTGAAACCAGTTCGTATAGTTGCACATTGGAGTCAGCTGTGAACCCTTCTATGTTGACCATGGCCTCTTCGTTTGCTATATTGACTCCAAACACTACCAAAGAAATTAACGTCTTTTCCTTTTGGTGTTCCTTAATCAATAATAGCTTTTTCATTATTTATCTACAGGGCCTCTAGCAGGAAACGAGATAGAGATAGAGATTATGAGTGTGATATGTTGAATGAAAGTTTGAGGAAATTTCCAGTAATGAGTAGCCTTAAGACTGCAGATAAATAATCAAACTAGCTAATTAAACACGAACCCACAACTGTAGATTTAGACCCCAAACCACAGTGTGCATATAGTCGCACGGTGTTGTCACTATTGCCATCGTTAGTAAGAGTCAGTACAGAAGTTCCAACAAGTTTCTTGTAAAGCACACTCACCCACCAATCCTGAAAGTCGTTTCTGTGGGTATTTCAGATTAGTAATTTGCACATGAAACTCTTACAGGGTTAGGAATGTAGCTGTTGTCGATAAGGGCATAGTTGTCATGGAAGATAGTTTGTCGTATGATAACATCCATGCCTAGTGTGGCACCCAGTCCTAGCTTGTCGATCCATAAAAAGGTGCCAATAAATCGGTTTGACATATCAGCAGCACCTCCATTGTAAGCTGAGGAGGTTTCACCCATCCAGATCTTGTTTCCTTTGCCAGCCTTCTCAACTACAGACTTCATCACATTGGCTCTCTGACCTAAATAGTTAAATGTA
Source organism: Taphrorychus bicolor (assembly GCA_951812265.1). NCBI lineage: Eukaryota > Metazoa > Arthropoda > Insecta > Coleoptera > Curculionidae > Taphrorychus > Taphrorychus bicolor. The sequence continues at coordinate 41,328,861 of OX638300.1, read as the reverse complement.
GAAGGACTTAAAAAGAGTTCTTCAGTGGCATCTTTCCCTGCGAAGTAGTACCTTCAAATACGAAATAGTCTTAGTTAATTTAATAAATGTAGGTAAATAGAGAAGATTTACTGATGCCAAGTGGTTCCATAAACCACATCCCCAGCCTCCTGTAAAAACGTTAGCAAATAGTCTTGATTGGCTTGGTTGCTGCCTATGTCAAACAAGTCAATCCCTATTAGGTATGAGGACTGGTAAATTGGATATTGGTCAAGTATTTGTCTCAAAGTCCTATAATCCTTGGCCAGCTCACTGGCAGCAACCGTGGTACTATAAATTGCTGAGTATAAGTCAGGTTCTGCAACACAAGTATTTCCACAAAATTTTTGTACCCAATTATTTCTTATTACTAACCATTTCCTAATTCCCAGTCCAACTCTAAGTTATGTTCACTAGAATATTTGATCATTAGTTCAGCATTTTCTGAATTCCAGGAACCATCCGAGTTCCTCAGTAAAGAATTCAAGTCATAGATTAATCGTACTCCAGCGTTTTTTGTAAATTCGTACACTTTTAGGTAATCAGAAGCTAAATTAAAATAGTTATGGCAAGTCAAAACAAGTGATGGATTTTTTAAGCACTTATACCTACCTAAAAAAGTTATATCAGCTGCACCAATTGTCCCTTCTTTACCGGTTTCAGAGAAAACTATCCTATCAGCGTATGTACCCCCAATTCGAAAGTACATGGGAGCCAAATGGCCGACTAGCTTAGTCAAGTACGGATCTCTAATAATAATGCTCTTCTAATACTTATTTCGGTTAGATAATAATATAATTACGTTAAATTGAAGTCAGAAAAGCGACCTTCGATATTGCTGCAATCCAAAGCAACACTCAGAAATTTTTCATTGACTTCGAACAGTTTTTCACTCTCAGGATTTAAGGAGAATGTGAGGCACTGTGCCGCTATGGGCAGCAAGGCCAATAAAAACAGGGCTGAAATTATTATTGCTGATTTATTTTATAGATTGCTAAAATTCAGGTTACTTACAATGGCTCATAACTTTACAACCCCTTACACTAACTTTTCTTGTCAAACAATAAGAGATCACTTGTAGGTGAAAGTTTTATATATAGGTTTAATAAATACCTATAACGCAAGATAAGATAATAAACTTGAGTTAATGAAGAAAGCCCTTGAAGTTATTTGTTTGTTACATTTTTTAGTACCTATTGGAATTCTGTTGCTATCAGTATGGATGGTGAAAAACACTTGACGTGGTTATTTATCAAACTGCATCGAAAATCTTACATTGTCTGGGACACAAACAGGGATCTTTGCTTATAGTTTATTCTTGCAACGTATTCCGTGTAAGCTGCTAGGACTCCTGCTAACGCCCCTGGAGACCTCCACATTTCTCCTTTCTAATTGTTGCAAAATATCCTTTAGACGATCGCATTTAAATTCGTTCAAACTCAGGCTAATCCTCTTCAAATTTCTTGCATTCCTAACCAAGTCCTCTACGCTGATTTCGGTCAGAAAGTTACCGCGAAGATCTAGGTTTTGCAAGTTACCGAGACTTTTGAAACTATTTTGCTCAATCCGGCTCAATTTGTTATCGTTCAGTTGCAACTCTTGCAGCTGTTCTAAACCCAAAAACGCGTTGTTGGGCAATGCAGTTATTTGGTTGTTATCCAGTCTCAGAACTTGTAAGTTTGCTAGTACTTTAATAGCTTCAGGAACTTCCTTCAGTGAGTTAAAAGCCAAATTCAAGTGCGTCAATTTGGAACTCACGTGTTCGAAAGCCTTGCCGTCAATGGAGCTTATCTTATTTAAGCTTAGATCGAGATTTTCTAGGTTGGTGCAATGTTTCAGTGCGTTTCGCTCAATTGAAGTTAACCGGTTGTCATTTAGCTTCAACTGTTTTAAATGCTTAAGCCCTTCAAACGCCCCTTCTTCAATCGATTGGATTTTGTTGCGTCCCAACTGCAGAATAGTGACTTCTTCCAGAAATTTAAAAGCTTCACGAGGCACTCGTTCCAGATCGCCGGTAGTAAAACTGAGATAAGGTTTATATGCAGCTATGCGTAGAGGTTTAGGAGAATTGAGAGAATCCCATGTACAGGTTGTTATTGCCACTGTGGAACTGCAGGTTTGGATGGAGTTTTTGATTATTGAGACAAGTAGTAGCAGAAAAAGGCTGCTTTTTGAGTACATGTTGTACTAATATGAAATAGAAGACTGTTTTGTGTTCTTGTGTTACAGGGTTTATCGATCTGTGTTTATTTATGTGTGGGGCAAAGTTTATCATTATGTTATATGTAGTAGGTATTCAATTTGATTGTTACAGGAGGATGAAGGAAAGTTTGTAAAGAGATTAGAACAAAATTATAAGTCAGGAAAAAATATAAACATTATTTAGTTGATTCTTTAATACTCTTTTTATTTATTATTATTTTACTTTTTAACATATTACGGGGAAAAGGATGTTATGATTGTGGGACTTCCCAACTTATTGGTATCTATAACATACATAAATATACATTTTCTGTTTTACTACTGTAACTTTATCCTAAGACAGCACTACTTAAGTAGATAACGCTAAGTAAATGTTAAAAACTTCTTAAAGTAGGTACTGTGAACAGTCTGAAATGTCCCCACGAGTACAGAAGTCAACCGGCTTACCATTTTATTGGATAAATAATCTGCAATAAAAAATATATTATCCCAGTTATTGTTCCGAAATGGATGGCCACTGAAGGGCGGAAAGGGTAATCATTCACCAGTTCTTCTAAAACTTCTACATATCGTCCTGGGTATGAAAACACCATCTCAAATTACACATTTTGCTAATAAGTTGCCTTTATTCAGCTTCATAGTTTAGCATTTGTTTCCACCGTACTTTTACCTACTTTCTCCTTAAGAACCAGTTTGTTAAATTTGAACTTAACACTAATAATATAATCGAATATCCTTTTCTGATATCTTTATTGATTGATTCTCCGGGAGCGGATATGGATGTGGATTAGATTGGAATGTTCATTATATATTTCAACATGCCAATCAAAAAACCTGGTGCTATGGTAATAAGGTACCTATTATCGAATTTAACTACTAAGCTGACAGCTTGTGCATGAAAAAAGTAGGTGAATAAGGCACAATAGATTTATGCTGCAGAGAATTATAACTCCAAAAGTGACGTCTGCGAGTACTACCTTATAACTATCGAATCTGATCATCCACGTTACACAAACAAGGCAGCGTAAAAAGAAAAATCTCTTTCAGCTACCAAGCTTGTGTCCATGATATACTGAATCGGCTTATCAGAAGCTCTACCAAAGTTTCTGATAGACCGTACAGTACTCGTATTAATGCAATTACCTGACTATTGAGTTGTTTTCATCCATGGGTGACGTCGTAACGGAGAACATCCCACTGGAAGGTCTGATCTGTAATCAAGTTTCAATCAGTAATTTGTTATGTCATTTGGAATAATTGCTTATTACTCTCTCGGTTTGAGTAGCAGCGTTACAGGTATTTTGATCTTCCACAGGAGCGAGACAAGTCATAGTTCTAATGGCAACGTCGTTGATTTGTTTTTGTAGATGAGAAACTGTTTTTTCTTTGTCTTCCAGCTGCCCCTGATCACTCTCAAAATTAATACACCAAGTTATTATAATAAGAAGAATGTGCATACTTGCAAAAATAACACTTGTCTTTTCAAATCTGCTAATTCAAGCCTGAACTCGGTGCTACCGCTGTTGTTGTTGTCATTACCATTAAAACAAGAATAAGAGCTCACCGCATAGCAGTTATCTGTATCAGACTGCAAAATAATTTATTAAAAATCTTTTATATTTTTAATAATAATTCTATGTCTTAGTCCCCACCTCATTCAGTACCCGTTTTAAAGTGAGTAACATAGTCTTGATAGCAATGATATCCTGCTGAACAGCCGAGTGGTTAGCCTTTGTGAGAGTCAAGCACTCAGACATCTCAGATTGATTGCTAAATGAACTGTTATTTCTTTTAGGACTTCGATAGGCAGCCCGGCTGCGGCTTGGAGAGCTGACGTTTGATGACGAATTGCGGGGAGTCAGGCTGATGCAGGACAAAAAATAATGTCAGTAAACTACTTACTACCTAAGCTTTTGTGCACTAACTTCTTGAAGAAGCTTTTACGGTTCTCGTTAAAACTGAACTTTCTGCTTGTATCTTTATCCCACGAATCAATAGCGTCAGTTGTTTGGCTCAGCTCATAGTCCATCATCATGTCTTCGCTCCCGATGCTATCACATGCCGATAGACTATCCAAACTGTTTCTGTTTCTTCTGCCCTCCCTCCGTCTACGCGGCATCAGTGGACTTATGTCCAAACTATGCGAAGCCTGCATCTGAAAGGTCCTTTATCTAAGACGATCTCTTTAAGGGTGCGTTTTGCAAGTTCAGTTTAAACTTATGTTTGGAGATTTTGACAGATAAACAATGCTATATACGTTAAATCTGGAGTTTAAACTTTAAACTAAAACTGCAAGTTTACTAAAGAAGGCCATTTAACTCTTACTCGGTCTTCGAAAACTAATTCAGGTTGATCTGCAATTTCGTCATCGATCAGAAAATCCTCCTTGTCGTCCGACAGAGATAAAGAAAATGACACGTTGACCGGAGACCCAGGCGAGGATGCGGTCAATTTCTCGTTCACATCTTTAGAGTTTGAACTCTCTTCCACTTTCTTTCTGTCCATGTCTTCAATTTCCGACGAGCTAAATAAACTTTCCACTGGAGATAGGATTTCATCATCCAGAAGACCCGCTGCAATTCATTTTTATTAAATAAACTAATTCCTTTTTGTTGTCCACCAAAATTACCAAAAGTGTTATTTGTGACCACAGCTGCAAACTTTGGGTCTTCCTCGGATAGAGTGAAATGCATGCTGTCTTTGAGGCTGTCGATCATTTCTAGAGAGTTAGACATCAACAGATTTTTGTTCTTCTTCACTTCCAGCTCTTTATTGTCTTGAAGCTTGGGACTTAACGTCAAGCTTATGTCGTCAGCCATGGCCTCGCCTGCGTTAATCTGTTTCATATAAAAGCAGTAACAGTAAGTATAGACAATATCAGTAAACTCAATAGTGAGTTACCCAATCCTGATCGCAAGAACTTTGCGGACTGTTTCTATCCAGAATAGAGTTTATACCTCGAGATTTGAGAAATCCCCCATTGATACTGGATTTAAGAGCCATGTTTTGGTTGTTCTTTTTCTTAGTGCTGAAATTCACTCAGATTAATCCTGTATACCAAAACTCGTACACTGCATAAGTACTCTGTATTGAACACTGAAGGCAAAGCCGGCAACGGTGGAGGGGTGTATGCTTCGCTTAAAGTTTCGCTCTCATCTAAGCTCAGCCTTTCTTGCCAAATAGCATCTTCTGATGGGTTCTGAAGAGTGGTGATTTTTATCGAAGCTTCTTCTTGCCTGCGCCACATTCTGGCAGATTTTCGGTTGTTGTTGGCGATCGTTTTGGCTGTCTTCGTTTCGATTACCCTCACTGGTTCCGGATGTGGCAGTCTCGTGGTTTGCAAAGTGAATTTGCCCTATGGTTTATCAGGATTTTCAAAATGATATACTATTAATTGTTATGTGCTATAGGTACCGGTTTTTCCTTTAGCGATACATCTGGTTTGGTGACTACCGTTTTCTCAATCGAGTGTGTCCTGGCCACCAAAGTAACGTTCCGTGTAAACGTTCTGCAGAGTGCCTGTTCTGCTTCAGGGCTGGGCGAGTTTAAACGATGCATCATGTTGCTGCTTCGACTTTGCTGAGGCCTAGAAGCTCTATCATATTCCCCTTCAGTATATTACATTAAATTTTACCATCCCTCTGTACTTACCTGCCAGGTGATTTATTAGACGTGGTGCTGGCCGTAGGGTTTTGGATGGAAGACGCATTGGTTTCCATTGTTGCGTTTCTGCCTGTCGCCTTATTTCCGTTGGCATCCGAGCTGAATTCTTTGGTGGTACCATCCCAAGCAACTGAAGGATTGTTCATCGTCATAGGAGAGGGGCGTCTTTTGAAACCAAAAGACATAGCTACCCCTTTCGTGTACTTTTGATTAGCTTTTTTATTACCTCCCTCATTGTTTGGGTATATTTTGTTGTCCTCGGTTTTTGCGTCCTGCGAAAGGTAATGAATGTATTTCTACCCGTGATGCGAAAAAGACCTGATGCCGGTATATACCTTAGGGTACTTATGCTTCTCCATTTTCTTTTTTTTATTGTTTTTGCTGTGCAGGAGAACGCTTTTGACGCTTAGTTTGCCCGGTTTTGCTTTATGAGAGCTGCATTGCCCCATGAATTCGCACCAGGGTTGGATTTTCCAAACTCTAAAAGAAATATCCTTATTGCTGCTGCCATTAATACTATAGGAAAGTCTTACCTCTCCGGTAGTTCGACCGCTGACCTCTATTTGACATGCTACTGATAAGTCCTTGCAAGTGATTTCGGGCGTTGGTTTGAGTGAGCTTTTTCTACATTCAATATTCACTGCAAAATTATTAAAATTGAACGACAGAAAATCTCTGTGCAAGACGCAATTACACCATCATTGTCAAATGTTTGGTCACCGCGCATTGAAAAATCAATGAAGAATCCAGATCAATAGTGCAACGGAAAGCGGCGTCGCGACGTCGTCGTGGACGGTGACGACGCCGGAAAACCCATTGTCAAGATCAGATTTGGTATTTCTTGCAAGAAAAGCGTGCCAAAGAGTAATTTATATTTCACCTAGTTCTAGATCAATTTGTTGTAACAGGTGATTAAAAAAAAAAGTTGCATGTTTTGCTTTCAATGGAATATACAATGTGGAGTTGATTAGCGTCCTTTGGGATAATGATGGCGAATGGTGTAGCAAGAAAAAATTTTTTGACTGTCCCCACCCCGCTATACCATTCGCCAGGAATATACATTTTTTTAAGTCTATAGTAATTATTGTTCTAAGAGGGTTTTGGCACAGAAAAGCGAGCCGAGTTGGTAACAAAATCGGCAGATGGCAAGGCGACAGAATGAGTCATCTTGATTACCGTACATCCAACCAAACTTAAAGCGAAATCGAGAAACAATTTTCCATAGAAAGTTGATCCAATAATCAATAGTGCAGATGACTATAATCTTGGAATAAATGGTATCTGAGTGGGGAAACTTTCTCTCTAAATTCTGTGACACTACTCCATGCAGAATCACACTAGAGTGCATAACAAATAAGGCATACCATTTTAAATACATTTGTTCGTTTTATTTTATTTCTATACATAATCATATGACCTACTTCCTCTTAATTATGTTTTGCCCCGGATAGCGAAGTTCATACTCTCTGAATATTGCCAAAATTGACACCAAGGTTTCTTCGGCATTAGGAATGATTTGATCGGCTGGCAGTATGAAACCATACTCTCCTCTGTCTCTCAGTTCGTACGTAAAAGCAATGGGGGTATTGAATTCACCTTTTACCCAGTCCATGCTGCTACCAGATGCTATATCTATCATAATTAAAGTTACCTAATGAAAAGCTGCTCTAAGAGCCTCAATAAGGATACACAGAACTTACAAATTGTTTCCGCTATGTTACCGTATATGTATTCCGTGCCATGCACTGCTTCAAGTTCTGCCATAGCCACTGCTGCGATCTCCATCTAACATCGATGCAATATTAAAGTTAAAGGATTATCTTTATTTTTGTGCATATTTACCATTTCGTCGTAATTTGCCAAAGGGTCAGTGGTATGTCCGAAGGGAAGCAGCAACATTTGGGAGTACGAGTGAAAATCCAAATAAGCCACCATGTTTTCCTGAATACTTTCGATAAATTCCTTCATGACCCTTACTGAGGGTTCGGAAAACGGTTCAGGACCAGCGTAGATGTCCGAGCAAGGATTCTGTGAAGACCCGCCGTTCATCCATTGGTAGCCCCAGTTGCGGTTAGGGTCCGCGCCCCAGCACTGAATGTTGTAGCGAGTACGGGTTTTGCGCCACATACGATTCTGTCACAACTCACATTTTAGTACTGAGATTGACTTGTTTTAACTTTTTTTCTTTACCTCTTCGTGTGAGTAAGCAAAACCGTCAGGGTTCATCACGGGGAAAAAGTACCAAGTATATTTTTCAGCTAGTGCCCGAACCTCTGGATCATCACTCGTGAGATACTGATTGAGCAGCCATGTGGCTGTAGCGGATGTTATCCTAAATGATAACGTTAAGGAACTGACCAAGCACACGCTTTTGATATTACCATTCTCTGGCGTGGATGTTGAATTCCATGAAGACCACTTGCTTTTCCACTTCAGGACTGAAGTCCAGTTTCAAGCCGACTATGTCGCGCCCTTGGATGCTCTGTCCAGGTTTCAGTATTTGAACATTTTCAGGATAAGTTATTGCTAACTCCTCCAACCAGTTGTTAATCTGCAAATTATAGAGTCGTGTAAGAAAATCTCCATAATACTCAAACTCTGGAATACAAACCTCTTCAAGGGTATTGTAGACCGTCCAATTGACTGGGTTAGGTTCATCATTTCTGGCCCATCGGTTTTCCATGTCGATTACCTGCTGAACGTCTTCCATCATGGTACTCACGTCTACGTCCAAATTACTCAGCACACCCTCGAAATGCGACTGCAATTCTGGGGCTACCATGAGATCTACCGTGCGACCTACTTTTGTAGGTCCCTGCCAGAATTGGTATCTGGAGAATTCCATGGCCGCCCCCTCCCAGTCTTTTAAGACATCAAGGGCCTCCTGGTCTTTTGGAGTGATTTTGTAGACCTTGTAGTTGCGGTAATCTACTTTGGCCAATGCAAGGCCAAGCAAGAGAACCCCCACAAGAAGTGAGGGTGGTTGCTTCATATCTAACGAAATTGTTGAAGAGTTGACGCTTTGAAAACCTGAAGGCAGTTACTCACCTCTTACTGATTTCACAAATAAAACAGGAAGGCTAGTGCTCTAAGCTACTGAGTAAAACGTCGAATTTTAGGGTTTGTTTCCGAATTATTGGATGAGACAATAAACAATGATATTTGTTATTAAATTTATTAGCGGATTAGAGTAGTTGGAAAGCTGCTGTGTTGTGATGCTTAATTCTTAATTTGCACTCATTACTGCAGGTATATACAGTTTGGATTCAATTTTTGAAGTATTTTTATGGATCAAATAAAACCCAAATTTTTACGACACGCTTTATGTAAACCCCTGGCAATAATAATTTGTTATTGCCGGCAAATAAAAGTGTCAATATTGAACTTGATCCGGAGTTTAATTTTCTATTAATCATCTCGTCTTAGTAACTGATGAAGATTTAAACGATATATAATCCTCTTACACCTTCTCTAGTAACAAAATTTATTGGGTGTCGCAAGCCGTAGATAAACCGCGCTCACCTAATTTGTCATTAAAATAATAATATTTTTTTTTTCTTATATGTATTCATTGTTTCGAATAAACTTTACCACGTTTTATGCAAAAGTAGGTACCCATAACATTCATTTTGTTGGCGTCTTTGCGGAACGTTCAAAAATACAAACCGGCGCTTTTTCATGACACTTGGTTTCCATGATTATGATACAGAGTATTACAGAGCGATATTGAAAAATGGACACTTTGAAACCCGCTTCTCAAAATTGCTGTGTATCATAAAAAGCAAGAGTGACTCGAACGTCGTTTTGTGTGTAGCAGGGACGGCACAGAGATAATGGACAACAAAGGATTGCTCAAAACGTACCAATGAAGTCCTCAAAGGGTCTTTCCTCCGTGTAGATTCTTGTATCCGGACAAACAGTTGAAAGTGACGGTCGCTGATTTTCAAACAGGTGGCAAACTTGGGTTTTTACTTGCCAACAAGACCTTCCGGAATCCCCTCCGACTGCGCCAATTAAGTTTTTGGATTTTGTAAATCCTTTTTTTAAAAACTAACTTTTATTTTAAAACTTAAACCATTGTCTATGTATCAGATATAAATACAATGCTTAAACTAACGGTTGGTAGAGTGTCTGCTTTACAAAAGGGAATTAACTATCAAATCTCCTAACAGTAACTAAAATGACTATAATGACTACCGTCAGATGAGGTGAAGTCGATTGAGTCGATTGCCCGGGGTGGTTTCGACCAAACACGTTTTTACGGCTATATTTGCCGATATGGCAACAACGCCCAAGGAATCAGCTGTTTATTGCTTACAATCGAATCCTTACGGTTCTAGCAAGTAGTTTTTCTGTGGCTGTGGTGCCACTTGAATTTTAAAAGTAAGTTGTATATTAGTTACGAATAACTGAAATGCTAAATTTGCCCAATATATAAAATATGTAAAATCAAAAATTCGTACAGACGACTCTATAATCAGTAGAGTCGTGATATTCACCTTAGGTTTTAAGGAATGTATTTAAGAACAGGTTTCATGAAAAAAATTACTATTTATTTTTTGATCCTAGAAATACTAACGTGAAGCTAGCGTCCCCGGCGCCAGCGCTCCTCAGCGTCGGCCCCATAAAAATACCTGCATTGTTGCCAAGTTGTTAACTTTTATTAGTATAAGTGGCCTATGGTCAAATTTAAAAAATATGTATATTGTGACTCGTCTAAGGTTCAAGGGTTCATCTAGCACATATACGTACTATTCAAAATAACATCTTACGGGCAAGTTCCCCCACCCTCGAAAATATATAACTCCCTATCTAAGCAAAACCCGGCTTTGTGACACATCCAAATTAAAACTGTTGGTAGAACATAGGGTTCTAAATAGAATTTTGAGGTCACAACATATAATTTCCTATTTAAGCAAAACCCGACTTTGTGACACATCCAATTTAAGAGCGTTGGTAGATAATAGGGTTCTAAATAGAATTCTGAGGTCCAGTTTGCTCAAAAATATAGACAAAGGCTCAATCCACCCCTACCCTCCGAAATATATAATTCCCTATTTAAGCAAAAACCGGCTTTGTGACACATCCAAATTAAGATTGTGGGTCGAAAATAGGGTTCTAAATAGAATTCTGAGGTCCAGTTTGCTCAAAAATATAGACGAAGGCTCAATCCACCCCAACCCTCCGAAATCTATAATTCCCTATTTAAGCAAAACCCGGCTTTGCGTTACATCCAAATTAAGACAGTTGGTAGAAAATAGGGTTCTAAATAGAATTCTGAGGTCCAGTTTGCTCCAAAATATAGACGAAGGCTCAATCCACCCCCATCCCCCAATATATATATATCTTCCTATTTAAGCAAAACCCGGCTTTGTGACACATCCAAATTAAGAGCGTTGGTAGACAATAGGGTTCTAAATAGAATGTTGAGGTCCAGTTTGCTCAAAAATATGGCTGAAGGCTCAATTCAATTCAAAATCAAAAAACCCGGGTTTTGCTTAACTAGGAAGATATATATTTTGGAGGGTGGGGGTGGATTGAGCCTTCGTCTATATTTTTGAGCAAACTGGACCTCAGAATTCTATTTATAACCCGATTTTCTACCAACAGTCTTAATTTGGATGTGTCACAAAGCCGGGTTTTGCTTAAATAGGGAATTATATGTTTTCGAGGGTGGGGGTGGATTCATCCTTCGTCTATATTTTTGAGCAAACTGGACCTCAGAATTCTATTTAAGACCCTTTTATCTACCAACGGTCTTAGTTTGGATGTGTCACAAAGTCGGGTTTTGCTTAAATAGGAAATTATATGTTTTCGAGGGTGGGGGTGGATTGAGCCTTCGTCTATATTTTTGAGCAAACTGGACTTCAAAATTCTATTTGGAACCCTGTGTTCTACCAACAGACTTTATGTAGATGTGTCACAAAGCCGGGTTTTGCTTAAGTAGGAAGATATATATTTTGGGGGGTGGGGGTGGATTGAGCCTTCGTCTATATTTTTGAGCAAACTGGACCTAAGAATTCTATTTAAAACCCGATTTTCTACCAACAGTCTTAATTTGGATGTGTCACAAAGCCGGGTTTTGCTTAAATAGGGAATTATATTTTTTCGAGGGTGGGGGTGGATTGAGCCTTCGTCTATATTTTTGAGCAAACTGGACCTCAGAATTCTATTTAGAACCCTATTTTCTACCATCAGTCTTAATTTGGATGTGTCACAAAGCGAGGTTTTGCTTAAATAGGGAATTATATGTTTTCGAAGGTGGGGATGGATTGAGCCTTCGTCTATATTTTTGAGCAAACTGGACCTCAGAATTCTATTTAAAACCCTATTTTCTACCCACAATCTTAATTTGGATGTGTCATAAAGCCGGTTTTTGCTTAAATAGGGAATTATATATTTCGGAGGGTAGGGGTGGATTGAGCCTTCGTCTATATTTTTGAGCAAACTGGATCTCAGTATTCTATTTAGAACCCTATTATCTACCAAAGCTCTTAATTTGGATGTGTCCCAAAGCCGGGTTTTGCTTAAATAGGGAATTGTATGTTTTCGAGGGTGGGGGTCGATTCAGCCTTCGTCTATATTTTTGAGCAAACTGTACCTCAGAATTCTATTTAGAACCCTATTATCTACCAACGCTCTTAGTTTGGATGTGTCACAAAGCCAGGTTTTGCTTAAATAGGGAATTATATATTTCGGAGGGTGGGGGTGGATTGAGCCTTCGTCTATATTTTTGAGCAAACTGGACCACAGAATTCTATTTAGAACCCTATTATCTACCAAAGCTCTTAATTTGGATGTGTCACAAAGCCGGGTTTTGCTTAAATAGGGAATTGTATGTTTTCGAGGGTGGGGGTCGATTCAGCCTTCGTCTATATTTTTGAGCAAACTGGACCTCAGAATTCTACTTAAGACCCTCTTATCTACCAACGGTCTTAGTTTGGATGTGTCACAAAGTCGGGTTTTGCTTAAATAGGAAATTATATGTTTTCGAGGGTGGGGGTGGATTGAGCCTTCGTCTATATTTTTGAGCAAACTGGATCTCAGAATTCTATTTAGAACCCTATTATCTACCAACGCTCTTAATTTGGATGTGTCACAAAGCCGGGTTTTGCTTAAATAGGAAATTATATGTTTTCGAAGGTGGGGGTGGATTGAGCCTTCGTCTATATTTTTGAGCAAACTGGACCTCAGAATTCTATTTAGAACCCTATTATCTACCAACGCTCTTAATTTGGATGTGTCACAAAGCCGGGTTTTGCTTAAATAGGGAGATATATATTTTGGAGGGTGGGGGTGGATTGAGCCTTCGTCTATATTTTTGAGCAAACTGGATCTCAGAATTCTATTTAGAACCCTATTATCTACCAAAGCTCTTAATTTGGATGTGTCACAAAGCCGGGTTTTGCTTAAATAGGGAATTGTATGTTTTCGAGGGTGGGGGTCGATTCAGCCTTCGTCTATATTTTTGAGCAAACTGGACCTCAGAATTCTACTTAGGACCCTCTTATCTACCAACGGTCTTAGTTTGGATGTGTCACAAAGTCGGGTTTTGCTTAAATAGGAAATTATATGTTTTCGAGGGTGGGGGTGGATTGAGCCTTCGTCTATATTTTTGAGCAAACTGGATCTCAGAATTCTATTTAGAACCCTATTATCTACCAACGCTCTTAATTTGGATGTGTCACAAAGCCGGGTTTTGCTTAAATAGGAAATTATATGTTTTCGAAGGTAGGGGTGGATTGAGCCTTCGTCTATATTTTTTAGCAAACTGGACCTCAGAATTCTATTTAAGACCCCTTTATCTACCAACGGTCTTAATTTGGATGTGTCACCAAGCCGGGTTTTGTTTAAATAGAGAGATATATATTTCGGAGGGTGGGGGTGGATTGAGCCTTCGTCTATAGTTTTGAGCAAACTGGACCTCAGAATTCTATTTAGAACCCTATTTTCTACCCACAGTCTTAATTTGGATGTGTCACAAAGCCGGTTTTTGCTTAAATAGGGAATTATATATTTCGGAGGGTAGGGGTGGATTAAGCCTTCGTCTATATTTTTGAGGAAACTGGACCTCAGAATTCTATTTAGAACCCTATTATCTACTAACGCTCTTAATTTGGATGTGTCACAAAGCCGGGTTTTGCTTAAATAGGGAATTATATGTTTTCGAGGGTGGGGGTGGATTGAGCCTTCGTCTATATTTTTGAGCAAACTGGACCTCAGAATTCTATTTAAAACCTTATTTTCTACCAACAATCTTAATTTAGATGTGTCACAAAGCCGGGTTTTGCTTAAATAGGGAGTTATATATTTTCGAGAGTGGGGGAACTTGCCCGTAAGATGCTATTTTGAATAGTACGGGGTGTTCATTATAAAACTTCATCTAGCAGGCTATGAAATTTTGACAAAAAAAGATGACATAATCAAAATAAATGGACTTTTGTTTCTCTATCCTTTTCTTTTGACATTTCACAGCTAACTAGATGAAGTTTTATAATGAACACCCGGTATATGTGCTGGATGAACCCTTGAACCTTAGACGAGTCACTATATACATATTTTTTTAATTTGACCCTAGGCCACTTATACTAATAAAAGTTAAAAACTTGGCAACAATGCAGGTATTTTTATGGGGCCGACGCTGAGGAGCGCTGGCGCCGGTGACGCTAGCTTCACGTTAGTACTGGACTAACGCACTCTCGTAATTGCACTCTTTATTAGGAAAAAACACAAAATAGCGGGGTTGAGTCAATCATTTGAGTTCAAAGTAAAATTGAGAGATTGTGAGGTTAGAATTGAGTAAATTTTGCTGTAGGTGTTTTTTACACTCATTTCAAGTTCCGACGATTAACTCGTGATATGAGGAGTGGGGAAAAATGATATTTTTATTTTTCTAGATGCCCCGGATTTATAAAAAAAAACTCGGGCGTTATGGCAAAAGGAATTACAACCCCGAATATTTGGAGAGTGCTCTCGATGCAGTGCGTAAGGGCCGAATGAGCATGCGCAAAGCGTCAGAACTTTTTGCAGTGCCATATACAACATTAAACAATCATTTTCGCGGCAAATATCCTTTGAAATACGGAGGTCAACCTGTTTTTGCCGAAGAATCGGAAAATAGTTAATGCACTACAAACTTGTGCAGAGTGGGGTTTTCCACTAAAACCAATTGATGTTAGGCGTATCACTCAGCAATATCTTAATAAGCGCGGAATCATAGAAAAGCGATTTGTCAATAATATGCCCGGGGAAACATGGTTCCACGGGCTGATGCAAAGGCATCCTCAACTCACTATGAAACTAGCGAAAACACAAAAAGAGTGAGGGCGGCAATAACATATGAGGTCGTTGAAGAATATTTTAGAAATGTGGCTGACACAATCAGAGATGTCCCAGCACAAAACATCGTAAATTACGATGAAACAAATTTCGTAGACGACCCAGGGAGTGTCAAAGAGGTTATGAAAAAGGGGACTAAACATGCATACAAGACACTTGATATCTCCAAAAGCAGCACAACCGTGATGTTCGCAATAGCTGCTGATGGAACCAGGCTTCCGCCGTATACAGTTTATAAATAGTTGGTGAAGTTAGCGGGATTAGGACAAATAATGCACCTCTTCTTTATTCGAAAATGTCCGACGTTTCGACTGTTTATTTAGTCTTCATCAAGGCTATTCTCACTTAGAGAGGGTAGTCATTTAAAATTCTATTCAAGATGGTTAAAATAGCAAACTCCATTCGATTGTTCGGTGACCCTGGTATCTTAGGCTCGACAAGTCGACCATTTTCGAATAAAGAAGAGGTGCATTATTTGTCCTAATCCCGCTAACTTCACCAACTACTTACAACTTAAGGACGCTAATTACAACAATGAACAGTTTATAAAGCTAAATACATTTATGAGGGCTGGAAGGAAGGTGGATTTTGCAAGGCGCTCTATACAATCGGTTGACGAAAGGATGGTTTGATTCCGAACTATTCGATGATTGATTTAGGACGGTGGCCATTCCGTATTTCCGCAAATTAGATGGGACTAAAGTAATCATAGAAGATAACTTGCATAGCCACATCACCATTAGTGTAATTGAAGCATGCGAAAATAACGACATAAAATTTGTGTTACTCCCCCCGAATTCGACCCACATGCTGCAACCACTAGACGTTGCTTACTTTCGTCCACTTAAGGCATCATGGAAGAGAACTCTAGAAGAATGGAAACTGAAAAATAGGGGCGTTTTACCCAAAACTTTGTTTCCTAGGTTATTGAAAACCGCTGTGCTGGGGCTTGGGGACCGCGAAAGTAATAACATTTTGGCTGGATTTAAAGCATGCGGGCTAGTTCCTTTTAATCCTGATGCAGTCCTTGGAAAGATAAAAAGAAAAGAACCTGCTACTCAAGAGGCACAAACATCACTGAATGAGACGCTTATAGATTATCTACACGACCTCAGGACTGGTCCTACTGATGTTCCAAAGAGGGGGAAAAGACTAGATATAGCCGCTGGTAAAAGCGTAACCACAGAAGACATGATACAAATAGATAGGAAAAGTTGCAAACAACCTAATCAGCGGCCGCGGCGTAAGAACCAAATCAGCGACAGCAAAGAGAAAAAAGAAGTAGAGACATTGGAGATGGAATTCGATGAGATGGAGAAACAAAACTTAAGTGAACACGACTACGAAATTAGAGAAAGTTCCGCTCACCCTGAAAATATTCTTGATTACAACGTTATATTTGATTCAGGGGACTTTTTCATTGAAAAATATCAAACCAATAAGAGAGACCGATTGTATATAGTAAAAATTATTGATACAGGGATCGAATCGGGGACTGAAATAGTTGCGAGTGCATTGCGTAAGCAACCATCCAACAATAGTAGATTATGTCACTAGGAGTAAAAGTGGGTCTTTTCGTGCTGAGCCCAGAGATTGACGGCCGAAGCGAAGCTGAGGCCTGCAACTGGGCGAAGCACAAAAAGACCTTTTACTCCGAGTAACATATACTATTTTTTTTTCAAGCATGCAATAAATAAGAAATCTATTTAAAAGTGGTTCAGTTTTGCAATTTTCTCTCATCCTCTTTAAGCGGGTCTAGGTACTTACCCAATTGTGTATATTATTTGTAAAATACATAGAATATGTTAGAATGGTGGTTTTCAATGTTCAATGGTTTTAAAGTATTAAATAATAACCAATGATTATGGTAAACTAAGAATTTGTAGCATTATTTTCAATACTAAATTAATAAATGTCACATTGACAGATAAATATGATGACGCGCCTGACATTTAACAGACGAATTCAGAATTCGAGAACCTATGCGATTTCGACTAATAACGGTTTCGGATGGTGCTCTTGAGTGCTCTGAGAGTATTTCTGTCCTTTGTTTTTTCAACAAGAATGTAAAGATGGCAATACACTCAGATCGGTTTATCTGGTGTCATCTATTATTAAAATAATTTTGGTGAATGAAAATCGTTTATATATGCGCCACCATGACACTAGCGGTGACTTTTGACTTTACTTTTACTGCCTAGGACTTTTTTGCAACTTTTTTGGTCTCAGGATTTGAAAGCCCACTTTAGGTGTGCGTATGGAGAAAACAAATGACGTACTTTTAGTCCGCTTGAAAAAAAACAAGTTTTTTTTATTTTTCCGATCATTCCGGATGAGTCTGTAGTAAACAAGGATCAGATCATAAGAAAAGTGGCTCTGAAATCAGTAAACAGAAGAAAATATATTTTCTCACTAAAGGATGATGAATTGGCGATGCTCCAATAATACGTTTTTTTTTTTTTGTTTTTTTTTTTTATTTATACCAAAGGATCTAGGTATTATTATTTATGCAATATTTGTTTTATTTTTTATTTTTAAAAGGCACGTGTTTTATTTTGTACTTTTATATGTTCCTAATAGTTTGTAGATTTTTTGGGCTGTTTTAAGTGGCTGTGGCCCAATAAAATACGTTTATTTTTCGTTAAAATGTGTTTTATTTTGCGGACTTGCCGCCAACGTACGGCAACAGGTAGGTACCTACACATCTGTATTAATATTTTTTTTTACTGATCGATTTCACCTAATAATGGTTCTAATGTGAGAAATATGCACTTACATATGGGTGATCCACTTCACCCCGAACCTTGGGGTGAAGCTGATCACACTTTCACCAAAAATAAAAAATCAACCCTTTAACCTACGGCCTTGTTCTAATGATTAATCGATAGCCTAAACATCGACAAAAATATATTTGAAGTTTCGTTAAAATATGTTTGTGCGTTTTTAACTTATTTAGAAAAAACATAATTTTTTGAGCGACTTCCCCTCGTCTGACGGGATCTAACTAGAATGACTGTAATCTTATGATCCTCAGCTCGTTCTCTGAGGGTGGTTTTACACTCCTCCTTATCGGGGGTAAGTGCAAAGTCTAAGGTCCTTGATGGTCTCTATTCTTGAATACCTAATGGTGTTCTTTGAATAGGTCAAGATTAGGTACTCAAGTTGATATGCTTTGGTATAATGCGTTATTTTCTGCCGAAATAAGAAAATTCGTCTTTGTTGGTTTGAGTGAAGTTAGCCATAAACACCCAGCCATAAACTTTTTAATTTCTCGTAGAATCACCCATGGCCTAGTAAAGTTATAGGCTGTAGTTCATACAATGATGAAAGTAATTTATATAAATATCAATCATTAGTTCGGTGTTAAATTGGTAATGCTCGATTAGGGTAGTTGAGAGATGAGCAACCTACCGATCCTATGGAATGTTTTACTATTCGAGGGGATGAAAAAATAAAAATAAAGACTGTTTATAAGGCCCTATATCTATTTTAATGTGTCAAGACACTTTTATTTATGGAGTTCCAAAATTATACATCTACAGATCGACTAGGAAAAGTTCAAGGAATGTTCTCATACATAACTCATAGAATGCTTCACAGTCTGAGGTGTTGAAAAAAATTAATAACTATAAGATGCTAGTGTTATAGCACTTCGGAGTGTCCTGGACACTTTTAGTGTCGGCATTCCAAAACTAAACATTCATACTTCCATTAGGAGAGGTTTGTGGGATGTTTTAGTGCCCACCCCATAGAATGCTTCACCGTCTGAAAGGTTGAAAAAAATTAAAAACTATAAATAAGATGCCAGTGTTATCTCATTTCAGGGCGTCCTGGACACTTTTAGTGTCCGCGTTCCAAAACTAAATATCTACAGTTCCATTTGGGGAAGATTGAAGGATATTTTAGTATACACCCCATAGAAGGCTTCACAGTCTGAAGGGTTGAAAAAAATTAAAACTACAAATAAAATGCTAGTGTTATTGCATTTCAGGACTGGACACTTACTGTCCGCGTTCCAAAACTAAATATCTATGGTTCCTTTGAGGAAGACTAAGGGCTGTTGTGGTATACACTACATAGAATGCTTCACCGTCTGAGGGGTTGAAAAAAATTAAAAACTATAAATACGATGCCAGTGTTATCGCATTTCAGGGCGTCCTGGACAAATGTCCGCGTTCCGTCCGGTCGTATCTATGGTTCCATTTGAGGAAGACTGAGGGATGTTTCAGTATACACCCCATAGAATGCGTCACCGTCTGAGGGGTTGAAAAAAATTAAAAACTATAAATAAGATGGCAGTGTTATCGCATTTCAGGGCGTCCTGGACACTTTTACTGTCCGCGTTCCAAAACTAAATATAGTTCCATTTGGGGAAAACTGAGGGATGTTTTAGTTTACACCCCATAGAAAACTTCACCGTCTGAGGGGTTGAAAAAAATTAAAAACTATAAACAAGATGCCAGTGTTATTGCACTTAGGGCGTCCTGGACATTTTTAGTGTCCGCGTTCCAAAACTAAAGTTCCATTTGGGGAAGATTGCGGGATGTTTTAGTACACACCCCATAGAATGCTTCATGAAATTTGGTAAATGAACAAACCTTGATGACACCTTCAAAACGAGATACCATTCGAACCTTTTTTCTATTAAAAACTTCAAGGTCAATGCTTACTTTATAGGTTCCGGTTAGAGGGCTGCAACTTCTCAAAAATTTGTTCCCCTAAAAGTTAAAGTTGACGTGTTCGAGCGATTTTCGATGTATATATTCAATTGGAAGAAAAACGGGGAGCATCTTTTCGATTGGCCACCTTGTTTAATTACAGTTAACGCTTATTGTGTATGAACCCTTTTACAAATCAGACGGTGAAGCATTCTTTGGGGTGTATATTAAAACATCCCTTAGTCTTCCCCAAATGGAACTACTGATATTTAGTTTTGGAACGCGGACATTTGTCCAGGACGCCCTGAAATGCGATAACACTGGCATCTTATTTATAGTTTTTTATTTTTTTCAACCCCTCAGACGGTGAAGCATTCTATGAGGTGTATACTAAAACATCCCTCAGTCTTCCCCAAATGGAACTATAGATATTTAGTTTTGGAACGCGGACATTAAAAGTGTCCAGGACGCCCTGAAATGCGATAACACTGGCGTCTTATTTATAGCTTTTAATTTTTTTCAACCCCTCAGACGGTGAAGCATTCTATGGGGTGTATACTAAAACATCCCCCAATCTTCCCTAAATGGAACTGTAGATATTTAGTTGTGGAAAGTGGACACTAAAAGTGTCCAGGACGCCCTGAAATGCGATAACACTGGCATTTTATTTGTAGTTTTAAGTTTTTTTCAACCCCTCAGACGGTGAAGCATTCTATGCGGTGTATACTAAAACATCCCCCAATCTTCCCCAAATGGAACTGTAGATATTTAGTTTTGGAACGCGGACACTAACAGTGTCCAGGACGCCCTAAAATGCGATAACACTGGCATCTTATTTATAGTTTTTAATTTTTTTCAACCTTTCAGACGGTGAAGCATTCTATGGGGTGGGCACTAAAACATCCCTCAATCCTCCCCTAATGGAAGTATGGATATTTAGTTTTGGAATGCCGACACTGAAAGTGTCCAAGACACTCCGAAGTGCGATAACACTAGCATCTTATTTATAGTTATTAATTTTTTTCAACACCTCCTACTGTGAAGCATTCTATGAGTTATGTATGAGAACATTCTTTGAACTTTTCCTAGTCGATCTGTATATGTATAATTTTGGAACTCCAAAAATAAAAGTGTCTTTACATTTAATTAAAATAGATATAGAGCCTTATAAACAGTCTTTATTTTTTTTCATTTCCTGGAATAGTAAAACATTCCATAGAATCGGTAGGTTAACATCTCTCAACTACCCTAATCGAGCATTACCAATTTAACACCGAACTAATGACTGATATTTATACAAATTACTTTCATCATTGTTTGAACTACAGCCTATAACTTTACTAGGCCATGGGTGATTCAACGAGAATTTAAAAAATTTATGGCTGGGTGTTTATGGCTAAATTCACGCAAACACTTTGTTGCCCAGAGAAGTTGAACTCTTCTGCCCTCGTACCAATCAGTGTGGATTGGTGAAACTCCATCCTGTTTGATATTACCGTTGTTAAAAATTATATCTTTGTGATTTATGTTTATAAGTTCCTGGATTCTCTAATAGATAACTGCAATGAGTGCAATGGAGACCTATAGGGAATGATTGACTAATGTTACAGTCTTGGTAGATAACGCTAGTAATTAAGTTGAGTTTGTTGTGTGTCGTACTTAGTGTATATATGGTTGCCTATGAATGCGCCTGTTGTTTTTAAGCACGAAACTTTAAATCCTAAATGAGCGCCGCTAATTCAATCAATAAGTAACCAGTAATTATTTTCTGATTCACTTGATGGTTTGTTTGCAGTCTTTCTTAGTTTTAAAAAATTCCAAATGAAGAAATAAATACATGCATAAATTTGAATTAATAAGAGGCGGCACGCGTCAACGTAATTTGTCATTCAAGTGTCAAAACTGTCAAAGTCAAACCCAAACTGGAAAAAAAATTGTTTTCTTTCTGAAAATCCTGCATCCTTCGTCTGGACCAAAAACTCCGTCAGAATTCCAAATTTCCAGCTCTCTTTCCAGTTTCCCATCCGCAAAAATCATGGCCTCGAATATGGAAGAGGAACAGGCGCTCCGCGAGTGCGAAAACTACGTCCAGCAGCACAACATCCAGCAGATCCTGAAGGACTGCATCGTGCAGCTTTGCGTGAACCGTCCAGCTAATCCCATATCATTTTTGAGGGAACACTTCCAGAAGCTGGAAAGGGTAAGTCTTGTTTCTTGCAATGGGTTTCCGGTATGGTTTGAACAATTTCGGTGAGGTGGTAGAATTTAAACAGGTTATTTTGTTCAGAAAGTAGCTGTAGCCCATAGTAGAATCATTTGAGATAGTCTGTAATGAGAATTCCTACTTAGTTATATATTTTATTTACAACCATATATGTAGTGCTATCATTACAAAGGTCATAGGAGGGTGGGAAATTACCTATTACCTACCTCTAAATTAGAAGTAGGTAATGGATATTCATTACCACCCAAGGGCGGTAATGGCTTATTACCTACCCCTTTAAAATTTAATGTCTTTATAAAATTAAAAAGGTGTCCCTAGTAGCATCGAACTAGATAAGATAGTTAACTGGTAATATAAAAAAAAATAGTTAAAAATATTATAAATATCTTATACGAAAAATATAAATTCATATTATGTAGGTTGTAAATAAAATAGTATACACACCTCGGTAGGAAGTTTCCTTACCATCTCAAGATTTTATAGTTCATCTCGAGGCGTCTCGATAAACCGTCAAATCTCTCGACAGTAATGAACGACTTCCCACCCCAGTATGTAATATACTATTCCTAAATTATTTTCTCACTAAAGTTTTTTTTTACAAGTCAAGCGTCATCAAGCAGATTGGACATACTATATATTATTGTATATCTGTCAAAATCCTTCATATACTTTCAAACTAAAGTATAAACTGGTTTATACTGAACTTGTAAAAGTCGCCCTAAAAAAGAATTGCAAATATACCAATCGAGAAAAAGCCCTCTTTTAAATATACTACTTGTAAGGATAAGGTAGAGCTCTCCGTAAGTTTTTTATAAAAAAAAACCTTCTATCTTTTTCCCTTGTAAAGCTGTCAATCTTTTCCATGTTCCATTCATGTTAGTTCAGTTTGCTGCTTTGTTTGTTGATTGCCAAACAACCTAATAAATGCAGTTTTGTTTAAAAGATAATAAAAAGATGGCTTTACCTCTACTGCTAAATGTATTTTAGAATTTAGGAATACTGATAATATTCAAGTTGAAAACTCTAATGTGGAGTCAAATCAATCTCATGGCATCTTTAAGCTATTTGGTTCTTAATTAGAAGGTCAGGTGAGAGTGTTCTTGGGTATTCGGTCTGGGCAGTGTAGAATAAAACTATTCAGCTGCCAAGCTTTCCATATTTTTTAATAACTTCCTGAGAGCTACAAAGATGTTATGAGCATGTCAGAGTGAGTTACAAAACTGCACAATGGTATACTTACTGCTAACGGCCAGTTTCATAATAAAACTTAAAGTCCCTTTAACTAAAATGACTCCCAGCATGTGTCATTTTCCCTGATACAACTTAAATAGATGTCACATCTTGATGTCACTTTAAATTAAAGGAATTTTAAATATGATTATAAAATTGGCCGTAACTGTTTAAAAAAAAATGAAGGCAGGAAACCCTGAGATAAACATTCAGAAAGTCAATAAAATTAGTTAAAAAATTTTACGCAAATGTTACATGATACAGCACTATGTAAAAAAAAATATTAAAATTAAGTCCAAGTGGACCAGCCCCCGCCATATTTAAATCGAATTTGGCAACTCAAGCAAACAATTTAGCAACGAATTCCACTCCATATTATTTTTCCTTTTTGTGAGGGCATGCCTGTCCTTACATTTTTATGACTGCTAATGTGGATTAAATTTGGAATGCTCATCTATGCAAAAGCATAAACACCCACCGCAATACCACCAGGAAGAACATAGGAGCTCAAAGTTACCCGACTCCAAGCAACTTTATTAAAACTTTTTAAAAGACAAAAATTTGAATTAAATGTTGATGTTTTAAATAAATCTTGATTGGAAGGCTTGACCCAGACCAAAAAAGTTAACCTCTTATTTGTGTTAGCTGTCAGTTGGTTTTATAATTCTATTTTTTTATAATATGCGGATTTTTAGACTTAAATGTATCTACTATGTATAGCACACATGGAAACACAGATATGGAAAATGGGGTCATAAAAGTTTCATTATTTTTCATCAAAGAATCTGTGGTTAATGGATTGGCCTATTTTTTTGTATAACCCTGTATAATTTCAGTTAAACCACATCATCAGTTAAATATGTCATAAAACATTTTGAAAGTAATTTTATTGAATTATAACAGAGCATTTTCATGGAATCTCCAATGAAATCAGCATAATCTTGCTATTAATTACCTCCCTTGTTACTCCACTATTAACTTTACCCCCGTAGCTCTTTGACGTCATACATTACCTTAAATTCATCCCGCGTTTCCATGGGGACGCCATCATCCTTGCGACGTTGTCATACTTTCGCATTTGACCTAATTAGAGTTGGATTTTCAACGCTTCTTCTTATCCCCGAATGCCCACGGGCGGGGGCCTCTGACAACAGGGCCCATTTTTCCGATCACAGTTCAAGAGAAACCCGGTCAAGTGCGAGGTTCGCTTTGAGTTATAAAAGAGAATTGAAGATCCCAAAACTTCTACTAATACTGTTTGAATGACTTTTGAAATTTAAGTGAAGGTGGATCATGTCACTGGAGTTGCCTGCGGTAAGTAAAGTGAAAGAGGAGGTTTTGCAAAAAGGGCATTTTATTTGGAAAACAAAACATTTTTTTAAGTGTTCCACGAAATACATCTATATCTGTAAATCTTAAGCAAACTGATTTATAAACTATATGTCAAAAGTATAAACAACAAAAGAAACATTTAGTTCTAATTAAACTATAGTTTGTTTGTAGAAAATAACTGATGCAGCCTTCTCATTTAAAAGAAAAGATGGCTTATAAGTAACAAATATTGATCTAAGACTAAATTGATCCAAAAGGGACCAACTTCCACTAGAATATAACATCAAAACATTTTTCATTGACAACAATAGTACATCCGGGTTGATTCATAAGTTTTAATAATTAATTTCAAATACCATCACAAAGTTCCCTGTTACTTAGATGTTCTTTAATAAAGTTTCTCTGATATATGTATCTGAATATGAATAGTATCACAATCACAGTTACAAATTACACATTTATGGTCTTAATAAACTTTCTAAGGATATTTTGTACTATGGATTGTTCGCTTAATATGCGGATGGACGAGTTACAAGCAGGCACTTTAATGTTTTTTTAAGTCCTTAGAAAGTTATTATGACCTGTATATAAGTACACTTTTTTAAAGGCATTATAATAAATATTTTATATACAAAACATTTTTAAAAGTATCTGTTAGAAAATATGTAAGTAGCTGGTTAATATATTTACTAGAATAAAGATAAGTTCTCTTTATAAATGTCACAAGAAAGAAACTATGAAAAATTCAACAAAAAGTTATACGTATTAGTATATTCAACTTTATCACATATTCTTGGTAATAACTGTCACGTTTTTAGAAGTTGCCGCTTTTTCACCAGAAATGGCTAAAGGCTGCAACATTCTTTGGTCATTTCACTCACATTATTTCATTTGAAACGGAAAAATTAGATACCGATATCGTTTGTTTACAATGACAGCCCCAAAAGCTAGCTATTTACAAAACTGGGTTATGTACAAAAATAGTTTCTGTTAAGTAATAGTGCAATTCACTAGCTCATAGGTAACTTATTCATATAGTAAAGGATCGGATCCACCGAATTATATATTCATCTAAGTGCACTTGATTTTCGTTCCTTCAAATAATAAGTAGTACCCAACAACTAAACTAATAACCCACCTCACCGTCTACTACGTCTTAACTTAAGCATGAAGTCCTGAGACAATTTGGACCATATACATTGACTTACAAGCACTCGATCATCACGAATACGCGCCGATATACTCGGGCTTCCACAGCTGATTGTTGAAGAAGTTGTTTACTATCGCTAGATCTCGGTCGTCGGGACCCACCACTGGGGCTATAGTTACCCCGTCGGGAATTACCAAGCCATAGGGCAACAAGGGATTGTCTAGTCGGAACTAAAAAGTAAATCATTTACTGCTGATGCTGATATCCAGATGTAGATGTTTCTAATTCTAATCAGTTTCTTTATGACACTTAATGATAGTCTTGTTTGTAGTTATTTTCCTTACCAAGCTAGTGGCATCCTTTTGTTTTTTCACCTTCTTTGGTGGCGGCGGTCTAACACGCTGCTGCTCGTCTTCCGACGCACTGGACGAAGAGTCCTTCTCCAAGGTGATATTAAGCTCGCGCAGCTCCTCCAGCGATTTTTTCCCTAAGATGCTGGCTAGCTTCTTTGCAGAGTTCAGCTCGGAGTCTGTGTTTCGCTCGTGGTTGTTTTTCTGGGCTTGAGGACCACTGGTTTGCAAATTAAATAATAACAAAGACCTATTCACGCTAATAAGTTAACAGTTTTACCCTGGTATTGTGAGGCTCAAGTTGGGCGGCAGGTTGAACTTGGACTTTAAAGACGTTAGGGTAATGGTGTTGTTGTTCAACGTGAGAAAGTTGTTATTGTTGTTGGCTTCCAGAAGCTGCGGTTTTTTGTCCACCATCTCCCGGTCTTTCTTACTCCTACAAAGATTTTTTCTTTTATCATATAATAATTGTTAATGCCATTAATTCAATTATTCAGATGTCCAAAGTATTAAGCTATTAATCGATTTTTGGTTTATTTAAGAAAGCACTAGCAAATCATACCTGTTATGACTTCTATAACTGTTAAGTCCCAAGCTCGCTATTAGCTTTTCCCTTTGAAGCCTCACTCGTTTGGTGGTTATCACGAATGCACTGACGAAGGCTTTTTGACACACTTCCACTGATCGATCTGGTAAAACACATTAATCTTTTAATAATAATTCTGGAAGCGGAGATTTTTTAGTGCCATTACCCTCATCCAACAAAGGCACTAAATATTTGCAAGTAATTCTTCGAGGCGGGCGCCCACTGCCAGTGGTCTCGGGAATGTTGAGTCTCGCTCTTAAGTCCATGTTATTTCTCAAAAATTGATTCTGCAAGTCGGCATCGCCTAAGCCGTAAAAATGCTGAAATAATTTCTCTCTGGAATCCATAGGTACTAACTCGTCGCATTTGTGTGGACACTGGCATAGTTCGCCTGCAAAACGAATAAGAATTGTTTAAAAGTGAAAAATGGCTTTCGGGTTAACATCAAGATCTCGTACGCCGCTGTGATCATTACGAGCATAGTAAAGGTCACGTGGTGTTTCTTAATTAGACGCTTTAAAGCCCGTAGTTCTAGTGGCCTCCTGTTTACTCGAACTCGTCGAACAAAAACTAGTCGATCTTCGTTTGTTATGCATTGCTGGTGATGTCACATTATAGCCAGAAGGCCTATAGTTTGCAGGAACGAACAGCGGCGAGCGAAAGAATATTAACGATGGCCTTTGCACCCAATAGAAAAAGGCCTTTGTCTATTTAGATCAATGCCAAATGGTACTTCTACGTAAGCCAGTCGACGCCAGGCCAAGGTGAAAGCTATCCTACCAAAACTATAAGATTTTTTTTAATCAAAATTCATTAGTTTAGCGGTGATGCATATTAGAAGATAATCTGTGGCTCGATAAATTGGCATTTGAAGACGCCCCGTATTGCGCCATTTTGCAATACGTAAGCACACATGTATTATAAAGCGACCTATAATATAGATAAGGCCACTTTATCACAATCAAAACTAGGAAATTGTTATCTCCGAAATTTCTTCAAAGAAACAAACAAGCCGAGCGGATTTGAGTGTCGAGATCTTGACGGCCGTTCCGGCGCTCGCGCGCTTAAAATGGGCATTAAATGTACTTTAAACTGAGTACGCCGTACAAAAGTGACTTCAAGGCCGCTTTTCGCGTTCCCGTAGTACCAATAGAATAGAAATCGCAAATAAGCCGTGATGCCTCAGCGGCGCGAAACGAGTCAAAAGTGGGGAAAACCCACGTCCGCACACGGGCCTGGGATCGTCGTCGGCCATTTTAGAAAGGAAAAAACGGCCTTAAACGCTTTTTAATTATTTAAAGACCTAATGACCTCATTTTCCGCGAACAGAGCCGTTTGGATCGGGCTTATCGATGCCCCAGTGGTGTCGCTCATGGGAGATTTCGCACGTCGACATCGGGCTTGTGTAAATATTTGGTAAAGTTTGAGACGTGCCTCCAAAACAGACGTGTGACCGTTGCACTTTTGCAACTGAAAACAGTCGATTGTTTAAAAACAATAAACTGCCTTGACATGTCCTTCTTCGGAAGGGAAAATAAAACATCCCCATGTGCAAAGAGTTGATAATAAAAAATCAAAACGGTGTCGTCTAACAGGATTTTATTGCAGGCGACTACGTACTTCGGCCCGATAAAAACAAAAATTCCACACGAGCTGTTTGGTTCGGCCCTCAAACCACTGGCTTACGTCACGAGGCGCATCGTCATTTGTTTTTACATTATCGCCTTTTCTAACGAGTAGAGAGTTGTCGCCATGGGTGTTTTAACGTTACGACAATTGGTCACTTTTTAGGAAGTTACAGGATTTTCCGCAATTTGCTCTTCAAAGTGAGGTGAATTGCGCCTCACGTCTTTTATAAGGTACATTATGTTCTTCTAAATCGCGATATAATTGACATTAAAAATAGAGACGATTCAAATGCGAGAACGGCCCTGGTAAAGTGCGTCGCAAGTCCCAACAGCAGCGCCGATTTCAAAATAATCGCCTTGAGCCTTTGCGTCGTCGAGAAATCGCCTTTGGCCCCAACGGGCTTGGATAAAAACGAATGCCTGCTAAACATTTACTACCAGCGACGGCAATCATCACGGATCTCTAAAAGGCCTTGATTTTAGGCTTTCATATTTATTAAAACTTCTGTAGAAAACTTGTCGCAGCTGAGCACGGTGCTCAATCAGCTGACTCACTTTGACAGAACGCCACGCGCGCCCTGGAGAACAAAAGAAGAAAACCCTCGCGCTGCTCCTTTGTCAATCAATTTGCGGGAAAGTCGTCATTACTGGGAACGATTTCCGTGGAAAACGGCATTATAAAACGCCACAGAAACCTGTTTTCCACGTGCCGTGCGAGCGCGCTACAAGGCCGTTGCGACCGTGTGACCTAGATACTAAGGTCGCCCGATTTTTTCCTACGGCTCCACTCTACAAGTGCAGCGATTCCAAGAAGTGAGGTTAGCACGCCTTGTTTTGTTTTGGTTAGCATCTCCTACTACGACAGGCGATTGTTTTTCCACGGGTAATCCCGCAAAAGGGCCGACCGGTCGCGGCCTACGTGGCGAAAATGGGCATATCTAAATGAGTCACACGCGCGCCTTTCGATGACGACGTTCGGTTGCTAGGGCACTATACTCGAATTTTTTGCACTGGAATTTCGGGGACGAATCTCTTACCTGACACTCTTTTGGCGGGGATCAGTTTTCCGGTGCGGGACACGTACGCCAACCCGGCACTGCGCAGATGTTTCTGCAGTTTCCGTTTCGACTTGGGAATGCCTTTTTGGTCTGCGGACTGCGACGGGACGGTCGCGGGTTGCGATGAGGCCGACGCCATGGTTCAACTGTCGCGCGAGCGTGGTTTTACTGACTGACTGACTAACAAACGCGAAAAGTGACGATTGCCGCTTCGGCAGTTTCGGCACGTTAAATTACAAGCGCAGCAGGTGTTGCCACTTTTCGAAATGTCATTATTAGATACCCTTCGATTAGCGGTAGCCGATGCTGATATTGCCGATATGCGTAGGGCGATTTCGGATAGCCATAGCAATCAACGTTGTACAAAAGGCCAAAAAAGTGTACACGTATCGGCGACTAAATTGTACTTTTTATCGAATGTACTTTAGTTTACTTTTTAGTACTTCATGTAGGTTCCAATGTACTTTGGTTTAGCGCTTTCGCCATATTGTGGTTATGTTAATTTTGGCATTTTTAACTATTTTAATTTTTTCCTTGTTATCTTCTTATACCACTACTACATAATAATTATTTCCTCCAACTCTAACAGTCACACTTGCTCCGATTGCTCGTTGTGCTCTGGCATACTGCTCCACTCCATGTTTGTAGATTGTACTATTTTTTGGTGAATTGTACTTGCTATGTACTTTCATATGCCCAAATGTGCGTTTTTGAGTACAAAGTACATAGGCGTAACATCCCTCAAGTAGCAATTATTATTGCTTTTGATGCTCCGAAACTCTAAACTGGACGCCATTTCTTCCTTCCCCTCATAGAGTTGAATAATGACAGAATAGAGCGTCATTTTGACGCACGAAACTCAATTGACCAACAAACCGAAGTCGCCTCTAACCAGATTTTTCTTGCGGCCTGATTGAAACTGAAAATAAAACCTGAAGCAGAAGAAACCTGTTTTGCTGAACTGAAATGTCAGTAGAACGTAATACAAGTGTCTCATTTTAATGGCGTATAAAAGTAATGACAGTTTTCAATACAGGGTGTCCCATGAATACGTGACAATCTGTCGGGAGCGTTTAGGGCAGGCCAAAATAACAATTAGTTGGTCATATAATTTTTCTTCCAAACGTCACTCTTATCTAAACCATTCATTGAGGCAAAAAAAGTTGATTTTGACGCAACCGTGCGGACTGACGTATGCATGCTACTTTGTACAAAAAATTGTTACGCCACTGCCTTTTGAAAAATAAAAATTTCGAAAGGCTGTTTAATTTGGCAGATAAAAGTTTTTTGTGTTTTTCGACTCTTGATTTCTGAATAAAAAAAAAGGAAACGTTATTATTATCAAACACCTAATT
Source organism: Taphrorychus bicolor (assembly GCA_951812265.1). Classification (NCBI taxonomy): domain Eukaryota; kingdom Metazoa; phylum Arthropoda; class Insecta; order Coleoptera; family Curculionidae; genus Taphrorychus; species Taphrorychus bicolor. The sequence goes on along the minus strand of OX638300.1, from coordinate 41,298,068 downwards.
AGTGAAAAGTGGGTCTTTCTGTGCTATGTCCAGATATTGACTGGTCGAGGCACGAAGAAACCTTTTACTCAGATTAACATCTATTTTTTTTTCAAGCATGCAGGAAGTACGAAGTCTAGTTTTGAGTGATTTGAATTTTCTTTCATCCTCTCCTTTACAGTGTTGCTACTTTGACATGTGTAGAAACTAAAATTTACCGAAAATTGTACTAGATTGTCTTCTAAACTACTAAACTAATACATAAACATTAAGGAAATTAAATAAATTTATTTCTGATGCGAGACCACCAGATATCTTACTCCAACTTCTTGAGAATGTCAAGATATTGGATTCCAACTCTGTATACAATACAGTATTTGTTATGTGGAAATGACAATTGACTTGAAAAAGTGTAGTTTTGAGTGTTTTGACAGATTCCGGATGCCTTGGGCGTGTGCGCGTAAACTATAAATATTGTACTAAGATTTGGGGCTGTGGGTACTAGAGTACTAAATTAGATGCGAAAGGACTAAATCTAGTACAATTGTACTAAGGGTGGCAACATTGCTGCTACCGGTATACCGTACTTACCCAATTGATGTTGTATATAAAGGGTGTTTATAAAAAAAACTCGTAACAAGCCATGGAATTAAAAGTCTTGTCTGAGATAAGTTCCTAAAAAAAATTAAATCCGTACATTTTATGAGATTTTCGACTCTCAAGTTTTTTTATTTAGTCATCTCAGACCTACTGTTCTAATTCCATGGCCTACTTGAGTTTTTTTTAATAAATGATATTTGAGTGTTTGTAAAGTTTATCTCAATTTTTATTTTATTTTTTAATAATAAATTTAATAAAAGAAAAAACCTTTTCACCACTTTTCAATTAGAAATAAGAAAAAAAAGATTGTAATTTTAGGTCGAAATTAATGCGAAAACTCTCCAAACTGATAGCTGGAAATATATTTACACTGATGCCAAATGTCTGAGTTTATCATTAGGTGCAAATATGCTGTCGCACATAGAAACCAAATAAAACACATAAAATCCGATTACCGAGCCCGATGCGGTGACGTATTTCCTAATTTGAACATTTTTAAGGATGGCAATACATCTGTAGCATAAATGATAAATCAGATAATAATTAGCACGGGCTTAAAGGTGTAATGTAGGTATTAAATAAAAAACTTCTTTATATAGTCCATTTCAAATAGATATTCATCTAGTAAGCTGAGAAATTGACGTATAAATGACACATTTACATGGACGGTATAGGACGAATCTGTCAATTCCTCAGCCTGCTAGATGAATATCTATTTGAAATGGACCAAATCTTTATTTTATCCACAATATTCAGGAATAAATTTTGACAACACTGCCTTAAAATCGTCAAAAACTTCAACTGTCATTTGTCATCAGTCAGGTGTCTAGCAAAAAAAGCGTGAAATGTAATTTTTATTATTACACATCGAGCTAATCTGGCGACCCTCTCCTGTTTTACAGTTTTGTCCCCCCCCTTTTTAACAGTGGGAACCTTTAACCTGATGACGACTTCAGCCGGAAGTGACGTCTTACGGCAAACTATTCCAAAACAGTTGTCACTGTCATTACTTTTATTATTTTTAACTTCCAACCCAATTGAATATTGAACTTACATTCATCTCCTAGCTAGAGCGCTAGGACTTCTAACCCTTAGCTGACCTAGCTCCAAGGTTTTCTAAAATGTAACTTCTAATCTAACAAAAACCATAAACTGACGACAAAATTACGTCAGGGGAACCTTTGAAGCGACTGACTTCCGGCCAAAAAAAGGGGGCTATTTTTAGGAAAATATCGGCATTTATGTCTCTAACTAAAAGTTAGTTACTTTTTGAGTTGTTTAAAAACCTAACTTACATTGTAAACATTGACCTCACGTCACTATCACCTTTATTTGTAAAATCATAAACAGTGGTTTAAATTTAGGTAAATTATGGTAAAATATGTAGCACTATTATAAATACTAAAATGGCAAACGATCACAATGACAGGTAAATACGATGATGCGAGTGACATTTGACAGACGACGCTAATACTCAAGAACATAGGCAATTTCGACTAATAGCGTTTTCGGATGGCCACTCTACAGCGCTCTGAATGTATTCCCGACCTTTTTTTCTCAATTGGAACGTAAGGATATCAATACTCTCAAAGCGGTCTATCTGGTGTCATTTAGTGGTGGCGTGGAGCGGTGACCACCATGACTTGAAACAAAATTTATTTTCTCGGATCGTTTTGTTACTTTCTGTGGTCTGAGAAATATTTTTGATGAATGACACCCAATGAGATGAAAGCAGATTTTTCGATTTTTCGTAACTGTCATTTTTCCATAATCAATGCGTTTCCCGTTGGGACACCTTACAAATGTTGATTTTCTAGGGCATTAGCTACTTAGAAGTTTTGTTTGAAAAACCTTTTTCTTCGCACTCTATTTCATTGTTAGAACATCAGTTCTGCTTATCTAATCATTCAATTATCAGTCACCACATTCACTGTCCGGAAAGTAAATTGACATTTTAGATATTATAACTTGGATTTAAAATATGTTTCAGTTTGAGGATTTCTCAATCAACATTTCAAATAGATTTTTTTCACATATGATTTCACATATTCTACCTCGAGAAATGAGCAGACACTTTTAGGTATCTTTTAGTTTATAGAATATATAGTTTTCAAATTTGATATGAAAAAAACTAGAATGTCGAAGAAAAGTGACATGGTTAAAAATGTCAGTAAGAGTTAACACTTAAGTTCGACCCTTCAAACATTTGCTGTCTTCGTTTGTCGTTTTTAATTTCCGGCCCCTTTGTGTTAATAATTAGCTGTACACCTTCTAAATTAGATGAGGCACAATGACGATGAAAAATCACCATCATTAGTAAATTAAGCACGAGTTGGCAACGTTGCAACAGATAATAGTTTCCTGCGTCACCGTAATCACAACGAGAGCGGCGAAGCGTAAAGTGCTGCTGTTGACCGATAGATGTCGCACAGCGTAAAAATTATTTAAAATTTAAGCATTTTATGATTATTATTATTTGTTTTGTCCTCGTGGCAGCGTTTTTTTGATTATCGGGCTGCTATAAAGGTCTCCTAGGTTGTAAAAAAACCGTTTTAGGATTATGGGTATGTGCGTCATTTCCTTATTGAAATAATTATTTCTTCATCAGCCTTTACATTTGATTATTGAATGTCATAATATTATGGTAAGATACACTGCTAAGTTCAATCTTAAATATTAACTTTGAAACTTTCAAAACTTTTAACTTTGTTTTAACAGTTGGGCATGTCAGGATTTTTTATTTTCTTATTGACCACTCGTTTTATTGAATATAGTTTATGTTCATCCATGCCTATATTATTCGTATCGATTAGTCGTTGAAGGACAGTGAATGGATATTTGGAAGTTCCGTACCTAATTGCTTTTATCGTTAGGACGCTCTCCAAGTAAATCAGTGTTTAACAAATAATCATTAATTTATTTACGACGTTTAGAAACCTCTTCATTGTTTTGTTATTAATTACCGGTTATTTAACCAGCCCATTAATATTGTACGTATGTCGGTTCGATATTGAGCCCCAACTGTTACGAGGAACACCCAAAAACAACAAAAACCATCGACTCCCCAACTTTCTCCTGCTCTGCCTCGCCTTGGCGCGGCACATGGCAGTCTCGACGTTACCGCTAAACGCAGTAGGTCAAATAGGCGCCGCCGACGTCTTCCCCGACGACCAGTGTCCACTCTATTTCTTTTTTTTATTTATAAAACCGAACAAGTGACGATCTCCCGACCGAAATAACTGTGTCAACCCGGCCATGGACAGGCGAAAAACAGTCGCATCCCGCAGGTTTTCGGTGGAACCCTTTTGTTGAGCCTCATCATCACGCTTTCGACGCCGGCTGTTTCTGATCTGTAACTTCTTGTTGTTTCTGCGATTGTTTAGGATGCCTCAGGTATTGTAGTTTTTGTTACAAAAAGTGTAGTCATGGAAGTGGAAAAATTTTCGGTCAGGCCTCATTACGGCCGTTAGCTTGCGCCCTTATAAAAAATTTATTAGCCATTTACGTATAGCCGGGAGTTCAACATTTTCCGGTTTACATCAGGTTATTTATACCCTAATTTTTAGGTTGGGAACGGGAACGTAGACATTTTAGAGCCTCATTCGTGATTTGATGAAATTAAAGTGTATGTAGAACAAAAAGAGTTAGTGGTTGCATGGGTTTTATCTTGCTTATACTATATGCTTATCGCTCGAAAGTGTTGAATTGCAAAGGTATTCAATTGTTTCATGAAAATTCAAGAAACAATTGAATGCCTTTGCAATGCTTTCCGTACATTGGCAATTATCGTTAGTTACGGTCACTCATCGAGTGATAAAGGAGAAAATGCGCCTAGTCATATTTTTTGATATAGTTACAGAGAAAATCATCCAACTACGTGATTAGGAAATTTAGGATAAATTGATAATCTTCTTTAATCATTCTAATTGACGAAGAATAGGAACAGGTTTACGTGTATAGGATTAAATAAAACCAGCTCTCTTTTAAAAAATTGCCGACGTTTTTACCACCGTTTTTACCGACGTTTGCCAGTACACATAGTGGAGAATTGAAAAAACAGGCACTGCCGTCTCGAAATAAATTGTAAACGGCGACTTCGATGAATGCTCGACCAAAAAAAAAATACGTTAAACTCTGCTGACATAACTATGTTCTCAACTTAAAAAAAAAGTCCTGAAGAAGATTGTAATACACAATCGAAACGTCGGCAATTTTTTTAAAAGAGAGCTGGTTTTATTTAGTCCTATACCCGTAAACCTGTTCCTATTCATTGACAACAAGGATGTTAACCACACACAATGATTCCAATTGACGTTTAATAATGTATATTTTAATTTTCATTTAAGTGTTAATATTTCTTTACTGACAAATTTTACCAACCTGTGTGTCTAAGATGAAATAATATTACCTAGTCCCTGATGGCTTCTTCGACCTAAAAGTTGAAACTACCTTCAACGTTGGGGTTTTGGGAACATTCCCTCTGTGGGTCCTCAGAAAGAAAGCGCTGATCTTGAGTCACATCAAGTTCAATTCACAAGTTTAGTCACAATATAATAATTGTCTTATACAGCTTTGTCCTTTTACAGCTCAGCGACATTTCGGGTTTAGAGGATAGTTTTTTTTTACAGAAAAACTCTATTTTTCAGTATGTTTCAGTTGGAATAAGGTAATTCAAAGTCGCTTGGACGTTTCAGTCAAAGCGGGCAGCTCTGGGTGAAGCAATATTTTTTCGTTACTGCTGCATAAAATTTATCGGACTCAAGTTAAGAAGGGAAGCAAACCAAATGTAGTGCATTTTAATTCACTTTACTCAATATTTTTAGCTCGAATCTTGATGAAGTTAAGCAGCAATTAAACGAAACGTCGACAGGCAAACGTTCTTCAGTTGAATTTTCGGAAACAGATAAACTCTTCACTTATTATTGGCATGAAGTAGGCGTTGGAAGTGTGACTGTGTAATTTTTATGGTATTTTCTCAACATGTGCTGAAAGGAAATGAAGATTTCAAAAGTAACGCGATGGAAAAAATAGTGAATGAGTTATCAAGATCAATGATATTACATCAAGGTTTAGGTTTTGTCTGATATTTTGATAGATTGGTCCGCCATATTGTCTTAAGGGGCACACATGTCAAATGACGTAATTCTGAAATGATCAATAGGAGGCGCTCTTGTCGTGGGAGTAGCCCGGAGCAGTTCCGCGTGCCACTATCTGTGACTAAAATATGGCCTCAGATAAAAGAGTCAGGTAGGACTATAGCCTTTCATCGCTATAGGCCGGACCAGTGTGTAACAAAAATTTTAGCCACCCGTCTCCCTTCTGAACAATCTTGAAGATTCTTCCGTCCTGAGCAAGGTGGTCATTTCTGGGTCCTGTTAGAAGTTACCCTGCAGACTGGGGCTCTTCAGGCGCTCTTCTTGTCTTGATTTCTTCTTTTCTTCGTCGGCCTTCGTCTTCCTTGCGGAAAGTCTTGTTTTAAGGTGTGGTAAGGCCCCCAAGTCTTGGTTTCCTGTAAAAGAAAATAGAAATAATTAGTAAATTATCCATTATCTAATAGCTGGAATTTCGGCCGAGGCCCGAGGCCTTTCGACCTCGGGGTGTTAGGCGGCCGCCGTCCTCACCAGCTGATTGGGGTGGTCCTCTGTCTTCTGAAAGGCTTTCCTCGCATGGCTTTTTATCCTCTCAGTGGCTGTGGTGTAGCCGAGATCAGTTTGTATGTCCTGGTTACGGACATACCAGGACGCTCCTACTACCAGGCCACATTTTCGACTGCTTGAAGGCTTTTCAGGTGGGTCTTTGCTGCATATCTCCACGTTGTTGAGGCGTAGGTTAGCTGTGGCTGGATCACCTGTTTGATCATTGTGACCTTGTTCTTCAAAGCCAGTTTTGAGCGTCTTCCGATCATCGGGTAGAGCTTGTTCCTTATCATCTTTGCTTTGTTTTGGGTCCTGATGATGTGTGCTTCCCAAGTGAGGCTTTTTTCCAGCTCCACACCTAAGTATGTTGCTGACTCTTGCCAAGGAATCGCTTCTCCTTTGAGGACGACTTGATTGTCTGGCCTGAGTTTGCGTCGTTTCCTTAAGATTATGGCCTGCGTCTTGTTGGCGTTCAGGTCTATCTTCCACTTGGCACACCACTCTTCCAAGGCTGTGACTTCCTCTTGAAGGTACCGTGATAGTAACCTTGTGTTGAGGGATCTTGCCATTATAGCTGTGTCATAAGCGTACACTGCAAGTTTGATCCTATCTGTTCTGGGGGGGATCTTCTACATACAGGTTGTACAGGAAGAGCGAGAGCACCGTTCTTGCGGTACTCCTGCTTCCATCATTCTGTACGCAGAGTATTGTCCGTCCAGTTTCACCCTGAAATATGGAAACTTCTATTGGAAAGATCTAATTAATTTAGCGAAGGATACAGGAAATCCGGTGTTTAGCCGCTTGACTAGCAGTCCTTTGTGCCAGACTCTGTCGAAGGCTTTGGCTACGTCAAGCAGGATGGCTCCTGCTGCTTCTTGTCTGTTGAATGCCTCGGTGATGTATTCCACCATCCTCAGCACCTGCAGTTCGGTCGACAGCTGGGCCCTAAAGCCAAACTGCTCGTCCAGTAGCGCCTCTAGCTGCCCCGCTTTGTCCTTTAGCCGTCTCAGGATGACTCGTTCTGCTACCTTCCCCATGGTAGGCAGCAGGCTGATGGGCCTGTAACTCTGTGGAAAAAGAGGGTTTTTACCTGGTTTGGGAAACAGAATGACATCTGCCTACTTCCACCTGGTTGGAAAAGTGCCTCAGTCTTAAGGGCACTCCTGCAATCCCCCTGGGTAGCAGCAGCCGGAGTGGCCTGTTCCCTATCTGGTCACATCCAGGTGCCTTCTTGAGGTTTAGATGCTGCACAATGTCCCGAATTTCTTCAGGGCTGGTGTGCAGAATGTGCTCTTCGTCGACCATCTGATCTATCCTTCTGGCTTGTCTTTCCACTATGTCTTCCCAGCGGTTGGCATCATCGTCGTCAATGATCTTTTCCTGAAACTGACTTTCCAAGTGATTAACAAATAAATACCCGTGCTTTGTTAAGGGTGTATACAATCCCGTTTGGTCCGTGTAGCGGCGGGATTGGTTTCCTTTTCGACCTTTTCTGCCGCATTGCTTTGGCAGTTTTCCTGAGGCTCTGGTCTTGTGGGTCCAGTGCCAGCAAGTGCTCCTGCCATTGCTCAGCTCTGACTTCGTCCAGCGCAGCTTCAACCTGCCTCCTGAGGCGGTTATAGCTGTGTCGGTCCTCTGGTAGGTTGGTCCTGATGGCCCTTCTCCTTTCTTGAATGAGCGCTGTGGTCTCGTCCGGGATACCTCCTAAATAATTTTTAATTAGTGGCATGTTTTGTGTTACAGTATTGGCTTCAATAGCATTAGTAATGCTATTCTCCAGCACTCCAACAGCTTGGTCAATCCCATCAGCCCAATCATCTATTCGAGGAAGCAACGGAAGGGCTGCAGCAAACTGTGGCCAATTTGTGTGTCTTTTCCGGTGCCTCCTCTCCTAGACGGAGTATCAGTAGACTGTGGTCGGATGAACCCTAATGGACAACTGTGAGCTCATTTTCCATTTTTAGTTCTCTGGTGAGAACTATGTCCAGTACGTCGTTTCTTCCATTGGCGGCTAGATGAGTAGGTTCTTCAGGCTCCATGACTTGAATGTCCCCTCTTCTGTCCAGGAAAGTCATCATCGCTCTGCCATTCTGGTTGATAGCTCTCCTATTCCATTCTGGTAATTTCGCGTTAAAGTCTCCAATGGCGACGTGTTGTCCCCGTTGTCTCCTGAAGATTTATTCTAAGTCATAGGGGTCTAAGCCTTGGCGTGGTGGATAGCACCTAGCAATTTTCAGCTTTCCCCTTTCGGTTTCTACTTGGATTGCTATTGCTTCTAACCCGGCTGTTTGTATTGGTAGCAGTTGCACAGGAGACGAGTAGCGCAACTCCTCCTCCTCCTCCTCGGTTTCCTTGTCCCTGCCTGTCCTTCCTGTGAACCAAGTATCCTGGTAGACTGAAGTCCTCAGTGTTTCTGAGGTGAGTTTCTTGCAGGGCTGCAATGTCCACTTCTAGCCTCTCCAGGATTTCCTGCAGCTCAGCTTTCCAGATTTTAATGCCATTTATGTTCCATGACATTATCTGCAGGGTTGAAGGTAGGGGCCGTGCTGCATTTACACCTGAAACATAGGGAATTTAGCCATCATGTTACTCATTGTTGAGAACATTTGTGCGACGAAGTCAACTGGCTGGCTCGTGCCTAGAGTGGCTTTTGCCGCGCTGTTTCCTGCCTTAGTGGCAGCAGCGTAGCTTACGCCACTCGAAGCAGGCCTACCCGTTGTCCTGTTTGGCTGTTGCTGCTTTTGTCCTCCTGCTGGCGCTGGTGGTTTGGCTGTCGTCGTTTTGGGGTATTTGCTACATCCTCTGTAGCTACCTGGGTGGGAGCCCCCACAGTTGGCGCATTTGGCCGGTGTTTCCTTTGTCTTTTTGCACTCTCCCGAGTGATGCCTGCTAGCGCATTTAACGCACTTCGCTTGCTGCAGTGCAGAAACGTTGTGCATGTCCGCGGAGCAGTTCCGAAGCGTAAAGTTCGTTTTTATAGCTCTTCAACAAGCTTCCCAAATTTCCGTCCCTCTTTGCCCTTCGAGTACGTGCCGATATTTTTGTGTTTGAAGTACTTCTGGCTGACTTTGAAAACTATGAAAAGCTGTAGGTTGTTCTGACCGTGAAGTTTATGAATCGGTGAGAATCATTTGCGTTCCACTTAACAAAACAAAGTTCTTTCAAATTTTTGTGTGGTGTCAAAACACGGTTTTCTGTTCATATAACATTATTGTGTTATTCTTTGTTTTGTTTTTGGCTTATGGCAATGGCATCAGTCCAGCAATACGCTTCCGGTGCAATATGCCAGTGAAGCTTTGAATCCACCACCCATCGAGTATATGAAAAAAAGAGGTTAGGAAGTCACAATCATCCTTACTCAATCGATCTAATGATTTTGCCGTCAGACTTATGAAAAGAATGATAAATTGCTTGGTGCCTCGGCACATAGATACACTTCCATTCCATTAACCGGGAGCTTATTTTCTTTTAGCCGTTTTTCCCTCTTCAATAGGCACCTCAAACCACGTCAGCCCCGACGCCGGCGATAAGACTACTTATCAAGTGAAACAATACTTATCTTTTATCGCTGAGATCCATTTTTCAAGTTCATGTATATTTTTTAAACTGTAGGAAGGAAGGAGACAGAAGATGTTCTAAGAATGTCCTCTTATCGGTCATAAGGAGCGCGTAGACCGCGTGTTTCATTAAGTTTGTTCACTGTTCATTGCCCACACAGTGCCGGCCAATCAGAACGTCGCTTTCCATTTCCAAGACCAATTAAATTCAAGCGTTCTGTTGAGTCGTTAACAAACCCATGCGTTTTTATTATTTATTGTTCCCAGTCCATAAGCAATCGTAAAAAGCGTTACGTAAATGGCGCAATTAAGCATATAGTGTGAACGGTATAATTATTAGCAGATGGTTTGTTCGTTGTTTGATGGAAGAATGTAGCCTATAGTGGTGGTACCTTGGTGATAAAAATATGAATTTGAGCGGCGCTTTCAATGGTTTGAGCCTCCAGCAGCAATACTACTATTATTACTCTCAGGTAACAGGTGACAATCATGGGCCAGGTATTGATCGCGATATAAAGTTTCGGTGCCTGCAAAGCCTGTGAAGTTAATTGAAAAACCGTGTTCGGTAGCGGCTTAGTTTTAAAGGGCTTCGCCAGTTTCCTCGAGAAGTGACCTTTTAGAATAGATTTCAAGTTTTAGTATAAAAAAGTTTTTAAAGTAATCGTTTTATTACACCTAAGCCTCGCGAGACACCAGCTGTCAAGCGATTAATTCTTTAAAAATAGTCACATTATTAAGTTCGTCAACATTCTACACTATCACGTCGTTCACGTACGCCTACTTATCTTAATAGTCGAGAGCAATCAGATTTTTGCTTGTGCAGTTTTCAACACTTTTTGATTTCTTAAAGATACGAAAAAAATCTAGATCCCTATAAATAAAGCCGGTTAGTGGGTGGTTTGGCCAAGGGCCAAAAATGTCCAGGCGTTATTTAATCATGCGACTTTTTCCGCAAAATAACTGGAGTTTTCCAAGCTAAACATGAAAGCCCCGCGACCTTTATTTACCTCTGCTAAACACCCTGTCGCTTGTTTGGTGCGGGAGAGTTCAAATTCCTTTATTAAGTTCTCGATTAATACATTAATGAAATAACGTCGTCTGCCCACATTACCCACGTTAGTGTGACGTGTATAAACACTGCCGCACCTTTTTAATTTGCAGAAGTTGCCCGCTCCTTTTCTGACTGCTCAATAATAAACATCTCTCAACATAAATTAACCAAGAAAAGCTCTTCAAACAGCTTCTCGAGTAAACTGGTTAGTCCAATCTAAACATAAACAATCGAGATTTTTACGGTTTCCCGTTTACAGAAATCCGAATCAATAGCATTTTCGATTTCCGTTTTCCCTCGAGTTGCCCTTAGCACGTTTAATATTAATTAAAACAATGCGGCACTAGTGTAAAAACCTATAAATAACCCTTTTAATTGCCGCATTGTTGTACCCGATACCGGGGTGATTTAGCGACTTGTTGCGTGCTTGAAAAACCATTGCATAATTTACAAGTATTTTTTTTTTTTAGGAACAAGCACTAGACGCCAAAAACCAAGCTCAATCCCCTGAGGACACTGAGGATCTGTCCCCTTTACCCACACACGCGCAGGGCCCAGTCAGAAGGAGAGGAGCCATATCAGCGGAACCCGTGACCGAAGAAGATGCCACTAGTTACGTCAAAAAGGTAAAATATGTTGTTTTCCTCTTGGGATGAAAATTGCCTTTGGTAATAACATAGAAATGGAGGAGTGAAGTCATGCATAAATGTATTATGCGTAAATGTAATATATGAGCCGATTTGAAATCAATATGCAGCTAACAAAGAGTCGATAATGAATTAAATAAATAAACGTAAATAAGTTGTATTATTGCTGAGACTTGATGGAATGTCTCTTATGCAGAAACGGACAAATATTTCGTGAGGACACACAAACCAGACAAAACGTTAGGTAAAAGAGATTAAAGGGTTTTTATAACTTATACATGGGAGTAATTTTAAATATAGTGGGTTAGATTTGAGTACTTAAAGTTAATGGAGAAACTTTGCCTTCGCCATTTTATCCACAAATTGTTTTTATACCAGTGATGCATTCCGCATGTCCAATCCATTATATAATATCTTTAATAGTTATCATGTATTCATCTGGTAGGCTGCGGTATTGGCAAATCTGTCGTATTTTACTTATCTACTAAATATTATTCGGAATTGGACCATACTTTATTATATATTAGTGGAATTGTGGCAAGACTGCACCAGTGACGCTTGACGTCGCTACGTCAATCAATTCGAAATCACAATTTGCCAATTGATATGCCCCGGCTCTGACGATGACGTTACCTCACTTGGTACATAAACATGGCGGACTACCGGTCGAAATAACTGGACCAATTTTAGAAAAATGCCGGCATTGTTTACTGCCTCCAGCCTCCAATTCAATCTCAATACATGGACCCAAGACGTCAAGTAACGTCGCTCCCTGCCTATTTTCTTTCCATTTTTATAATACGGGGTGTTCACTAGAAAAAGTCATCTAGAAGACTTATGAAATTTTGACAGAAAAGAATATTATAATCAAACTCAATGACCTAAAAGATATGACCAGGGCCAACAAACGCCGATAGTTCTCTATAAATGGTCCCATTTTTTTTTTCGGAAGTCCACCTTTTTTAAGGTTTGCATGACGAAATGTTGTCGTCAACGCGCGTCACACAAGCGTCATAGCAGCTTAAAGCCTGACCTGATATTGATTGTCGATTGTTTTTGATTTATTGTTAGGTTAGTGTTAGTTACATTATTTTAACTGAAGCTGGCAATCCACTGCACACTATACATGCATATGGAGTATTTATATGGAAATTATATCGATCTGTCAATTGTTCAGGCCACTAATGAATAGATTTTTGAAAAGGATCATATCGTGGGATAAACTGTAAAATATAAGGCTCTCTCGATATTTACTAACTCATTGGCAAAAAGAAGATTCGATATGGCAATTACTGAACTAGAGCCTTTTATGAATGGCATCATATATCATCATACATGACCTGAATATAATGTTGACTAAGTATTCACTTATTTTTGTCATCTAGTTTTTTTGAAATCTTCATTTTTTATACCCATCTCCTTTTAGCATAGGTGCAGAATGAGAAGATACAATAAAAATATCAAAGTCATATTTCCAACGCCTCCTTGACGACAATAGTAAGTGAATGGCGTATACATTGAAAAATTAGCATTTCACAAATGAAACGTTTTTTCAAGTTAAATATATTCCACAGCTCTAAAATCCTGTAAAATGCAATAAAAGTTGTAAGAATTTCACTTAGTAGCCAATAGTAAACCTGGGACATTGATATTTACAGATCTCTTGTTGGGAATATCTATTTTCAGGCTAATTTTTCATTGAGGCGTCGTCTTCATCGGGATAATTTAATCGATAATTGGCATCCTCATTTGCAATTCCGCTCGACGGGATTTTCTTTATGGAAATTTTAATGGGTATCGATCGACTGTTTGTTTACGGCGCGAATACCGCCGTACAGCCGTTTACAGCTCTGAGCTTGTCGTTACAAGGTTCTCAAATGACTCTCGATGGACCCGTTTGGTTCCTAATCGTCTCATTATGATAATTGCTCGTTCAATCGATGGTTTCTAAATGGCTATTTTGTAATGTTTCAAAGCGAAGATGGTTTAATTTCAGGCTTGCGTGCCCCCACGTCATTGGTGTTTCTATCATATAGGCCACAGGTGGGTGATTTTGCTTGCTCAATAACAGTTAATTGACTAAGGATGCTACGCCCTGGAAAACAATTTAATGCGTTTTTCTACATTTGACATTTGGAATCAAAGTTATAGGTGTAAACGTCTTTTCTCTCCAAGTCAATATTTTTGAAATACACATTCAGCTTTTCTGTGAACCGTCCAAATCACGAAAAATAACATTTGTGTACTTTCTGCAAATGACACAGCAATACCTAACTGAGTTTACGATGACCGACGAAAATTTTGTCTTTATACGCTATGAAAAAAACTCTGAAAGGCTCCTGACAGCGTTGCTATGACAGACAGAGCCTTGAAAAAGCTGGAAATTGATCTAATAATTTTTGTCTCAGAGGTCGTGAATTTTTTAACAAATAAATTTTTAGGTGGTCCCCAAAGACTACAAAACTATGGCGGCCCTCTCGAAGGCCATTGCCAAGAACGTCCTCTTCTCCCATTTGGACGAAAACGAACGTTCGGACATCTTCGACGCCATGTTCCCGGTCACGTTCCTTCCGGGCGAGGTCATTATCCAGCAGGGAGACGAAGGAGACAATTTCTACGTAATAGATCAGGGAGAAGTAGAAGTAAGTCATCTAACCTGAATATCAAATTAAAAAAGTTATATCCAGAAAGTAAACTTACACAATAATGAAATTATGTGATTAAAATGTTTGTTTGTTTTTCTAAAAATTGGACTGAGAAGTTATAAAAGCAGTTAAATCAGGATAAAGTCACGCAATTTAATAGCTTGTTCGATTGAAAGAAAGTGGAAAAAGTTTTGAGTAGCTAGATCGCCTCAAACTGAAATATTTTCCGAGTGAGCGTAGCCAAACGGCGCATCCACCATCATATCCACAACAAAGTTTGAAGCCAAGGGTAAGATTTTCAAGAAAGTGAGCAGGGCTTGGGATTTATTTCAATTTTTTATGCATCTTACCTTCGGATAGTTGGTTTATTACTGCTCTGTACCAAAAACCGAAATACTTTTAATCATAGATTTGGATCACAGTGGTTAAGCGAGACATTCACCAACATGTCCAGAATTATAGCAAAGATTGTTAGTTGAATTTTTGATGCGTCCTTAGTTCAGATTAACTGGTCTATTACTGCTCTTTACCAAAAACCAAAATACTTTTTATCTTGGCTTTGAAAAGAATTTTTGAGTTAAGCTACACAATTGAAAATACTCAAATACTGAATAATTATGTAAGACCGAGTATTCTAACAAGTCCTAAATTGCTCTTTGATGAGTCCAACCTTTGAACGAACTGCTCTTTTACTGCTCTATGCCAAAAATCAAATTATTTTCATTTTGGCTTTTAACAAAATAAAAAATATGAGTTAAGCTGTACAATTCGAAATACTCAAATACGGAATAATTATGTAAGACCAAATTTCGGGATCGCCTCGAAACTAAAATAATTCCGAGTAACAGTAGCCAGGCAGCCACAGCTCTAGAATTAAAAAAAACAAAATTAAAAATTTGCAGAAGTGAGAGGGCCAGCAGGCCTGGAGATTTGTTTGAATTTCCGATGGGTTTTATCTTGGTCTATTACTGCTTTATACCAAAAACTAAAATAATCTTTATCTTGGCTTTGAAAAAAAAATAAGTTACGCTAAACATAATTCCCGAGTAACAGTGGTCCTTCGCATTCATCAACATGTCCAGAATCAAAAAGACGTTAAGATTTTAGGAAAGTGAGCACGGCCAGCAGGTCTCGGGATTTATTCGAATTTCTGATAATTTCGAACTAACTGGTTTATTTTGATCTATATTCGAATTAGCTACTGCCCTGTGCCAAAAACAAAATACTTTTCATTTTGACTTAAAAAATATGAATTACGCTGTAGAATTCAAAGTATTCAAACACGGAATAACAGTGTAAGACCGAGCATAAAATTCCTATTTGCGGAATCGCGTCAAACTAAAATAATTCTCTAGTGCTATTTGCCAAGCGGCGCATTCACCAATAGGTCCGCAATAGGATTTGCAGGAAATGGTTTCGGACGGTTCTCTAGTTGGTCCATAATGCTGTGTTTCAAAATGCTTCTTGCGTTTGCTTTGGAAAAATTTAAAATGTGATCTACGCTATACAACTAATATTTTAATGACTTATTGATACAGCTACAACGAGTGTTGCAACATTTCTACATTTAATGCTATATGCTATTTTCTATACCGGGTGACACAAGAATTAGTAGCCAAGCGGTAACTCTGGTTAAGAGAATGCTAATATTTTGAAATTTTAGTGATGAATATAGTAGCATAGTACCTACAAATTGCACATAAGTATGACTAATTGGCGTTTCCTGTTTTACCGGAAGTGACGTCACTTTTATTATTTTAAATAGAACAATCTATATATTTGTCCATTTTCGGATTCTACGTCAAATTCTAAGTTATTAACAAGTAACATAGTGTATGCCTAGCTCTTTCTATTTTCGAGAAAATCGCGCTCGAACGTTCCATATCATCAATAATAAATGTTGATTTTTATGGAAACAAATGAATATCAATCAGCCTGAATTTTACAGATGACTATTTTTATAGGTTCTCTACTAAAGTTGGTTTTTTGAAGACATTTATCTCCATAACTTCCAATGGAAACACCAACTTTATTCCTAACATTTGGATTCATTTTTCAATTTCAAACATTATTTCAAATTTAAAGTGTTTGTTTTCGTGGATGACTCGATTGTCAACTATTTAGATGTCTCGAGTAGATTTATTAAAAGGGCGTGGTCACCTTCATTTGCAGTACAATTTCTTGAAAACTTCTGGTTTTACTCAAGCAGTTTAAATTGAAATAATGTTTAAAATTGAATAAGGAATCCAAATGTTAGGAATAAAGTAGGTGTTTCCATTGGAAGTTATGGAGGTAAATGTCTTCAAAAAAATCAACTTTCCACTTTTTCCATGGCGACTTGCAAAAACTTTTTTTAATGTTGGTTGATAGAGAACTTAAAAAAATGGTCTTTTGTGAAATCGAGGCTGACTGCTATTCATTTTTTTCCATAAAAATCAACATTTATTGTTGATGATATGGAACGTTCGGGTGCGATTTTCTCGAAAATGGTAAGAGCTAGGCATACACTATGTTTCATGTTAAAAACGTAGAATTCGACGTAGAATCCGAAAAAGGACAAATATACAGGGTGTTCTATTTAAAATAATAAAAGTGACGTCACTTCCGGTAAAACCGGAAACGCCAATTAGTCAGGCTTATATGCAATTTGTAGGCACTAAGTTACTATATTCATCCCCAAAGTTTCAAAATGTTAGCATTCTTTTAACCAGAGTTATCGCTTGGCTAGTAATTCCTGTATCACCCGGTATATCTCTTAACAGTCCCTGTTAACTTCAGCTTTCCAATTATTCTAGGTCTACGTAAATAACGAACTAGTGGTCACCATTAGCGAGGGCGGCAGTTTCGGAGAACTGGCCTTGATATACGGTACCCCCAGAGCTGCAACCGTCAAAGCAAAAACAGACGTCAAACTGTGGGGCATCGATCGTGACTCTTACCGTCGAATCCTCATGGGGTCTACCATCAGGAAACGGAAAATGTACGAAGAATTCCTGGCTCGCGTGTCGATATTGGAGAACCTAGACAAGTGGGAACGACTGACCGTCGCCGATGCCCTGGAACCCGTCAGCTTTGAAGATGGGGAGACGATTGTGAGGCAAGGGGAACCTGGTGATGATTTCTACATTATTGTCGAGGGTTCCGCGGTGGTCAAGCAAAAAAGAGCGGAGGGCGAGGAGCCACGTGAGGTGGGTCGATTGGGGCCCAGCGACTATTTCGGCGAGATCGCCTTGCTGCTGGACAGGCCCAGGGCCGCTACTGTGGTTGCTATTGGACCTCTAAAGTGCGTCAAATTGGACCGTGCTAGGTGAGTTTTACTTTAATTAATATACAAGAGCACTTTTAAGAAAATTAATAGAAAGCTTAAAGTTTTTTTTCTTTTTTTTTTAATTGTAAGGTTACTTATTTGTCAAAACATTCCATGGAATTTTAAATTTCTGTTTGCTTATGTTTAATGATACTAAATGTTTGCTTAAAAATGCTGTACAAGTTTTTTCACTCGAAGTTTGATTAGATGTCACAAATACTCGCGCTGCATATTTAATTGGTAAGTTAATTTTGTCTTTTCCAGGTTTGAACGAGTTTTGGGCCCCTGTGCCGACATCCTGAAGAGAAACATTTCCCAATACAATAGTTTCGTCTCCCTGTCCGTTTAACACAGACAGTTCTCAATGGCCCGTCCCTGTATTACAAACGTTCCCTACCGAGGTGTCATCGCTTCCCTCGGACTTAATATAAGTAATATTTTTGTAAAAACGGTACGGTGGAGGGGATAAACTAAGGCGTTATGGGTACGGGCACTTTTCTATACAGGGCGGCCAAAAAAAGGACTGACACAATCGGCCAAATTGCTGTAAGTCTTCTGTTTTACAACAAGTGTTGTTGTTAATCGTAACTAGAGGATTTCTATTATTTATTGATTGTTGACGGTCGACCGGCGAGACGATCTCTTCGATGGAGTATGTATGGGAGGTTGCTCTTGCTTGCGGCCAAAGTGATGTACAGATTTATTATTGTAATATTACTATATACGTACATATATAAAAACGCTAACGGTACACCTTGTATATAACTGATAGGGGTCTCCGCGATTTAAAATGAACGATTTTCGTAATAAGGACAAATTTGGTACAAGTCATATTAGTCTTTTACTGATTTTAGTAGGAATGAACATAACCAAGACTAAAACTCCAGTCCAATGGGTTTCGTGCACATGACGTCATTTTGCCAGAATTTTAGTAAATATAACCGCACTTTAATAATTAATTATATAATGTTTGCAATAAAATTGGTCTTTTTGCATTAATTTTAAATCCTACTAAGATCTTTTCGGTTATGTCTTATTTAGTTATGTTGGTGCAGAAGCACACAAATACAATATATTTTTAGTTTTCAACCAATGTAGTCACGTGCCGCACGAAACCCATATTCGCATTCAGGTGGGGGACGCATTTCATTTATCTCAATCAGGGTCACATTACCTTACGTGAATCGCTCGCTTTATAACGCTTATAGAAAAAATCGTACTTTTTGTCTTATCTGTCAAGAAAAAAAATTGTTCTGTTTAAGTTTGAACTGTTTAATGTGATTATTTTCTTCCGAAAATTTAAAATATTATTGAACAAAATCAAGATGGTCGTTTATTGTTTGCTACCTCTTGACATGCCAAGTTGAATTGGCAAAAATCTTTGAGCAGTATAAAGATATTTAAGAACACGGGATAAATTCATTGAAGGTCAGTTGTTCACCCTTAATTTACATCTTTATTTTTTTACTAGCTGCATTAGTTTACTTTTGGCCTTTAAGCTTTGCTCGAATTATCAAAGGATAGCCATATATGATCGTGAAGTTTGCTATCAGGGTACCCTTTTTTGCTATCTTTTGTAAATAGCGCTCTGGATATGATATCCATATCAAATTCAAATCAATTATCTCAGTTGCCCTATAGACATTTGGAAAATTTCACCAAAAGGTAAGGAACAATGTCTTAATCTTAATTGTCGGGTGTTGTTTTGAAGGCGCGTTGGCAAACTCAGTTGGAACCTATGCAAGAACAACAACTCTCTATACTGGTGAAATGTCTTGCATAAAACCAACAATCTAATCTATGTATCTTAGACATAAGAGTTCAGTTTTAAAGAGAACCAATAACAATCCACCACTATTCTAAAATGCTCTGTAATAACGAAAATACATAATAGAATGTCACAAATAAATTACAAAATGGGACAAATGGGTTACAAAGGTAAGAAAAATATTAAAATTATGTTACTATTAATGCTACTAAAAACATCTAAAATAGGTCTCTCAGTTACTTTTTTTAACTAAACAAAAATTGGATAACTTATAGATACTCATTACCTACTGTCACACTCTGGTATAGTCAAAATATCACATGCTACTACATCTTCACTGTTGTCTCTTTGGTTGTTCCTGTGAAGTTTCTAGTACATTGACTGAAAATTGAAAAACCTTTATTACCAACTGCCCGATTCATAAAATGGGCTACAAGTAAAAAGCACTAAGTCAAGAAATTGAGAAAACACATTTTTATTGGTTTTTACAAACCTACCTAAGGCACTTCTTCAAGTTTTCATTTTCATTTAGCAATCCCTGCACTTTTTCTTGCAAATTATCAATAAAAGTGTCTTTTTCTCTTAGTTGCAGCTTCAGATCAGCTATTGTGTCTTCAAGGGCCTCAAATATAGCCTAAAATGTTTTATTATTAAAGTACAAATTTACTTCACAATATGGTGACTTACACGTGATTCTTCATTGCTATCTGAATGCACTGGTGGTTCATTCAGGCAAAAGAAGTCCTGTATTTCCTTGGAGATAATCATCTCAGGTTGTCGTAAAATGGCATTTACCAAAGTTTGCAGCCCATTAATTCGTTCTTCCAAAAATAAAGGATCAAAATTGTTTTTTAACCATCTTTTTCTGGGTAAGTGCTTAACAACATCAGGATATTTGTTTCTAAACCTATTACATAGCCTCACAAAATCTGTGTACCGTCTAAAGACATACCAGCAGTCTCCGCTAATCTTGTTCTCGACTCTTAGTTTATAAACCTTATTTCCCAAACAATTAATAAAAGAAAAATTGACAATTTGTAATAAGTATTACTCTTACCGTAAATCTAGCTCTTTCTTCCATGATCTCATATCCAACTATAGGAATTTGAATAGGATTTAAAATATCACTTGCAGTATATGAAACATTGTCTTGAGTGGTTTCACAGAAGCTCTGGTTATCATTATTGTCAGAAAGAGTCATCCTTTCAGCTAGTACAGTCACATTAGAGCTATCTAAATTATAGTTCTTGTACCTAATAAAGTTTCTAATTAATTTCTGTCCTAAAGCACTTGGACTCCATTTTACCTTAATGGACCAGCTGAGAGATATTCATCAGAGTCTGTAGATGCAGCTTCTTCTGCATGCTCTCTGGTATTGCCATTAACAATGCAGTGCTTCGTTACTTCATCCACAATAGGGCTTTTGTTGTCCATTGTACAGTCAAACGGCCCCAGTTTGGTCAAGGTCGGGTTTCCGAGTGGGCACCTAGTACAATCATTGAAGATTCGTGTGTAAACTTTATACGCCCCAATAATTGCGACATTAAGTCCTGCAACGCTTCGTATGAGGAGAAATTGGGTTGCAAGTTAGATATTTCAAATAAGGTATATAAAGTGATTTCACTGATTTCTGTTTTGATTCTTCAAAGGCAAGAGCTGTCAAGAAATTATTGAAGAGAAACTAAAGTAGCGTTTTCGGGTGGCAGAAAAGGCATTTCTAGAGCGCTTAACAATGTTTCCATCCTTTGTGTTCTCTATAAGAATCAAGGGATAGGAATAATGAGAGCACTTTAGGGCAGCCACTTGAAAAGGCTATGAGAAAAAAAATGGTCATTTTCGTTTCGCACCGGTTCTGGTTCTGATTGACATAAAAATGACAGACCAGCTAATTTTCAACCAATCAGTTTTGTTGAAAATCAGCTGGTCTGTCATTTTTATGTCAACCAGAACCGCTATGAAACGAAAATGACTAACGTAGAGTTCGGTAATTCCATCCGAGCGCTCCGGACTTAGATCATCTCTTAAAATCATAACAAGCTAGAGTGAAATAGACTGATATCCCGATCGCTCGGGATGTAATTACCGAACTCAACTTGTGTTGTTACTTTTGATATAAGTCAGTGTCAAAAGCGCCAGATGACGTGTTGTACATTACAGTTTACAGGTTTCTTCTTACCCAACTCCACAAACGTCACCTAAACTATTATTTTTTTGTGACGTCATTCAGCTTGCGTATGCAAAAATTAGTATTATGAATTAATTAAAAATTTAAACCAAAGAATAAAACTGTCATATATTTTAGGTTTTTCTTTTATTTAAATGTCAGTGTATTTTGTTTTTAATATATTTTTATGATATCTAAGTAAAATCGATATTATTTATCTTTCTTTCACCATTTACCTCGATCTCGACGTCGTCCGATTTCGAAATGTCTAATTAGTAGACACAATTTTTTGTTAAACAAAAATAGTATATAGGTACTCTGGCGCATCCGCCACTCTACTAGCTCTACTATGCACCTTATCGATGTGAAATGGGAATTTAAAAAAGGTCCGACGCCTTTGCCAATTCATGATAAAAGTATTAGGAGCACACACACACTTCCTCGCAGTTCTGCTATCCTGATAGGCATTTCTCGAGTTCGTCAAAAATTTCGTTTCCGAGAGGAATCTAATTAAAGATTGAAATGTCCGGCGCCTTCGCCAATTCATGACAAAAGTATCAGGAGCACACACCTCCTCGCAGTTCTGCTATCCTGATCGGCATTTCTGGAGTTCGTCAAAAATTTCGTTTCCGAGAGGAATCTAATTAAAGATTGAAATGTCCGGCGCCTTCGCCAATTCATGACAAAAGTATCAGGAGCACACACCTCCTCGCAGTTCTGCTATCCTGATCGGCATTTCTCGAGTTCGTCAAAAATTTCGTTTCCGAGAGGAATCTAATTAAAGATTGAAATGTCCGGCGCCTTCGCCAATTCATGACAAAAGTATCAGGAGCACACACCTCCTCGCAGTTCTGCTATCCTGATCGGCATTTCTCGAGTTCGTCAAAAATTTCGTTTCCGAGAGGACTCTAATTAAAGATTTAAATGTCTGGCGCCTTCGCCAATTCATGAAAAAAGTATTAGGAGTGCACACCTCCTCGCAGTTCTGCTATCCTGATCGGCATTTCTCGAGTTCGTCAAAAATTTCGTTTCCGAGAGGACTCTAATTAAAGATTGAAATGTCTGGCGCCCTCGCCAATTCATGACAAAAGTATCAGGAGCACACACCTCCTCGCAGTTCTGCTATCCTGATCGGCATTTCTGGAGTTCGTCAAAAATTTCGTTTCCGAGAGGAATCTAATTAAAGATTGAAATGTCCGGCGCCTTCGCCAATTCATGACAAAAGTATCAGGAGCACACACCTCCTCGCAGTTCTGCTATCCTGATCGGCATTTCTCGAGTTCGTCAAAAATTTCGTTTCCGAGAGGAATCTAATTAAAGATTGAAATGTCCGGCGCCTTCGCCAATTCATGACAAAAGTATCAGGAGCACACACCTCCTCGCAGTTCTGCTATCCTGATCGGCATTTCTCGAGTTCGTCAAAAATTTCGTTTCCGAGAGGACTCTAATTAAAGATTTAAATGTCTGGCGCCTTCGCCAATTCATGAAAAAAGTATTAGGAGTGCACACCTCCTCGCAGTTCTGCTATCCTGATCGGCATTTCTCGAGTTCGTCAAAAATTTCGTTTCCGAGAGGACTCTAATTAAAGATTGAAATGTCTGGCGCCCTCGCCAATTCATGACAAAAGTATCAGGAGCACACACCTCCTCGCAGTTCTGCTATCCTGATCGGCATTTCTGGAGTTCGTCAAAAATTTCGTTTCCGAGAGGAATCTAATTAAAGATTGAAATGTTCGGCGCCTTCGCCAATTCATGACAAAAGTATCCGGAGCACACACCTCCTCGCAGTTCTGCTATCGTGATCGGCATTTCT
Organism: Taphrorychus bicolor; assembly: GCA_951812265.1. Lineage (NCBI taxonomy): Eukaryota > Metazoa > Arthropoda > Insecta > Coleoptera > Curculionidae > Taphrorychus > Taphrorychus bicolor. The sequence goes on along the minus strand of OX638300.1, from coordinate 41,274,902 downwards.
CGAGTTCGTCAAAAATTTCGTTTCCGAGAGGACTCTAATTAAAGATTGAAATGTCTGGCGCCCTCGCCAATTCACGACAAAAGTATCAGGAGCACACACCTCCTCGCAGTTCTGCTATCCTGATCGGCATTTCTGGAGTTCGTCAAAAATTTCGTTTCCGAGAGGAATCTAATTAAAGATTGAAATGTTCGGCGCCTTCGCCAATTCATGACAAAAGTATCCGGAGCACACACCTCCTCGCAGTTCTGCTATCCTGATCGGCATTTCTCGAGTTCGTCAAAAATTTCGTTTCCGAGAGGAATCTAATTAAAGATTGAAATGTTCGGCGCCTTCGCCAATTCATGACAAAAGTATCCGGAGCACACACCTCCTCGCAGTTCTGCTATCGTGATCGGCATTTCTCGAGTTCGTCAAAAATTTCGTTTCCGAGAGGAATTTAATTAGATTGAAATGTCCGGCGCCTTCGCCAATTCATGACAAAAGTATTAGGAGTGCACACCTCCTCGCAGTTCTGCTATCCTGATCGGCATTTCTCGAGTTCGTCAAAAATTTCGTTTCCGAGAGGAATCTAATTAAAGATTGAAATGTTCGGCGCCTTCGCCAATTCATGACAAAAGTATCCGGAGCACACACCTCCTCGCAGTTCTGCTATCGTGATCGGCATTTCTCGAGTTCGTCAAAAATTTCGTTTCCGAGAGGACTCTAATTAAAGATTGAAATGTCTGGCGCCCTCGCCAATTCACGACAAAAGTATTAGGAGCACACACCTCCTCGCAGTTCTGCTATCCTGATCGGCATTTCTCGAGTTCGTCAAAAATTTCGTTTCCGAGAGGAATCTAATTAAAGATTGAAATGTCCGGCGCCTTCGCCAATTCATGACAAAAGTATTAGGAGCGCACACCTCCTCGCAGTTCTGCTATCCTGATAGGCATTTCTCGAGTTCGTCAAAAATTTCGTTTCCGAGAGGAATCTAATTAAAGATTGAAATGTCTGGCGCCTTCGCCAATTCATGACAAAAGTATCAGGGGCACACACCTCCTCGCAGTTCTGCTATCCTGATCGGCATTTCTCGAGTTCGTCAAAAATTTCGTTTCCGATAGGAATTTAATTAAAGATTTAAATGTTCGGCGCCTTCGCCAATTCACGACAAAAGTATCAGGAGCACACACCTCCTCGCAGTTCTGCTATCCTGATCGGCATTTCTCGAGTTCGTCAAAAATTTCGTTTCCGAGAGGAATCTAATTAAAGATTGAAATGTTCGGCGCCTTCGCCAATTCACGACAAAAGTATCAGGAGCACATACCTCCTCGCAGTTCTGCTATCCTGATAGGCATTTCTCAAGTTCGTCAAAAATTTCGTTTCCGAGAGGAATCTAATTAAAGATTGAAATGTCTGGCGCCTTCGCCAATCCATGACAAAAGTATCAGGAGCACATACCTCCTCGCAGTTCTGCTATCCTGATCGGCATTTCTCGAGTTCGTCAAAAATTTCGTTTCCGATAGGAATTTAATTAAAGATTGAAATGTTCGGCGCCTTCGCCAATTCACGACAAAAGTATCAGGAGCACACACCTCCTCGCAGTTCTGCTATCCTGATCGGCATTTCTCGAGTTCGTCAAAAATTTCGTTTCCGAGAGGAATCTAATTAAAGATTGAAATGTTCGGCGCCTTCGCCAATTCACGACAAAAGTATCAGGAGCACATACCTTCTCGCAGTTCTGCTATCCTGATAGGCATTTCTCAAGTTCGTCAAAAATTTCGTTTCCGAGAGGAATCTAATTAAAGATTGAAATGTCTGGCGCCTTCGCCAATCCATGACAAAAGTATCAGGAGCACATACCTCCTCGCAGTTCTGCTATCCTGATCGGCATTTCTGGAGTTCGTCAAAAATTTCGTTTCCGAGAGGAATCTAATTAAAGATTGAAATGTCCGGCGCCTTCGCCAATTCATGACAAAAGTATCAGGAGCACATACCTCCTCGCAGTTCTGCTATCCTGATCGGCATTTCTCGAGTTCGTCAAAAATTTCGTTTCCGAAAGGAATCTAATTAAAGATTGAAATGTTCGGCGCCTTCGCCAATTCACGACAAAAGTATCAGGGGCACACACCTCCTCGCAGTTCTGCTATCCTGATCGGCATTTCTCGAGTTCGTCAAAAATTTCGTTTCCGATAGGAATTTAATTAAAGATTGAAATGTTCGGCGCCTTCGCCAATTCACGACAAAAGTATCAGGGGCACACACCTCCTCGCAGTTCTGCTATCCTGATCGGCATTTCTCGAGTTCGTCAAAAATTTCGTTTCCGAGAGGAATCTAATTCAAGATTGAAATGTTCGGCGCCTTCGCCAATTCACGACAAAAGTATCAGGAGCACACACCTCCTCGCAGTTCTGCTATCCTGATCGGCATTTCTCGAGTTCGTCAAAAATTTCGTTTCCTATAGGAATTTAATTAAAGATTGAAATGTTCGGCGCCTTCGCCAATTCACGACAAAAGTATCAGGAGCACACACCTCCTCGCAGTTCTGCTATCCTGATCGGCATTTCTCGAGTTCGTCAAAAATTTCGTTTCCGAGAGGAATCTAATTAAAGATTGAAATGTTCGGCGCCTTCGCCAATTCACGACAAAAGTATCAGGAGCACATACCTCCTCGCAGTTCTGCTATCCTGATAGGCATTTCTCAAGTTCGTCAAAAATTTCGTTTCCGAGAGGAATCTAATTAAAGATTGAAATGTCTGGCGCCTTCGCCAATCCATGACAAAAGTATCAGGAGCACATACCTCCTCGCAGTTCTGCTATCCTGATAGGCATTTCTCAAGTTCGTCAAAAATTTCGTTTCCGAGAGGAATCTAATTAAAGATTGAAATGTCTGGCGCCTTCGCCAATCCATGACAAAAGTATCAGGAGCACATACCTCCTCGCAGTTCTGCTATCCTGATCGGCATTTCTGGAGTTCGTCAAAAATTTCGTTTCCGAGAGGAATCTAATTAAAGATTGAAATGTCCGGCGCCTTCGCCAATTCATGACAAAAGTATCAGGAGCACATACCTCCTCGCAGTTCTGCTATCCTGATAGGCATTTCTCAAGTTCGTCAAAAATTTCGTTTCCGAGAGGAATTTAGTTAGATTGAAATGGCCGGCGCCTTCGCCAATTCATGACAAAAGTATCAGGAGCACATACCTCCTCGCAGTTCTGCTATCCTGATAGGCATTTCTCAAGTTCGTCAAAAATTTCGTTTCCGAGAGGAATCTAATTAAAGATTGAAATGTCTGGCGCCTTCGCCAATCCATGACAAAAGTATCAGGAGCACATACCTCCTCGCAGTTCTGCTATCCTGATCGGCATTTCTGGAGTTCGTCAAAAATTTCGTTTCCGAGAGGAATCTAATTAAAGATTGAAATGTCCGGCGCCTTCGCCAATTCATGACAAAAGTATCAGGAGCACATACCTCCTCGCAGTTCTGCTATCCTGATAGGCATTTCTCAAGTTCGTCAAAAATTTCGTTTCCGAGAGGAATTTAGTTAGATTGAAATGGCCGGCGCCTTCGCCAATTCATGACAAAAGTATCAGGAGCACATACCTCCTCGCAGTTCTGCTATCCTGATAGGCATTTCTCAAGTTCGTCAAAAATTTCGTTTCCGAGAGGAATCTAATTAAAGATTGAAATGTCTGGCGCCTTCGCCAATCCATGACAAAAGTATCAGGAGCACATACCTCCTCGCAGTTCTGCTATCCTGATCGGCATTTCTGGAGTTCGTCAAAAATTTCGTTTCCGAGAGGAATCTAATTAAAGATTGAAATGTCCGGCGCCTTCGCCAATTCATGACAAAAGTATCAGGAGCACATACCTCCTCGCAGTTCTGCTATCCTGATAGGCATTTCTCAAGTTCGTCAAAAATTTCGTTTCCGAGAGGAATTTAGTTAGATTGAAATGGCCGGCGCCTTCGCCAATTCATGACAAAAGTATCAGGAGCACATACCTCCTCGCAGTTCTGCTATCCTGATAGGCATTTCTCGAGTTCGTCAAAAATTTCGTTTCCGAGAGGAATCTAATTAAAGATTGAAATGTTCGGCGCCTTCGCCAATTCACGACAAAAGTATCAGGAGCACATACCTCCTCGCAGTTCTGCTATCCTGATAGGCATTTCTCAAGTTCGTCAAAAATTTCGTTTCCGAGAGGAATTTAGTTAGATTGAAATGGCCGGCGCCTTCGCCAATTCATGACAAAAGTATCAGGAGCACATACCTCCTCGCAGTTCTGCTATCCTGATAGGCATTTCTCAAGTTCGTCAAAAATTTCGTTTCCGAGAGGAATCTAATTAAAGATTGAAATGTCCGGCGCCTTCGCCAATTCATGACAAAAGTATCAGGAGCACATACCTCCTCGCAGTTCTGCTATCCTGATAGGCATTTCTCAAGTTCGTCAAAAATTTCGTTTCCGAGAGGAATTTAGTTAGATTGAAATGGCCGGCGCCTTCGCCAATTCATGACAAAAGTATCAGGAGCACATACCTCCTCGCAGTTCTGCTATCCTGATAGGCATTTCTCAAGTTCGTCAAAAATTTCGTTTCCGAGAGGAATCTAATTAAAGATTGAAATGTCCGGCGCCTTCGCCAATTCATGACAAAAGTATCAGGAGCACATACCTCCTCGCAGTTCTGCTATCCTGATAGGCATTTCTCAAGTTCGTCAAAAATTTCGTTTCCGAGAGGAATTTAGTTAGATTGAAATGGCCGGCGCCTTCGCCAATTCATGACAAAAGTATCAGGAGCACATACCTCCTCGCAGTTCTGCTATCCTGATAGGCATTTCTCAAGTTCGTCAAAAATTTCGTTTCCGAGAGGAATCTAATTAAAGATTGAAATGTCTGGCGCCTTCGCCAATCCATGACAAAAGTATCAGGAGCACATACCTCCTCGCAGTTCTGCTATCCTGATCGGCATTTCTGGAGTTCGTCAAAAATTTCGTTTCCGAGAGGAATCTAATTAAAGATTGAAATGTCCGGCGCCTTCGCCAATTCATGACAAAAGTATCAGGAGCACATACCTCCTCGCAGTTCTGCTATCCTGATAGGCATTTCTCAAGTTCGTCAAAAATTTCGTTTCCGAGAGGAATTTAGTTAGATTGAAATGGCCGGCGCCTTCGCCAATTCATGACAAAAGTATCAGGAGCACATACCTCCTCGCAGTTCTGCTATCCTGATAGGCATTTCTCAAGTTCGTCAAAAATTTCGTTTCCGAGAGGAATCTAATTAAAGATTGAAATGTCTGGCGCCTTCGCCAATCCATGACAAAAGTATCAGGAGCACATACCTCCTCGCAGTTCTGCTATCCTGATCGGCATTTCTGGAGTTCGTCAAAAATTTCGTTTCCGAGAGGAATCTAATTAAAGATTGAAATGTCCGGCGCCTTCGCCAATTCATGACAAAAGTATCAGGAGCACATACCTCCTCGCAGTTCTGCTATCCTGATAGGCATTTCTCAAGTTCGTCAAAAATTTCGTTTCCGAGAGGAATTTAGTTAGATTGAAATGGCCGGCGCCTTCGCCAATTCATGACAAAAGTATCAGGAGCACATACCTCCTCGCAGTTCTGCTATCCTGATAGGCATTTCTCAAGTTCGTCAAAAATTTCGTTTCCGAGAGGAATCTAATTAAAGATTGAAATGTCTGGCGCCTTCGCCAATCCATGACAAAAGTATCAGGAGCACATACCTCCTCGCAGTTCTGCTATCCTGATCGGCATTTCTGGAGTTCGTCAAAAATTTCGTTTCCGAGAGGAATCTAATTAAAGATTGAAATGTCCGGCGCCTTCGCCAATTCATGACAAAAGTATCAGGAGCACATACCTCCTCGCAGTTCTGCTATCCTGATAGGCATTTCTCAAGTTCGTCAAAAATTTCGTTTCCGAGAGGAATTTAGTTAGATTGAAATGGCCGGCGCCTTCGCCAATTCATGACAAAATCCTGATCGGCATTTCTCGAGTTCGTCAAAAATTTCGTTTCCAAGAGGAATCTAATTGACTAATGACTAAAGATTGAAATGTTCGGCGCCCTCGCCAATCCATTACAAAATTATTATGGAGCCGTTACCTCCTTTCACTTCTGCTTTCCTGATAGGCAATTTCTTGTACTCGTCAAAAATATCGTATTGGGAACAGAAAATTATTCACGAAAAACTTTTTGTCATTACATATCAAGATTCATTATTTACCTCTTCAGACTTCTGATGACTATGGCTCCTGATAGTTTTTAAAATTTTGCCAGGACCTATTAGAACTTCTGCTCACTATTGCTCCCAATACTTTTTTTACAACTAAATGGCGAATGCGCAGAATCCTTGTTACAACTGCACTGGCATCAAATTTTACCTTTTCATACTTTTGTTTAAAATGCTAGCGCCTTATACGTCACAATAAAATGGTGAATGCGCCAGGCTTGGTCAAGTTATGGAGTAAAAGTAAAGTGTACTATTCTCGCCTTAAGAATATCGATGGTTCTATCGCCAATATGCCATTGGGGTAAATTAAACAAGTATACGTTACGAACGAATTCTATTAGGCTCTGATCTCATTAGATATGCTTAGAACAATTAATTCATCCTCTCTACCACCATTCGATAGTATTTACATCCTCGTATATCCTATCGAATGCGCTTCCTGTTTCCATAGTAAAATTACAATATTAATGAACTTCTAGGCTCATTCTTCAGACCTAAATATAATACAATAATAATGATGTTGAAATTAACTAATAACACGTTCTGTTCCTGACTAATACGTACTAACTGGTTCCGGGGCGACGACTGGTGCAGTGTAGCAATTGATTAGTGCCTTACTATATCACAAAATCGTATTCTTACAAATTTATTTTGGAATTAATGAGACGCCCCAAAGTTTTTTTACAAAAAAACCTGTATGGGGTTTTACCGCCGTTTTTCACGGCTGCAAAAAAATATTTTTTTTCTGACCAAGGAAGGGGAATTAAAACACTTTCACAGTGTTTTAGGGTCACCACAGAGATAATAAGCTCGACCCTCGTTCCTGCATGTTGAGAGGTATGAGAAATACTTGGACTTGAAAAATAAAATTATATGTTTCTAGAGTGATTCCTTTGAGCCGCAAGTCTAGCCAGAAAAGTGTCACTTTCATTCCTCATAAAAACATGAAACATTACCATTAAAATAATAAACCTCTTCTTTTTTTTGCTTCATGAAGAGAAAAATTTGTGTTGAAAAAGAGTCCTTTGCTCGACCACCAACTCTTTGGTGGGATTGATCGCCTCAAGCTTCATCCGCTGTACCTTTCCAGGAAAGAAAATCGATGGAAAGCTTTCTTCATGTCTGAAAATGCAGAGAGCAATAATAGTCATAGCATCTCAACATGAGCGAAGTCACAGAAGAGAATGGAACTAATTGAGCCTAAATGCAACTTCTTATATTCATATTTAATATCGCAATGGAACTCGTATTATTAACGTTTCGAGTTTAGAAGTTCTTAATATAAGCAAAGATAAGTAAATATGTTTCTCACTACATATAATAAGGAAGGTTTCATCACCTCTCAAGGTTTTTTTGCTATCTCAACCACGAATATTAAAAAATCTAATTTTATTTTAAAAAATATATACTGCAGACATGAATATTTCGAAGGCAATGAGATGGCAAAAATAAGTGAATATATATTCATTCTAAGCATATAAATATTAACATACAAATATAACATTACAACAATTATCATTGATATTCTAAGCATATAAATATTTTATATGCTTAGAATGTCAAATAACCACATTATGCAGTTCTAAGAGATAATGACTTAAACAAATTAAACGATGCTTGGATAAATCATCAAATGACTATAAAATATTGCCGACACGCAGAAGTTCCTTGATTTTTTTATTTCTCGTACTGTGTACATTGGGCACCCAAGTTCAGTGTGCAAAATGATTTTCGGAAGATTATACTGGTGTTTCTTTTACCTTGTTTTTGTGGTAAACTGGTTCGCGCGAACCGTGAAGAATTATCTAAGGGCAGTGTGGTTAGCGTTCAAATTACCGGGTCCTCGGGCTTTACCTCTTTTAGGAAATGTGTTGATCATTAGGAATACGAATGGTGAGGCGTGAAACTGATTGGTAAATGTCTACTCAAACACAATCTGTTCCAGCTTTAGTGGACATTGCCAATAACATATCACAGAGATACGCTCCTTTGTGTCGCACTTGGATGTTCTTTGTTCCCATCATCATAGTCTACGAACCAGACCATATCAAATCAATTCTGAGCAATACTACAATGTCTGACAAGAACTTTTTTTACTCAATTATGCATACTTTTATCGGAGATGGGCTCATCACAAGTACAGGTTAGTTACTTTTTGGAAAATTGGAAAAATCTACCGTTGAGTCAATTTATAGGTCATAAATGGAAGAGGCAACGAAAGATGATCCAGCCGCTGTTTCAGAACAATTTTCTTAAACGCTACTTGGAAGTGTTTACCGAAATTTCAGAATCTATGATTAAAGAATTGTCCAATGGGCCGGAAACGATAAACATAACAAAAGCGGTCAACGCGGCAATTTTAAACATACTGCACAGTAAGTAATAAAAGTATTCTTATTGATATTTGTGGTAATTAGACCATATGCGGTTTAGAAACGGTCCTAGGAGTGAATATAACTTCGGAAGATGAAACTCCCTTCAGAAGGTGGTTTTTTTAAGAATTAAAATAACTCCTAAGCGTAATAATGTAGGGATTTTTTAGAGGGGAGTTGTTCATTCTCAAACGAGTGCTGAGGCCTTGGCTGCTGTTCGACTCGGTTTTTAAACGATCTGAAATGTCCGAAAAGGAATGCAAGCAGTTCAACGATTTGAGCAGCTATGTTACGCAGGTAAGAGCTTGAAGAAAAAAAAATGCACAACCTACAGTACTAAAAACTTAGGTAATTGAAAAAAGAATTGTCGAAGAAAGGACCAACGTGATAAAGAATACCTGCCTTCTGGACCAACTGCTCGAACTTGTAGAAAACCAAAAACTGCGTCAAGAAGATGTCCTCAACGAGGCTGTGACATTTATGCTGGCTGTAAGTGAGTAATGCTCGTATTTATAGTCGCAACTTGAGCACGAGCACGTGCTTAATCAAAAATGATTGACGTTTGCCATGTTGATGATTGATGTTTGAATTTTGAAAACTCGAGAAACATATAAAAGAAGACAAAAATAATAAGTACTGTCTTTGCTTTATGTTAAGGCAAATTTTAAAATTTTACTTATTGAACAAAACTTTGAATCAGATGACATGACATAAAAAATTCAAGTACATTTTGAAAAGTTATTCTGAAACGTGTGGATATAATATTATACCATTCTCGAACGCAGATTTCATTATTTACCCTCAAGATTAAGTGTACCTACGCTAAGCGTCTCGTTGAATAACATAATCTCATTAGTGAAGTATTTTCCCCTCGGGTTGTATTATAATATAAAACACTTTCCTATGCGAAACTTCTAAAACAAAGGAAATTTTGTAAAATGACACATATACTAGTTTTTTTTGTTTTGTCGTATGCTATAGCAAACATCAAATCTGGCCGCAGCCTCAATATCTCACTACTGTCCACTAGCTTGATATAGACAGACAGACAAGACAGACAGGCATAAATGAGGGAATTTAAAAAGGCAGAGCAGACTTGCACACAAACAGACAGACAGATAGACCTAGACCTAGTAGACCTAGACCTAGATCTAGTAGACCTACACCCAAACTCAGACCCAAACCTAATACCTACCACGTATATTCAATTTGATGCCTGAATAATACCTACAACATACTGTCTATTCCTTGCAGTCCTTGATGTCCAAAAGTCCATGTATATTAAATGGAGACTAAATGTCAAAGTCAGACTTGAGCCTTACTCGGAGCTAATAAGTCACGACTATGAATACGGGCATAAATAGTTGCCGCAAGAACAATTTAATATTTTATACAGGAAGGTTTTCTTTCAGGGCCAAGACTCTGTGGGAGCAACTGTGGCATTTGCACTATTTCAGTTAGCCAAGCATCCGGATATCCAGGAAAAGGTCCATCAGGAAATCGAAGAGATTTGCTACGGAGATGTAGCGACCATGAGTCAGCTCGAACAGATGGTCTACTTGGAGCAGTGCATAAAAGAGACTTTAAGGTTGCTACCCAGCATTCCCCTAATTGCTAGAGTGCTAACTACCGATGTTAAATTAGGTATAATTACGTAAAGAACATTGAGTTTTTTTTTGCCTAAACCTTTTACAATCTAGGCCAACACACAATTCCGTGTGGTACCAATATTTTCATATCTCCGTTTGCCACGCACCGGTTGCCTGAATACTTCCCGGAACCAGAAAAGTTTAATCCCGATAGATTTGGACCAGAAAACATCAAGAAGATGCATTCGTTCAGCTTCTTGCCTTTCAGTTTGGGGCCAAGGAATTGTATAGGTAAGAGCGAACAGATTGTTAGTAACATTGAGATATAAATAGGAAGAGGTTTACGGGTATAGGACTGAATAAAACCAGCCCTGAAGAAAATTATAATAGACAATCGAAACGTCGGCAATTTTTTAACGAGAGCTGGTTTTATTCAGTCCTATACCCGTAAACCTGTTCCTATTCATTGGCGACAAGGACGTTAACCACACATATTGAGATATAAGTTAGATATTTGGTAGGCTTTCTCTAATTCGTGAAACTTGCAATGATTTGACATGAATTTAATTACTGTGTCTTTCTAATTTCTGATCTAAAAATCAATTATCAAGTCTTCATTGATACTAAAATCATGCTTTCTGGTTTGTATTCCTCCAACAAAATTTAAGTTCTACCCCAATTTGTGTTTCAGGTTACAAGTTTGCCTATCTACAAATGAAGAGCCTTATAGCCTCCATCGTCAGGAATTTCAAAATCGGCATTAAAAATGGAAGAGAGGACTTGTCGTTATCTTACAGGGTGACTCTGAGGGCCAAAGGTGGAATTTGGCTGAGTTTGAGTCCCAGAAAAAAACGATATGTTGACTAAAGGGTTCTATCGATATAGGTACCACTGAATTTCGCAATATTTTCTTCTGTTATGAGTAGCAGGGTGTCTACTGACTAGATCAAACGAAAAAAAAATGTGGATGAACCATATTTAGTAACGGAAAATCATTTTTTCTATAAATGTATTAATTCTATACTTCTGTTTGGCGTCCTGCTGAACTAGGCAACTTTCAATACCTTCATATTGTTCGTTACGCTCGGTCGTGGCGATGAAAGCAATGTTGCCAGTTGCCATCCCTATCAGAGTTGAGACCTACACCCAAATTCAGACCCAAACCTAATACCTACCACGTATATTCAATTTGATGCCTGAATAATACCTACAACATACTGTCTATTCCTTGCAGTCCTTGATGTCCAAAAGTCCATGTATATTAAATGGAGACTAAATGTCAAAGTCAGACTTGAGGCTTACTCGGAGCTAATAAGTCACAAGGGGCCCTCACGTAAAGGGACCTCACGTATGAAGGAGGCTTTATAGACCTTATTTCTAGTCTATTATCCGTTCAAGTTAGATTTGTTTAGTTTAGGTTCGTTTAGGTTAGATATGGTTAATTTTGGTTAGTTTAGTTTAGTTCAGGTTAGTTTTGGTTAGTTTAGGTCAGTTTAGGTTAGTTCAGGATAGTTCAGGTTAGTTTAGGTTAGATCAGGTTTGCTCAGTTCTGTTATTTCTTTATTTTCTTATTTTACGTTACATTTTCCTTGTAAATAAAGGCATTTATTTTTTAAACATTTAATTTTGCGCAACGATCGGCAACGCTGTATATGGCGAATGATGGAGGGAAGAGTTTTACCATATTAAAGTGTGATGAATTGGATGTTTTGTGAATAATTTTTTGATGTTAAATATGGTTCATCCACATTTTTTTTCTTTTGATCTACTCAATAGACACCCTGCTACTCACAACAGAAGAAAATATTGCGAAATTCAGTGGTACCTATATCGATATAGACCCGTGTTCGAACACTTTTATCTGTTTGTCGAATCCTCAGATATTTTTCAGCGTTTTCGGGTGGCTGCTCTAAACCGCTCCGAAAGTATTCTTATCCTTACATTCTTAATGAAAAACAAAGAAATGCGATACTCTCAGAGCGCTCTAGAGCCGCCACCCGAAAGCGCTGTTAGAGATACAAAATTATTATTCAGAATGTTATTTCTCTGATTATTTAAAAAGAGTTTTCGTACTTTACCTGCTGTACACAGACATGCACAAGACATCACATTTTTCTTGCTTTTTATTCCTAAAAAAATACAATAAACCACCGAACCTCTGTTTTAGGAGCTCATCTAATGATTGCTGTCGAATTTGATGAACAAAACAACCATCCAAAAGCACACAGAACATAAAAAAAACTAAATATTATATTAATAACACGAAAATATGAATTCAAATTATAGAAGCTATTTGCCATACAAAACTTAAAATTATTGACATTGACATTGACAGAATGACGTTGCGATGAAGCGCATTAAGAGGCAACAAGGCTAAAACAACATGGCGACCAAGTTAGGCATCAAGTTGAATAGTGTTAGTGTTGAATTGAGTAGTTGCTTTGCTTTTTATTTTTATTTTAAGTGTAGAAAGTTGTAAGTTTGTAATTATACTTAGTAGTTGCACGCTCTAAGACACATTTGATGTATGTTATTTTTTGTTTTGATGAACGAAAAGGGTGTAACAAGAGAAAATTCTAACACTGGTTGTAATGCAAAAAGTGATGGGTAGAGAAATGAGTGTTGTACCTTTTGGAAACATGGAAACAATCTATTCTGCGACGTATGGCCATGTCCGCGTCTACTTCTACTATTAAGTCTCCTCAATCCGGGCATCTCGAAATGTTGGTAACTGCTTCGTTTATGAGTGTTGTAGTTCTACCGTCACAATATAGGTGCCGTCTTCATGTGTTTAGCATCTAAATCGACATAAGAGATATTCATTTGAATTAAAAAAAAGCATTAATAGTAAAGAAAAAAATAAAATGGAGGCAGAGCTAGTTCATTACATCTGGAGAGACCCTGTTGTTTTATAGTAGGTACGAAAGAGTAGGTACCTTTTTAGCAGTAGGTACGAAAGAAATACGGCGCACTTCCGGCGAATTGACGCCGCCTGACATCTTGCGTGAAATAATTCGAAATCATGATTAACCAATTTAGGTTCTTTGACGATAAAATTACGTCATGGGTACCTTAAAAATGGCGGACTTCCGGCCAATACTAATACTAATAGGGAAATATCGGCATTTGTTGGTTCTGTCCATATCTCTTAGATCATTATGGGCAGAGGCTTTGAATAGGAAGACAGTGGAATCCGCGCGCGCAATGGGGTTCTTGCACAGATTTTTGATAAAAAATATATTTTTGTGTATATCTCGGTTGTCCCCAATTAGAAGAGGCCATATACAAAATTTGGATCATCAAAACTCAACAATAAAGAAGAAAATTGAAAATAAAAATTTAAAAAAATTTGAAATTTAAGAGGCGATTAAAAACGATTTTGATTGGTTTGACGTCATTACCCAGCAATATATTGCCAGATTTATGGGTCTAACGCCTTAGAAAAGGTAAACCATAGGAAGTAGGATACGACGCCGACGTCTGTTACCAGCTTGCTCCAATCTGTCAAGTGTGAAAATGCCAGTGACGTAGCATTGGTTTTGTAGCACATAAGAAAATATTTTATTAAAAATAATAATGGAACTAAATTACTATTTGTAACATTAGTAATATTATACGTAATATTATTAGCAAACATCGACTTACTATTAAATAAATAAAATGAGTTGTGCTCAAAAACTGCTCAAAAATTTAAATAAAAAAACTGTCTACAAGTTACAGGATTAGAAAAATATTGCCAAATTAGCATTATTGACCTCATTGCGGTATATACTAAATCATATTTCGAAGATTTGGATGTAAAATAACTGGTTTTAGAGTTATTTGAAATAATTTAATTGTTGCTGAAAAACGCCATTATCTGTTTACCTGTGAAACGTAACTCCAGGCTCCTTTCTATAGCCGCTGCTTTTACAACCGTAATCTGCACATCCCACCATTGTAAACAACATAATTATTTATAATATTAAAGTCTTGCAAAATGCAATTTATTGCAGAAAAACACATGCCAACGAAATGTTTGGTTTTCGCCTTAGATATGGCGTGTCATCATTTTTGGTAACAACTGTCAATATAACGGAGAATAGCGCGAGTGGATTCCATTAGTTTACATATTCTGAGGCTAACGGCGTGGATGCCCAGCGTATCATCTGTTAATTGTATTAGAATTGTACTGTTATCGAACAATTCCATTTTGACTACTAAAATAACAAAGAGTTTACCAAACTTCAAACTCCGAAAGCAAAGAGATAAATCTGAAACAATTCATACGATAGTGCAGTGTAATTACTGAATTTTAATAAACTTATAGCTGTTGAAGTTGTTCAGATTTACGAACACGCTCAGAATACACGCAGTAGGCTTTTGTTTCAAATTTTACCATCATTTGTAATAAGTACGAGAGAGATAGACAGCTAGCGTTACTGTTCTCATCGGCAATCACCCAACCAGAAACAAATCTGTGCTTTATAACTGGCAACATGGCTCTTTGCCTTGTCACAGTCGAACGTTAATAAATATTTTTAAACAAAGATTTTGCACTGTTTTTCTGCTTTTAAAAGCACAAAATCAGTTACTATTTAGTTACGTATATTAGTTACGTACTCTTATTACTTCATTACCCCACTATCTTTCCCTTTCTACTTCTTTATTTGTATGGCGCTTTGAACAAAGACAATTATACGCGCGTTTCTTGTACAATTTTTATTTGACAAACGTCAAAGCAAGTATATTTTTTACAGTTAAACAGTTAAATTTAAAACGATATTTAGGCAACATCGTCCGGGGGTGCGTTTCTACGTCACAACTCACCGATTTCGTCAGAGGCGTTTTGGCGGGAATTTGAATTCCTTCGCTGTTTTTATGGCATTTTTTAGCTTTTTAGCTAATCAGCTAATGACTAGCTAATGACGGAGAATGGGGTGCAAGAACCCCATTCTCCGCTACATTGGCAGCTGTTACCAAAAATGATGAGACGCCATGTTTAAGACGAAAACTAAAAGTTCCATTGGCTATGTGTTTTTTTGTCTTGCAAAATTGCATTTTTCAAGACTTTAATATTATAAATAATTGTGTTGTTTACAATGGTGGGATGTGCAGCTTACGGTTGTAAAAGCAGCGGCTATAGAAAGAAGCCTAGAGTTACGTTTCACAGGTAAACAGATAATGGCGAATTTCAGCAACAATTAAATTATCTCAAACTTAGAAAAGGTAAACCAGAGGAAGTAGGATACGACGCCGGCGTCTGTTACCAGTTTGTTCCAATCTGTCAAGTGTGAAAATGCCAGTGACGGAGCATTGGTATTGTATCACATAAGAAGATATTTTATTAAAAATAATAATGGAACTAAATTACTACTTGTAACATTAGTAATATTATACGTAATATTATTAGCAAACATCGACGTACTATTAAATAAATAAATATAATTGTGAATTAATAGTCGTTGATAACCCTGGGATTACATCTCCTGCGCCACTGGAAAAACTGCTCAAAAATGTAAATAAAAATCTGTCTACAAGTTACAGGATTAGAAAAATATTTCCCAAAATAGCATTATTGACTTCACAGCGGTATATATTAAATCATATTTCGAAGATTTGGATGTAAAATAACTGGTTTTAGAGTTATTTGAAATAATTTACTTGTTGCTGAAAAAACGCCATTATCTGTTTACCTGTGAAACGTAACTCCAGGCTCCTTTCTATAGCCGCTGCTTTTACAACCGTAATCTGCACATCCCACCATTGTAAAGAATGCAATTATTTATAATATTAAAGTCCTGCAAAATGCAATTTATTGCAGAAAAACACATAGCCAACGAAATGTTTTGTTTTTCGCCTTAGACATGGCGTCTCATCATTTTTGGTAACAGCTGTCACTATAGCGGAGAATTGCGCGAGTGCATTCCATTAGTTTACATATTCTGAGATCTCAAATAACTCTAAAACCAGTTATTTTACATCCAAATGTTCGAAATATGATTTAGTAGGTATACACTGCAGTGAAGTCAATAATGCTATTTTGGGAAATATTTTTCTAATCCTGTAACTTGTAGACAGTTTTTTTATTTAAATTTTAGAGCAGAGTCGATGTTTGCTAATAATATCACGTATAATATTACTAATGTTACAAATAGTGATTTAATTTAATTATTATTTTTAATAAAATATTTTCTTATGTACTACAATACCAATCCTTCACCGGCATTTTCCCACTCGACAGATTGGAGCAAACTGGTAACAGACGCCGGCGTTGTATCCTACTTCCTATGTCTACCTATTCTAAGGGCACAGAACTATCTCCTATATGGATCCATCTGTTCCAATCTACGTCATATAAAACAAATCATAACAACTCGCTGTTGCCATAATTACACCTGAGATAACTGTAAGATATATTAATGTATTCACAGCTTAGCCTTATGAGAAACAATTAGAAGGTACTCGGGTACGACTTGTGTGAGTGATCGAGATAAATGAGCCCATTTATCTCGCACTAAATAGCATGTCCATCTAAGAGCAGACGTGGATGAGGAAACTTGTGCCGCATTCTTTTTGCGTTTGTAACTATACCCATCATGAGAACGTCAACGTTATCAGCGGCTCGAACGGAGCGGGTGGCGGTAACTTGCAAGTCAAACAAAAGGGGAATGTCGCCCTTTGCCACAATTACAAGCTCGCGACATGTGTAAGGCCGTGTAATTGTAATCCCCGTAAAAGGATCAAATCCTTTTCGCACATCTGTTGGGTGCGCGGTTTTCCCGATCGCCCCTGTATTATGCATAATTTTCGGATTTGTCTCTACATTCGAGGCCTCAATTGGTCTTGAATTATACCAGCGGCGTAGGTACCCGCTGCTGGGAACCTGAATTGCGATTAATATTTATGGTTCATTAAAAAAGCGGCTCTTTTAGATCGGGGCCTGGGCGTTACCTAGTAGTTTTTATGGATATGCTGCGGGCCAGCCCTTGCATGTTTATATTGAGAGAATTCAATAAGGTTTTGGAAAATATAGCGACTCAATGCCTTTTTTTATGTCTTCTAAAACAACAGCTTCAGGGTAACAATTTGAAAACTTGATCTTAGAAAATACTCTAAATATTTACATTAATAAAACGTCCTAATTTTAGACCTTGTGCGCCATATTGAATTTTGTGGCAACTGATATTGACAAGAATGGCAGGTTGCCGCGTCGTGAAGCAAGAGAGAACAGCGCAGCTAAAACAACATGGTGACCAACTTAGGCGTCAAATCGACTTTTACTTTCAGCATAAAATAAAAAGTAGCTACTTAGTAATTAGCTTGGATTTGAGGAACCCTTCCTAACCCAAATATTGAAAAGGATATGTTGTTATTTTATAGCTTATTGTAAAGCGCACAAGTGATTCTTGCTCATAATAGTCATGGTACTGTACAGCAATCCCAACATGGGGACTCTCCGTCAAAATTTATATGTAACTATCACAAATTACGTGTTGCAGCACGGCAACTAAACTTTATTCAATTGGATCAAAGACATAAAAGGACGAAGCTTTCTTCTAGGGCTGCGTCAGCAATTACGCAGCACAAACACTGCCAATTCCTGGAGCGGTAATTGAATTGAAGGAACCGGGTGCAGTGGAAGGCGGGCAGGAATCGGCCGGTCGTCCGGTGCGATGAAGTGTGAAAAGGGAACTCGCAGGAGCGTTTGTCCTTTGTAACTTCGTTTTCAGGACGAGTGCACGGCCCGTCGCAGGATAATCCACTTACCGGGGGCAGTTAGGGGGGTTTCGGGATTTCTGGGAACTTTTTTTATGACTCGCAGTAGACAGACTTTATGGTAAGATTTTTGCGCAAAATGTTGAGCAAAAAATGATCCAATATTTATCGATTTAAATAGAACCTTACACACACATTTTATATAGTGCATAGACAAGAATATATTTTCTTAGTAATAGTGAGCCATTTGTCAATTAACGTGTCTCACAAAGTGTCCCGAAAACTAAAGAAAAATTATAGAGTCATTTCGGTAGTTTTAAAATTAAATTTTCAGTTCGGCGCTCAGACTAAATATAATAAACAGACTAAACATTTCAATCATAAAAGGCTTGTGTAAACACGGTCAGTTATTTTACATAAACACCAATGAGTGTGATAAAGAAAGATAGACTAACGTGATAGCTATAAGGCAACACCGCATCATTCGCAGATTTGCATGTTTACTTACTTGTGGAATGATGATGTTGGGTTCATATAATCAAGTTTTTTACACACTTGGCATTGTCGAACCATTATAATGCCTTGGAACAACCACAAAAACCACTACACTATGAATAAAGTTTAATAAACCCTCTAAATTTAATAAAAAAACGCAGGTAAATATTCTGATAACGCAGTTGTGTGAAGATAGCGCCCAGGGCGCCAGCGCTTCCTAGCGCTCATTCAATTCCCCTCCCCCCCCCACCACCATGTTTAAAACACATGACATTCGTCAATGTTGCCAAGTTATTAGTTTGG
The DNA here is from genome assembly GCA_951812265.1 of Taphrorychus bicolor. Lineage (NCBI taxonomy): Eukaryota > Metazoa > Arthropoda > Insecta > Coleoptera > Curculionidae > Taphrorychus > Taphrorychus bicolor. Next base: position 41,256,232 of record OX638300.1, on the reverse strand, counting down.
AAGGTTTACCGCAGATTTGTGTTATATAGGTATTAAAATTTTATCAATATTAATAATAATAGTTATTGAAGGGCATAACTTTTAATTTCAATAATACGGGTGTTCATTAGAGAAAGTCATCAAGTTGGCTATGATTTTTTTGCAGAAAGGGTCTTTTGTCATTTTATGTTTTGCTTTCATATTTCACAGCCAACCTAATGACTATTTTGTATTAAAACTCATATAAAAACACAAAACATATTGTTGTTACCTACAAGTCTTTATATACTTCTGGACACTTTCCCACTGTTTGAACCAAACTAGATCTTGTGACACAACGAAAGTTTAGAGGTTAGATAGAAGAGGCGATTCCAAATACAGGAGTTCAATCAAAATTTTCAGAAAATATGGAGGGAGGCCCAAAACACCCCCAACCCTTAAAAACTATTTTTTACCACTGCGAGAAAACTAGATCTTGTGACACAACGAAAGTTTAGAGGTTAGATAGAAGAGGCGATTCTAAATATAGCAGTTCAATCAAAATTTTCTGAAAATATGGAGGGAGGCCCAAAACACCCCCAACCCTTAAAAACTATTTTTTACCACTGCGAGAAAACTAGATCTTGTGACACAACGAAAGTTTAGAGGTTAGATAGAAGAGGCGATTCCAAATACAGCAGTTCAATCAAAATTTTCTGAAAATATGGAGGGAGGCCCAAAACACCCCCAACCCTTAAAAACTATTTTTTACCACTGCGAGAAAACTAGATCTTGTGACACACCGAAAGTTTAGAGGTTAGATAGAAGAGGCGATTCCAAATACAGGAGTTCAATCAAAATTTTCAGAAAATATGGAGGGAGGCCCAAAACTCCTGTATTTGGAATCGCTTCTTCTATCTAACGTCTAAACTTTCGTTGTGTCACAAGATCCAGTTTTCTTGCAGTGGTAAAAAATTAATTTTAAGGGTTGGGAGTGTTTTGGGCCTCCCTCCATATTTTCTGAAAATGTTGATTGAACTGCTGTATTTGGAATCGCCTCTTCTATCTAACCTCTAAACTTTCGTGGTGTCACAAGATCTAGTTTGGTTCAAACAGTGGAAAAGTGTCTAAAGGTATATAAGGACTTGTAGGTAACAACAATATGTTTTGTGTTTTTATATGAGTTTTAATAAAAAATAGTCATTAGGTTGGCTGTGAAATATGAAAGCAAAACATAAAATGACAAAAGACCCTTTCTGCAAAAAAATCATAGCCAACTTGATGACTTTCTCTAATGAACACCCGTATTATTGAAATTAAAAGTTATGCCCTTCAATAACTATTATTATTAATATTGATAAAATTTTAATACCTATATAACACAAATCTGCGGTAAACCTTCCAAACTAATAACTTGGCAACATTGACCGAATGTCATGTGTTTTAAACATGGTGGTGGGGGGGGAGGGGAATTGAATGAGCGCTAGGAAGCGCTGGCGCCCTGGGCGCTAACTTCACACAAGTTGATAACGCCGCTGCAACGCCGTAACGAACTGCCGCAGTCTGATTTATCGTATTGAACTGGTACTGGAACTATGTCTCTCTCTGTCACACAAGAGTATCAGCGGTAGTTGAAGCAACGCAGATAGCGAGGCCGATCTTCACGGATTAGCTTGTAATGTTTAATCACTCACAATGTCATTCTATTACTCGTTTGTGACGTATTTACGATTATCGTAAAATTGGAATTCGGGGTCTCCAGATTGAGCAAAATTAATATCTAAATAACCACATTAACATTGTTATTTCTATTATTAATTGGAAACTGTGTTAGAATTACTCTTACATTTTCTAAGAAAACGTCTTCTAATATTTTTTCCTTATAAATTTGTAAAGTAGGCTGCTTGTTAAAGGTTTGACAACTAAGCCGACACAGCGGTCCAACTTAATTACTTGTACAATCAGCCAGCCTACGATTGGTTTGACAATGTTTGACCAGCCTCAATAGTAAATAATTGGGTCTATTTATTATATTTAGTCTGAGGTTCGGCGTTTCACTTTGCGGACTATTAAAAAAAAATAATAAAAAATCTTGGTTTACTAGGGCATTAAGGGTACCCTCAAATAATATGAGATTTCTGCATGGGGTTAGAAAGCACTGCCGAATAAGCGAAGCTTTTAGAACTTATTATGACAGGTTTAGACGGACATATAGAAAAGTGCTTAAGGCAGCCAAGATTCTTCATTGCAGTGGTAGGATTTATGCTGCACCTAATAAGCAGAGAGACATGCTGAGCTCCTTCCTGAGGTAATATCGGACGAACTGTGCTTGCGAACTTGTCTGCTTTCAGGGTGGGAGATTCCTTCTGTTTCCTGTGGACCCACTGTTTCCTGTTTCCTGTGGACCCAAGGATGTCGAAATCGATTTTCCATCAAATAAAAAACAAATGCGCAGCGGGATGGGACGAAATATCAATTAGAGTGTTTGAGCAACTGCCTGAGAAGGCACTGTCTTCTATGTCTGAGGCAATAAACGCCCCCTTTCTGGGAGGGAGGTTTCCTACCTTTTTGAAGTCTGCAGGGATGCTACCAATTTATAAAACAGGTGATAAGGAGCTCCCATCTAACTACAGGCCCATTTCTCTTCTGCCAACTTTGAGCAAGATTATCGAGAGGCTCATCAAGACAAAGATGAATGCTTTCCTTAGCAAGCATGCGGTGTTCTCTCCTACTCAATTCGGCTTTAGGGAGGCTCTTGCAACTGGTAATGCCATTGTTTGCTGTGCTGGAGAAGCTATATATTGGTATGAATCAGGGTGAGGTGACATCTGCTGTTTTTTGCGACCTCACCAAAGCCTTTGATTGTGTTTCTCAGGAAACTCTGCTGGTAAAGCTTGAGATGTATGGTTTTACAGGCCCTGTGCTGGATTGGTTCAGATCTTATTTGGTGGATCGGTCGCAGGTAGTGAGGTTTGGAGGTCATACATCGGTTAGAGAGATGCTTGGGGCCGGGGTGCTACAGGGTTCTGTCCTTGGCCCCATTGTCGTTTCTGTTGTATGTGAATGATTTGCCGACTATCATAAAGGAAGGAAAATGTGTGTCCGTTGCGGATAACATAGCAGTGGTATGGAGACATGGGGACTCTGCGACACTCCAGGCAATGGTGAATATAGACCTGGAAGCGGTAAGATTGTGATGTGCTTCAAATTCTTTGAATTTTAATATAACAAAGACCAATATTTTGATCTTTGGATGTAGTGTGAATGCTTCCACTGGGGGTGGTGCAGTTAAGAACCTGAAGGCGACTAAGTATCTGGGGCTGGTGGTGAACGACCGACTTAGGTTTGACTTACACACCTCTCATTTGAGATCAACGCTCGCGTGATAGGGAGAGGCTGGGCTTACTGTGGCTCGAAATGTGTATTTTGCACTATTCGAGTCTATGGAGCAACTGTTCTGCCTCGATAATTATGGCCCAATTTAGGCTCCAAAAGCGCGAGTACCTTAACTAAGAGCTCAATTATTTATACCTCAAAAAAATATTTTATTTGTTGCCTATGGGTCTGAGATGTATTGCGAACTTAAATACTGTTGCGAACTCGGGGTTCAATAATTCCAGTGTAACGATTTAATACGAAAACACTATTTATTAACTCCACAAATACACACGACTACTAAATAACTCACTACTTAACACTTTATAGCCTTCTATTATCGCTTCGTAACTTTAGCTTACTTATAGCTCGATTAAAATACGACTATCCCCTAACCGCCGCTCTATGCGCCTTTTATATACAATCCTAAAATTACAGAAAAACCTAGAAAGTTCTTTATAAGAATTCTTGAATAATCTCACATATAAAAAAAAACCGTTGTAAACAACTGCCTTCTAGATTAAGCCAGACGAGCAATAAATCACTCGTGTCAGCCATGCCGCAGCGCGGATAGGTCGCGAAGCTCCACCAACCAACACGCTCCCATGCGTTGCCCCGCCTCCCATGCGGCGTTGCTGCGATCGTAACATTGCCCTCCTCCTAAGTCTGTTCGTCCCGAACAGATAGAGTTCCATGGTATCGTGCTAATCGATCCAAATGAACGACCTTCATCTTTGACCTAGGGGTCCGCTGGATCCTATACACCACATCATTAATCTTCTTTATAATTGTATAAGGTCCTTCCCAATTTTGGCTAAGTTTGGGCGACTTCCCCACCTTTCGCCTCGGATTGTATAGCCACACCAAATCACCATCCTGGAAGCCGCGGGAGTTAGCTAGTAAGTCATATCTTGCTTTGGCTCGATCACTGGATATCCGCAGTTTATTCCTGACTTGCTCATGAACATTGTTCAGCCTCTCCTTAAGCTCCGCCACAAAATTCTCAGAGCTGAGCGACTCTTTTTCTGGTGTTCCATACATCAAATCCGCAGGAAGCCTCATTTCCCTTCCGAACATCACTTTCGCCGGAGTATAACCAGTGGCTTCATGCGTAGAGCCTCGATATGCCATCAACATGAGAGGTAGATGTTGGTCCCAATCACGCTGATGATCTGCCACCATTTTAGACAGGTAATGTTCCATGGTCCGATTAAATCTCTCTACCATCCCATCCGACTGTGGATGCAAAGGAGTTGTCCTGGTCTTGCGAATTCCGAGAAGTTCCATGACCTTCTGGAAAACAGCCGATTCAAAATTTCGGCCCTGATCAGAATGAAGTTCGAGAGGGACTCCAAATCTGCAGAACATTTCATTTACTAGCACCGTTGCCACAGTCGTTGCTTCTTGATTAGGCAGGGCGTATGCTTCAGGCCATTTAGTGAAGTAATCCATGGCGACCAAGATGTATTTATTGCCAGACTCAGTCTGAGGAAACGGCCCCGCGACATCAATTGCTACCCTCTCGAATGGAGCACCCACAGTGTACTGTACCATTCGGCCCCGTGATCTTGTTCGAGGTCCTTTTGTGGCACAACAAACTTCACACTTGCGGCACCAAGATTCGACGTCTTCATGATAGTTCACCCAATAGAACCGCTCTTTAATTTTGGCCAAGGTTTTATTGACCCCAAAATGACCTCCACTGGTTCCGTCGTGCATTTCCTGTAGTACGTCCGATTTTCTGCTACCAGGAACAACCAACTGACTGACTACGGTCTTGCCATCCGGACTCTCCCACGCTCTCTTCAGTAATCCATTTTCTATTTTAAGAGAGTGCCACTGGGCCCATAGCGCCTTCAGGTTTGGACTTTTACCAGCAATTTCTTGCCATTCTGGTCTCTTGTCGTCAGTCTTTGCAGAGAGGATGGGTCCAATATCTGGATCATTCATTTGTTCTTCTCGAAGGGTCTGTGTGGTCCAGCCATCGTTTATTTCCACCGACGTTCTCCGTACAGAAGGAAGTCCCTCACGCTGCTCAGTTCTTTGACAATGCCGACAATCTTCTTTACATGGCCGTCTAGACAATGCATCGGCATTTCCGTGAGACCTTCCTGGTCGATGTTCAATTTGGAAATCGTACTGCTGCAGGCGCTCTATCCATCTGGCTATTTGACCTTCAGAGTTTTTCATCTGTAATAACCATTTCAAGGCTCCATGGTCAGTTCTAATCAGGAACCTTTTTCCATATAAGTAGCGATGGTAATGTTCGACTGCTTTAACGATGGCCAACAGCTCCTTTCTAGTGACGCAATAGTTTCTTTCTGGCTTACTTAAAGTCTTACTGTAGTATTCAATGACCTTCTCTTGCCCGTTTTGTCTTTGAGAGAGTACTGCACCTAGACCACAGTTACTTGCATCCGTGTCCAAAATAAAGAGTCCGTCCTTTATAGGGTAAGCCAAGATAGGACTAGAACAGAGGGCAGCTTTAAGCCTTGCAAACGCCTGACTGCATTCGTGGTTCCACAAGAACGGTGTTTTCTTTTCCGTTAATTTGTGCAGCGGTTTTGCGATGTCGGCAAATCCCTCTACAAATCTCCTGTAGTAAGTACATAGTCCCAAAAAGCTCCTTACTTCGTGTTTGTCTCGGGGAACTGGCCAATCTTTAATGGCAGATATTTTACTATGGCTAGTTTTAATGCCTTGTTCTGAGATAGTATGCCCCAAGTACTCGACTTGCTTCTGGAACAGGCTGCATTTCTTGTAGTTTAACTTCAGGTGAGCATTCCGTAACTTGTTGAAGATTTCTCTTAAATTCTTCAAGTGCTCGTCGAAATCACGTCCCATGACAATTATGTCATCTAAGTATACCAGGCAAGTTTTCCAAGTCAGCCCCCTCAAGACAAGTTCCATTAGTCGCTCGAAAGTTGATGGAGCATTGCACAATCCAAAAGGCATAACAGTGAATTGGTATAGTCCAGAACCAGTAGAAAATGCAGTCTTTTCTTTGTCTTCGGGAGCAATCTTTACTTGCCAGTACCCACTTTTTAAATCGAGAGTGGAAAACCACTTTGATCCCGATAAAGTTGCTAAGGTGTCGTCTATACGTGGCAATGGGTAGCTGTCTTTCTTGGTTACATCATTAAGTTTCCTGTAGTCAACACAGAACCGCGTTGAACCATCTTTCTTCTTTTTGTTCGTTATAACGTCGCTCCTGTAATTGATCACGTTTTTCCAGCTCTTCCTTCTGCTCTTTATAACGTTTTTCCTGCTCTTCTTTTTGTTCTTTATAACGGCGCTCCTGAATTTGATCACGTTTTTCCTGTTCTTCCCTTTGTTGTTGCATAAGGGACAGCAGGGCGGCAAGTTGATCCTCCATCGCTTGATGCTGGCTTCTAGTCACTGGCATAAACAGGTAATGTCCGGCAATGAAGCACTCACTTACAGTAATATCACGTTCAGTAATATTGGTCCTCAAATTCCCACTGGAATCGCACTTCTGACACCAATTGTTGCGAACTCGGGGTTCAATAATTCCAGTGTAACGATTTAATACGAAAACACTATTTATTAACTCCACAAATACACACGACTACTAAATAACTCACTACTTAACACTTTATAGCCTTCTATTATCGCTTCGTAACTTTAGCTTACTTATAGCTCGATTAAAATACGACTATCCCCTAACCGCCGCTCTATGCGCCTTTTATATACAATCCTAAAATTACAGAAAAACCTAGAAAGTTCTTTATAAGAATTCTTGAATAATCTCACATATAAAAAAAAACCGTTGTAAACAACTGCCTTCTAGATTAAGCCAGACGAGCAATAAATCACTCGTGTCAGCCATGCCGCAGCGCGGATAGGTCGCGAAGCTCCACCAACCAACACGCTCCCATGCGTTGCCCCGCCTCCCATGCGGCGTTGCTGCGATCGTAACAATACTTTTAAACGCAAATTAAGAAGTCTCTTGTTAGATAGATAAATTTATTCGCTTGATGAATTCCTGTCGCAGAGGTGTGATTAGAAGCATAGCTTGCCCTCTGGCTGTTCTCACATTATTTGATACAGTTAGTAAGTAAGCCGTTTGTATGTTTATTAGCACTTAATTGTGTATGATATGGTTAGGTCTGTTAAGTGTGTGGTGTGACTTTTAGTCGCATTTCTGATACTTGTGACTAGTGTCGCATTGAACTGATTTTTTATAAATTTGCTTTGTCAACAAGTCTTGTATGCTTATGGCAATAAAGCGTGAATTGAATTGAATTGAAGTTCCAGTTTTAGTTAGTTGAGAGAAAAAAAAAGCATAAAACATTTCCAACAAATCTTCAACTATTCTTTGGTGAAAATCGTTCGGTCGATCGACCGGTGATAAACAATTTTGACTACTGTAAACTTACGAATAAGACTCCTTTTATTTTAGTTTTCAAATTTATTCAGTTGTTGATAACTAAGCAATTTTAAAAATCTTACTCTAGGAACAAACCATTGAGATTAGAATCCAATTTTGAATAAATCGTCGGAATAGTTTTTGCAAGAAATAATCAAACTATCGAGTTAAAGCCACCTTGCGACAATTGGAAATTTAAAATAAGCGTCCTCTGTTGTGCACTTCCAAACTAAAATCAGTAATTTGTAGAAGACTGGTGTACGCAGTCGCAATCTCGCTCTGCACTGATAGTACAAAGATAGTTTTGTAATTTTTTTGTTGATAATCGAAGTTCCGCCGACAGCAGCAGCTGAGTGCCAGCGCAAAACCGCTGAGTATTAAAAAGAGTCAGCGGATGATTGTCGAGTGAACGCAGTGCTTTGTCAACTGACAGTACTGACACTGTCAGATTTAATTTAAATTTAAATTGTTGCTAGGGCGACGTCACATACAGCGGAATTTGGTTAAAAGCAGAAAGGAGCGTAATTTGACAGTTGAATTTAAACCAATCAGATAACAACTAAAATAGGAAGTGACATGTGGAATGGCGTTATTGACATGTGTAATGACTTTATTGACATGTCTAATGACGTTATTGACATTTCTGTTCCGTTCCGTTCCGCTCATATTTTAGCAGAATTACTAGATGGTGATTTAAATTTTATTTTAATAAATGGCGCATTAGATAATTTGGTACAACCAAAAAATGTAGTAAAACCCGAACGTGCGAAGAGAACTAGAAGTACAGCCTATTATGAAAATGATGTACCTAACTATAGTCAGGATGATTTTTATAACCATTTCTGGATGTGACAAATTTTTCAAGTAGCAAACCCGTATTTACACTATTTACCTTCGTTCGTCCAAAGTATCAGTTTTGCCTATTCTCACTGTCCATTTTGATGTGGGACTGCGGACCCAACTTCCCAAGTGCAACAAATGAAATTATACTATTAACTTATTTTAGTATTTAAGGAAAGTTTATTTCAAAGTACTCTCTCCAAATGCATAGGGATAAACAAAAACGGAAAACCAACTATAACCTCAAATTCTCGAAGCAAACAAAAGCAAACGCTGAGATTATTGCGCTTAGTAAATCAACCATCCGCTGACATTAAGCGGCTGGAAAGCGTATCGGCTGAACGCGTCCGCTTACTAAACGTCTAAGCTGCTGCCTTCGGCGGAACGTACCCGTTTTTGTCGCATTTAAAGATGTATGGAGACCCTTTCCTGTTTTACAGTTGTGGCCCCCTTTTTAGCAGTGGAAACCTTTAAACAGCCGCCGGAACTGTGTCTCGGTGAGATCATGATGTCTTACGTCAATTTATTGCAAAACAGTTGTCACTGACACTATTTTAATTATTTCTTATTTCCAATCCAATCGAATATCGAACTTATATTAATCTCCTAGGTGGAGCGCTAGGGTTCCTAGACCTTAGTTGACCTAGCTCCAAGGTTTTCTAAAACTACATCCAACTTAACAAAAATTAAAAGCAATCGACACAATCATTTAAATTCGGAATATCCGGTCCGGCTTTAAGTTGCTATGACGCTTGCATGACGAGCGCTGACAACAACATTACGTCAAAGGACTTAAACGGCCAAAAAACGGGTCCATTTTTAGGAAAATATCGGCATTTGTTGGCTCTGTCTATATTTTCTAGGTCATTGGTCAGAGAATCAAATGATTTGATGTAAGAAGTCAAGTGACGTCAATTCAAGCGCATATCGCCGCCATTTTTAAGGTTCATTCGGTTAAAAAGGGAGGCCAAAACTGGAAAACAGGACGATCTCTCCAGGGGGTATTATACTAGCTGGTTGGCTGAAAAATCACGCCGTATTTTTTGGAACCTTCTCTGCTGAAAAGTCATTCGAAATGTCATTCGAAAATAAAAAAAAAGGTTTAAAAATTGCTATATTTTTATAATTAGCAAAGTCTAACAAAATAAGTCATCTTAAATAATTCCCTGAATTTCTGCGAAATCATTGCATTAGCACATATAATTTGCAAAAAAAAATTAATTTATTGTCACAATTGGAAATTTAAAATAAACGCCCTCTTGTGTGTAGTTTCCAAAGCAATACTAGTTGTTTGTAGGAGGCTTGTGAAGCAGTCCGCCATTTTTAAGGTACTTAAGACGTAATTTCCTCGTCAGAGCACGTTAATTGGCGAATCACGATTTAAAAATATTAAACGTAAGATGTCAGGTTACGTCATTTCCAGCCGATATCGCAGCCATTTTTAAGGTACCAACTGCTAAAAAGGGACAAAAACTACATATCAACAGGGTCTCTCCAGATATAGAGAATCAGTCAGGCCAGGGAGAAACCAGACCTCAGCGGCAGCACAAAACCGAGACAGTTCCTTCAGTGAATGAACAGCAAGGGCAAAATGAAGCAAAACTCGATAAGAACAAAAGTGCAAGTGAAAGTGAGTGATTCAAATGTGTGAGGCGTTAATTCAATAAAGAGATATAAGCAAACAGTTAAGGTACGTTAATTATTAAAATTAAGAAGGTCACTAATGTAAAAAATGACCATAACAAATTTACTACCTAGTTGGCCATACTGAATTTTAGAATTTGACAAGAATGACGATATTGAAGTGTCAAGGCGACGTCACACACAGCGGAATTTGGTTAAAAGCGGAACGGAGCGTAATTTGACAGTTGAATTTAAACCAATCAGATAAAAGCTAAAATAGGAATTGACATGTGTAATGACGTTCCTGACATTTCTGCTCCGTTCCGCGCCGTTTCGTTCCGCTGAATGTGACGGCGGCCTCAGTGTAGACAAGGAGCTTAGTGGCGACGAGACTAAACATGGCGCCTAACTTATGCCCGATCGCACCAAGGAAAATTTAAGTATACTTAAGGTTAAGTGGCGCATAAACAACCCTTAACTTTAAGTAGGAATTGTTCGCATGTGCAAGCTGGAAAGAAACTCAAACTGTCAAACAAACATTACAACTCAATCTAAAAAAAGGAAATAATTTTTATTGTTTTGCAGTTTTGCACTTCGGCTATCATTTCATTTTGTGTTCACATATATCACATACTGGTGAAGACTCATCATACTGGTGAAGACTGCTCTGGTCTCCTTTTCAGAAATGGCAATGATCGCACTTGTGAGGCTTTAACCATCACAATCAAAAACACTTTTAAACTTCTTGGATAGTAACGCACCTCTAGCAGAACTCTTGCAGCCATAAATGTTACAAATAAATGGCTTAATCTGTTTATAAATGGCCTTAATATGGAATTTCTGGCTCTTTGTCTTAAAAAGAATTCCAAACACTTGGCGCATTGTTTAACCTTGGCCCATGGACGTAACTAGCATCATATTGTCTTCAAACAACAACAAGACCACTTCAGTAATACTACCTCTTCAGGGGATTTGTGCAGGATCTCTTGGTCTCTGAGCTGGGCGAGTTTATTTTATCTGTGCAATTTTAATGCTCCGGTTGACAAATGCCAAAATGATTATTATAGGTTCTATTATTAGTGAAAATGAAAAATCCCTAGAATTCGTCGGGGAGATACAATATTGCCAAATTTATCCGACACTTGCTTAAGATTTTATTTAAAAGGAATGGTGCAATACAGTTTGACATAAGTGTCACTTAACTTTTATGCGGCCCTTACCTATTCGGAGCTTAAGGTAATATTGGTGAGAACGGGCATTAGACACTCAATTAAGTGGGTATGCTTTTCTTTTTCGCAGCATCCCAAGTATTTAGTTTTAAATTATTATAGTAGGTATACATTATTAATATCTTTTTTAACGTTTGACTCTCAGTGTCGTTGTGTGAGTGTACTGCAAATGGCGCAGATCAATTGGACCGTGTTATGCATCACTAGACTAAGCGCCAAAATCGTGTTTAAGGAGATATTACTTCCATCCAGCCGCTAATTAAATAACCTACGTGTAAAAAAATCAACAAAGCACAGATACCTATTTATATACCAGTATTTCAATTATGAATTATACGCCAAACCGCTTAAGCGGTTAGATAAATTTTACAAAAGCAAACCAAGCGCCTATTGGCGGTTAAGGTCATAAAATCGTAAACACTTAATTTAGCATAACCCGACCAAACGACAACAAAAGGCTCTTGGTCGCTTGAGGTAATATTGCCATGTGGAATGACTTGCTTCTTGTTATAGACGATTCCAAGATTACGTCGTTTGACATATGTTTGCCCCACAATGTCACTGTCAAACGAAACTTGAAAATCGATCTTTATCATCATGTTTCAGTTTTGATTTAAGATATTTTTAACTACAAGTATCCCCTAAAGTCTCTAAGCGGCCTAATCATCATCTGAAGTGTTGCTTTGAATTATGCCCTTATTGGAAACGTCTTATTCTTGTAATGTCGTTTATGTTCAAATGCGTACTGAATGAGATAATTGAAATACCGTTTCATTCTTTCGATTTCCCGATCTGCCTGGTTAGTGAACACTGGACATGGAAATGGAAATGCTTGGGTTTGAATTTCAAGACTTAAAGGAAGCAAAAATGACTTAGCAAGAGACGTATTACCTGATATTTCATAACTGGTAAGTTCAACAGTAATTATTCTTAAAAAGCATTTAGATAGGTATATGTGCAGGTATACTGGAGCATACCTACTTATTTATGTTTAAAATTGTAGGAAAACCTGCATTGCCCTGAAAGGCAAACCCAGGCTGGTTGTTCAGCTAGAATTTCGGTTCTTGAAAGAAATTTTAGAGAAGCTAAGTGTGATCCAAACACAGGTATGATTTGTAAATAGAGTTTAGGTAATAAGTGTATTCCTATGTTGTTTCTTTTAGGCAAAGGAAGTTTTATACAATAATTTTAAGAGCCTCCAGTCAAAAGTTGTGTCAACAAAGACAAATACATACTTTGATAATGAGGTAGTTTAATTTTAGTTTAAACTTAAACACACAAAATCTGATATTAACAATGAGCATTTTAGAAATAATTAGTTAACCAAAATCATGCCTTTCTACAGGCCCTCCAAAAAGTTGTAGGTATGTAATTGGTTCTGATCCATACAGTATTGTTTGTTTATAGTTTTACATTGTAAGAATGTCTAGCCACTTTTAAACATACTATCATATATATTATAGATATTTATACTAAAATAGTTTAAACATTTTATTTACTTTTAAACATACTACTATTTCGTTACATATTATCCTTTTATAAAAGTCCTGCTGAACTTGCCATTTAAATACTTATCTTCTAAATTCATCTTTAGTCCAACTACGTACAAGACATGTATATATTTTTTTCATCATAAGAAAGTTCTGCGGACTTTTAAACATATTAAAATATTTTAAACATACTATCTGCTTTTAAACATACCACTATTTTTGTTTAAAGGTGGTAGAAAATGATGTACTATTAAGCCAAACATCTTGGACTTTATTGTCTTTATTGAGTATTTTTACATGACGTTTTGAGCAGTGGAATCTCTGCTCATTTTCAAGTGAGGTTGGAATCTTTGCTTGTTTCAGTTTCACTTGAAAACGAGCAGATTTTCCACTGCTCGAAATGTGTAAAAAAACTCAATATAGACAATGGAAGTCCAAGATGTTTCCATAGCACTATTTTAGTACATACTGTCCTTTTATAAAAGTCCTGTTAAACTTACCATTTAAATACTTCTCTAAATCTGTCATTAGACCAACCACGTAGAATCCTTTTACAAGACTTTCATGTCTTATTTCATATTTCATGTCTTACAATCAAGAATTTGGTACATTGGCTGGAATAAAAGCTAGAAAAATATTTTATAATGTTTCAAGGAGGAGCTTCAATTGTTGTTGTCAAAGGTTGTAGCTAGCTAAGTGTGGCTTGGTGCTGGTTAAATTATAAACACTACCAAGTGGGGTTTTATAATGCCATTTTGGAGATTCCGATCCGATTCTCTCTGAAATTAGGACAGGGTGACAAAGTTGTAAAAAGTACACAAATTGTTTTTGGATATTAGGCAGGTAGGTATTAAAAAATAATATAATTATAGAAGATAATATTATAATATAATATTATAGTATAGAAAATAATATACATTAAGTATATTATTTTCAATGTAAAATTATATGATACACAACATGTTTTTATATGCAGTTCTGAGCATGTCAATAAAAGTGATATTAAGTAACAATTAATACAACCCTAACAATACTGCAAATTTACACTAATAATATTAAATACAATAAACAGGTAGAGTATAATAGGTAAATACAAGTCATTCACTTATTTTCGTCATCTCATTATCTTTGAAATCCTAATTTTTTTAAAAACCTAAATATCTCCTTTCAGCACATGTTGAGAAAATACAATAAAAATGTCAAAGTCTAATTTCCAATGCTTACTTGATGTCAATAACAAGTGAATGACTTACATGTAACAGTAGGAGTTCAACAGAAAAGTTCAGAAAGAAGTTCTCAAGTTGGGTATGAATTTTTGATCCAAAAAAGTTGGAGTAATAAAAGCATTTAGATAAAATGAATTTCACTGGAGTTGTCACCCCACTATTTTCTTTCAACAACTCAAAGAAAGAGATCTCTCACATTAAAATACAAGTGAAAATAATTTGCATTTTGCATTCATGCACTTTCCTATATCTGGAATTACCTATGTACTTTTATGGCAGTCATGTTAATTTATTCTGCCTCCTTTGCAACAAAATGTCTGCACTTGACTAACATATGTACATTTTTTTACTTGGTGAGAAAATCCTTGATTCACAGCCAACTTGATTCTGTTAAGCCACAACCTTGCCAATGAGGCTTATTGTGTCAGTAAATTGATATCTTGTCTTATCACATGTTCACACAGCACCTAAAACGAGAGGTAAATCAATTCATAAATTATGTTCAAATTCATTCCACTAAGTGTCAAGTAAAATTTCCTTGAATTTCACTAAATATTATTAAATTCAATTAAATTTCACTAAATATTCTATGTGCCCACAATAAAACTCACCAGTAATTATACCTCTGGGGTAAATGACCCTCTGGGGTAAATTTTGAGGAAATCTATTAAAAAATTTAATTTATGTCACCATAAATTCTTCTGAATACCTACAACTAAATCTGCAAAATGTGTACACCCAGTGATTCTAAACCTAACATAGTCTTGATAAGCACCTTTAATAAGAACTTTACTTTAATGAGATTTCTGATGGAATCGAAAAGTTATGTGGTTATGCTAATGCCCAGTTTTATAAAGTCAAGTTGTCCTGCCCTAAGTATGTACAAAATATAAGGAGAAAACACAGCTGACAATTGGTTGAATTTCTGCCTGTATGGTTAAACTCAATTTGGTTAATTTTGTGACAAAAAAACAGCAGGCCCTAAATTGATATATGAGAATTCAGAAACATATAGCTATTCACACCATTTGATGAATATGCTAGTCTTGAAGTTAAGACTGTAGGAAAAACTATAAAAAAACCGCATAAGCTATAACTTTGGCTAAAGCAGTAGCTTGTTTAAATTGATCTTACCTTACTTAAAATTACATAAGCATCGTTGGTGACTTGTTTTGCATGGATTGAAAGAACTGCACCAGATTCACACAGTATAAAAGCTTGTGGACTTTTATATGCTTTCAACTGCTGCTTAGTACCTACGTATAATAACTGTGCTTTAAAATAAGATAGTCTGCAAGATCCAGTAAGGTCACATTTGGCAAATCACAAATTGGGAAACTCAAATCTTGTGGCGAAAGGGAGTAAGGATCAATATTGTTTATAATTTCCACTTTCTGGTCATAAAGATACTTGACATCACCAGTAAGCTTGAAGTAATATTCACTTCTAAACATTTTCGGCACAAAAATTAGAAATAAACGACTTTTTCAATAAGTTTCAATGTTCAAACCAACAAAATTGATGTTATTCAAACGTTTACACATCCAAATTAATAAACCGGCGGCGGGGTTGCCATTTTCCCTATTTTTTTATACTTAAATTTATTAATGTTGTTTTAAAATCGGTAAGAGGAAAAATAATGTGAAAAAATGTAAATAACAACAGAAAAATATTCTTCTAATAAAAGATTTCTCACCCCAAAAGTACCAACAACATGTGAATTGTCATGATCCTTGTGGATCATTTCCGTATAAACACGGAAAGTTTCGTATGTTTGACTACATGGTTTGTTTGACCCACAATAAAGTATGGCGGACCTAATCAAAAACAGCTGTTCTGGAATCGTCTACTATTTTAAGATCTGTCAGTGATTGACGTTTGTAGTGCTTTAGAGATCTCCTTTTAAACATATTCATGCAAAAATGATGTCTAGGACTGCATTAATATTAAGGCGTGCTTCGGAAGAAAATAAGAAGGTAAGTACTTATCCAGCTATTTTAATTAAATAACAAAAAAAATCTTTATTGTTAATACTAGGAATCATTGCAGGACGTTTCCTTTGAAGAATCTATGCAGACTAAGACAGAGTTACAACCCGTACTTGTGGAGTCTGATATTGATAATCAACATGTAGAAGTTGGCGAATATACAAATATTGAAGTATGACAGTATTATGAAAAACTAAAATTTTTAACCGGTCAGTAATTTCTTTTTATTTTTGTTTCTAGGAAACATTTCAGGACGTTTTCGTTAAAGAACCCGTACCGACAACGCAAGTATTATGGAATTAGATCGGCCCTTACGAGAAATTAATGCTACAATACTAGCGTTTGATGGAGATGAAATAGAAAACTTCAAAGAAAAGAACACAAGGAATCAGATACAGGGAAAGATGCTGAAGGTACAAAACAACGGAAAATATCAAGAACGTCCAAGCAGAAGTAGAAAAAGAAAGTTTGCCAGTCAGAACAGACACATTCGAAACAACATACTATACACAAAGAGGAGAAAAAAAAATAAAAAAGAATTTCGCCAATATTTGTGCAAATGAGACTGTCTGGCAAAGGTTGGTCTTGGCAGAACCAAGGAAGAATACGAAAAATTTTACAAAGTCAGTTCTCATGATGCCCAGAGGGCACTAATTTGCGCAATGGTCCGTGAGTGTCCATCTGTAAACCAAAACCTGTAAGGAATTCAAATCAAAGGATATATTCCAGAGAATATATTATACAAACTTAATGACACAGTAGTATGCAAACTATTTTTCTTGCAAACCCTGAGAATTTCAAGTGCAAAAGTAGGCAGTGCTTTGAAAGCTAAAAAAAGCCCGGAAGAGGTTAAAGATTTAAGAGGAATAGGAGGTGAAAAAAAAAATCCGATATTCGGCTGCAAGAAATAGTAAAGCACATTGAAAGATTCCCGAAATATGGATCGCATTATGCACGAGAAAGTTACTCATTATACTAACGGTCCGATACTTCATTGCTTATTATGTACGGTTTATACAAACAAGAAGTAATATCTCCAGTGTCATATTCAAAGTATAAAAACATATTTTTAACGCACTTCAACTTAAAGAGAAAACCACTAAAAAAGACACATGCAATTTGTGTGACAAATTACTTATATTGATAAATTCTAGTTCAACAGCTGATGAACAAAATCAATATAAAACTGAGAAAGATAATCATATATATTCAGCTGAAGAAGCAAGAAAAACTCTCAACGAAGACAGAAAGAAGGCAGAAGATGATGAACAGCTTGAGGTGTTATGCTTTGACATGGAGAAAACCCTTCCACTTCCACGGATACCCACGAATGTAATTTTTTACAAGCGTCAACTTTGGTTATACAATTTGGGTATACATACAGTCAAGAGAAACAAAGGCCATTGCTATGTATGGTTAGAGGGTGGGGCCGGTAGAGGGGCTCAGGAAGTTGGCTCCTGTCTCCGTAAGCATGTCGTAGGAGATATGGATATGATAACGTGTAAACACTTAATATTGTGGTCGTACAGTTGTGGTTTTGTCACCAAAACCGAAATATTAAGGTAGTGTTAATGTTTGTTTGATGTTCATCCTTCACTTGAAAGAATTACTTTACGCTTCTTAACATCTGGACATAGCTTTTTGCCAAATAATGCGGATATTGGCGATATTGAATGTGCTTTAAAACTCCAATAAAGAATATATTCGCCGGAAGACTACATCAATGTAATGACTATGTGCAGGAAAAAGAATCACTGGTCGTTCATAATATGGAGAAAGAGCATTTCTTTAGTACTGCCAAGTACAGCCAAAGAGAAATCAATAGTAAACAGGAAGGTAGATGTTTCCAATAATAAAATTAATTAGCTGAAGTTTAAAGAAATCGAAGTAAGAAAAAAAGAGAAGCTCGAGAGAGAAATTTAGAAAAAACTCGTGGAAGACCATCGTCGTCTGAAAAGAAAAAGAATTTTGTCCATGACCACTTAATAATATACTGATATTCAGCTTGTTGACAAAAGTTAAATAGGGCTTATATAGCGTCAGAGGGATATATGAATTGAAACAGCGGGAATAATATCATTATTCCCGCTCGCCATTTAAATTATCTATGTTGCCTTGGCAACTAGTAGGAGTAGACAACATTGCAATATGAAACGCCGCAGCGTAAAAAATGTACTGGTGGCACCGGTTTTGCCGTCAAACGCGAGTGTCACTTTGACATTTCAATTATTTTCTTTACACTACCTATAAGATTTTATAATTTGTATTTATTAGACAATGGCCGCGGACAAAGTATAGTATTAAACTCGCTCTTTATGGCCATTATTCCCACGGGAGACTTGCGCCCCTCGCCTGCGGCTCGTGACGCAAACGTCCCCCTAAGGGAATAATCTTCTTCTTAAGGTGCCGTATCCATTAATGAATGTTGGCGACTATTCTGGCATACTCGCTACGATCTTGTGCGATTCTAAAAAGTGCGTGGGCATCGAGGTTTGTCCAGTCTCTTATGTTCTTCAGCCACGAAAATTTCTTTCTCCCGATGCCTCTCCTTCCTTCGATTTTTCCCTCCATAATCAACTGGAGGAACTGGTACTTGGAATTTCTGAATATATGACCGAGGTATGCGGCCTTTCTTCTTTTTACTGTCTGCAGCAGTTCTCTTTCTATACCCATTCTGTTTAGTACTTCCTCGTTCGTTGCGTGTTCCGTCCACGGAATCTTCAACATTCTTCTCAGCACCCACATTTCAAACGCCTCTAGTCGGTTCATGACATTGGCCTTTATTGTCCATGTCTCTACTCCGTACAACAGTACAGAGTAAATGTAGCATTTTACAAAACGGTACCGTAATGCCAAATTAAGGCTGTTGTTGCTGAGAAGTGCTCTCATATTCATAAATGTTACCCTGGCTTGTTCAATTCTGCTTCGTATCTCTACGTCTGGGTCCAAGTCTTCAGTTAACCAGCTTCCCAGATATCTAAATTTTGATACTTGTTGGATTTTCTTACCGTTCACTGTGATGTTCAGGTTCACATTTGATGTTCTGCTAACCATCATCACCTTCGTTTTGTCTATGTTAATTCTTAGGCCGAGTCGTTCACCTTCGGTAGATATCTTTATGATGAGACGTTGTAGTGCTTCCTGGCTATCCGCTATTATAACTGTGTCGTCAGCATAGCGTAAGTTGTTAACGACCTGTCCGTTAATCTTAATGCCGTCCTCTGTATCTGTCAAGGCTCTTTCGAAGATTGCTTCAGAGTATAGGTTAAAAAGTAGGGGGAACAGAACGCAACCCTGTCTCACCCATCTCTCTATCGGGAATTTCTGTGTAGTTTCATTGCCCACTTTCACCGATGCTGTTTGATTTGCGTACAGGGTCTTTATGAAACGTGCATCGTTATTATCTATCCTCTTGTCTTGAAGCATTTTGATTAACTCAGCGTGTTTGACACAGTCGAACGCCTTTTGATAATCTATGAAACACATGAATACGTCCTTTTGCTGATCTCTGCATTTCTGAAGTAATACGGTCAAGCTGTAGAGTGCTTCTCGTGTGCCAAACCCTTGTCTGAACCCAAACTGGGTAGGACTAATATCCATTTCGCATCTGTTATAAATTCTTGTATGGACTATCTTTAGGAAAAGCTTCAAGACCTGGCTCAGTAAGCTGATCATTCGGTACTGGTCACTATGGTTTGCATTTGGCTTCTTTGGGATCGGAACAAAAATCGACTGGAGCCAGTCCTGCGGTATTTCACCCGTCTCATATATGTTGTTAAATATTTCTGTCAAGGAGTCTAGGTTTTCATCATTTAGCAGCTTTATTATCTCTATATAAACTTCGTCTGGTCCCACTGCCTTTCCTTGCTTGCTTTGTTTAATTGCCTTGAGGACTTCTGATTTTAGTATCTTTGGGGAGGGTTCACCTTCATAGTCTTCTGCGAAATTTCTTTTGTTTTTCTCCGCATATAGTTGCTGTGTGTATTCCTTCCAATGGAGAAGAAGGTCCTTGGGATCGGAGATGATTCGGTTGTCCTTCACAATATTGTTCATGTTACAAGACTTTTTTCGGCCTGTAACTTCCTTCACTAATTTATGTGTGTTAAAGTGGTCATGTCTCTCCTCCAGTTCTTCTATTTCTGAGCATTTTTCTTGCATCCATTGTTCCTTGGATCCTTTGGATTCTACGGATCTCTTTTCGTATTTCCTTGTTGATTTTCTTATACTCAGTCACGTCCCTGTTTTTAAATGGTCTTCGTTTCTCCATAAGTGCTAATATTTCCTCAGTCATCCATTTCTTCCTTTTGTTGATTGGAGGGCCTATTTCGTTGTTTGTGACAGTTACTATGGCCTTCCTAAAGCTGTTCCAGGTGTCTTCTACGCTGCCTGGGCTTTGGTTCAGTGACGAGGTTCCGGCGATTGCCTCGTTTACTTTCTGTTTAATTTTTGTTTGTACTTCAGGTTTCTTTAAGTTGCTTATGTCGATTTTCTTGGTTGTTCTACTCTTAATTTTCTTTAGTTTTATTTTTAGTTTTCCCAGTACAGGGTTATGGTCAGACCCTATATCAGTCCCAGGGTAGATTCTGACTCCATGTAGGCCATTCTTATATCTTTGACTGATCAGTATGAAGTCTATCTGGTTTCTTATAGGGTGTTCGTTCATATGCTGAGGTGATTGCCAGGTGTAGAGTCTTCTTGGTGGCAGTTTGAACCACGTGTTTGCAATAACTAGTTTTTCTTCCTGGCAGAACTGAATTAGCATGTCTCCCCTATCATTGCGGTCTCCCAGCCCAAAGTCACCCACTATATCCTCAACACGACCTTGTCCAATCTTGGCGTTGAAGTCACCCATAATTATTAGTCCTTCGTTTTTCTTGACAACACGCATTGCGTGTTGTCAAGGGAATAATGGCTTACATAAAAAGCTCGTTTATTAATATACTATTATTAAATATAAGAAACGCGAACCAAAAGCACACATGCATGGACCATTGAAATTGCGTGCAAATGGAATGATCTAAACAATTTTGTCGATCAACTAAAATACAGATTAAAAACAAAAAAAATGTTACAAATTTTCATTAAGTTTGCATGCTTTAAAAAGAAAAACTAAAAACTAGCAGTTCAAAACAAAGACTTCTGCAAGTTCAAAACAATCATTCTGTAATATTCTGAAACACTGTGGAATAATTTAGAGAAACATATTGTACTTCCATTGTCTTTATGGAGTTTTTACACCTTGCTCGTTTTCAAGTGGAACTTATAAAGATTCCACTGCTCGAAACGTCGTGTAAAAACTCAATAAAAACAATGGAAGTCCAAGATGTTTCGCTTAAGAGTAAATCAATGTCTACCACCTTTAAACAAACACTGTTATTAATATCTTTTATTATATAATTATTTAATATACTTGCAGATTTGAAATCCTTAATGAACCTTATCCTAAATGATGCAAAACGGTTTTACAAAAAGTTGGTGGGTGATCCAAACGTTGAAGAGGACGTAGATGGATACAACGGGAAGCTTGAGTTTGATCTGGAAAACGATGGATAGGCCAAACTTAAAAGGAATGATTTTTAGTGCTTCTGAATGCATTTTTAACAAAAATGATTCTACAGTCGAGTAGTATATATAATAATCAATAAGTTACTTAATAATATAAAATAATTAAATTACTTGGGCCAAAAATAAATTGTCTTTTACTGAATCTGCCATTAATAATTTTGCATAAATAACTTAAAAGACATTTTTGATCACTAGTCAGCTTTTGCAAATTCCTTAAAATGCTTAATCTGAAAAAGCAATACCCGACCAAGAGCCATTTTTGGGTTACTGAACAAAACTAACATTTCAAAACTTAAAATGTTTACGAAAATCGATAATTCATAATCATTTCACTATACCACAGAGAGACAAATGCAAATACACGATATACTGAATTTAGAGGTAGACATAAAAACAAATCCATTTTTCTGAGAAACACAAATTTGGCGCTTAGTCGAATGATGTATAACGTGGTCCAATTAGCATGGCAGACCACTCCCTTAAAACTAGTATAACGAACTAATTATAGCATCATTAGTCTAGAACATTCCAATGGTCATCCATCACAAATGCAGATTATGAAAAAAATTAATGTTTTCATTGAATGATCTACAGTTATAATCACATAACTGTTAACTTTCTAGTACTCTTAAAATTCTATAGAATACGTATACACTTTTTATGTTCTCTAAAAGATGCTTTGTGGGCATCTAGAGGTCGAGGATCCGATTGAAGAAAACTCAGTAAAGTTTATTCGTTCCTTCGAATTATGTCGTTTTCATAAAAAAAAATCTTAAAACTGCAGATATTCGGATTACGGTTACGCTTACGCGTAACTACAGTAATTCTTTTTTCATTTTTTGCTACAGTTTTCGCCCCTCATAATCGCACATTTTGCCCTTAGGATTAAGCCGCCTAACCTTCGACAAATAGATACCATAGTGGTAATGACATTATGGTTTGGTTCTTAACATGAGATCCCAAATGCCCCATGAGTAAAAAAAAGGATTGTTTCATTGCGAGAAATGCGACCGTTGAATATATCAATCTTCATCCCTTAGCTACGGTCAATCGTTTAGCAGTTATATACCTCCGTGACGAAACCACACCCGTAGATTAGGCAAACTAGAGGGCATCCCCCTTAATAAAAATAAACGATCTATCACACGTTTAATCTTTGTGAGTTCCTCTGTATTTCCATTAGGCTCACTCTGTGCACGTACATAGAGTAAGATTTGATTAATTCAATATTATAGTGGAACAACTGATTCTCGATTTCTGGCCCGTTTCCATGACAACGGGACATCGTCTCGACGCCCAACAGGAGGACCGGGACAGGGCATTGGGGGGGAGGGAGGGCGAACAACTACTGTTCGACGAAGGGATTGGATCCCCAAAGCTTTTCCCCAATGTATAGTATAAGGGGGGCGTTCTAAAAGGCACCCTGCATGGAAAACTTGCTCATAATCAAACACTCATGTAAGTACACTGAAACACTAAATAGATAAAGTGATTTTTTCTTCACCAACCAATTTTTCTATTACAAAAATATTTGAACAATACTTCTGTTAAAAGGAAAAAAGCGGTATTTTATTGCCCCCGGTATATATGCTCTGTGAAGGTTGAGTTTTGCAATCAGGCCCGGAAACAGGGGATCAAATGTGCCGGGAACGGCAATCAAATAATATGCAGGCAAATTCGGTGTTTTCGGTTTTAAAGGGGGAAAGTTTATAATTGCCGGAGAGAATTTCAAGAGGTTCCGGTTTAGGACAGGAATTATTGAGGATGGCAACGTCGTGTCAAGGGGAAGTCACACAAATATGTACCAATCTTTAGTGGTAATAGATAAATAGGAAAAATCATGTCTGCTGGTTCGAAATTAATTGAGATTTTAAGGCCTCGAACGCGTCGGGTCTTCAGAGAGAAAATTAACATTTTAACGAACTTCCATCCTCGGCAATCTATTCAAATAAACGTATCGGGTCTTAATAGGCTGTTAAACAAACATGGGAAATGTGTGGAAGAAATATGAGTAATTTTGACTTTTTAATCAAAAGGCCAATGGCTTTTATTTAGGAGATACTGGTTAGAGAATGATATATTTCAAATGAGATTTTTCCCTGCCTAGACCAAAGCTGTTACACAGAACTGAAAAAAGGTCAAACATCTGCTATTCAATATTTAGTTGGGCTAACAATTTTAGTAACAATAAAGAGAAGGAGATAATAAGAGTTTGGCGTAAATAGGAGGCGAGTTGGGAGGCAACGAAACAAAAAAAAGAAGGGAAAGCTCTGAGGGGATGAGGAGTAATTGGACGTGAATTTTAAAAAGAGCTAACCGACAAAAGACCGGAACTCGTCGACCGGAAAAACTGATCAGCAATTTAAATGTAGACCACTCATTTTCCGAATTTCCAACGAAGGGAAATCTTCTTTATTTTTTTCGTCCTCCATTCTCTACACGGCAAAACATAGCAAAGTGACTGGACCGCGCCCTTTGCGGCCAGAAGGGGAAAACTTTAAGATATGTAATAATTTAATTACATTCGTAATCCGCCCCCCCGGTAATCACATAACCATATCAATTGATGCCTAATAACATCCTTCGTCGCTATTGCGAGATAATCACCCAAAGGGGGTGCTCTGTGCAGGACTGCACTGGACTCGAGAAGTCTTTGGTTTTTCTTTTTGAGGTTTAAAGGATATATTTGTCCCAAAAACTCCAACAAAAGATACAAAACTGTTTTTCAAGGTTTGGAATGGCAACACAAATACGTCGAAGTTAATTGTAGTATAGGTAAACTTAAGAGCAGTGCTGTCATAATTACTAAAGTCCGGTAGTCCGGGTCCGGACCTGCCCAAACCACCGATCGGCAATTGTCGACGCATTGTCCCCGAGAGGGCGCGCAAATTACACCCTCTTTGCGTGCGTCGCGGGGTCGCAGGAGGCCGTCCGTGTTGTGACAGTCTTGATTCCTGTAATTTGCTTATCGGGACCCTATTCAGGACCCCGGGCACCGTTTGTTGCAGCCGGACACGCGGGAATCATCCCTAGTTTTTTTTGCGCTCTAATAGGCAATCAGGGATGAATACTAAAAAGGAAACACGCGCACAAATTCGATACATCGACGATAACGTTCTGATTGGAAGCTTTCTTTGCGTGCAGCTGATGATCGCAAGATTTAACTTTGTGGTTTGTGGTGTGCCCCTACCCGATAAATGCAGTAAAATTTATGTATACAGAAATAAACAAACTTTTTTTTCACCTTCTTATTGTCAAAGGTAGCAGAAGAGTTTATCAAAAGCAACTCCTCAGGATTGACTTGTTATTTAAAGAAATATTATTTACTTTGTTCACATTACTCAAGTTCACATCCCACTTGAGGTTTAAATAGATTTAAAACACTTTTTGCCTTACGCAGAGTTTAAATTTGAGATGTAAAAAGGGTCTTAAAGGTACTGGTCAAACCAGGACTTCCTACCTTCATGATAGCCCTGTCGTGCTTCTTTCTAGGGATGTAGCGTAGCGTTACAGTTGTGATTTCCAATGCGTAGGTAAAGTGTCTTTCCTTACATAGTTCATCCCTATTATCATATATAGCTTGAAAATGTCTTAATAAACACCATCAGGTATTTTGTAGGGACGTTCTTCTTTGGCCATCACTGTGTATATATAGTCTTAATATCCATTCTGCAATAATAAGAGAAATATGAACTAGAATTAAGGGACTGAAAAGCGAGAGGCCTTCAGGCCTACGCACGAACAGAGGGCGATGGTCATCATCGGCGAGTCCTTCATTTCCATTCTTATTACAATGTAAATAAGATCGGGAAAATAAATCACGGCAAAAACCAATAAAACATGAAACAGGTAGTTATATAGCTTTCAGCGCGCTGTTGCCCCGTTTTTATAAGTCGGACTGATTTATAGGGGAACGCGTTACGCCCATTTCTATTAATAAGTTTTTACGGAATTCATTCTTCTGGCGCCAGATATCGTCACTCTCTCGATCTGATTAAGAACATTAATTGAAGAATACAAAAAAAATTAATCCCGTTATAAGACCTTTAAAAACATTCGTGATCTATATACCTACAAGGCAACGTGAGCTGAGACACAAATAAAGCAAATGTAGCATGCAGTAGAATGCTATACAGTGGTGGATAGCACCGGGCGAAAACACAGACCGAATAATTAGAAATAAGGTTGACTACACCTTGTTAACAAAAGATTCCGAAATAGCATAAAATCAGTGAAAACATATCCTGGGGCGGACGTCGGAAGTGACCACAGCCCCATAGTAATGAACATGTATGTGAGTTAAAGAGGAGACAGTCCCAAGCAGAAAACACCAGCTTAAATAAGATGCTTTGAGCGAGTCGGACAAAGACAATGAAGGATTCACTTTGATAAAAACAAAAAAGCGAAACAAACAGAGATGGCACGAGCTAAGAAAAAGAAACCAGATGCAGGGAAACCGAACAGGCGAACTTGAGTTTGAGGCAAATTCAAACGAGGGTAAAAAAGCATGGATCTTCCTCAAGAAATTGCCAGAACATGTAACTGAAGAAAAAATCACAAGCCACATAACAAAACATGGAAAAATTGCAACGGACAAAATAAGCGTCAAACAATGTGTTCCTAAAATACAAAGAGGGAGCAAAAAGTTCTTTATGGTCGGTGTTGCCTATGAATATAAGGAAGTGATTGATAATCCAGATTTCTGGCCCAATGGTGTAACCTTCCAAAGATTCCACTTTGGGCTAGGCCGAAATTTTTTAGATTATTCCAAAACACCACCAATACAAACGGAAACAGCATAGAACAACATCTTAAGGAAAACAGCAAGAATACTGGCAAGATGAGAAATGTCTCAAAAAACAATGTACAGCACCTGTGTGCACCAACCATCCTACACTGGAATGTTCAAAGCCTTAATAATAAGACACAGGAAGTCGCGGTTGCCCTTTCTGAAGTTGACCCGGATATCTTCTGCGTTACGGAACACTGGCTTCAGAACCGAGACCTGGAACAACTACAGCTGACGGGATATAACATGGCCACCTACTCTTCAAGATCCGAATTTAGGGGAGGGGGTACGGCGATCTATGGCAGAAAGAACCTCCTGACGCCACAGGCAAACCATGCCCGAACAACACCTCAAGAAAAACACTTTGAATATAGCGCCATTACCTATGAAGCCAACCGCCATTCCTACACTATTGTTACATTGTACCGCTCACCAACAGGCAACTTAGACATATTTGTAGGTAATCTATATGACTTACTAGATGAAATTTATAAACAAAACGCGTATATCTTAGTGTGCGGTGACTTTAATGTAGATTTCCTGATTGATTGTCCTAATTCAAACTTGATAACTCAAATGCTATCAAGCTTTGGACTGTCATCCAATGTTAGTGGTATCACTAGGGCTGGACGGGGCACTGGGACACAAGTAGACAATATATTTAGTAACATCCCCATGGGAACAGTAAGAGGAGACATATATATCACAAACATATCTGACCATTATGGTCAAACCATAAGGGTCCTATCTACAAACAAACAAACTAAGGCAAAATGCCAAAAAAAACGTTTTTTTAATGATACAAATACAGAACTGTTTATCAACTACTTAACAGGTGAAAACTGGGAAGATATCTATATGGAACATGATGTGACTCTAAAGTATGACATATTTCACAATATCCTCTATTTCCACTTCAACCAGGCCTTTCCACTTAGCTCATGTACGGCGCAAAAAGATAAACCTTGGATTACCAAGGAAATAAAAGAGTATGCTCAGCGTGTTAAGGACATGTACGTATGGTACAAAATTACCAATAGTCAAGCAAACTTGGACATGTACAAAATAGAAAGAAAAAACTATAGAAAATTTCTTGCCCAATATCAAATAACACTAAATGAAAATACTATTGCAAACTTGGGGTATCTTTAAAAATCTAACATCAAGTAAAGAAAGTAATAATATAATCCTGAAAAATAATAATCTCTTAATAGAAGACCCAACTATCGTGGCAAACTTGCTCTCAGACAAATTTAACATCTTTGGACCGGCCCCTCCGGATTGCAATACTGGAGCTGTGGTGGAGAGCCCCATCTCAATATTTCTTAGACCGGTCGATGATCGCGAAATATTTAGAATCACAATGGACCTCCCAAATAAATACTCGGCAGGTTTGGACGAGTTTCCTATTGTAACAATCAAACGCGCTGCTTCTCACATCTCAGCTCCACTGGCACACATCATAAATGAATGCTTTAGTAACGGGCTTTTCCCAGACGCATTAAAGCGCGCCAAGGTTGTCCCGATCCACAAGAAGGGCGACAAAAAGGACATAAATAATTATAGACCGATCTCCCTCCTCTCCTCAGTGTCGAAGATCTTTGAGAGGGTCATTTACGGTAGGCTTATGGATTTTCTACAACAGCATGCAATAGTGGCTGAACACCAGTATGGCTTCATGCCAAATAGATCCACACAACTGGCGTTATTCAATGTTATCTCATATATAATAGAGAATGTGGACAGAAATGAAAAGGTGGCAGGACTGTTTTTTGATCTCTCAAGGGCTTTCGACACTTTGGATCACGATCTATTGTTGTCCAGACTTGCTGCGTATGGAATACGAGGGGTATTTGCCTCGGTCATAGAATCCTACTTGACAGATAGACAGCAGGTAGTCTCGGTTCCCTCGGGGGGCGGCCATGTCCTGTCTAATCCTGTGACGATGCGGCAGGGGGTGCCGCAGGGCTCCATTCTGGGTCCCGTGCTGTTTCTGCTGTATGTGAATGGTCTGGGGGCTCGGCTGGGGGGTCGTGTCTGCCAGTATGCCGACGATACTTCGGTAGTGCTGGTGGGGGCTGATCTTGCTGGCTTGTCGGTGGGCTGTTCGGGTGCAGTGGTGGCGATGCGGGATTGGTGCCTGGCGAGTGGGCTGAGGCTGAATTGTGACAAAACTGGCCTTATGACATTTACCAAGACGATTAATACTTGTGAGTCGCTGTATGTTGGGGTGGATGGCAGGTCTCTTCCCGTAGCCAAAGAAATAAAATTCTTGGGCATTACAGTAGACCCAACGCTAAACTATGATGATCACATTCAGGTACTGGTAGGTAGACTTAACAGCTTCTGCGCTCTAGTACGGAGACTCAGAGACTACCTATCACATGCCACCATAACCCAAATATACTATGCTGGGGCACAGTCAATTATATCTTATAGTATTCTCTTTTGGGGATCCAGTAGAAATGCACACAACATATTTGTTACACAAAAACGCATCCTAAGATGCATACTGAAACTTCACCCTAGAGCCTCATGCCGACATCACTTTAAAGCAATGAAACTTCTTACTGTTCCATCCCTATATTTCTTGTCGCTGGTAACCTTTGTGCGAAAACACTTTCCTTTGTTCACTCAAAATTCAGATATATATAATGAGTCTATGTCTACAACAACTAGAAACGCAAACAGCCTTAGGGTACCCCTGCACAACTCCTCATATTTCAAAAGAGGCCCATACTACAGGGCAATGAAAGCCTTCAATATGCTGCCAAAGACCATCAGGGATGAGGATAATCAGTCAACCTTCAAACGAACATTGACAAATTTTTTGATCGATAAATGCTTTTATTGTTTTGATTTCACTCAGTAAATGAATCAAATCAAATTGTTTCCCTGTTATTACACTAACACACGAGTAAATGTTATAATTATAGTTAAAATCAGATATTTCGGTATATTTATATGCTATGTATGTATGTACCCGGCAAAACCACTGTCATGTTAGATGTTCAAATACTTCATGAAACAACAACTCTCTCCTCCCCTTCACCTGCTTTGCCCTCTATCCTTCTCCAGTCCTTCCCTTCTCTCTGTCAGACGTTGCTATGTTAACGATGTTAATCTTGTTGGCAATAAATATATTATTATTATTATTATTATTATTATTATTATTATTAAATATCCGAAGTATGCGACAACCATAAGTCCTAACTGCTGTAACTAATGTCCTAACTGGCCTAACTAAT
The DNA here is from genome assembly GCA_951812265.1 of Taphrorychus bicolor. Taxonomy (NCBI): domain Eukaryota; kingdom Metazoa; phylum Arthropoda; class Insecta; order Coleoptera; family Curculionidae; genus Taphrorychus; species Taphrorychus bicolor. The sequence continues at coordinate 41,226,511 of OX638300.1, read as the reverse complement.
AACATAAATAATAGACTCCATAAACTCCAGGGAGAAAGTGTTGGTGATCTGGATGAAGAGGCAAAGTGGACCAAAATTATAGAAGCAATAATAACAACACAACAAGAAAGCATTGGCAAGGCAAGAACAGAACTAGGCAGAGATGGATAACAGAGGAAATTTTGGCACTGATGGAAGAAAGAAGGAGGTACAAAGCTAGGGATAACACCAAGTACAAGGAGATACAGAACAAAATTAAGATAAGAATAGCAAAGAAGGTCTGGACGAAAATTGCACGGAAATTGAAGAATTAGAACAGAAGTGCGACAGTTTCGGCCTATATAAAAAAATAAAAGAAGTCACCGGTGCGGTGAGAGAGTAGAAAACTGGTACACTGAAAGATGAAAAGGGCGCCCTGGTTGCTGACTTCGATGCCAGACTAAGACTGTGGCAGCAATATATAACTCAACTGTTTGATGACCAAAGAACGGAGACATATGACATAACTATATCAGAGAGCGCTCTAGAGATAACGAAAGAAGAAGTAGAGTATGCCATCAAAACCTCAAAATCCGGTAAAGCAGTAGGGCCAGATGAGGTGCACTGTGAGATCTTGAAACTGCTGGATGAGCGTTCAATCAGGGTCATAGTGGATCTATTCAATAGCATTTATACATCAGGACTAATTCCCAGAGAATGGCTGCTTTCCACCTTTGTTCCTATTTCGAAAAAGTCTCGTCCGTCAAAGTGTGATGATCACAGACTAATAAGAGTGATGAGTCAGGTTCTGAAGATCTTTATAAAAATTATATACCGGGTGACCCAAATCCAATGTACATAGTCCCATCTCAGTTTCTATTACAGATAAAAATTTAAAATTTGGAACATCAATATAACATCTTGAAACTAAAATTTTGCTGTTATGAAATGTCATATGTCTCTTTAGGATTGGTCGTAATTGACACCATCTTTTATTTTTTTAATCTCAACCTGCATTTTTTAATGCAAATTCGAAATCGGCTTAAAATTACCTTTTCAACAACCTATCACACTTACCAATATTGGTAAGTCAATTCGTCATAAATTGACATTTTATGATAATCAAACTTTTGGGTTACCCCCGGTATACCAGTCGAATTTCGCTATGCTTACCACGATTCCTTTATTGTTAGAATATGCTCATCAAAACAATATCGGTTAGATCATGACAGAGCTATTTCTGACAGATACACATCAGTTTAATTTATTTTCAATTTTCCCGTTTTTTAAATAGAAGAAAACATATTTCTTTGAATGGAAACCTACGTTTTTATTTACATAGATTGAAACAGCTGATATTGAAGCAAGAAAAAAGTTATTCTAATTGCTCAAAATGCCGGCCATTTGCCTCGATACAACGTCTCACATTTTCGGAGCATTTCCTCATGACATTTCTAAGTTATCTGCAGTGATTTCATGGTTCTTCGAACCCTTTCCTCCAGATTTGCTAGACTTGGTGCTCGTGGATGTAGAAAAACCTTGTTCTTCACATGTGCCCAAACAAAAAAATCCAGAGGTGTCAGGTCAGGCGAGCGAGGGGGGCCAGTAAACAGGTCCAACAGTGCCAATCCAGTTGTTGCCAAAAGTTTCATTTAAGTAACGCGTCACTTGGCGGCAGTTATGCGGGGATGCGTCATCTTGTTGAAAATACATACTAACTCTTTCTGGTAAGGGTAAATCATCCAAGAAATGATCAAGCTCGTTACGTAATAGTTGAAGATATCTTTCTCCCGTTAAATTTTCATTAAAAATGGCCGGCCCGACTAGCCTTGTACCTTCTCCTAGCCAAATCTTGAAACCAAATCTTTCTTGGTGTCGTCCTTCCCTAAACACGTGGTGGTTGCCTTGTGACCAAAATCTCAAATTGTTTCTATTGAAACAGCCATTATTGGTGACTCGCGTTTCATCCGAATATAAAATTAAGTGGTGAAAGTTTAGGTTCTCGCTTTCTTTTCGAACTATCCTATTAGAATACTGTAGTCTTCTAGGACCATCATTTTCGTAAAGATGTTGATGAATTTGGTATTTATATGGGTGATAATTATGTTTTCGTACTACTCTTCTCGCAGTCTCCCTTGGCACACCTACGTCATCTTCGATTTGCCGTAACGAGATTGTATGATCAGCTTCAACAGATGATAAAACTAGCACCTCAACTTCTTCATTTACAATAAAATTGTTATTATTTCCATTGTCGTTTGTTCTTAATAGTTCCTCTAGTCTTCTAAAGTAGTTAACACTAGGTCGATGGCGATCTGGATACCTTTCTAAATAAATTCGAGATGCAGCGCGGGTGTTTCTGCGAGCTTTGCCGAAAATTAATAAACTTCTACCTTTTCACTTTGCGAGAATCGGTAGTAGTTATGATTCATAATCGCCAAATACATAAAACAACTTTTAAATAATAATTACTTTAGTTTAGTTAAATGGTCATAACATTTTGCCGTTAAACGTTGACATTTAAGAGAAAACTCTTCATTTTTTTCATGTCTGTCTGCTATCAATTAGGATACATTCCATAGTTATTACTGCCTACTGGGGGTAGGAACAAATGGAAGTAACCAAAATTTAGATATTTCTATTAATGAACACTTTTCGTTATAACGTCAGTAGTACTTTATTAAGGCGCCAACATCTTATTTACGCAATAAAAAGCATATGTTATCATTCAAAGTATTGTATTTTTTCCTATTTAAAAGGCGAGGAAATTGAAAATAAATTAGACTAATGTGTATCTGTCAAAAACAGTTCTGTCATGAATTAACCGACGTTGTTTTATTGCAGATACTCTAACAACAAAGGAATCATGGTCAGTATTGCGAAAAAACCAAAAAGTTTAATTATCATAAAATGTGAATTTATGGCTAATTGACTTATCAAAGTGGTAACTGTAATAAGTCATTGGAAAGGTCATTTTGAGCCGATTTCAAATTAGCATAAGAAAATCTAGGTTGACATTTAGAAAGTAAAAGTTGGTGGCAATTGTGACAAATCCTAAACTGACATTTGACATTTCACAGCAGCAAAACTTTAGTTGCAACATGTTATATTGATGTTCCAAATTTCAAACTTTTATCTGTAATAGAAACTGAGATAGGACTATGTACATTGGATTTGGGTCACCCGGTATAATAGAATATACAAAAAATGTGAAGCTGAAACATCCGACACACAATTTGGATTCCGCAACGGAACGGGCACGAGAGAGGCCATCTTTGCTTTGAATGTCTTGTCTCAGACATGCCAGATTTAAACCAAGACCTTTACGTATGCTTCATAGATTAGAGTAAGGCGTTCGACAATGTCAAGCATGAAAAGCTTCTGGATATACTCCAAGGACTTGGCATTGATTACCACGATGTTCGAATAACATCAAATCTCTACTGGGGACAAACTTCTAGAGTGAACTATGACAATTCTTTGACAGAACAAATTGGTATTGGGAAGGGAGTCAGACAGGGGTGTGTTCTCTCTCCTATGCTATTTAATATTTACTCGGAGTTGACCTCTCATCTGTCGAACTATTTCGGACAGCTGCCTCTAAAGTTAGAATAGCCATGATGATCAGCCCTCTCCGAAGGAGAAGCTGATATCAAGAAGAAGAAGCATGCAGAAGTGAAAGAAGAATACCCTTTTTGGACGGGACGTCAAGAATTCGTGACATATTGAAATAATTCTGAAGGTTTCTCACCTGTATAAAAAAAGGCTTCCTATGTATCCATAAACTAATTTAATTAATTTGTGGACAAAATGGCGAACGCTAATTTAGTGTCTATTCTGACCAGTTATTTTGCACTTCAACTAGACCCCAACATAGCGACACCACTCTTTTTCGTCTTCAAGAATAACGATGTTTTATTTTTGTAGTCGACACTCGGACAATCAACAACATCAACGATGACATAAGAGAACATTACGTCAAGCGTACGACGGTGGTTAGATCTTTGTTTTCTTGAAAGGTAAATATGTCAAAAGGGATAGAGGTCCTTATCAGACGTGGTAACGTATAAGGACATGGGTACCAAAAAAAAATGTGAGACATTTTGAAAACAGAGTCTATTCTGCAACATTTCAATGAAGTAGTCAAAAGTAAAAAATCACTGATTTTGACACAAAAATTTATCTAAAAGATACAATGAGGTTTTTTTATCCGAAAGTGCTAATAACTGTCTTGTGTAATAATAACTTGTGTAACTGTCAAGAACTCTAGTCTCACCCTTATCACCTGGCTCATTGAAAAATATCAAAAGTTGCCGAGAAAAATATCAAAAGATGGAAATTTGATACTTTAGGCGGCCCTTACACGGTCAATAATATTGGACAATACTTTTATTGTGCAATATTATTGATGCACGATACTTTTATGGTACAATATTATTGATTTTGCAGTATTGTTGACGCACCATACTTTTATTATGCAATATTATGGTTTGACCCCTCGAATCCAAACCATCAACGTTTATTGCACAATTAGGGTTAATTCTTTTAATACTGGTTAATCTTTCACTAAAGAATATTGGGCAATACTAACCCTATATGGTTCAAAGAAAACATATGATACAAAAAAATTGTGCAGACTTCAATACTGAGGGCGACGTCACATACAGCGGAATTTGGTTAAAAGCGGAACGGAGCGAATTTGACAGTTGAATTTAAACCAATCATATAAAACCTACAATCATAATTGACATGTGTACTGACGTTATTGACATGTGTAACGACGTTATTGACATGTATAATGACGTTATTGACATTTCTGCTCCGTTCCGCTCCGCTTCGTTCCGCTGTATGTGACGTCGCCCTCAGTCCAGACCGTCAATAATATTGCGCAATTCACTAATATTGTACAATATTAGTGACCGTTTAGGACCTCATGAAAGTGTGAGACGTTACTTTATCGCCCTAGGGGGCGCCATGGGTCATTGATAATGACAGATTTGACAGGGCGTCTTTTCGATGATTTGACGCATCCGCCTGTCATTCTAGATGTTACAGTTGTGACGTCACTGAGATTACTCTACTCACTACCAATATTATATATAAGATGTTAAGTATTGTGCCTATGATCTGGATAAAATCGATTCATATAGCTGATTTTTAAGCAATTTATTTTTTTTGGTCTAATGATGTAAAGGAAGAAATAAATTCCTAAAGCTGGGTAGCATTAAAGCCTCGATAAAAACTCACACTTTGCTTTGAACTCTCTTCAGGACTATACACCCAGAACTTCTCCTCTTGATAACTATACTTAATCAAGAATCAAGGCTACTCTTCTCATTTAAATGATGTCAAAACTGCTTCCTTTTACTGTTTTTTTGTACTTTTTGTTGAAGCTGCCCCCAAGACGTATACATATCCAACATTGAAGTAGTTAAGCTTTTTGTGTTGCTGCTTTAAATTTGTTTAACTTTAAGTGTTTTTTATAAATGTTTACACATTATATATTAATTGTACTTATTACATTATTAATAAAATTAAATGTACAATTTGCGAAATTATTTGTTTGTAACAAACACAAACAGTAACCATAACAATACAGAAAGAAAACCGAAGCAAAACTCACTTATGATGAAACCATTGGTGTCAGTTTCTCTTTTCTTTCATTCCATTCTCAACGACGAGTGAGATAGACTGACGCTCGTTCCATCTTAGAGTATAAAAACAAAATTTTCAATAAACTGGCATTGGCATTGACATCTATTGAGCTTTGACAAACTATCAAGCTTACTCTGCCATCTAGTGTATAAAATGGAAGTTTCACAGGTTTTAAAAAATGTCATAAAGAGGCTTCAAACCCGCCATATTTGATTTACCTCTTTGGCTTGGTACTTTATGGTCAAGTTGGTAGTAGACTGGACAATGAACTTGGCGACGGTAAAAGTAAAAAGGCGCTTTTTGAAGCACTTCAACAAAAACAAATTTAAGTCACTTCCTCAGTTTTCTACCCTATAACCTCTAAAGTACTTATTCAAGTGCCTAAATATGCATCTATGCATACATCCCCCAAAACAGTTCTCATTTTTATCGAATGTTAAATAAGAGGCACACGCGTCCAATAAAAGCGATTAGTGGACAGTTAATAAAGAGCAGCACGTGACTTGAGGAAACATCACATTAACTTTGAATGTATCAATCGGGAGCTGCTCTCTGCGGTCTCGACGCCTATTGTGGCGCACGGATTAGTTACAGACCAGAAGATCGACGTCTCGTGTGCCCCTTGTTGGGGTGTACTTGCCCCGAATCAACGCACACACCTCAGTCCGTGACAGAGATTTTCGTGAGAAATAACTATTGACTGAGTTTAGGAGTTATAAAAATTCCAAAATACCATCTACATGGTATGTAAATTTTATATTATGCACACGAAGCAATGAATAACTAAACCGGAGGCATGTCGGATGGACAATAAACAAAAGCCGTCAAACGGGAATGGTCTTATTTACACGGGCCTCCGGGCCGCAATTACAAAGTCACTAGTGAAATAATACCAATCCGCCACTGTTCCGCCGTAAATAACGTCAATTAAAGTTGGCCGATGCACGAGGCGCTCCGCCCCTGATGCGTCCAAGCCCGGGCTCTATATACCTTTCAATCCGCTCCAAATCGAGTTACCTCAAAAACAAAAGATACATTAATATTACAAATATATATCTCCCCGAAAGCACGTAACGAAATCACATCACAAAACCTAACGAACGGGCGGGCGGGCGACGGGGAATCCCCCCCAAGGGGCGGCGGCGAGGGCCGAAAACGAATTCGGAATATTTCGGGCGTATTTAGGCGAACCAGCCTGAATACGAATGCAACTCGCCGATAATCCGGTTATCTGGCATACCGGAGCCCACTTTTGGGCCCGGAGTTTTGTGTGATCAGTGTAAAATATACGCGACGAATGTTCATGAATAAAATATCGGCGTGTTGGTGACGAATTGGTAGCCGCAGGAAGAAGGGGGGCTGTGGCGAACAAGCAAAAAAGTCAAGACTTGACCTTTAGATAACTGTTACCCAAAACCATCAAGCTTTGACTATCAGGTACACCAATAATTTAAAACAATAGTAGTACCTACCTATATAATGACTGCAGAGTTGTGGGTGATATGAAAACTTCTGAAATAATTCCGAGACTTCCCTTTTCCCTTCATAATATTGCTGAGTTGGTGCATTTCTCTTAGGCAAAATCTTTTTTGATTGGTAGTCAGCATTCAGTTCGGCTCATGGGCCTTCATCAAATTTCGTCCAAACGAAGAAGGGAGAAAAAACATCGTGTCATGGACCCCTAAAAGCTGGAAAAATGTGCGAGGTTAATGTCAAACAAATGACTAACATGCAGACACTGGGGCCGTCGTTACATACAACGGAACGGAGCGGAACGGAGCAGAAATGTCAATAACATCATTACACATGTCAATAACGTCATTACACTTGTCAATTCCTATTTTATCTTTTATCTGATTGGTTTAAATTCAACTGTCAAATTACGTTCCGTTCCGCTTTTAACCAAATTCCGCTGTATGTGACGTCGCCCTAAAACTAATAAAAAACCACATCAGCTACGCACGAGAATTTATAATTGCGATTAAAAACAGGATTTTTAACTATATAATTTTCTTGTTGTGTACAGGACTTATTGTTTTTAATATACTTGAAGTGCAAATGACCCTTATCGAAACACCCAGCGTTACCAGTGGTACAATTCACCAGAGGAAATGATGCCTATTATATGCAAGTTAGATACTGTACTTTGTCGACGGCTGAATTTTGAATATTTTCCAATCAATTTATCGATCAAACGAACTTACCTGTGATGTTCGATCGTAATTTTATGAAGTGCTTCGTTCGAAGATAACATATTACTGGTAGTAGGCTTGCTGTACTACTAAGACACAGTGTATAAAGAGTATATAAGAAATGGAAAACCCCTATCTCCTCTCTTCCCATTATCCATAAGTTCCTAACCTCATTCTCGTTTAAAGCTACAAAATTAAAATCGAATTTCTTTTGGGCGGAAAATTTAAACTTATTAAGGGAGGGACTGTCCTCTTCGAACGAAGCACTTCATACAATTACGATCGAACATCACAGGTAAGTTCGTTTGATCGATAAATTGTATTTCAGTGCTTCGTTCGAAGAGAACATATTACTGGTAGATGTTCAGAGTACAATTCGATTTTTAATTTCAAAACTGTACTTAAATAAAAGGTGTATGTTCACAAGTAAAAAAAAAAACACTTTATTGGTGCAGTTATCCAGTACCAATTAAACTCGAAGCCAACATTTCGGTGTTTGTAGACAACAATGGTCTATTATAAAATTTATAAAAAAGATCTGAGCCTTTTGTCCGCCCGGCAGACCTCCTTATTACTTCAACCGGAACACCAGACCTAAATGAGGTTGCTGCATGTCTAGTCGAATATGCCGAAAACATATCAGTATTTACCCCTGCTCTATGTAGCACTTCCTTGATCCATCTAGAAATAGTGTTTGTTGTGGCTCGTCGATAAGGTGGTCTAAGCGTGATGAAAAGGAACTCCTGGTCAGCAGGACGTATCTCGGAAGTTTTTTCTATATATTTCAATATAGTGGATGCAACACAATTATTAGAGTTTCCGAAAAAAGGCAAATCTAAACAAGGTTGCTCTCTTCCAGGTCTTGACGTTTTTAATGTATCAGGAATAAATATTTTAATTCCGCTTTCTGTAACTACCACATTCATGGTCCTACTTAATGAAAACGTTTGTAACCGATGACCTGTTGCTAAAGCTAAAAGAGTTACAGCTTTCTTGGACAATAATGTCAAATCCAAATTGCCATCAACTAAGTCTGAAGACAAGTAATCCAAAACCTGTTGTGGATCCCAGGTCCAATTATACTTTGGACGTTGGGGTCTAAGACGACATATTCCTTTCAAAAACCTACAAATAGTGGGATGTTTGCCTACATCTCCTGGCAGTATTAGAGCTAAGGCTGATCTTATGTTGTTGTACGTCCCATATCTAAACATGTCCTCATTCAGCTTACTTTGCATAAAGGCAATTATATCCGTTATTTTCCCTAGAAATGGATTCACGCCTTGTAAACTGCAGAATGTCCACCATCTTTTATAAACTGAAAAATATTGCTTCTGTGTACTGGCTGACACTGAGGCTAGGATAGTCTCAACACTATCTCTAGGAATATTCTTATTCAAGAAGGCTTGCCGCATAACCTCGCGGCCACCAGGGAAAGAGTGTTCCAAAGTGGGTGTGTCTTTCTGAAAGGAGAAGAAAGAAGATTAATATCTGGTCTAAATAAAATAACTTCCCCTTGTATCATTGATCGAAAAAGAGGGTACCAAGGCTGTGATGGCCATAATGGTACAATTACTACACCCGCTTGATCTGTTTTTATTTTCCTTAACACTCTTAGTATAACCGCAAATGGAGGAAATGCATAAAAATAATAATCTGACCAGCTCACAGTAAAAGCATCAATTTTTGCAGCAACTGGATCTAAAGACCAAGAAATAAACCTTTTGCACTTTGCATTTATGTTTGATGCAAATAAGTCAATATCTGGTACACCAAAAACCTGAACAATTAATTGAAATGCGTGAGGGGACAATTCCCATTCTGTATCTACTGACAACTTTCTAGAAGGCCCATCTGCTTTGTTATCTTTTGATATAACATAAGCTGCTGACACCCATATCTTCCTAGTCTCAGCCCATTGCTAAAATTGTTTGGTAAGAATATTTAATTTTTTGTGTTGAACACTTCCCATTCGATTTACGTATGAAATGGCAGTAGTATTGTCTATTCTTAATACAATAGAAACATCATACAAGTCGAAGGCAAAACATTTGAGGGCATAAAATGCTGCCAATAATTCCAAATAATTTATATGTTCCTTTAATTGGCTTGTACTCCACCAACCATTAGTAGTGCTACCTCCACAGTATGCCCCCCAACCTGTGGAAGAAGCATCTGAGTATACTTCCATATCAGAATGATCTGATCTTATATGCGCCTGGCCATCTATAATATTTCTCTCCCACCACTCCAATTCCTCATTGATCGATCTTGGAGTGATTAATTTTCATTTTTTAATTGTAGTCAAGTTTTGAACTCTTTAATGCAAACAATTTTTCCCGTTCCAACTGTTTTGTGTACAGTCTACTATAATCCAATGCAGGACAAACAGATATTAAAGTTCCTATAAAATGAGCAAAATATCTAATAGTACATTCCTCTAATCCTTTTAGTTTATTTATCATATTTTTATCTTCTTTTTTCAAGAGTTAAGCTGATAGTCGTATTTACTGAATTAAAAATAAAACCTAAAAATTTACAATCCTGTGTTGGATTTAACTGACTTTTTGCCTGATTTATAATAAAACCCAAAGTCTTAAGCACATTTACTGTGATCTTCATATTTAATTTACATTGATTTTCACTTTCTGCAAAAATCAGAATATCATCTAGATAAATAACTAAAAGGTATATGGTATAGAAGCTAATCCAAAAGGGGCACAGGTAAATTGATATACCTGTTCATTAAATATAAACCTTAAATATTTACGAGAACTCTCATGTACAGACACTAAAAAATAAGCATCTTGTAAATCAACTGATGCCATGAAACAATTCTTTGACATTAGTTTTGTTACTGTACGATAGCCTTCCATTTTCAAATGTGGATTTTCTACATGTTGATTAAATTTTTTAAGGTTTAATATGAACCTATCAGATCCATCTGGTTTTTTAATCAAAAAATAAGGTGAAATAAACTGATGTTTATGTTGCCAAGTAGTTGGTTCTACTGCCCCTTTTTGTTCTAATTTCCTAATTGCATCAGTCATCCGTGGACTAGGAATATTAGTATTGATTTTCCTAAACTCTTTTTGGTTGGTCTAGTCACTAAAGGTTATTTTATAGCCTTCTAACCAATGTAAAATTTCAACAGGAGGGTGCAGCATGACCTGCCACTCTTCAACAAAACCAGAAAGTCTTCCAGCAATTTTACTTACCTTTTGCTGAAATTATTCTACTGGTGTCTCTTTTTCTCTGAGGCAAACTTTCGATAATTTGCTACCTTCTGCTCCTTGTATGGACGCCTTCCTCCTTGTGTTGACGCCTTGGTTGCCGAGGCACCCCTCTGAACCTCGACTGGCCCTGGAAGTTTAAAGTATTTCGTATACCAGTGGATCTGGTCTCAAGTACTTTCTTAACACTACATTTTTTATTTTTTAAATCTTGGCCAGACCTTTCAATGGCCTTTGCTGTCTTTTATGTTTCACCCAGATTGTCTCCAAACAAAAATTTGCCAGAAGGTACAGAATTCACAACATCCTTAACTTTCACATCCAATAAAGGTAAAAGCAATGAACGTCTAGTAACTGACATATTATAAAATACTTTACAGAGAATTTTTCCCATCTCACTAAGATTTGTGAGAAGTTCTTTTTTGTTTATCTCTTTGTTCTCTAACAACATAATGAGAACCTTGCCTAAGGTGTCAACAGGTAGGGCTGATTCCTCCCCCCTAGATTGTACCACAGTAGACTTAAAAGACTCATTTGATGAGGTGGAAGATGATCGAGAATCTCTGATAGACCTCTGAGAGGTAACACAACTTGTACTGGGAGAGTTATTTGTACTAGCAGAACCTCTTGAATGAAGTTTGTTTGGATTCCTTGTAGTTACTTTAATTGGACTTCTTGAGCGAAGCATGGTAGTACTTCTTGAATGATGTACACTTGGACTTCTTGAGCGAAGCTTGTCGTACCTTCTGGAGTGACGTACACTTGGGCTTTGTGAGCGAAGCTTGTTTGAATTTCTTGAACGAAGTTTATTTGGACTTCTTGAACGAAGTATATTTGGATTTCTTCAACGAAGTTTATTTGGTATGCCTTTTAAATGGGATTCTTCCTTGTCAGGTGAACAAACATTCTTAAAATGTCTTGAACTACTTTTGTCCTTAGCGTACGGTTGAACGTGTGATTCTGAATAATCTAGAGTATCGCGGGTAGAACTACGTGAACTGACCTGAAAGTGTCTACCACGCTTATATGAGCGATGTCTTGAACGACCTCTCTCTTTCTCTTGTAATTTTTTCTTTAACTCATGCAACTCTTTTTCTAAATCACGTCTGAAACGCTTGAACGTTCCAGATCCATCATCCTCTCTACTTCTTTTAACCATTCTACAAGAAAAATCTATATAAATTAAAATAATTAGTGGGAACTTACGGATGACACGTGTGTCCTCGCCGCACAGAAAACTAGAATTAGAAGGTTAGGAACTTATGGATAATGGGAAGAGAGGAGATAGGGGTTTTCCATTTGTTATATACTCTTTATACACTGTGTCTTAGTAGTACAGCAAGCCTACCACCAGTAATATGTTCTCTTCGAACGAAGCACTGAAATACAATTAGACAACTTGAGCGTCTGTTTTTATTGTCAAAGTCAAAATGTCATTAAAACCATTATGGCCGCCCGGCGGCCATTTTAGTGTAAACATTGTATTTAAATCTAATAGTAGGTCAATGGCACTTATGATGGTGTTCACTAGATGTCACTGGAGCCTAGTGACATCATCATTTTAGACACATATTTCAAAGCCGTTTAATTTCCAGCGTTGTTGCAATTGTAATTTACGTAATACTGACTTCACGTCAGCTAGGCAAAGATCTCCGAAATGCTCCTTGCTCTCTTTGCCTGCAGTCGTATTTGTCATGGTATGTCACAGTTTTTTTTATTTACAATTTATAATTTCTACATTTTTATGGATATTGGAGCAAAAAAAGCTCGATATTTGGGCTAATTAATGAAGCAGCCGATAAATAACTCAATAAGTACCAAAATGCCTTCGCCTGCTGCCGTTACTTAAAACAGTGGTGAACAGAGAAGTGAGTGAATCTAATGGCGCGAAAACCCAGAGAATCCTTAAATCTTATGGATATTGGAGCAAAAAAGCTGGATATTTCAGCTAGTTTTTAATCAGTTTTTAATCAAGGGTAGTACCTTTCTCCAGATGGTTCGCACTTGGACTTGCATGCCCTGTGAGCTGAGCAATAACGGTGCATATCCAGCATCCCATATTGCACACGTAGTGCTGAGATATATACTGATAGCTCCGGTACCAAGGAGTGTATCGCATTCGTACTACTATACAATCACAATATTCACTATTCATTGAGGTCCTTCATGCTGGGCTCTGAAGCCTGAGTTCCCTGGCCGCCCGATTGTAACTACGGCTCTGGGCTCTGGGTATAGGATAACTTAAATGGATGGGGCGACAGTACGTAATAAAAGTCATCCTTTCTCATTTTTCTTTGTGGCCAAAAAAACAAAGTAAAATAACATGGTGCTTGTAAAGTTTATGTCATCTCGATTTTCAAGGTTTTTTATTTTTTAAATAGTAGCTTACGTAAAATTAATGCGAAAACACTCCAACCTGACAGTAAGGTTATAAGTATATCTTGCAGTGATGCCAAATGTCGGAGTTTATCGTTAAGTGCAAATATCTGGTCGCATCTAAACAGAAAAGAAAACAAAAGCTAACCTGAACTAACCTAAACTAACCTGAAGTAACCAGGAACTATAACTACCTAACCTGAACTAACCTGAACTCACCTAAACACACCCGAACTAATCTGACCTAAAAAAAATTACAAATAGAAGCGGGCCCGTTTCTATTTGTTTACGTTTTACTAACTAAGTACTACTTACTACCTGCTTACCTAAGAGAAATGAATCATTCTGGGCGACTAATTTCCAGGAACAAACATCTCTAAGAAATCGGTAATATTGCACAACACTAACTCGGGTGCACCCCCAAGGCTATGACTTGGCAACACCGTCTTGAAAAACATCAAAACATTTTATTTTTCACCTGTTATCTGTCAGTTGGATAAGTTAACTAGCAAACTATCAAATAAATGCAAAATAAAAAGTTTTTTTATTAAATACGCAAATTTTTACTTTTTGAGACGTTTAATCTTAACTTATTTAATCTTAACGAATTTTATAAGGGTTACGTGTGTTGTGGCTACAAAAAAAATGAGGACAACATCCAGGTATAAGTAAATGTATTTGGATATCCTAATTCCTCCTTTTTTTTTTCACAAAATTCAACAATCCAAAAATTTTTTTGCTTAAATCAGTTAATCTTAACCTAAGCTTTCTAATGATACCAAAATTAATGCTAAAATCGAGATCACATTTTCTTTACAATCACTAAATAACATATTATCACAAATACTTATAGCTACACTACATAACCAAACACAACGTCTGCAAAATTACTAGTTCTTATAATGACTTTGTATTTCTAGAATATATCAAGCCTTGTTCACCCAATGCAGTAAAGAAGTAGAAATTTTGTTTTTATTTGGATAGAGTATACAGCTGTGGTTATTTTTACTTTTGCCGTGACATTTCCACCGTTGCCAAGTTTATGGTCCCCCATGAAGTTGACAGGATTGACAGGGTCCCCCATGGCCCTCTGGCAGAGAGGGACTGAACTATCCATTCATTGATTTACTTGGGATTTTACTTGGGATTCATATACAATGAACCCAAAATGAAAAACCTTCATTTTTTCGTTTGTAATTTCCGAGATGGCGCTCTCTGCATCCCATACTTATGTACCCGAATAATGAATAATAATAACACTGTTCCAGCTCAAAGGGTGTGACACACCCTTATATGTGTTTACAACCTGACAAATGACGACCATATTAAAACAGCGGTGGACTAATATGTTTTTTCTTTTTCCCCTGTTTCTGTGTGGTTTTTATATATTTTGTTTCAATTTCAACTAGGGCAACTTTTTAGTTCTAATCCTCTTGGCGGATCATTCCGTATTCCACAAGGCCTAACGAGTAATGATTCAATAATTGCAATAAATTGTGTTTTGCCATTCATTGCCCCGCTTTGTCTTCGCCCTTGACAGTTTTTTGCACATATTTTGTAGTTTTGAACGTGGCTCAAAGTTTGGGGTGCTCCTTTGGGAATTTTAATCTGACGAGTCTTTTTCACCTCCGTAATCTTCTAACAAGCTCACAAGTAGGTAGGTACCTATTAAATTTTGGGATGATGACCTGATAGCCGAAACCGATCAGCCAAGTTGCTAAAAATTAAAAAATGCCAAAAGTATGCTTCCCTGTCCTTTCCATCCAACTATTTATCACTGTGTACACTGCAGTCTATTTTCTAATTTATCCTCAGATCGAGTGGAACGAGCTTGGCAACAGATCAAAAGACGTCAAATATCTGACAATAATGGTATAAAAATTGGAAGAAAAAAAGATCTATTGACTATTCCACAACGAGGTAATTTGACAAATGTGCCTTCCAAAGCAGTATGGCCGACCATCTATCAAAATTCATTCGATCCAATGACCTAGGAGGGAGAAACAAACAAAAGCCTATTTTTCCCTAAAAATTGTGCCGTTTTTTAGTCTAAAGTCCGCTATTTTAAAGGTAGGTACCCATGACGTAATGTCTTCATCAGAGCATACCAATTGGCGATTTACAACTTCAAATGATTTGACGTAAGTCGTCAAGTGACGTCAATTTAAGCGGATATCGCCGCCTTTTTTAAGACAACATTGGATTGTCTTGATTCTTATTGAACATTTTCGTATAAACATGAAAAATTTAGTACATTTGGCATCTTTTTTTGTATTCTCCAAGCAATGACTTAGGAGATATGGACAGAGCCAACAAATGCCGATATATTCCAAAAAATGGTCCGTTTTTTGATCGGCCCTTTTCTAAGGTACGTAATTTCATCGTCAGAGCACATAAATTAGAAAATCGCAAATTCAAATGATTTGACGTAAGACGTCAAGTGACCTGAATTCAAGCGGATGTCGCCGCCATTTTTAAGGTAATCACTGCTAAAAATGGAGGCTAAAACTGTAAAACAAGAAGGTCTCTCTAGATGTAATATACAAGCTCGTTAGCCCCAAGAAGCAGTATAATAGGCTTTTGTCACAATCAGCTTTTCTGGAATGGTCAATACAGTGTCGTTGATTGGACGATTTGAACGATTGCCAAAAAACTATTTGTAGTTATTAATTACCACATTGTGAATATCTCACAGGTAGGAAAGTATTGGACATACAAACCAAGTAAGTTTATGATACCTACATTGAAAAAAACAGTTTTTCAGTCATATTGAAACCTGGAACAGTCGGTTTTGGTCGGATAGGAGGTAAGTCGGTTTAAGTCCAATCAGTCTCAAAATTTCTAACCAAAATCTCCTTTCATTACAAACTTAAGGGAGGGAAGGTGTATTAATACCCCGGTCGGGCCAAGACCTCCAATAAACAACCTCGCAATGCACAAGCAACGAAGCAAGCAACAACCTTCACCATCAACAATTATTACAATTGACACTACCGAAACTTACCCAATTTATTACACGCTCTGAATCTGCTCCCATATCGAATAATAAATATAACCTTCTGATGGTAAAAAAAAATACCTTCACTCCTCTCCTTGAACGCGCGTCCCCTTATCCTTCTCCCCACCGAAAAATCCATACAAACCGAATTACCAAAAAACAAACTAAAACAATCGAACGTTCAACCTTTGGCGAAGTTGGCGGGCGGAGCCGCGGCCCCAACTCCGCCCAACGGGGTATTTACGGAGGGGGCGGCGGGCCAATGGGGCCCCGGCGTCCCGGACGGCTGGCTCGGGAGTAGATGGGCGCAGCCCGGTTTTTAAAGCAGTTGTTCTATTGAAACCTTCTAGTGATGGTCAGCGGTTTTTGATTTTGAGAAAACGGACGCTCGATTGCGGTGTAGTTGGGGTTGAGATTGTTGTGCAATACGGGGTGCGGGTTATGGAAGTGTGCTCCAAGGGCAAGGACTGTTTCGTGGACGGATTAGAGGACAGAGAGATGAAGGTAAAAACTAGAAAGAGTTTGCAAGAAAAGTGTAGATAAAAGACGGTTTGAAAACAGGTCTAAAGTAATTTTGCTGTAGAACCAATCCCAGTCAGTGCAAAATAACTTACTAAAAATTCAAAAAAATTGCTCCAGTTTCCTTGCAAGCAATAGGATATTCGAGACAAACCCAAAATAAGTGTCTGTTATAGTCCGACAATTGTGGAAAAACCAGCCAACTACAGTAGAAAAGTATAAGAATTCCCGTGGGTTTGCTGCTTGCTTGACTGTTGATATCTCCGAAACATCAACTCGACAACATCTCTTTTTACCCATGTTTCATATTGTTTTTTGATCATTTTGGATAAGACAAGTGTTGAAATGAAAATGTCATATCATAAATCATAACAATAATAACAGAGACAATATAATAATAATAATAATAATGACACGGGTGATATCTCATAATTAAGTTATCAGCTTGGCTACCAATTTCTGATAAAAAAGGACGTCGTGATAAAAGTAGATGGGTCTTTTATTGCTTTATCGTTTGACACACATTATCACTCAATTTACCTAAATATATAGGTACTGCCATTTCATGTAATACTGGCACTGCAACCACAACGCGTTAGAATACATCTGACTGTATTCTAACTGTGTCGCAAAGTTCGCTGTTTATTACTTAGGAGCTATTCATTTGAAAACGTCACCTATAGTTTGCTGTGAAACGTCAAAGGAAAAGGATGAAAGAACGAAAATCCATTTACTTTGATTGTCATCCTTGTGTCTACCACTGCCTAAACCGAGGTATTTTGTTGACGTTTCTACCTTTATGCGATCATCATCAGAAATACTGTTATAATGCAGAGAGTATAGGTAGTACATTGGCCGACGCAACGGTTCTGCTTGATGTTCTACATTCTTGTTTAATGTTTTCAATGTTTTACAATATTGTATTATATACATGATGTCGTGTTTACTCTCAGCTTCAAATTCAACCAATCAGCCCGCTAGGTCACTTGCCTACCTCATGAAATTAGCAGAAAACCCAGCCAAGTTGAGCTATTCTACAGGATTTCAAGCACCTTGAACTTGCTCAATACTTAATGACAAAATGTGTATCGTCAGTAAGTTGAGTAAGTTATAATTTAGTATAGTCCATACCTTACTATACCAGCGCTAAAATGAGCAAAAAAACATATTAAATAACATGATCATGAGATATGTTTAGCAATGCTCAATACAGCCGCTAGTAGTCTCAGAGTGTTGCGATATAATGCAATTGGAAGATTGTGCCTTGAAACCACGAAAAGATACTGGATGATGCTAAAATATGTATTATATTTACTATAATATTATTTTTATTACAGTGCTCTGAAGAAAAAACATTAAAGACAGAGAGAACCATAACATACATAAAAAGAGACAAGAACTGGTGACCGGACGGACGGTCCGTTTCACACTCTCACACCCGTAATATATCATCAATAAATCACTTAGAGCACAATAAGGCTTTGTAAGAACAAAGTCGTATATACGAATTTAAGAAATATAATGTCTGGTAAAAGATATAAAATATATAGAGGAGGTGAGACGTATAAAGTCGCCGACGACACTCTCGAATATTTTTTGATAAATGGTCCTTTCGGAATTCCACGCCTTTGTTCGGAAGCCCGTTTTTCGGTTGATCATCGCGGTCCTGCATGAGTTGCGGTCGCTCGTCTTTTTTTTTTTTTAATCGGGTACCGGGGGGTTCTGAGGCAGGACAAGGTGCGACCTTGAGTTATGGTACCGTATTAATGCGCTTTTAATTGCTTTTTTATTGGGCCGATTTCAGTCGATGAAGTGAAGAACCCACTCCATAAGAGTTAAAAAAACCACAATCCCAATTCTTGGGACTTTCATTTGGCTACCGCTCTATCTGTTTGTAACAGATGTAAATGTCATAAGTGAGATGGTGAGTGAGAATGAAACCTGAGCGCTCCGAGCTCAGACTATTTCACAATGTACTATCAAGCTAGAGTGAGATGGGTTATAATCCATTTGAACACACATAAATGGCGGGGAAATAGGCAAAAAATGACGACACTTGACTACGCCATGGATTCCGCACTTGCTCATAATGAAATAAAATTAGTAGTGCAGGAAACTATTGATTATTTGAAGTTAATAATTTCCCCACTAGATGTGTCTTCAGTAACCTTCAGCCATAGCCTTCAGACATTTTCTACAACCGAGTGAAAAGAACAAATTTGCGCTTCCAAAAGAAAGTGCAAAGTAGCGCTTTTTCGAGGAGCGAGCGTTGTTTTACTTTGCCGCTCGCCGTAGCGACAAAGTAACCAAAATGCTCGCTTAGATACCATGAAAACCATAATAAAGAAACATTTAGTATTGAACACAAATGAAATTAATTTAACAGCAATGCAATTCTTATGGGCGGATTCAAGTACCAGTCGAGTTTAACTGAACCCGACTTTGAGGGTGACTTGTACAATCTGGCCTAAGATCCTTCTTGACCAAAAAATTTGAGGTTATCAATAATTATTAGTTTTTACCAAACATTTATATAAAAACATCGGTCGTAGGAAAAATCTTGTGTGTAATTCGGGTGCCAAGTGACAATGTGAGATAGCCGCAGAGAAACTTCTCTCTCAGATCGGCAATAAATCACTTTACGCTCTTAACACACAAATAGCTATTGTGTGGAAACACGGGCGAGCCAAAAAACTCACCTTAGCTGAAAATAAAATGTATATTTTTTTCCAAACCTTTAAATTATATCGTTTTAAGTGCTTATAATTTCGAAGATGATCAGCAAATGTCAAATCAATCGAGCGGCAGGAAAAGACCTTTTGCCTGCCGCCGGGACGACGGTTAGGAAATTAATTGTCGTACTTTCGTCTATTGTGTAAAAATAAGTGGTAATTTAATGACGTTTAGAAAAAAAACATGATTACTTGCAAAAGTAAAAAAACCATTAACACACATAGATGTGGATCATGGATATCTACAGGTTATGCACTAACATTTTATTAAATGGAAGTTGCGTTGGTGATGCTATAGTTCACCAAAGCAAATTCATATTCGAAATTTCCAAAAAACAAATGAATTTAAACATATGAAATGTTAAAACCAGAAATTGGTTGTAGTTTGTACAAAACAATTTTTTAAAAATCATATCCTGAGAATAGTTCAGAAAATAACCCCATTGAATTTTTGCCGTACGGTTAAAAAAACACCCTATATATATGGTATATATGTTAATTCAGTTTGACATAAAAACAGTATAATATACAGAGTGCTATAAAACTCCAGAAATTGTCTGTACATATTTGACAGAAAGGGTGACTTAGATAGTACTTCCAAGTGTTTAGTTTCGCAATGTCAATCAATTAATGTGTTTGTGCTACCAAATCGCCGACGTTTCGACCGGATAATCCGTTCTTTATCAGCACTAAAGCTTCTTTTGTAGTTAAAATAAAAATAACATGTTAAACTTACAAAATTTTAAGAAAAGATCAGAAAAATTGTAAAAGGGCGCGAATATGGAATGAATCAGTATTATACAAGACACTTACATAATTATTCGATGAATTAACTTGATATAAGAAAATGCGTTTAATAATTGAAGTATTGAAGTAACTTCATCTCTTCATTAAATTATAATTCAGTCTTCTTATATTAAATTATTCATTGTATAAACAGGCTCCTAATTTAAACTTTCTTTTTGTCTCTCCGTCTGCGCTTTTTTAAAGCAAAAGTATTCCATTTTTGGCAGTTCAATCTCTTTGTTTTTTTTTCTTCTCAACCGTTTTTTTTTTTTTTAAATATTCTCTTTTATTAACAGAACTATTTCTATTTTGCATCCTTCTTTTTAGGCTGTATAATTATTTATTTAATGGTCGTTTTTGTATTGTCTTTTTCTTCATTTTGATATATAAATGTAAATATTCTCTGTTCAGCGAAGGTTCAATATGACCTCACATTCCTCATCTCATTTCATTAGAAAAAGATCCCCAAAAATCAAGCGTATTATTAGTTCTTATTAATAATAAAACCACCAGCTAAAGTCAGTTTGACACTTAAAGTCAAAATTTAGAAATTCTGGATTAATCGTCAACGGCAAAAGAGTGTAAAATTTTGTGAAATGGTTACAAAATGCCTTGGCGCTATGGTGAAAAGGAACAAATTTTGATATTAAGACTCATTGACTACTTTCAGCGAGAAAAAGTGGCACGAAAAACATTACTAGTAGATGCAGTGTTCAAGGTAAGTTTCTATTTGATGTATTTTCGAAGGCTAAATCCCATATTTTTTACCAGTTCAACTAACAATTTATCAGAGACAGACGTTTTTCTTTTTTTGTATGAAGTTACAATTTATGAGGTTTAACCCTCGCTGAACAGAGTATATCTAAATCTCCCATAACCCTTCTTTTCATCATTTTATTGCTAAAGTATGAAAATTTATGTTTTTGATATACCTAGATCCATAAACAGGTATTAAAAGGCGGTCTTGAAACATTCCTCTGTGGCAATCCTCATACTCTCTGTTCAGCGAGGGTTCAATATGACGTCACATTCCTCATCTCATTTCATTAGAAAAAGATCGCAAAAAACCAAGCGTATTATTAGTTCTTATTAATAATAAAACCACCAGCTAAAGTCAGTTTGACACTTAATGTCATAATGTCGTCAAAATTCAGAAATTCTAGATTAATCGTCGTCATCGGCAAAAGAGTGTAAAATTTTGTGAAATGGTTACAAAATGCCTTGGAGCTACGGTGAAAAAGAACAAATTTTTAAATTAAGACTCAGTGACTACTTTCAGCGAGAAAAAGTGGCACGAAAAACCAGTACATGCAGTGTTCAAGGTAAGTTTCTATTTGATGTATTTTTGAAGACTAAATACCATATTTTTTACCAGTTCAACTGACATTTTATCAATCAGAGACAGACGTTTTTTTTTTATATGACGTTACAATTTATGACGTACCTAATATTTAACCCTCGCTGAACAGAGTATATATAAGTTGGGTTTATTCAATATTAAGTATTACGGATTTTCGATGTTTTTTGAAATTCACAAGAAATTAAGTATTTTCATGGAAAAAAATTTGCGAATAAACCATATTTGTTCTAGAAAAAAAATTAATATATTATAATAGAGGATGAGGTAAATTATAATACCTAATTATATAAGCTTTAAATAACCTTTTTCTTCTAAAAAAAAGTGCATATGATAGATCAAACTCTCCATCAACCTCTTTCATATTAAGTGCAGGTTTTTAACTATATTTTTTATGAAACAAAAAAAAAATTTAAATAAAAGTGGCAAAACACGCTATTTTCGAATTCGTGATAATTACGAAATGCAAAAACGTTTTCTCGTTTCTCGAACAAACGAATAATCAGCGTTGCCAAATGTTACGTAGTATAAAAGAAAAATAACGAAACAACTTCACAAATCTAAACTGTCCTATTTGATCAAATAGGACCATAATTATGATGTCATAATTATGACGACATTCAGATTGGATTTGTTAATAAGATAAAAAGTCAATAATGTACCTGAACTAACCTAAACAAAACTGAACTAACCTGAACCAACGAAAACTAACCTGAACTAATCAGAACTAACATGAATTCACCAGAACTAATCTGACCTAAGTAGAGCTAATCCAAAATTAACCTAAACCAGAACTGAACGAACCTAAACTAACCTGATATAAACAAAACTAACCTAAACTAACCTAAAAATGAAACTGAACTGACCTGAATAACAACAGTCATAAAAGACAAGTAAGACTGGACTAACCAAATCAAAGAAAAACATGACTAAAGTAACCTAACCAAAGGAACAACAGAACTGAACTAACCTGAACTAACCAAAGGCAAAGTAAAACTAAACTAACTTAACCAACAGAGCTCACACTTAATGTGTAGCATGCAACAGGCTCTGTAGCGGCCCTTACAAGAAGCAAAGACGGCCCTAAAGGGCCGCCTTAAAAGACAAGTACAACTGGACTGACCAAACTGAAGGAAACACATAACTAAACTAACCTAACCTAACCAAAACAAAAACAGAACTGAACTAACCAAAGGCAAAGTAAAACTAAACTAACCTAACAAACAGGTCCAAAAACGCTCTTTAACTGAACCAACTAAACCAAAGGGAAACAGAACTAAACTAACCTGACCTAACCAAAGGCAAAGTAAAACGGAACTAGAGTTTTAGTTTGGCTTTGGGCCGCGCCGCCAGAACGTAGGGGCCATTGCGCGATCCGATACCTAGCACGAACGAACCTAGCTGCTCTTAATTATGAATGCGCCATGGGGCATTAAAATGTAAATAAACCGTTCAATTTTTTTGGTATTTTTTAATATTTTTTTTAGTACAAATATGGTTCATCCCCTAATTTTTTTCCATAAAACTACTTAATTTGATGCCCTCTTTATTATAAATTTCAAAGAACCTCGAAATTCCGTAATACCTAATACTGACTAGCACCTATAAGTTATGCAATATCAATGAAAAATAGAGAGTAAAACGAAATAAAAAATTATTTCTTCGTTTTATTACTTTTTGCTAATTAACTCAAAACACATTTTTAACACTTACCGCCTCTATTACTTCAATTTTTCGATTACCATGACAAAGCTTGGAATATTTATATAGGACCGTTAAAGATAAGTACCTATACCTAAATATAAAGATTTTAAGGGCATATTTGTGGGGTCAAAATAAGACATTTTTTCCTATAAACATGGGTCCTAAAATGAACCCCCTCCCCCGCTGAAAGTTGGGAAAGGATAAAAAGTTTTTTTTTAATTGTGGCCAGATTTATACACGAAAATTCTTGAAAATTGGTACATCCCCGTTTCTTAAGGAGCTTTTTTCATTCCATTTCTCAGAAATGACGAAATTTTAATTATTCGCAGTTTTTAAGGACTTAATGTCATTATTATGACAAATATTTTATGTTTTCCGAGAGTTTTGTTAAATTCATCATCACTATCCAGTAGCCCAAACAAATATCTTTAGTTTTGATTTCTTGAAGTTTTTTGATTAAGCTAACCGTTTTCGAGAAAAACTCCTTTGACTGAACGGCTACAGTATCATCATCATAATAAGGAAAAACATAGGATGCTGGGACTTTGTAATTTAACAACTACGTATTACCAATCACAGACGTTTATAAACTTTAAAAATTTATTTTAAACCTTTTTCACATGTCATGACTGTTCGGATCGGAGAAAATAGCAAAAATGGTACTTGCACAAACAGAACACAAAAAGATTTTTGACACCGCTTTCATAATAAGTGGAAATGTCCCCCAACTTCAACGCCACATGCCTCCATTCTTCTCCTCATGTTACCACGTACTCTTTCAAATATTCCGGGACTATTTCTGATAATTTGAAAGGCATCAGTAATACGTTGGCGAAGCACCTCGATGGTGGCAATTGGTCCTGCATCATACACCAATGACTTTACGTATCCCCATAAAAAGAAATCCAGTGGTGTACAGTCTGAGGAACGTGGAGGCCAAAGTATAGGACCTGCCCTACCGATCCATCGATCTAGAAACCTTGTGTTTAAATGTTCCCGAACTGTAACCTGTAAATGGGGGGGGGCACCATCGTGCATGAAAAACATGTTCCTGCGGATGTTCAATGGAACATTCTCCAACAATGCCGGCAATTCATTAATAAGAAAGTCTAAATAAGTGTCGCCATTTAATGTTCGCGGTAAAAAAAATGGACCAATTAGTTCATCGCCCTCTATTCCTCCCCATACATTTAGGCTAAATTGTTCTTGGTAACGACATTGTCTAATTTGATGTGGATCGTCCGTGAAAAGAATGCAGGACAAGAAATTTTCGTTTCTAGCCAAGTTATGAAGTAGCCACTCAGAAAGTCCTCAGAAAGTAATCCTTGAACTCTTTGAATATGGTAGGGGTACAAGCAGTTCTCATGTTGCTCTCATCTCGCTTAACATGCAAAATCCGCCAGACCGTTGCTTGAGATACGCCGTAATCTTCTTTTATTTGTCGAGTGCTTAGACTAGGATTATCGTGTACTGCATTTAAAACTTGAATTTCAATGTCTGGATTTCGGGTTTCTCGAGGCCTACCAGCATCATTCCAGGAAGTTTTGAACTTACCAAATTCGCAAAGGTGACGATGAGAGCTTGAAAATGTTCTAACGTTGGGGAGCTTGCGATTAGGGAATCGTATTGCGTATAGTCGCTGAGCCTCGAGCGCATTACCGTCAGCCAAGCCATAGACGAAATGAATGTCGGCCAGTTGTTCAGATGGATAAGGTTCGTTTTCCATTTTAGGCAGATAAATCCAATAAACAAGATCTACCTAGACCAAACAAACCAAAAAACCGTTAACATTTCTAGCTTTCGATTCTACAAAATTGACATTAACAATTTGACAGCATAAATAAAAAACAACAGTTGCCATAACTACAAAGTTCCAGCCTCCTATGTTTTTCATTATTATGATGTTGATACTGCAGCCGTTCAGTGAAAGGAGTTTTCCTCGAAAACGGTTAGCTCAATCAAAAATCTTCAAGAAGTCAAAACTACAGATATTTGTGTGGCCTACTGGATAGTGACGATGAATTTAACAAAACTCTCGGGTCTAAAACATCTAAAAAACTGCAAATAATTAAAATTACGCCATTTCTGAGAAATGGAATGAAAAAAGCTCGTCGAGAAACGGGGATGTACAAATTTCCAAGAATTTTCAGGAATAAATATGGCCACAATTAAAAAAAATATTATTCCTTTCTCAACTTTCAGTGCCCGTAGGGGGGAGGGGGTTCATTTTAGGACCCATGTTTAAAGGAAAAAATCGTCTTATTTTGACCCCACAAATATGCCCTTAAAATCTTTGTACTGAATTTTGAATCACCCTGTATAAAGTAAAAATGAAAATATTCTTATTTATTGTTAATTATGTTTCGTTCATTTATGATTCATATCATCATGGCACCAAGGTTTCTTAACACCTAAAGTTATAATAGGTTATAAGATTAAAATTTTATGTGTTTTTAGAGGCTTCTGTCAAACAGTGTTTGATTTTGAAATCAAACGTCTACGAGATCCCAATGACGAGCGGCGCATTTGAATATCCCTGTATTCTTTAACAGATTTGCGGCTGGATCATCTCCAAGAGACTGGGGAAATATTTTTTCCAAATTATTGTCTTTGGTCTAAATAATGAGAGTATCTGATAGTCTCGTAGAGTCTCTATTTGGACTGCTTTATTTTTCCTGCTCTTGAGAATCAGGGCCACAAACATAGCCACTTGAGCCTACCACCCTACTTCACTACCATGGCCGAATATTAAACATATTGAAATGTATAGTTAAAGTTGTGGTAGTTAACAGATTTAGGATATCTAAAATAAAACACCCTTGTGGCCTTTTACAAGGATATTTTATCTTGTCCTAAACCTGCTAACCACCTCAAACCTCAAGTTTAAGTGAATAAGGACGCAAGCTACCATCACCAAATAAATAGCTATAATTAAATGATTATTACACTTTCAAAACTTACCACAAAACACTGAGAAGCATCTAAAGCACATTATTCAAGTCTTTTCACGCCGAAAATCCCGAAATTTGCCACATTTTTCTCTATAATAACACGTCGTACGCACTCATATTTTCACAATTTGGCGATGTTGACGAAAAAAGCAGCCATTTTGATGAAGGCAAAAAACATTTGAATGCAGGCACACGCGCCATGGTGATGTTTGTTTACTTTTAGTGACATGCATTGGTTTGCTGTTAGTACGACAGAGACGAGCATAACTAGAGCTACACGTTGACGTAACGTCAGGTTGCCACATTGTTGGGCGTCATTGCCGGTTGTATTTCTCTTGTGATCAGTTCTTTTATCCACTTTTTCGGTGAATGTTTTAATGTTAAACCTCAACAGTATTAATGCAGAAGCTCGGTTAAGGTTTGTGGGAATGCAGGGTATATGAAAATGACAAAAATATTGTAGTTTTCTTTAAATTTCAATAACTTTTGTTGTCGAAAGTTGTTTAAGAGAATGCGCAGTTGCCGGTTGTATTTTTCTGGGGATCCGTGATAAAGACATATTTTTATTTTTATCCATCTTCTCGGTATAAATACGGGGTGTTTATTATAAAAATTCATCTAGTTAGCCGTCATCTAGTTGGGATCTCGTAAACGTCAAAAAGTTGATTTTTAATAGTTCTCAGACATCACAGTTTAAATTCTATGAAATAAAAAAAAAAACATAAAAGTGCTTTAACTAACATTAAGTAAAATATAGATAGTTCTTACAATTTAGGTATCTAAATATATACAGGTATGTATCTATACAGTATGTCTTGCAAGTCGTTATTTTATGTTTAGAGACACAAGTTTAGAATACCGGGTGTCCCGCAGAACCCTGGACATAGGAGATTAACATGGAAAATCGGTTTTTATTTTTTTGCGCCTGTACGGTTGATTTGATTGAAAAACTTTTAAGAGTAAAGTTGTAGAGCTTATGGTCAGCTATCATCCTGTAATTTTTTCAATACCCCAGTTTTGGCTGTTTTTTGGGCAAACGCCTCGAAAAGGGCAAAAATTTGAATTTGGCGCGTCACCCCCGCCATGCATGTGCAGTGTCGTCAACATAATAATTTCTCATGTCAGAGTTAGAGCCGATTTTCCTTTCTTATTTATTTTGAGGGACTATCATGTAGTAATTAACGTGATTATGCAGTGACAATATGTTGGCAACACTGCACATGCATGGCGGGGGTGACCCGTCAAATTCAAATTTTTGCACTTTTCGAGGCGCTTGCCCAAAAAACAGCCAAAACTGGGGCATTGAAAAAATTACAGGATGATAGCTGACCATACGCTCTACAAATTTAGTCTTAAAAGTTTTTCAATCAATTCAACCGTGCAGGCGCAAAAAAAACAGTTTCCCATGCTAATCTCCTATGTCCAGGGTTGTGCTGGACACCCGGTATACAAGACAGCATTACAAAACAAAAAAAAAGAGATAAATTCATATGTGGGTTTTTTCACAAATATTGTTACACTTAGTAGGTATAGTCAACTTTACTCTAATAAAAATATTTATGATTAAATATGCGACAAACTTTTGAAATGTTCTCATCATTGTGAATAGAATGTATCCAAGAAATAGCTTGGGTATGTTAAAAGAAGATGGGTTTATCACTCTAATGCAACTTGAATAGAGAAACCACGTTTCTTTCCAGTGGCCATCAAAAATTCAATTTCAAAAATTGATGCAATTGATGTGTCAATTGCTAGAACGAAGATTGTGTTCTATCCTTCTTTTATACACACTTTATAAAAAGAAAGAATGATTTCTGTAGCTACCGGTAAATTCATCATTGGAAACAATTACAAATGTCTTTCAAACTGATGAATAATATCTCTGTCAATCGGTCAGTGTCAAAATTATTTTACTTTTTTCAAAATCGTGGAAAGCAAAAAGCGTTTTGTCGGGTTTTTACACCCCCTAGTAAGTTATTTCAAAATTCATCCAGAAAATGGTAACTTTACAACAAATATCGACGAGAGGGTATCAGAAGCTTTATAGGAGTCAATGTGAGTTCGGTCCGTAAAGTAATTAGAGAAAAGAAACGAATATACAAGCAAGGAAAGGCGAAAAGCGCAAAACAAAGAAATCTAAAACTAGAGATTTGCCCGAAAGTCAAAAGATGGAGAGACCTGAGGTAATTTATAACTTATATGCCCACAAAATTCATATATCTTTATACACGTTGAAAACCGTTTTAAAAGAACGGGATATTTTGGATATTGGGTTAAATTTATTATCGAAAGTTGTGAAAAGTTTGGGGTTTCGATACACAAAAAATTGTAATAGAAAATTCCTATCTGAGTCATGGAAAATGGTTCTAATATTTTTTCAAGTGGGTGACCTATTTAAGTTGTTTGCATATTACCTACGTTAAAGTGAATTCTTCCAGTGAATACATCCAGTGAATTTTGTTAAAATTATTTTTATCTTCAAAAAGAAAATAAATATTTTTTACCTTTTAATCTCCGTCTTTTAATCCGCCTATCATCGGGTCGATTGGTTTGATTTTGAAAAGAAAATCCATTTCATAAGAAAACTCATTTCTTTCTTCAAAAGAGAAAAAACTATTCTTTATTGGTCCCTTCTTTTTTGGAACCGAGGAACATGCTCTTAATTTCTAAACACATAACAATTATGACCTAACCTTGGAGCGGAAATTAGCACCTACACATCTATGAATCAGCTGTATGTTGGCCGCCATACTGAACTTGCTAAAACATTTTGGACATCACTGTTTTCGCTGATTAGTTCATAAGCCATGACAATTTTTATTAGAGTAAAGTTGACTATAGTATTTGATTAAATGGACAGAAAATCATCTACTCTCTCACCTCCTAAAATTATTGTAATAGCTGGCAAGACTTACGTATTATGTTACTATAATTATTAGTACACTAGTAAAATTATAATGATTAAATATCTCATGTTTGAATATTGTGCAATAATGCATAATAACTCATATATGGAGTATTATACCTGTTAATGTTTGAGTATCTGGAATAAATCTTCTTTGATGAATTGCATTGCCAGAGAAAGTAGGCGAGTTAAGTTGACTGTGTGCTTAGGGTTCTTCAGATGCATATCCGTGATTTTCTAGAATCTCTTTGTTTTATGATGCATAAATCCATGTTTTTCAAATGTACCATCCTGTCAGAGTATTAATTTCTTTGATAATCTCGGCAAATGTTGTTGATGTAAGTTGTTGATGAAGTTAGCGGGATTAGGACAAATAATGCATGCACCTCTTCTTTATTCGAAAATGGCCGACGTTTCGACTATTTATTTAGTCTTCATCACGGCTATTCTCACTTAGAGAGGGTAGTCAGTTAAAATTCGATTCAAGATAGTTAAGATAGCAAACACCATTCGATTGTTCGGTGACCCTGGTATCTTAGGCTCGACAAACCACACGTCCGCTGCCCAAGGTACAAAATTTGTGAATGTGTTGTTGATGTAAATATGTATTTTTTGTTGCAGAAATAACTTGTGAACATTAGGAAACAATACTTTGTATCATACATGTGCAATTGTAATTTCTAATATTTTTTAATAAAATTCACTTTTTACCCAAATATTTTATGCTTTCCGTATCATGTTCAACATGGTAATCTGGATCATAAATACCGCTTCTTTTTTTGAATCCCATATTAACAAGAGAATATTAAATAGTATATAAACTAGAATGATGATGGCTCAATACGCAAACTTTCGCAAAAATCACCTTATTTTCAATTTTTTTATGAGACTGTATGTCCAAACACATTCAAAACGAGAAAATCCCATAAAGTATATTTTACAAAGGTATTCCTTATAAATTTGACATATCGCTCATTGTCTGCAATAGTGGCACAACTCAAAAAACATTGTTTTGAGAAAATCAATAATTAAGATTTGGGTTATACATAGGACACTGTTTTGACTTGAAAATGAATTATGTATAATACGATCATAAAAAGAAATAATTTTGTGCCAGTTTTGACTCTTAAGGTAGAGGTTGGAATTTCTAGTTCGGACATTTTGTTATCTAGAACTTCGACTTTTTTGAGTTGTGCCGCTATTGCAGACAGTCAGCGATATCTTACCTTGGGGTATACATAAAACATAAAAAGCGCCTGGAGTAAGATTTTTACCATCCTCAAGTAACACATATTTGCAATAAATAACTCTTTTGAACTAAATGATACACTCAATAAGAAACAAGTCGAAATCATTGAAATTAAACGAAATCTGTGCCAAAATTTGAGTACTGCCAAGTTGAGAAAGACGTGAGTTTTAAGTGTACCCTCATTGTCACCTTCAACTTAACCCAGTTTTTTGGTATTTTTTGACGAAAACTGTAACCTTTGAAAATGGACTACTAGTGGCGCTCTCACACAATAGGAAGGCAAACTTAAAACAGTTAACCGAGCTTTCCATTTGATCTTTCACAGGTAGTGAAACGTTAGAGATACTAGCAAGCTGTCATTTTCCGGGTAGCCGGCTGATAAATTGACAGAGTGGGAGCTCTCCAAAAAAGTGATGACCTGCTAAAACTCACACCAACCCTGCTAAAATCCACGATTATGGCTTTTTAACCATACAAATCCCCCAGGGAGCATGAAGTGTTCCTGGCACTACTACAACAGGGCCTGGATCTACACGCACCTCTACTAACAAAGCTCTTCAGAGCGAGCCTTGCATGGAACTCTATTCCAAACTGCTAGTCCAGGGTGAGGGTCGTCTACATACCAAAGATGAGATGTAGGGAAAAAGATCCTAAACCGCTCAGGCCAATCAGTCTAACCTCGTTTCTGCTGAAAAGCTTGGAAAAGCTGTTAGACCTATACATAAAGAAGGGAGCGCTAACAACGTACCCTCTTAATACGGAACAGTATGCATACCAGGCTATAAGAACTAGCACTCCACAACCTGGTGGTGAAAATCCAAGACAACCTGGATTCAAAGGGTGTCGCAGTTGGTATTTTTATAGACATCGAATGGGCCTTTAATAATGTACCTACAGACTCCTTCCTCAGTGCCAGTAAAGCGAGAAGGATCGAACCAACAATAACCAACTGGATTCGCCACATGTTAAGCATCATTCACAACCTCATAATTAGCTTTAAAATTAGCAATTTAAATTAACCGCGAGAGATTGGCATAGGCTTGCACTGTAGATTACTCACAAACTCTAAAATTAGAACTTAAACGTACACTTGAATTAGTACTTAACGTAGAAGCTTGCAAGGGCCAAGGTTTCGCGTTAATTTACGTACTAATTCAAGACACTGTACGTATGACATAGAATTGACGTAAAATGTCATGTATTTTACATGTATGCATTATCGATTTTGGTAGCTTTCGAAGGTTTTTTCCCGAGGTGGCAGCAAATAAATTTAGATGGAAAATTAGGATATTGTGAATGAGCAAAATTTACAACTTTATAATTTCCGGAATTGCGTTAAGAAGTGTAATTAAACTGACTAATTTAGCTGCTAATTTTCAGGTTGTGAATAAAGCTTTAGAATCCAGACTGATTACTACATCATTAAAAGATGACACTATCACCACTCCTATGGTCCCTACGAGTGGACGACCTTCTGGCTACTTTGGAACTATGGGGAGTCGAGGTCCAAGCATACGCAGACGACATCGTTATTCATATAAGAAACCACCCTTACCAACAAATCTCCAGCACGTTGCAAGAGGTGCTGGATGTTGTACACAGCTAGTGTTCAAAGGAAAAACTAGCAATGAACCCTAGGAAAGGGTGATTGTGCCATTTACCCGAAGGAAGAGGCTGGAGTTCTTGAAAGCGTCATCTTTGTTCGGGACGACAATCCCATTTACCAACGAAGTAAAATTTCTAAGAAACATCCTGTTCAAATCACTTACATGGACCTAACATGTGACTTTTACCGTTAGGAGGGCACAGCTCTCCCTTTGGTCGTGCAAGAACCTGTGCGACAAATCATGGGGGATGGGACCCCAACAAACTATGTGGCTATACGTGACGGTAATAAGACCGATACTCACCTATGGGGCCATAGTTTGGTACCGAAAGAGCAGACAGAGCTCCATCAAAGCTAAACTATCCTCTCTGCAAAGACAAATATGTCTCTGCACCACGGGGGCAATGAGAACGACGCTCACGGCAACCATGGAGCGCATGCTTGACCTGTTTCCACTTTCAGTACTCCTGGAACGAGAGGCAATGAAGGCGACATCCTGGCTGCAACAAGTGACGAACATAGCACCGCAGGCATTCGATGGTCAGACCAACAATGCCCAGGCTGGCTGGGAAGGCCTTGCGGTATTGAACATGGTCTCCGACCTAATGGCATCAAAACGTACATTGGACACGCGCTACGTCGTCAGGGTTCCCTCACGGGCAGACAGGGACGAATGAGGCGAAGATCTACAACTGGCAGGAAGTACCTGGTACACGGATGGATCCAAAACCGACAAAGGGGCTGGCTCCGGAGTGTACCGGAGATCGGAACAAAACTGTTTGGAACTGCCACAGGACTCTGAACACCTGCTCGCAGGAGAACATCGTCACACTGATATGGATCCCGGGCTATTGCGGTCACGAAGGCAATGATAGGGCCGACTCTTTAGCTAGGAGGGCGGCGGGCTCTGCACACTGGCAGTCCCATACTCTCTGGTCAAGGCTGAACTCCAGAAATGGAGCAATGCCAAGTCCCAGAACTGGTGGGAGAACCTACCCGGACTATTGCACTCCAAAAAAAATATCATGGGAAAAGGGGAGAGCAAAAGCCCAACAATTCCTCAGGCTAAATAGGAGACAAATCAGAGTCGCCACCTAAGATTTCACATGCACAGACTCGGACTGTCCGAAGAGACGGAGTGTCAGCTTTGCTTGGAGGACGACGATAAGTTAAGCACATTCTATGTGACTGCCCGGCTGTTGCCAGATCGAGGTACTCACTGTAAACACGATCATTGAACCTCAAGATGCAAACGCAGTGTCGCCCGAGAGACTCATTAGATTCGTTGAGGGTCTGGGCATAACGGGTAACAACTAGTGGAGCTAGCAGAGGCAAACCTTGCTGGTAACACTTCTAGCGAGCTAGAATAGACCGCAGGTCGCGGTGAAGGACTGTACAAATCTACTCCCATTGAATACAATACAATACAATACAATACACTTCCGTAGATACCCTGAGGTAGATTTTCACGACAGGAGAGTCATTATCTCAAAATGTAAATGTTGGTACTGACCCCTTTTATTACTTCCACTTTTGAAATGTGTTTTTGGGTTTTCCAGTTTTTCATTTATACTTGACACGCCACATTTCGAAATCAGATATCCCTGAGAAGACTGAAGAAAAACGTATACAGTTGAAACGTCGGCATTTCTTAACCAACTGCAAGTAGTATGAAAGGAAAACACTTACAATATGTATCATTATTTTCGTTATTTTAAATTTTATTTTGTTATAATTGCTAATGTTAGATGAATGTTAAGGAACTTTTGGAAATTTCTATATACTAGTTTATTTGCTACGTAAAAAATTCTCTCGAGCCATTTAATATGATTCTAATGACAATTTCCATCAACGTATTTAAGGAAAGTTTAAGATGAGTCTGGCTTTAACTGCGTCATATAATGCGGCAGCCATATTACCCTTGAAACAACTGACAGTTAGTTTAAGATGCACCTCAATCACATTGGTGCAGCTGGTCATAAAACTCCCATCCTTCA
This sequence comes from Taphrorychus bicolor, assembly GCA_951812265.1. Classification (NCBI taxonomy): domain Eukaryota; kingdom Metazoa; phylum Arthropoda; class Insecta; order Coleoptera; family Curculionidae; genus Taphrorychus; species Taphrorychus bicolor. Next base: position 41,192,293 of record OX638300.1, on the reverse strand, counting down.
GTTCAGCTAAATAAAACGAAAAGCGGATTTCAGTAAAAGATAGTTTCGAAATCCCAATATCTCAAAAACAGTAAAACTGTAGGGCGTTTTGTTGAAAAAATCGTATTTTTTTCTTCTCTAGAGAAATAAAAGTTTCTGTTTTTTTTTCTAGGGTTGTAAAATTCTCCAAAATTTTATCCCAAAGTTAATCTCTGACACCGAATATCAATCAAAATGATGCCGGAAAGGTGATTCCGGAACGTAAAAATCTCCGAAATCCGTTAATGTGTAATGACGCGTAAGGGCCGCAGAGCCCCTTTTGTGGTCGACCATAAAATATAAACCAAGGGGACGTGATATACAGAGGTTTGTACGGTCCCGACATGACACCCATTGTGTCAGCCCACTCTATTATTTCGCACTTGGAACATATTGACTTTTACAAGGGTGTGAGTGTATATTTATCATATTAACTGAGGTAAAACTCATGTCCCCGGCTTCGCCATTGTGACTATACCGCGTATATACCGGGGGTATGTTTTGTTCATCTCTTAAGGGTCGGCTTATCAGTGATAGAGCGCACCTTGGAATAAGTTATCGATCAGTGTGGTACACATGCACATACATAAGCCGACTCTAGACTGTTTTGCATATACTCTGGCTCAATTACGAATGCAAAAAGGGCTGAAAAAGTAGCGCGGAGCGCTAACGAGCCCTTTGATACATAAAACCCCGGCCCGCTCAATTTGATCGGGCGTGGCTACGGCTACGTCACCCGGGAGTGTTTGACATGAAAATGAGTTACGGGCCGACTAGGAATATTAAAAGGCATCACGTGAAACCCGATCCCGATTGTTGCCGTTTTTAATAAAAAATTCAAAGCTGGATCTTATAAACTTAAATATAAGCCCTCTAGAACTACATAATTCTATAATACCAAGGGCGTGGTCCCCGCTTTATGTTGTGACATAAGAATCTGAAGTTTTACATATTTATGATCCCCGTTTCGTGTGGTTTGGGCTTATAGGACATAAGTTCACGGTATTCTTTAAGACAAAAGGACAAGCTTAAAAAATTTACAAACAATAATGTCTTTGCGCCTACTACAGCGGTTTTGACACCGAATACGATTTGTTCCGGAAATTTGATCGTGGGTACCTTTGAAGCTGATTTTATTGTCTTTATATGAACATTTAAGCTAGGAAAATTAATATTTAAAAAAGATATATCAAAGTGTACCTTGTTTCTTTGACAATCAATCTCGACCCACACAGATAGTCGAATATCATCGTGAAAAAAAAAAGCGAGATGAACACATCAAAACTGCCAAATAAAAGGCCTCATTGTGTGGCAAACGAGGAAAAGAGTTGAATTTTAAAATATACAAAGTCACAATGAAAATCTGTCAGTGGCTTTGAAGAATGGGCATTCTTAGGCCATATGGGCCCGGCCCCAGATGGACGTCCGGATCTTAGACGTGATGTGAAATAACCCGCGTTGTTTTGGTTCGATTTCGGTGAAGAACGCTGTGAGAACCCGTCCTGATGGTGATGTTTATTTATTTACTTTAGTTTTTTTATATATCTTAATATTCAAATTTTGAGGCCTGTCAGAAACGTTACCCCGGTGCGCTCAGCTCGTGTTAATTACCACGGACCAGGTTGATAAATAAACTCGCCAAGACACTTCTTGTTCTGAATATACATGTACGGTCATAAATTTGCTAATTAACTTTAGGGGAAAACCTGCATAAAGTGGCGGAACTCACCGTTAATGCAAAACAGGCTCGCTCGTTTCCACTAAAATGCCTGTTTCTTTACGCTTAAAATACTAGCGCCAGGGAATTAAATCTGCCTCATTAACCTCGAAGGTTATGACTGATGCTAAACATTCGGAAGCATCAAAAATCACAACCTTGGCCAACCGAATACGTCCAAGGCGGCTCCATTTATTAGCGTTTCACACTCTTGACGCAAAATACCATGTTTACAACTGTCGGGGGACAACAGAAGAGAAGGCGCGTGGTACCACCTCAGACGTAACAAATCATCGCCACAAAAGGTCCGAGAATCTAGAAACGATCCCTTAACGACCGGTGGGCAGTTGAAAGCACAAAACCGCGTAAATTCTACGTTCTTTTTCCTTCTGCAACGTGGAAAGACGTAAACTAGCCGGACACAATGAAGAGGCAATGATGAACAGCTCCAGTCCTTGTCCACGTGCTTATTGATGAAGGTTGAGGGCGTTTATGTCTGTTATACGATCGCTAGGTGTTAGGGGCTCGTGTTCTCGGTTTTCGCAAGAGTTGACAAGCAAACATGTTGTTTGTTAACAAAAAGTGTATAATAAAACTACTAAAGAAGAAACCAAAACGTCCGTGTAAGTCGACAAATTATTATCAATAAATCTAAGAAATGAATTGGATAAAAAAAAATCCTTTTTTGTTGACAACATTTTACGCAATTCAATACGCACGCATTAGATTGGAAAATATATTTGAACTGAGGTTTAATGATTTCAAAAGTGACAAGTTCAAATCAAGGTCCTTGATTCAATACAAAAACTTACTTTCTGTGATAAATATTTAAATATATTTCAATATAACTTTCATTCCACACAAGAAAATTAGGTCGAGTGTCTAAGTTCAAATTTATTGATTTCTACGTCAACAAGTTTATTGTCAATAAATCTAGATCATTAGTTCGATAAAAAAAACTCTGTTTTCAGGTACAAGATTTTTAGTTTAATGACTCATAGTTTGTCAAGATATTGATTCTAAAAATATTTTAACTTTTTCTGAATAAGATGAATCAGTCTCAAATTATTATCAATAAATCTAATAGAACATGAGTTGAATAAAAAATTCGGTTATCGTGTACATTTTTCGGTTTCAGTCAATTATTCGATTAGTATGTGGAATTCAGGTTTAATGATTTAAAAATTGACAATTTATAATCAATAAATCAAAGTCTAGAAAATTAAATTTAGTACAGAAAAATTAAATCTAGAACATAAGTCTAATTATTGGTTTCTACTTTATCAAGTTTATTATCAATAAATCTGTAACATTAAATCGATAAAAAAGAAATCGGTTTTCTGGTTTAATATTTTTAGTTTATTGATTTATAAATTGTCAAGATACTGATAATAACGAAAATTTATATTTTCTTGAATCAAATGTATCAGCGCGAATAAATTATCAATAAATTTAGAACATGAGTTGGATGAAAAAATCGGTTTTATCGTACAATTTTTTGCAATTTAGTGTGCAAGTCATTTGTTATATTAGGGATATATATTGAACTCAGGTTTAATGATTTAAAAATTGACAAGTTATAGTTAATAAATCAAAGTCCATTATTCAGTACAAAAACTTACTTTTTGTGGTTAAATGTTTAAATATATTTCAATATAATTTTCATTCCACACAAGAAAATGAGGTCTAGTGTCTAACTTAAAATGTATTGATTTCTACTTACTTCAACAAGTTTATTATCAATAAATCTAGATCATTAGTTCGATAAAAAAAACTCTGTTTTCAGGTACAAGATTTTTAGTTTAATGACTTATAATTTGTCAAGTTATTAATTCTAAAATTTTTTTAACATTTTCTGAATAAAATGAATCAGCGTCAAATTATTACAGTAAATCTACTAGAGTATGGGTTGAATAAAAAATTCGGTTATATTGTACAACATTTTTCGGTTTCAGTCAATTAGGAACATATGTTGGAACTCAGGTTTAATGATTTAAAAATTAACAAGTTATAATCAATAAATCAAAGTCTAGAAAATTAAATTTAGAACAGAAAAATTAAATATAGAACATAAGTCTAATTATTGATATATACTTTGTCAAGTTTATTATCAATAAACCTACAACATTAATTCGATAAAACTCGGTTTTCTGGTTTAATATTTTTAGTTTATTGATTTATAAATTGTCAAGTTATTGATTATAAAAAAATTTTACTTTTTCTGAATAAAATGAATCAGCGTCAAACTATTATCAATAAATCTACTAGAACATGAGTTGAATAAAAAATTGGGTTTATTGTACAACATTTTGCGGCTTCAGTCAATTGTTCAATTAATATGTTGAACTCAGGTTTAGTGATTTGAAAATATAACTTTTTCTGAATAAAATAAATCATCGTCAAATTATTATCAATAAATCTACTAAAACATGAGTTGAATAAAAAATTCAATTAAATTGTGCAACATTTTTCGGTTTCAGTCAATTGTTCAATTAGTATATGTTGAACTCAGGTTTAATTATTTAAAAATTTACAAGTTGTAATCAATAAATCAAAGTCTAGAAAATTAAATTTAGAACAGAAAAATTAAATCTAGAACATAGATCCAATTATTGATTTCTACTTTGTCAAGTTTATTATCAATAAATCGATAACATTAATTCGATAAAAAAAATCGGTTTTCTGGTTTAATATATTTAGTTTATTGATTTATAAATTGTCAAGTTATTGATTATAAAAAAAAATTAACTTTTTCTGAATAAAATAAATCAGCGTCAAATTATTATCAATAAATCTACTAGAACATGAGTAGAATAAAAAAATCGGTTATATTGTACAACATTTTTCGGTTTCAGTCAATTGTTCAATTAGTATGTAGAACTCAGGTTTAATGATTTGAAAATTTAACTTTTTCTGAATAAAATAAATCATCGTCAAATTATTATCAATAAATCTACTAGAACATAAATTGAATAAAAAATTCGATTATATTGTACAACATTTTTCGGTTTCAGTCAATTGTTCAATTAGTATATGTTGAACTCAGGTTTAATGATTTAAAAATTTACAAGTTATAATCAATAAATCAAAGTCTAGAAAATTAAATTTAGAACAGAAAAATTAAATCTAGAACATAGATCCAATTATTGATTTCTACTTTGTCAAGTTTATTATCAATAAATCTATAAAATTAATTCGATAAAAAAAATCGGTTTTCTGGTTTAATATTTTTGTTTATTGATTTATAAATTGTCAAGTTATTTATTATAAAAAAAATTTTACTTTTTCTGAATAAAATAAATCAGAGTCAAATTATTAAAAAAATAAAAAAATCGATTATATTGTACAACATTTTTCGGTGTCAGTCAATTGTTCAATTAGTATGTTGAACTCAGGTTTAATTATTTAAAAATTGACAATTTACAATCAATAAATCAAAATCTAGAAAATTAAATTTAGAACAGAAAAATTAAATCTAGAACGTAAGTCCAATTATTGATTTCTACTTTGTCAAGTTTATTATCAATAAATCTATAACATTAATTCGATAAAAAAACATCGGTTTTTTTGGTTTAATATTTTTAGTTTATTGATTTATAAATTGTCAAGTTATTAATTATAAAAAAAATTAATTTTTCTGAATAAAATGAATCAGCGTCACACAATTATCAATAAAACTACTAGAACATGAGTTGAATAAAAAATTCGGTTATATTGTACAACATTTTTCGGTTTCAGTCAATTGTTCAATTAGTAAGTTGAACTCAGGTTTAATTATTTAAAAATTGACAATTCACAATCAATAAATCAAAATCTAGAAAATTAAATTTAGAACAGAAAAATTAAATCTAGAACATAAGTCCAATTATTGATTTCTACTTTGTCAAGTTTATTATCAATAAATCTATAACATTACCTCGATAAAAAAAATCGGTTTTCTGGTTTAATATATTTAGTTTATTGATTTATAAATTGTCAAGTTATTGATTATAAAAAAAATTTAATTTTTTTTGAATAAAATAAATCAGCGTCAAATTATTATCAATAAATCTACTAGAACATGAGTAGAATAAAAAAATCGGTTATATTGTACAACATTTTTCGGTTTCAGTCAATTGTTCAATTAGTATGTAGAATTCAGGTTTAATGATTTGAAAATTTAACTTTTTCTGAATAAAATAAATCATCGTCAAATTATTATCAATAAATCTACTAGAACATAAATTGAATAAAAAATTCGATTATATTGTACAATATTTTTCGGTTTCAGTCAATTGTTCAATTAGTATATGTTGAACTGAGGTTTAATGATTTAAAAACTTACAAGTTATAATCAATAAATCAAAGTCTAGAAAATTAAATTTAGAACAGAAAAATTAAATCTAGAACACAAGTCCAATTATTGATATCTACTTTTTCAAATTTATTAACAATAAATCTACAATATTAATTCGATAAAAAAAATCGGTTTTCTGGTTTCATATTTTTAGTTTATTGATTTATAAATTGTCAAGTTATTGATTATATAAAAAATGTAACTTTTTCTGAACAAAATGAATCAGCGTCACACAATTATCAATAAATCTACTAGAACATGAGTTGAATAAAAAAATCGGTTATATTGTACAATATTTTTCGGTTTCAGTCAATTGTTCAATTAGTATGTTGAACTCAGGTTTAAAAATTTAAAAATTGACAAGTTATAATCAATAAATCAAAGTCTAGAAAATTAAATTTAGAACAGAAAAATTAAATCTAGAACATAGAACAAGTCCAATTATTGATTTCTATTTTGTCAAGTTTATTATCAATAAATCTACAAGATTAATTCGATAAAAAAAATCGGTTTTCTCGTTTAATATATTTAGTATATTGATTTATAAATTGTCAAGATATTGATAATAAAGAAAATTTAAATTTTCTTGAATCAAATCTATCAGCGCGAATATATTATCAATAAACTTAGAACATGAGTTGGATGAAAAAATCGGCTTTATCGTACAATTTTTTGCAATTTAGTATACAAGTCATTTGTTCTATTAGGGATATATATTGAACTCAGGTTTAATGATTTAAAAATTGACAAGTTATCGTGAATAAATCAGTCCATTATTCAATACAAAAACTTATTTTTTGTGGTTAAATGTTTACATATATTTCAATATATTTTTCATTCTATACAGGAAAGTTTTGTCTAGTATATAAGTTCAAATTTATTGATACTTTATCAAGTCAATAAATCTAAAACTAGAAAAAATTCTGTTCTCCGGTACACACATTTCTAAAGAAAAACTAACTTTTCTTGAATAAAATGTAATCGCTGTTAAACCGCATGTAAACCACAAGTTGTTTATCAAAATAAGTTTCAGCGGCCGCTATATTGAAATACCACCCAACTTCTTAACATCGGGATTTGGCTACTTTCACACAACAATCAAAAAATCCACTTAAGAGGCCCCGTTAAACCGATTTGCTTCTCTTTAAAATCCGCTTATAGGCTTCTCCATTGTTCACAAAACACCTTTTCTGTAAAAGTCAAGGGCCGCTTGTCACCTATATATTATTCCACAGGAGCACAATCTGTCCCTTTTGTAGATCGTTTTTAAAGGGCGGGTTTACGTATGTCTACTGTGTGGAAGGAATGTGTCCGTGTTAGTATCTCAATATAAGATATATCAAATGTTTGGATTAGGTTTATTTTTAGTGTAAACATGGCTTAATCCCACTTGTGCGCCACGTAAGTTTTAAAAGATAATAATGACTTAACGTTTTAACTTAAGTGGCGATCTTCACTCAGAGCCTGAGAACGGCCGATATTACAGGATGTGACTTTTAAAAGGTCCCTCAATGCAGAAACTGGTTGTGAACCTTCTACATGCGTGTAGCGTACGCGCTATCCCATAATTGATTAAGTAGATAAATCGAAGTCATTACAACCAAAAAGGCCGGTAGGAATGTCCGCTGGATACCATCGTTGGTCCCGAACCACCATTTATCAAAATACGCTTATATTGTATTTGTACAATAATATTATACACAACACCTGTCATTCACCAGACCAGTGACTTATAGACTTTATTATGCGGCGCGCTGTCGAGGCCGGGTATTTTTTCGAATCTCTTCGGGGATTTTCGTTTTTGTTCTCGAGGTCAAAATAAACATTTTTCATGCGTATATTTTATTCTCACATTGACGTGAGAAGTTCTTTTTTTTGGAATAATTTTTTAACAATAAATAAAACTTGTAAGCAACGTAGGTAGATATTCTTTAATTATTTATCAGTCTAATAGTGACAATAACTCAAGAGTGGAAGTAACAAAAGAGGTAAAAGTATAAAAATTTATATTTTGAGATGTTATTACCCATGCCAATGTACGTCAGAGTAGCCACGGAACTTTACTAACAAGATTTTGAGCATACTAGTGGAGTTTTCTCGTTGGTTTAAGGTAGTCATGAATTCTGTAGGGCAATCCTACAAAATGCTGGCTTCATCAACCTTGGCCGCACGGTTACCATGGTGATCGACTGCGTAGCCAATAGAAATTCACTTCTCACCTTAAACGCTAATAGGGTTCTGCAGGCTTACATTTGTGTAACGTACATAGACCCATCTGAACAACGCCCTGCTCATTTTAGCAGGAGTATAATACAGAGTGTCCCAATGTGCTAGCTACCTCCGACTTACTTAAGTTGCTACCAAATTTTGTCCGCACTTATATAATGAGAGTAGAAAAAAGTTCCTTTTTTGTTAACATAAAAATTCTCATTATTTGTAAAGGAACACTCTGTATATTGGCATGTAAATTCAATAATTTTTCTGTTGTTATACCGTGTTATATTAATTTTATAATTATATATTTTATATATAACCCTTTATTCTTTAATTGATAAAGCAAAAACAGTTCTCTTTTTCAGAAAACCAAATTCAAAAACACTGAATATATGACAACGCTGTGACAGATGTTAAAATATCTGTTCTATGAGAATTTTACAACCAGTAACTTCAATTAGATACCCGCGCCACTAATGTTGAATTAAAATGGAATACGGAAATGCGCATTTTCGCACGGTTTTTGTCACTAACTGCCCATATGCTAGTCATGCACATAGTTCTGGCTAACAAAGTCCCCGCATTCATATCGTTAAATCTTTCGGATCGTGAGATTTTCATTATTATTGTGAGTCCTAGTTTTGAGTATGAAAACATGAAATTATTAAATATCTGCGAAACGGTGTGAGATAGGAATAGGAATGTTAAAGCGGTATCATAAAAAAATCTATGGGGAATCCGAAAATAACTTTTAATACATGGTAAACCAGTTAAAAAACTAAAGTTGGTACTCTTTTTCAGCTGAACCGGCAACAGCGCAAAGGTGAAACTATTTTAGAAAAAGAGTTTGGACGCATTTGTGGCCACACACAAAACTTGAAATAAATATGTGAAGCCGTTCTCTAGATACGTCTAAGGTACCATTACCGTGAATCACCCTGTATACATATATAAAAAGTGCCCCATTAATAATAGTTAATTTTGATATAACAAAGGCATTTTTTCTAATCTCATTGCATAAACAGTGACCAAATTTTGGTACCACGTTTTCCCGGTGGTTTAAAAATTATAACCAATTAAAAGAGGCTGAGACACCTTGTATTTTTTAAAAAATAAGAAATCTGGTCAATAGTCTAAGTCCTTGTTCCAATAATCGTGTCATATTTAATTATTTTTAAACTGAAAAATGAAGAGCTTGAAAATCAAGATAAAAGACTATAGAAATGTTGCCCTCCTTTTTTATACTTTGACTATCTTTTATTTGTGTGACTATTGTAACTTTTTGTCATGTCAATCTAAATCAGAGTAGCCACGGAACGTTATCAACAAGTATATTACAGTAATATTATTGGTTTTCTTCGTTGGCCTAAGGTAGTAGTGCAATCTAAAGGACAACCCTAGAAGCACGGCAGTTTTATAATCCTTGACACCGCTTGACAGCACGGTTACCAGGGTGACGTCGCCGTGACCAATAGCAATTCACTTTTTCCCGCAAAGGCTGATAATAAGTTACAGCCTTACCAATTACTATCTACAGTTGAAGCACTATGTCATTGGAATTATTGATAATTTGCGATTAGCGTCGCACGTATGAGAGTTAGTGAAAGATGATACATATGGAAATACATACAATTGGATATACAGGTTGTCCCAGAAAGGTTGGGAAATTTTGCAACTGGGGACACTAAGGACCAAAATAGCTCAAATACAGGGAGGCAAAAGTACAAGTTCACTTTCTTTTTCTTTTTTTTAATCGCGTGAGAACAGTGTAATAAGTAAACATAACAGTACAGATTATGATACAAATTTGATACATAAGGATTATTATAAAATATGTATTTAAAAGGCGCTGCTACGTGCACCACACGTTATTTCAGTATACATTTTTGTAGCTTTTTTATTTCACCCAGTATGTAAAATTTGTTAAAACACATATTGAAAAAAGATATACTTCTTAACAGTGTATAAAGTTAATATTTTATGGCGTCGATAATGACGTGCCATACTTGGGAAATGTGTCCCAGAAAACAATTTTGTTATTCAGGGAAACATCACTGGGATGACCGGAGATCGTTATAACCTATACAGAGAGGACCAAAAGTCCCGCATAAATTCAATAAAAATTCAAGGAAATTTTTTTTATCAAAATGCTCGAACACGTCAATTGTTTTTCTTAGTTGTGCATTTTTTGACATGACAGACATGTATACAGGGTCATCCATGTAGTAGATAAATGTCACTTTTTAATTTTTTCTAATGGAACCCCCTGTATATAAAAAGTTTTTTAAATTCTTTTGGAGTTTCTAAACATATTTTGTATCACATACCATAACCCTAAACGCAACAGTTAACGAGAAATTTGCGATTGAATACCACAAAGCGCACTCATTTAATTACCTACAAATACTAGGTAGGTAATCAAATTACCTAATTGACCTATGACTTTTAAGTTTTTAATTTTCAAAAGTGACATTTTGACAAACACCTATTTCTAATTTTGTTTACTGTTGTGCGGCAAAATGGCGAAATTAAGCGAAACTCAAAGAACAGAAATTTTAAGTATGATTGGATGCGGTAATCGAAGAAGAACTCAAAGCGAAGTTTGTGAAATATTCAATACCAAATATCCGGATAGTCAAATATCGCAGTCTACCGTGAGCAGAATTGAAAGGAAATTTAGAGAAGTGGGACACGTAAGAGACCTTCCCAGATCTGGTAGACCCTCGATTTCCCAGAATAAGACATTAAACGTTCTTTTATCCATTGAAGAAAATCCCCATAAACCAACTCAAGAAATAGCATTGGATAATGAAATCGGAAAATCATCTGTTCGAAGAATCCTCAAAAAAGAAAAATATCATCCGTACAAAATAAAATCAATCCACGAACTTAACGAAGATGATCCAGATCGTCGATTGGAATTTTGCGAAATTTTGATGAACAGATCCAACAATGACCGTTTTTTCTCTAGAAGAATAATTTTTTCTGATGAATCAAAATTCTGTTTAAGCGGTATGATGAACAGACAAAACTACCGCTACTGGTCCTCCACGAATCCAAATTGGGCGATTGAATCTCACACCCAATATCCTCAGTCTGTCAATGTTTGGGCCGGTATTGTCGGAGATAGAATCATAGGACCTTATTTTCTTGAAGATACTCTAAGAGGCCACCGTTATTTGCAATTTTTAAGAAATGAACTAATTCCTGACCTTTGTATTATGTTTCCAAATGCAAATAACCCGAATATTCCAGATGAATCAATTTGGTTTCAACAAGATGGCGCGCCACCACACTTTAGCAGGGAGGTGCGACAATATTTAAACGAAGTGTTTCCGGGTCGATGGATTGGACGAAGAGGACATTTAGAGTGGCCTGCAAGGTCACCTGATCTCACTCCAATGGACTTTTTCTTATGGGGTTATCTAAAACATAAAGTGTACCTAAATAAGCCCGACAGTATAGAAGAGTTAAAAACGAAAATTACGCACGTAACTCAACAAATACCCGCTGAAATGATAAGAAACGTGCTAGACGAATTTGAATTACGGCTTGCCCACTGTCAAGAAGTTAACGGGAAACAGTTCGAGCATTTAATTCATTAGAGTCAGTAGTTAATATCGTAATTTTTTTCAATTGTTAATAAATTAACTCGTTATTTTCATGTAGGTATTATTACCGTAACTTTCTCATTACCTGTTGCGTTTAGGGACAGTGTATGTAATACGAAATATGTTTAGAAACTCCAAAAGAATTTAAAAAACTTTTTATATACAGGGTTTTCCATAAGAAAAAATTAAAAAATTACATTTATCTTCTACATGGATGACCCTGTATACATGTCTGTCACGTCAAAAAATGCACAACTAAGAACAACAATAGACGTGTTCGAGTATTTTGATAAAAAAAATTTCCTTAAATTTTTATTGAATTTATGCGGGACTTTTGGTCCTCACTGTATATGTTGGGTTGGCGTTTCGTCCCGGGATATAGACACAGGACTCATCAGTAAAGCGCGGTAGACCCCTGCTTTATACGCCGGGGTGAGAATTCACAGTTGGAACATGTATTTGAAGACAAATTCGGCGCAGAAAAGGCGGTGTGATGTTACGAAGGATTTCGACTAATGCTGCCATCTATGAGTCGGTGGGTAAAGTTTGGGCACAATACTCCCCTCCCAGTGACAAACGAGAGCGGAGGGTGTATGATGGACGAGAAGCGAGGCTCATTTTACAAACTGAGGGGACGAAATTGGGTTACTGTTGCTTGAGCGAGTTGAGTGACGGAGGATGTGCCAGGGTTAACGAGAAGGATACCACCCAAGAGAGTGATGTGATGTGTGTCATCTGGCGACAGAAGGCAGTCGTTCCAGTCAATGAAAGATTTACAGATGAACGTCAAATCCAACGAGGCGTTCGACAGGGATGTGTCCTGTCTCTCAACCTATATTCTGACAAAGTCTTTAAAGATCCTTTATATGAAAAAGAATTCCGGGTCAAAATCAACAGCGAACTGATTAACACCATTCGCAATGATGATGGGTCTCCAAAGTCTCATAAGTTCTGTTAGTGTCGACGTTAGTTAAGACTGAATGTAAATGTTGCTAAGACAAAGTTTATGGTCTTTAACCATCAGCCATACCTCAACGAGTCACTTCAGATAAATGGACAGAACGTTAAGAGAGTATCCAATATTAAATACCTCGGATGCTACATCACCGAGCAACTCGACCCGGATAATGAAATAGATGTAGGATTGAAACAGCCCGTACAACGTTCCAGAAGATGAAATCACTGTTTTGTAATGACAGCCTGAACCTAAAACTGAGACAAAAAATGATTAAATGTTACCTACGGTCTGTGCTATTGTATGGAGTTGAAGTCTGGACACTGAAACTGCCACAATCAACCATCTAGAAGCATTTGAAATGTGGTTACACAGACGGATGCTAAGATTACCATGGGTGGCTTTGGAAAGAAATGAAGCAGTCTTAGACAGCGCAAATACAGTTCGTGAACTTTTCACAACAGTTAAATGCCGAAAACTGGCATACCTCGGCCATGTTCTCAGAGGAAATCGCTACCAGATCCTACAGCTTGTAATGAAGGGCAAATCTCCAGGTTGAAGATCATCCGGGAATAAACAGACATATATAGCGTTGAACAATTGTTTAGTAGAGTAGTTGAAGACAGGAATCAGCTCGCCAACGTCAGAGGGACCTGACAAGGCACAATAAGAAGAAGAAGTGTGTCGGAAGATTCCGCGGTACAGTGATTGAAAAGAGAGTTTGCTGGAACCTGCGTGCGGTGGGTACGAGGGAGATGCTGCTCTGGTAGTCCCGTGGCGTTGAAGCGATCCTTGTTGCAGCCTTGTGCTTGAAAGATTGCTTGTTGCTTAGGTCGAGGATCACCAATTATGGTGTTGTAAATGATGAGCCATGGGTGGGAAATATGTTCCCAAAAAAAAATTTGTTATTCAGGGAAACACCACTGGGACGACCTAGATAGTTATAGCCTATGTATGTGGTGTTGGCGTTTCGTCCCGGGGTCTACCTTGGACTTGCCAGTAAGGCGTGGTAGACCCCTGCTTTATACGCCGGGGTGAGAGTTTATAGTTGGAACTTGTATTTAAAGACAAATTCGGCCACAATTTTATGAAATATCCCTATATAATCACCTTGGGAACTATACACATTTGGATTAAGGCTTAACATGTGGTTTAATCGACATATTTTCGTTCTCCAGTCGAGAGAATCTTTCTGGGACACTCTGTATATTTAAAAGTTTCCAAAAGCAAAGGAGGTAGACAGAAACTTGGTAATCTAGTTTTTTTTACGTATAGTTTAATTAAAAGAACATTTTCACGTCTTATTCTCAGTCCTACGTCTATTCTAAACTTGCGAAATTGCACTACGCACCAAACTCTTTTTGTGTATTCAAGGAAAGAATTGGAAAAAAATATCTGCTTTTAGAGCAGACACATAATTAGCAAAAAAAATTATGAAACGGTGCAATACATTATTTGATTTCGATGTGTTCCCAATCTTTGAAAATTCATAATTTACAAAAAAAATTAAAATATACAGGGTAATAGTTTTCCAGTTTAACCATGGGATTCTCTGTTATTTGAATAGATACAAAGAAAATTAATTAGTCTAATTGCTCAAAAAGTTGCGCAACTATAGGTACATTATAACTTTACTTGCACAGGGAGCCATGATATTTTTAGATTCTCTGAATTGTTAGCTTCTGCTTCTTTAAGCCGAGTTCATAACCATGTTCATAACGAGGTGCAAAATCAAAGTCTTCCAATAAAATCGATTTTTGACAACATTCAACCAATCGTCTTCAAGGAATCTGTTTACTTACGAAATTAGCTTAATGTCAGTGTCAAAGGGGCCACCAGCAATCGCTTTTTAAATATTGGACGTTGTCTAATTTTTTGCTCTTTTCAAGTCTGCGTGTTTCTATATAAATCCTACTAATTTGAAGATCTACCGTAAAGTATTCACTTCTGTTTGGCTACCCGGAAGGAAGACCTAATAGGCCCGATCACTTCAGAATTATGTACCATCAAGTGTATTATTCATACTGAGCAAATCGTTAATGTGTGGCATGAGAAGTAAATAGTGTCCAATTGGCAAGAAAATCAGCTTCTAATAATCTAAGTAAACTACAAAACTGATTCCTCTGACTCAAATTGGTAGCTAGGCAAAAGGTAGGTGCAATTTTCGAGAAAATTATGAATTTTACAGTTTTAGCTAGTAACTAGAGTAGCATGGGTTTGGAGACTGAAACGAAAGAGGAAAATACGCTAAGTTTGTTCACTGCAGAACCAGAACCCAACCTAATCCAGCTACAATTTCTACATATTAACGTATTGAAACATCTAGAGCAGTCGATGGGAATAACACGATAATAATATGAGAAACCAGAAAGAGTAAATGTTCGGAAATTACAACAAGAAACCACTGGGTCTACCTTCTCGTAGAATGATAAGGTCAATCAATACTAGATTTGTTATAAACTATAATTATTATTTATTAATAAAAATCAATTTTCTTTAAAATGCATGTTTTATAAAATGAAATTAAAAATTATTAATCAGATGGTTTACATTAATTTAAATCGTCCTGACAACCATGGACCCAAAAATTATAACCTCTAAAGTCATAAATATAACCTAAACTATATGAGAATGCCTGTCATTATATACAAGGGGCAAAATGTCAAATTTACATGACCTACTGCGCAAGTAAAGTTATAGTGTACGGACTATAAAAATAACTGAGAAGGACGTTTTCACATTTCGAAAATTCTGACTGGTTTCAGAAATATTCGCAAAAAAATGAAATTTTGAGAAAAACGTCTTGTATTTTTTCCAATCTGAATTTAAAAAGATAAGCGACACTTCTTTATAGCCACTTTTTCCTAGGTTTCTTTTTCAAGCATAAACTTTATTTTTGTTCAGAATTTTTTTAAAAGGAATTCTGAATTTGCTTCCTATTCTGCATTCGGTGATATGCGACAATTAATAATTCTATTAACTTTTAGGGTAAATTTTGCTCCTTTTGTGATGTTAAATTGTTAAAATTTGTTGATAAAATCGGTTCACGATCAATGATGATTTGTCATTAAGGGTGAAGCACTATTAGTTGTAGCCTCCGTCAAGTCCAGTAACTTTCAAAAGCTATTAAAAGTTTAAACTGGGTTCGTACGTCAAGAAATTAACTCAAAAAGGAAAACTTACCACTTTTAAGCTCTTCCAGTTTTGAGCTCTCTTTCGAAATCAGCTTCAGCAATTTTGCTGCTACCAAGAAATGATTAAAAGTAAATACATTAATAAAAATTATGTCCCAGAACTAATCTACGATGTAGGAAAATCGGCGGGATTGGGGCAAGCCCACAAAAATACAACTACCTCCTCGTGGACGTTCCGTTTAATTTAAACATCATCAGGATTCTGTTAAATTATATATCGGAAATCGGCAGAATTGGGATAAAAACTCAGTCCTGACTCTGTTTCAGCGTTTAAGCATAATTAAACGAAACGTCGACGAAGAACTGGTTGTATTCTTGCTGTCTTGTCCCAATTCCCCCGATGCCCCCACTAAATTAATCATAGAGTTATATATTATTTTAATATAGTCATTATCCCGCTTTAGAAAACCTTTTATAGAACTTTAAAAACTAATGGTCAATAAATCAGAGCCTAAAACGCGTGATTCTCGCATAAATAACATCTGTAAAAGAAATTTTTTTAGGGTATAGAGACGCACTGTGCAACTAGCCAACATTTGAGCTCGACAACATTCTTGTGCTTAATTTGTAGTTTCCTTTAATTTCAAGCTAAAGCCTGTTAGAAATTGAACGACTGGGTATTCTGTTATCTAACGCTTGAACAATTTAGGTTGTGTAAAGCCAACTTTACTCTATGTTCTGTACAAACATTAGATTATAGAGGGACAAAAAGCGTCGATAATCAATCAAGGCTTCAGGCACAAAGGCGATTTTATCAAGATCCCAATGATTAAGAGTATATTCTTCGAAGTACTGAGAAACGTGATGGGTACTCCGAGTGAGGTTTTCTATGAGCGGCACTGTATCGAACACAAAAACCTATTTGATCGGCAGTACCACACACATGACGGTATGCGACCTCTGACCGTCCACTTGACGTTTGCCGTTTCTCCACCGAGATTGACAACCGAGAGATTTGGACCGCTTCACGTGTCGCATGACCGAATTTGAAAGCCGACAATATTAGCGACTTAAGTGCCCCCTTACACATTATAATTCAGGGAGTGTGCAGAGTGAAATACGATCGGATTAAAGCGGCTCAAAAGGGATTACAAATCGCGCCCACCGCGGGCCGCAGTCTCCTCGCGGCGGGGGCCCCTCCGAGGACGGGTCTACGAATTACCATAATGTATCTGTTATAAGTGTGAGGTATCAGTGGGACTTGGCGATCAAAATTCGCGCCAAGCGATAGAGATTCAAAAAAACCTCAGTTGGCGGGCGGCAATTCGGAAACAAAAGACGGCACTGTGCCGTAATTGGCTAACGCTGACCGCTATAATAAAATTATCGGCCCTCGGCCGGTATTCGCGGGGGTCCGCAACGAAACATCAATGGTGGCGGCCTGAAACAAAAGCGCAACGTTACGGGGCGCCCGGCCTATCGGCGAGATCGAACGCGCCGATAGAGCCCTATTAAGACGTTGTAATTAAAAGGTGTCAAGTCCGGTGAGCGGTCAGGAACAGCTGACAGTCGATCGTCCTTTTAACGCTCGTATTGTAATTTTCAGACTGAATATCGGCTGTGTTCCGCCTGCGGAGATCCCATCAGCGACAAGTTTCTATTGGAGGTGTCGGGCAGGACCTGGCACGCGAGATGTCTACGGTGCTGCGTATGCCAGTTGCAACTGGACCGGCAGCCGTCTTGCTTTATAAGGGACAGGGCGATATACTGCAAGGCGGACTATGCAAAGTAAGTTTGGGCTTGTTTTGGTCTCATTAGATTAGACCTCTGAGAAGAATTTCTATTTTACAAAGAATTTCTAAGAGCTAATGTGGTAATTTTTATTTCAATTCCAAAGTGTGGCATGTCACACAGAAAATGCAGATAATAAAAGCACCAAGTAAAGTATCAGTTTCTCTACGTTTGCAAAAACACTAGAAACAGCACCTCTTCTAACTGACAATATCTTTTTTGAAGACTCGCAAAACCGTTTGGTGTTTCTATATTTATGTTGTATTGTATTGTATTGTATTGTATTGTATTCGGTGTGAGTAAACGTAGGTACAGTCCTCCACCGCGACCTGCGGTCTATTGTGGCTCACCCGAAGTGTTGCCAGCAAGGTTTACCCCTGCTTGCCCCACTAATTGTCACCCGTTAAGCCCAGACCCTCAACGAACCTGATGAGTCTTTCGGGCGACACTTCGTTTGCATCTTGAGGCTCAATGATCGTGTTACCGAAAAGTTAGTATCTCGCTATGGCAATAGGCGGGCATTCGCATAGAACGTGCTCGACTGATTCATCTTCCTCCAAGCGTAGCCGGCACTCCGTTTCCTCGGACAGTCCGAGTCTGTACATGTCGAGTCTTAGATGGCTATGGCCCGTTTAGAGTGCAGTAGCCACTCTGATTTGTATGCTATTTAGTATGAGGAATGTTTGAGCTTTTGCCCTCCCTGTTCCTGTGATAAATTTTCTGTAGTGTGTAAGCCCGGGTAGGCTCTCCCACTATTCCTGGGACTTGTCATTGCCCCATTTCTGGAGTTCAGCCTTGACCAGGGAGTATGGGACCCCCAGCACCGGTTCCGGGCCGACAAATGCCGAGTCCGCCAATCTCCTGGCTAAGGTGTCGGCCCTCTCATTGCCTTCGTGCCCTCGATGCCCTGGGATCCATACCAGTGTGACGTTGTTTTCCTGCGATAGGATGTAAAAGTCCTGCTGCAGCTCCAAACTGTTTTGAAGCTGCAACGCAATGACTTTAGCGCTAAAAGTGCTGCCCGACTGCCCGAGCAGATCTTTATTGATCTATTGTGTCCTCCTTCCTCTAATAGGTGTCGGGCACAAAGTTCAATGGCGTGTATTTCTTCCTGAAATCCTGTGCTGAGTAGGTCTAGGCTCTCTGCTATGCAGGCAAGTGCCATCCAAACCTCCCGTATTCTCCGGCGCTAGCACCTTCATCGGTCTTGCATCCGTCTGTGTACCAAGTACTACCTGCCATTTGCAAATCTTCGCCTCGTTCGTCCAGAGTATTGGAAGCGGAAGCATATTTGTTTTTGCAGAGAAGACAGTTTGGACCTAATGGAGTTCTGTCTGTTCTTCTGATACCAAACTATGGCCCCATACGTGATTATCGGTCTTATCACCGTCACGTATAGCCACATAATTTGTTGGGGTCCCATCTCCCATGATTTACCGCACAGGTTCTTACACGTCCATAGGGATGCCCTAGCCATGCCCTCCCCACGGTTCGCGTCACATGTGGGGTCCATGTGAGTGATTTATCCAGGATAACTCTTAGATATTTCACTTCATTAGTAAACGGGATTGAGATGGCGATTTCAGAAAGTCCAGCCTCTACCTTAAGGTAAATGGCACAATCACAGTTTTCCTGGGACTTATTGCTAGGTTTTCTTTTTGAGATTTGTTAGTCTGGGTGGTTTCTTATGAGGATAACGATGTCGTCCGCGTAGGCTTGGACCTTGACTCCCCATAGTTCCCAAGGAACCAGCAGGTCGTCCACTAGTAGGGACCACAAGAGTGGTGAAAGGACTCCGCCCTGCGGCCAATCTCCCTCTGTTGTGGATCTGACAGTGTCATCGTTTAATGATGTAATGATCAGTCTGGATTCTAGCATATTGCGGATCCAGTTGGTTATTGTTGATTCTACCCTTCTTGTCTTGCAGGCGCTGCGAAGGGAGTCTGTAAGTGCGTTATTAAAGACCCTTACGATGTCAATGAAGACACCAACTGCGATACTCTTTGTATCCAGGGTATCTTGGAATTTTTCCACAAGGTTGTAGGTTCTGTTGATTTGTTAGCCTGGTATGCATACTGTTCCGTAATGAGGGGGTACGTTGATAGCGCTCCCTCCCTCAAGTACAGGCCTAACAGCTTTTCCAAGCTTCTCAGCAGGAACGAGGTTAGACGGATTGGCCTGAGCGATTTAGGATCTTTTCCTCTACATCCCATCTTTGGTGTGTATATGATTCTCACCCTGGTGCAACAGTTTGGAATAAAGTTCCATGCAAGGCTCGCTCTAAAAAGCTTTAGTAGTGAGAGTGCGAGTTGTTCCAGGCCCTGTTGTAAAAGTGCCGGGAACAATCAATCCTCTCCAGGGGATTTGTATGGTCGAAAAGCCATAATAGTGGAATTTTGCATGGTTTGTCTGACCAAATTTTTGGAAAGCTCCCAATCTTCCTTATTGGGTCGTTTAAATCGTCCCAAGGGACTTGTGTTAGCTTCCAAATTTGTCAGACGGCTAACCGGAAAGTGACAGCTTGCCAGGACCTCTAACGTTTCTCTGCCAGTGGAGGTGTAGGTGCCATCTGACCGTTTTATCTATCCAAGCACCTGATACGGCTCCCTGTAGAGAACCCTACGGATTCGGGCTCCTGTTGGCAGTTCTTCAATCCCGCCACAGAACCTTTTCCAGGGCTCTCTTTTAGCAGCCCTGATCTGCTTGTTGTAGTTAGTTAGGGCCTGACGGTAAGTGTCCCAGTCGCCGTTTATTTTTGCTTTGTTAAAGAGTCGTCGGACATTTTTCCTCTGACTTTCCAGGCGGTTATTCCACCAGGATGTTTGTATATTATCTTTTTTGTTCTAGTTGGACAGTTATCTTCATAGGCCTGCAGAGCAGCGCTTGCCAACCGCTCTGCTACCAGCTCAATCAGTCAAATTATGTGAGAAAGAAAAAACTAAACTTACCCTCTTTGAAGCTCCGATTCTTTAGCGAAGGATTAAAAAGTTACTTCGCCCTAAGGTTTCACAATGAACACCACTTAGCCATAGCTCATCAAAGGCAGTGGCGACTCAATCCTCGTGTTCGTTTTGTAGTCCCATACAAATCCTTCTAGAAAAAATTATCACCTTGGAGACGTTTAAAACAATTTGTTTTTACCAAACAGTTTCTGTGTCTATGATAGAGAAAAAAAACAGAAACTTACTCCTTTTTAGCGCCCAGCTTCTTTGGGCGAGGACTAAAAGTTGAGTTCAGCAAGTGTTCTGGGATGACAACGTCTCCCAGATCTTGTAGAAAGTAATCTATAAGTAAAACGTCTATCGTTTTTCGCCCAGGGTTTTGAAAGTATCCAAATCAACTACTTCCAGCATTAGCTCATAGATAGCAGATAGTGGCGACTCAGTCCCCGTGATCGTATTGCAGACCCACCTCTTCTACAAAGAAAAAATATCACCTTGAAGACGCTTAGAACGATTAAGTGTGTCTAGCTCTATGATAAAGAAAAACCAAAACTTACTTCTTTTTAGCTCACCGCTTCTTCGACGAAGTACTGAAGGTTGACCTGCTAGGGTTCTGGAACGACTTGTAAAAGGCAAGAGCAAAACGTCCATCGCTTTTCGCCCAGTGTTTTGAAAGTTTCACAATAAACCTCCTCCCCCTTAGCTCTTCAAAGGCACTGGCGACTCAATTCTCGTTTCCTCGTGTACCAATCATACCACGTCTTCTAACCTCCTTCCGATGATTAGTTCTTCACTGATTGATCTACGGAGAGCGACAATTAGTCGGTTTGCTATGTTGTTATAAACTTTTAAGGTTACTTTTAACATTGTAGGCACATAGTCACATACATGATACATTATTACAAGACCTCGTATATTATATATGATTTAAGTGTCACTTTTACAAATTAGAACCCTACGGGCGAATTCCAAAACTCACCAGATCATCCACCGGCTAGATCAGTCACCTGCTTAATCCATTAAATTGCTAGATAGCCATCACATGACCAACTTAACCGGTAGATGACCCGGTGAATGCAAAAGTCGCCCTAAGAACGACGTTTGCAACCATTAGTTTAAACTTAAGTTCAAACTTCAGATACTTGGAAACTCAAGATCCAATCTTCAGATACTCAAACTTGGAATAAAACTGAACATATGAAAAAATAGCATATTACATATTTCAGTTAAACTGTTATGTTCAGTGTCATGATAAACTCAACTGTTATGGGAATGCTGTGAAGGTGGCAGCGAAAAAACGATTCTGACGTGTCGGTATCGGTTAAACTTCAGTTTAGAGTTTACAATAGGTTGTAAAACGCAAATGTTTATGAAACAAAACTATTTTTAGTCAGCTAACTAGATCTTTCCAACATTTCCCAAAAGTCGGTAAAGTTAGAGATATAATAGTAGGAAATTTTTCCGTCCAAAAAAATCAATACAATTTTATAGTCAAGATGGGTTTAAGGTTTTTTTTTGCTGTGAGTGATCGAATCCTAATTAATCAGTAATCACTGCTTGTTAAGCACAAACCGAATAACGGAAACAAGGCCATCAAATTCTTCAAAAAACGTACTTGTACATCTTTGCCTTGAAAGTGGTAGGTACCGTGCGGAAGATTGATGGATTGAAGAGGTGCCACTGACACGTTTAGAGAATACAAAGCCTTCGAGTGTCTACGTACACAACAGACACACACACACACACACAAACGTTAGATTCAAAAAGTGCGATTGCAAAGGTCGCGCAAGACGAAAAAACTTCCAGTTTCTTTCTCTCGTGCATGCAATCGCCTGTCACTGAAATATTATGATCGATAAAATCAAAACGCTTATACCCCCGGTCGATTACGAGATATTTAGCTAAAACAAAAGCGTATCCATATCACACTGTCGGATCTCCTTTGACTGTTAAACATTTGTTGCAGAACAGGATGACTTGCCTGAATTCCGGCGGTACTTTTTGTATACCGCGGACCTCCGTCGAGCCTTTTTCTGTTTGTTCACAAGAACAATCGCTTGATGTACGCATGAGAGAAGCTTTTTTCTATAGTACGTAATCAATCATTTTATAGATTGAACCTAGAATCAGTTTCTTAAACAGTTAATAGGGTGGACTGATTTGGCAGCAGTTTACTGCTTTCTCTGATATAGGTACTCTCCGGAGATTTCTGGGAATCTAATGTCGCGATGGCGCGATAGAGGTTACGAGACAACGGAAAAAAAAGACCAAACTGAATAATCTTCCGAAGATGATGTGGTCAAAATGTCACTGTGTTGTCTTCACGAAATGACAAATGAAAAACACGAATCGCCAGTCACCGTCCAACAATACCTCCGAGTATGTATGTGAAGTCGAGTGTGTGTGGCAAACTAAAAATTCCCTACGCTTAATCGTGCATATACTTTAGTTTTTATTACAATGGAGGGTACGACTTGATTTTGATTCATTACGATGAGTGATAAAGGTACGGATTTAGACTAACAGTAACTTCATTTGAATCCAAAATAGCAAGAGACTGTATGCAAATAACGCACAAATCAAAATCAATTACATCGGAATAATGAAATCCATTAAAGCGTCGCTCTATTGGTGAGTTAAAATGCGGTCCGATGCTCGCCTGATGTTAGCGTAAAATGACCAATTAATAGTACAATAAATTCATTAAATAATATTATTATGGGTAAATCGTAAACCTTTCGGAAATGTGCGAGTTGCTTAAATTCCCAATATGAAAAACATTTCACCGGTAATGCAGAACTTATATAGGTACTGTAATACAACAAGTTTACCCACCTACACTGCATGCAATTCACCAAAATATTCGGAATTGATAAAACATGTCGTGGAACTATAAAGGATAATATGTATCCACTTCTTTTGTGTTCAATATTATACAATTCAGTCAAGTATCTGAAGTAAAAATCGGGAATCTTCTTGTCCATTTAATCGTACTCCCATGCGATACCGAAAATGATATTGTCTTCTGAATGAATTTCCGTTCTATAGTCATTTAATACAGTTCTAGAGTGCTTTGATCATGTACGCCTATTCTTATATCCTTATTAGTTATTAGTGAAAAAACAAATAAGGATGAAAATGCTCTCAAAACTTATCATAAAAACATTATGTACCTGTTATAAGCCATTCACTTATTATTGACATAAATTAGACGTTGGAGATCTGACTTTGACATTGTTATCATCTCTTCTCAACATGTGTTCAAAGGAGACAAGTATAAAATAAGTGAATGAGCTATGGCTCTTATTTTGGTGTTTGGTTATTCAACTATGAGATCTCAGTCTGAGACAGTTATAAATACCTCAAAATCGGAGAGAATAACATAAAAATTAGTGTGGTTTGTAACATTATTTGTCTTTCAAATTTGGTATAAAGAACACTGATTTGACAAACCTACGTGATATTTTGAGGATTCAAGTGTACACAAAGCAACACAAAAGTTTTCGATAGTATAATTAAGAAATTATCTATCTGCTGTAGTTAGGCATTATGTAATAAAAAAAAAATCCGGACTTACCTTTATTTGACAATTGTTTAGTTCTTCAACATATTTTTTTTACATTTACAAACACATCTCTTAAAGAAAAATTATTCAATTTTCATAAACAAAACATAGAACAACAACAAAATGGAGGAAGAAAAAAGAAAGAGGCTGCGTGTTTCAATTTGATTTTGGTGCTCCGTGTGGGGTAAGCACCCAACAATAACAAAGTCGTTAAGCCTAATTTAACTAACCAAATTTTTGCGTTTCTAAACTCTTAGTTTTAACTTTTAACTTAACTCGTACAAAATTAGTTGTTAAATGATGTTTAAATTCGAGTTTACACGAAGCAACCCATAAAACATAATAATGTAGGTATAATAATTACTGACGTGCATCAAGTTTTTAGTAATTATTGAATTATTTGTCTGCTGCAGTTAAGGATTATATAATCGAATAAAAAAATCAGGACTTACTATTATTTAACCACACTTTTAGCCCTTAAACACATTTTTCCTACATTTACAGACACATCTTTATAAAGAAAATTATTTAGCATTCATAAACTGAAAGTAGAACAACAATACAACAAAACGGAGGAAAAACAAAAGAACGCGCCTGCAGGGTTGTTCCGGGAGATTTTTCTATTGTGCATTTGACCACAAAAAATTGTGCATTTTTATCTCAAAATGTTCAATACGCATCAACCCTGGAGTTTTAATTTGTCATATGTCAAATTTAATGTTAAGAATGTTGTTAGGCAACAAGGTATACTTAATATTAATTTATACTGCTACAATGACGAGTGAAGAGTGAGACAAAAAATAATTAAGTTACACATATTACTAATATGACAGCATAGATTCGCAATAACACAATTGGGCATTTGGCATTGGTGTCCCAATCTTCTTCAAATTGGGCCGAAAATGCACAATTGTGCTGGTGCATGTAGGAACAACCCTGGCGCCTGCCTGTTTCAATGTGAATTGATCATTCCAAAATTACGTCACTTGACATGTTTGCCCCTCAAGGGAATATGGCGGACCAACCTATTTAAATGTCAAACGAAACTTAAAACTTAATCTTGATCATCATGTTTCGAGTTTGATATTTGAGATATATTTATAATATAGTCCTAAATTGTTTCTTTTAGGCAAAAGCTCCAAGGCAGGATGTATAGTTTGTAAGTACTGAAGAAAATCCTAAAACGTTAAAACAAATAATATATTCTCATAATTAATAAACTGGCAGCGGTGTTTCCGTTTTTACTATTTTTTGTAGTTTAATTTATGTATGTGTCGTTATAAGTTTTATAAGGGTAAGATAATGTTAATAAGCTCATAATAACAGAAAAATATTGTCTTAATGAGGATATAACATCCTAAAATAACAGACGACATTGAATTGTCGATTCTTAATCATCAGTTCTGTATAAGCACAGAAAATTCGGTATGTCTGATTACACTGCCTGTCCCTAAAAAAAGCTTGTCAAAAACGGCTGTTCTGGAATGGTCAATTTGGTGCCCTAGGAAGGGTAGGCAACCAACAATAAAGAAGTCGTTACGACCCATTCATACGAACCAAATTTTTCTGAACTCTAGAACTTTTAACTGAAGGTGTAACTTAACTCCAACAAAATTAGAGGCCGTAATACGAAGGCGTAGAAGGGCCAACAAGATTTTTTTTCTTAAATTCCGAGTTTAAAGTCGGAATTTAGTTAAATTCTGTGTTTAAAATTGGAATTTAGTTAAATTCCGAGTTTAAAGTCGGAATTTAGTTAAATATGATTCACAAATCAGTGGCGTAGACGCAAGATTAATAAAACGTTTGTGTTCCGTGTTGTACAAGGACGGCAAAAAAAATTTTAAAAGACGGATCAATATTTTGTTAACTACGACATCATGGTGGGTGTCCTAACTTTAAGACTCCTCTAGTGATTACATTTAAGAGCTGCGATCGATATCTCGGGACGTTTCTTGCAGTTTTTTGTTTTCTTTTGTCGACAAGAAAAGTTACGGGACGTTTACAAAAAGGTTTGCACTTTTCTATAAGTTACAGTGTTTTGCGGGAATACCCGCGTCAATAAAACTAATAGACTTTAAAAGTTCATTGATTTGAAAATCATTGGCGTATATTGACAGTTAATAATGACAAACAAATAAAATTGTAGAGATAATAAAATAAAAAAGTAAACTGCTAACGAAAAAGATCCATACGACCTAATTTTTGGTAATTTTCAAGGCGTTTTATCTCAGAAATCATTTATGATAAATTCATAGTTTAAAAAGGCTCTGAAAGAACTTTTCTTCTAGAACTAACTACCTGAACCAATCTTTAACTAAACCAGTTTTATCATTGTGATACGGCGCAAAAATGTAAAATTTGAACTCACTGCATTATTTGATATCTACGGTAAATCTTAACTTTTCAACTTTGTCATGTCATTTTATAGGCTTGGTAGATATCTCGGGACATGTTCGGCGGTTTTTGTTTTTATGCTCGAGAAAAAGTTACAGGGTATTTTCAGAAAGTTTTGAGTATTTTTATTTTTTGCTTTGTATAGCAGTGTAGGTCACCTGATTTTAATGATATAAACGAAATTTAAAAGCTCATTAAGTACAAAATCAGTGACGTAGAACTCTAGTTCATAAAGATTGCTTCGGATGTTTTCGCAAAACTTTAATATTACTTCTGTGACATCATCACTGTTAATGATTTCCGAGCTCCTTTGCTGTAACTTCAAAAGTGTACTACCGGGTGTCCATCAGAACTCTGGACATAGGAGATTAACATGGGAAATCGGTTTTTATTTTTTTGCGCCTGTACGGTTGATTTGATTGAAAAACTTTTAAGAGTAAAGTTGTAGAGGTAATGGTCAGCTATCATCCTGTAATTTTTTCAATACTTCAGTTTTGGCTGTTTTTTGAAGAAACGCCTCGAAAAGTGCAATAATTGCCATGCATGTGCAGTGTCGCCAACATAATAATTTCTTATGTCAGAGTCCGAGCCGATTTTCCTTTCTTATTTACTTTGAGGGACTATCATGTAGTAATTAACGTGATTATGCAGTGAAAATATGTTGGCGAAACTGCACATGCATGGTGGGGGTGACGCGCCAAATTCAAATTTTTGCAGTTTTCGAAGCGTTTTTCCAAAAAACGGCCAAAACTGGGGTACTGAAAAATTACAGGATGATAGCTGACCATACGCTCTACAACTTTACTCTTAAAAGTTTTTCAATCAATTCAACTGTACAGACGCAAAAAAATAAACACCGATTTAGGAAGGAATGGCTTCCCATTCCTCCCTAAGTGCCACTGCCAATTCGTCCAAGTTTTGAAATTCTTGCTCTCTTTCTTTCAGTTTTAGTTTCATTCTGCTCCACACTTTATAACATTCATATCGGGCGACCTAGCAGGCCATTTTATGCCCTCGATGCCATTCTCTCTCAGAACTTCATTAACAATTTGAGCCCGGTGTGGACATGCATTAACGTCAACTAAGATAAAACCATCTCCAAAGTTCTGAGCGAAGGGAATAACAATTTCATTCATTCACAAATATCGATATCTAACTGCTTTCAGGTTAGTTCAGGTTAAAATTAAACCCAATCAAAACCACTAAGTCAGTCTTTCCATTTCCCATTACGCCTCCCCATTCGCTGACACTTTCACCCCCAAATGGCACTCTGGGTTCTATATCTTCTTGCAGGTTTCGTTCATTCTGGCCTCTCAACACTAAAATACGTCCATTTGATGCATACAACAAAAATCTACATTCATTTGTAAAAATGCAATTATTGTTCCACTCTGCCATTCCCCAGTGCAAATGTTCTTCTGCCCAACGCCGATCAAATGGAGTGAGTTCAATTTTAAAGTTTTACACCGTATCACATTGATAAAACTGCTTTACTTAAAGATTGTCCAAGGTAGTTAGTTCTAGAAGAAACGTTCTTTCAGAGCTTTTTTAAACTATGAATTTATCATAAGTGGTTTCTGAGATGAAACGCTTTCAAAATTACGAAAAATTATGTCCTATCGACTTTTATGGTAGCAGTTTTCTTTTTTATTTTATTATCTCTACAATTTTATTTTTTTTTCATTATTAACTATCAATATAAGCCAATGATTTTAAAATCAATGAACTTTTAAAGCCGATATGTTTTATTGGCGCGGGTATTCCCGCAAAAAAAGTCCCGAGATATCGATCATAACTCTTAAAAGTAATCACAATAGGAGTCTTAAAGAGGACGACGTAGTAAACAAAATATTGATCCATTTCACAAAGAATATTGTGCCGTTCTTGTACAACATGGAAAAGAAATGTTTTATTAACCTTGCGTCTACGCCACTGATTTGTCAATCATATACTCGGAGTTTGACTAAATTCCGACTTTAAACTCGGAATTTAACTAAATTCCGACTTTGAACTCGGAATTTAAGAAAAAAAATCTTGTTGGCCCTTCTACGCCTTCGTACGGCAAAAATTTTATTTTCTAAAAGTTTCTAAAAACGAATCACTGAAGGGATACTGGATAAGGATACCGTAGACCTTCGGTCGTTGGCCCCACTAATTGGCAGAACTAAGATCGTTTGACTAGTCGACATGGATATTTTTTGATTGATAAAAAAAAATTCCGCGATTCAGGCAACAGCTTTAAAGCGCACTGAGAGTACTCCCATCCTTTGTTTTCTTAATAAAAATATAATGCTCTCAGGACGCTTATTCTATAGGAAAGAGTGAAAGTGAAAGTGAGAATTGCTGGCTAATGGAATTCGTCAACAGAATTTTTCGACCAATCAAGGTGGTCAAAATTCTCACTTTCACTTTCACTCTTTCCTATAGAATAAGCGTCCTGAGCATTCTAGTGCGGCCACCCAAAAACGCTGTCAGAATCACAACTTACAACTTCTGTTTCGCTGCAAGAAACGAGCTAATCTGGAGACCCCTTCTGTTTTACAGTTTAGGCCCCTGTTTTAAGCAGCAGGAACCTTAAAAATGGCAGGAACCACATCAAATTATTGCAAAACAGTTGTCACTGTCATTGTTTTTATTACTTCCTATTTCCAATCCAATCGAATATCAAACTTATATCGCCTAACGCTCCTAGCCCTTAGCCGACATAGCTCCAAGGTTTTCTAAAATTTAAATTCTAGCCTAACAAAAACCAAAAATAATCGATATTTAATATCCGGTCCGGCTATAAACTATGATATGGGGCTTCTATGACGTGTGCTGACGACAAAATTACATCATGGAAACCTTAAAAGAGGCGGACTTTTAGCCTGGACAAAAAAAAAGGGGCCATTCTGTCCATATCTTCTAGGTCATTGGCTGTAAGTATAAAAAGTTATCCCATACTTTACAAATTTTTGTTTCTTGAAACAAGTAAAAACTCAAATATTACTTGAGTTACCAGATTTAGGAAACAAAAAAAATCATATCTACAGAGTAAAAAGCGTGGGAAAAGCAATAATATGTTATTTAGATACAATTCTATCAGAAGCTTATGTTACCACAGCTGCTTATCTTCTATCGTATCTATAGGTGCAAAACAAATAGCCCCTTAATTTTATTCTCCTGATTTATCACTGCTCAGGAAATTTGGCGAGCGAAACACGCACAAGGGCATCTCAAAACCCAATTAAAAACGCCCACCGGTACCCGATGGGCGCGTTAATTAAACGAAAAACATACTTTAATGCCAACCCGAGGCTTCCGACACAGTTATTCGGGTCCGGGGAGCATTCCAAATTGAAGTTCTGTGTAACCGGTGGCCGGTCTGTCATGTCCGGCGGATTCTTTCCGAATAAAAATTTCTAAATTAGACCTCTCATTAAAAGATACAACAAGCGATTGCGTAGGCATATAAGACGTACCTGCCTGCCATCGGGAGCGAAGATTTATGTTTTTAGTGAAATTATTTGGTTTCAGAAGCTTCGGAGCCAAGTGTTCGGTTTGCTTGCGAGGTATCTCGTCCAGCGATTGGGTACGAAAGGCGCGTGACCACGTGTACCATTTGGCCTGTTTCGCTTGTGCAGCCTGCCACCGACAACTCTCTACCGGTGAGGAATTTGCCCTCCACGAAGACCGGGTGCTCTGCAAGGCGCACTATTTGGAAACATTGGACGGAGGCACCACCTCCTCTGACGGTAACTAGCTCATATTAAGTGCCAACTTAGATTAGCTGAAGGGTTTCGCAGATGGTTGCGACATCGACGGGTACCACAAAAACAAGGCGAAACGGGTACGCACTACATTCACGGAGGAACAACTGCAGGTGCTGCAAGCCAACTTCCAACTGGACTCGAATCCGGATGGTCAGGACTTGGAGCGGATAGCTCAGATCACAGGCCTGAGCAAACGGGTCACGCAGGTCTGGTTTCAGAACTCGCGAGCCAGGCAGAAAAAGCACATGCACACTGGGAAAGCAAAAAATCAAAGTAAGATTCAACATTCTACAAACTACACAGTTTTTACATATATACTTTTCATACAGTTCACAGTAGTAGCCGAGAGGACAACTCCTTCGGAAGGCATATAAATCTCCACTTGACCTACTCGTTCCAGCAACAGAACAAGAACGGTCTGTTTTCGCAACCTGGTACGTGTCTTTTTCTCGTCATATTGGTGGATGCAAAATTGCCTGAAAAGAAATGACTTTTTGAAAGGAGTTATTTTTTTTGCCATAAATCTGCAATTCAAATTACAATGCACATGAATAAATCATTGAGAAAATATGTCATACCGTGGCTAATCGGATTAAAAATGTTTATGAGGTGTGAAAAAGCGTTAACACCTCTCTACCTGAAAAATAATTTATAGTCTTTCAGTGCAAATTTTGTTATTCTAACATATTCTTTTATTTATGATTCTACTTAGTGTATATTTTTCAGATTCATCTTTAGACGACCTGTCGCAGGAATCTACGTTGCATTGTATGCAAAGTGAAGTGTAGTGTAACTGACGCAACTACTGAAAATTTACTCTTTCTCTGTGGTAATGTGCATCAATTTCTTAGGAACTGATCATAAACTCAAGTTGTTTAAATTTGTGAATATGTAAAAATATTATACATAGAAACGATTCTGTGTCCTTTGCTCCTGTATTATAAAAATATATAATGTGTATGTTGATTTATTGTTATTTATTGATTTATTTTATTATTTAGGCGCCATCAGTGAAACTGTGTGAAAGTCTTTTGTAGTATAGGTATATATATATATCCATATGGGACGTAAATTATAACATCTTTGAAAAGTGGTCCCTTTACTCTAAAATTTTGCGCAATTTTTTGATGGTATAATGTACTTTCGCTAAGAACTATTTTCTCTACATTTTCTAGACTATCAAATCGTTTCATGTCTGACATAACTTGTGGTGAACATCAAATGATCCAATAAATAAATTTTTTTTTAGAGCAAAACAAATTTATTATTATGTATGTATGTATATAACTCAGAGTAAAGCTTAAAGTTAATACACTTGTACTTATTTAAAAATTGCGAAAAAATTTAATAAAAATTACCTCTTCCAAAGTCACTTTGTATGATCCCAACGACCATCGGCCTTGTAAGCAGAAATATTAAGGATTTACTAGACAACCAGTTCTGTATAAAAAGGAAGATCATGGGTGTATTAATATATGTCAGTAAGTGAGTAAGAATTAGGTAGAAGCAGTACTTTTTACTTTGCAACGACACAGCTCTTCAATCATTTTACCAAGATTATTGCTATCAATCTTTCCCCATAGCAGCTCAACCTGATAAGGCTCCATATTATTTTAGACCCATCAGTACCTAGGGCATGGGTTGTTAAACATAAATTTCGCCTTTGACTAGGTATATAGGTATCAATTGTTAATAAAACAATTTTAAATACTTTATTTAACTATGTATTTTTAAAACTCAATTTTAATATAATGCAAGAACCTGGAAAGAATTCATGCTTCAATTTATTGATTGTCTAGTAAATCATGCTCTTGTTATTTATATTATGTATTATATTATATTGTTTTAAAGTAAGAAACCAGAGAAAATAAAACTTACTTATATTATACATAAACTTTAGCGTTTTTTTTGTCGATCCTCTTAAAACAACTCCTTAAACAAAGGAAAATAGTCTTGAATTCAATTATGTATCGGTAAACTAACAGAGAATGACACATCATAAAAATGCAGCCCCCTAGAATTATTTAAAAAATTGCATTTCTAAGCTATTTCAAATTATCTTACCATCGAAAATTCAAACCGCCCGCCACATGGCTTTCCGCTCCACGACCACTACCATTGGTCGACGCATTGACAGTCGCAAGCGCTCGCGCGTATTGGCCATTGCGAGACGACGCGTCGTCGGCGCCGCATCGCCATCTCTGTTTTCCTAAAATAGACGTGTTGCCGTAATACGCCCTCACAGGTCGTTTTTGGAGTTACAATGGCTGTGGTAATTTTGAGGATTTTCCAAGAAAATTGAGTTTTTCCTGGTTGTTTGTGAATCGCTGGTTGCTAAACGTGCATCGAGAACTATTTATTTGACCCATTGGACCTCCTAGAGGAGCTAAAAAGGTAGGAAATTGACCCGAGTTTGTGTGCAGTGTGACGTGTAGTCGACCATTTTGCTAGGAAATTGATGGCAGCGCCGTGCGTGCTAATTCCTCGAAATTTTTGTTGAAATGCCCCCTACAATCCAAAATTCAGACCTCCAAAAGATATAATTTAATGTTTCTCTGGGATTTTGTAAACTTTTTTCTAAAATAAATTAATTTTTATTGGGGACACGGCATGGAATGTGGTCAATACCCTTGCAGCTGCTTATTAAGGCCAAAAATGGCGACTGTCAATGCTTTGTTGGAACTCCACAAACCTAAACATATGAACTGTTTTGAAAAACAGTTTCAAAGATAGGTATTTGCTGCTTTTCTTTATTATGTATCCAGGCCCTTGTTTATACTTCAGTATTACAGCTCCAATTAGTTGGTACCATTTGGGGTCAAATCTGCGAGCATACACCATACACAAGCCTTAAAAAATTGAGCCAACACTACTCAAAGTTTAATACATAAAAGTATCTTTTTAAAAATGTAAAAATAATTTTACAGCCACCCGAGATTCACGCCACAACAGACTCATCATGACCACTCAATTTGTGGAAGCTACAGCTGCTGTAAAACTGGAAGATCCATCAGAAAATGTCACTGAAATTCAGTCTTACTTGGCTGGCTTTCAGAAAGAAATTAGAGATAGCAATCTGCCTTCCACAGCAGGTAAGAATTTACTCTTTTATTTTGTTGAAAATGGTATACAAAGATTTTCATTGTTAATGTTACTATGACCATGGAAAAAAGGAGGTTTTGGAAATGCTCTCAGGCAGTACTTCATTTGCCTGCTTAGTAGTTAAAAAGAGATCATAAAAGGAAACTGTATATTCTTGTCCTTTGTTTGTTTGAATATAGAACTCAGGTATTATTGTGCCTGTGTGCATGTGATAGTCTTTGAGAATGCCCTTCTTCCAACCATGGTTTATTCTAAAGCTGACTTCTTTTTCTATTAATATATCAAATGACATTAGGATGTTTTCTCTTTGTATTTCTAAAACATCTTTGCTTCGGAAAAAGTACACCTTATATCCTTTTGAGAGTGTTCCATCTCCCAGGATTTGAGCAGGCCACAACTGATATTTGGACTTCCTTGCTAGCACAAGCTGGAATGGTTCATAACTGTTTTTACTTATTAGCTTGTATACATATCTGTAGTGATTCCCTCACCAACTAGGATTATTTTGCCCAATATCTTCTTCGTCTGAGCTTGATGTCAATGGTTGAAATTGTGTTACCATTCTATGTAAAACACTGAAACTGAAACATTCACAGGGCCATCAGAGGATGCTGACGTTGACGGTGAGGGGGAAGAAGGAACTTACTTTGTGGACCAGGCGGGGCACTACTATTTCCAAGCCAAGGGCTCAACGCAACCTGTGATGACAGTCATGTCCACCTTACCGTCCCAGGCAAATGAGGAAGGGGAGGAATTCATAATCAATCAGGATACAGATGAGCATGAGGCAGCTGATGAAGCAGAGGAGGTAAATATGACAGCACTGGAATTTGGAAATGACATTTTTTTGATAGTTTTGTTTTTGTCAAATTAAAACTGATTTTGAAAGGGAGTAAGTTCAGAATTATTTAGAAATGATTTTTAACAGTTTGCATGTTATTATTACCAGTACACTGCTAAATGTATATGTTGTTTTGTATGCAAACTACTCTTAAAATGCTTTCTAATTTTGTCAACAGGAGCAAAACACTGGGTCAAACCAAATTCTGATCAATTCAGGCAATGCCTTCCAAAGGGTGACTGTTGTTCCTTCAGGGACAAACTCAGGAGAGTTGAGTTATGTCCTCATCGTACAGGATCCAGATATGAAGGATGCTGAGGAAGCAAATGAAGAAGAGGACCAAGACATGGCTGGTAAATAAATAGTTATAATAGACTCAAATATTAATTTCCTTTTGAAGAATGTTTAATATGCATTTTTATTCCTGTATACAATATGAGAAAAAAGTATGGAACAAATTTATTGTGTTTTCATGGTAACACGCTCGAACACATACAAAGAAAAGTTTGTTATTTTTACAGTGTATGATTTCGATGATGAGCAAGACGAGGGCAGCATCCAGCTGGATTCCGATACAGAGGACGATAAATCGAAAATCGTCAAGGTGATACCTAGAAAAAGCACCCAGACGGTGGCGCAGGCGCACATGTGCAACTATTGTAATTACACCAGCTCGAAGAGATATCTGCTGTCCAGGCATATGAAATCACATTCCGAGGAACGGCCCCACAAGTGCAGCGTGTGCGAAAGAGGCTTCAAGACTTTAGCCTCCTTGCAGAACCACGTAAACACTCATACGGGAACAAAGCCCCATGCATGCAAGTTTTGTGATGCTGCATTCACCACCTCAGGTAAATATATTTTTAGTTTCCTTTAAAGTATCTCTTAGGCGGCCAATTGAATGTTATAAGCTACAGGGGTTTATTGATACGTTTTAGGGGAATTAGTACGTCACGTGAGGTATCGTCATACTCATGAGAAGCCACATAAATGCACGGAGTGCGACTACGCTAGTGTGGAACTGTCGAAACTGAAGAGACACATTCGATGTCATACTGGCGAGAGACCTTACCAGTGTCCTCATTGCACCTATGCCAGTCCAGACACGTTTAAGTTGAAACGTCATTTAAGAATACACACCGGGGAGAAACCCTATGAGTGCGAGATTTGCACTGCGCGATTCACGCAGAGCAACAGTCTCAAGGCGCACAGATTGACACATAACAGTGAGCGCTATCCGCATATTACCGTTTACTTGTGATTAATTTTTGGCTTTTAGTTGGGGATAAACCCATTTTCCAATGCGAGCTGTGCCCGACAACGTGCGGTCGTAAGACCGACTTGCGTATACACGTTCAGAAGCTGCACACCTCTGACAAGCCCCTAAAATGCAAACGATGCGGAAAGTCTTTCCCAGATAGATATAGTTATAAGGTAAATTTTAGATCATATTGTATGGTTCTATTTTATTTTTATAAAGCTTAAACCTCAGTAAGCATACAAAAATGGGCTATCAAGAGATGACTCAAGAAATAAAGCCACTCAAGAATAGATATTATTTTCTAAGAAAAAACAAGTTGACAGTTAAACATATCGTTAACAATTGAATGGTATGGCGTAATTCCATAAGCTACATTGAAAAACGCTTGAAACATGTGTAGGTAATCACCCACATAACACCCAAATCCGCACATATTTTCAGCTGCATAGCAAATCACACGAAGGCGAAAAGTGCTTCAAGTGCGATCTTTGCCCTTACGCCTCCATCTCCGCTCGCCACTTGGAATCTCATATGCTGATCCATACCGACCAGAAACCGTACGAGTGTGACCTGTGCGACCAGTCGTTCAGGCAAAAGCAACTGCTGAAACGGCATCAAAACTTGTACCACAATCCTGAGTATATTCCGCCACCGCCCAGGGAGAAGACGCACGAGTGTCCCGAGTGTACAAGGGCCTTCAGGCATAAAGGTAATTTGATAAGACATATGGCAGCCCACGATCCCGACCCGGTAATCCAAAGGAAGCAGCTGGAACTGAAGCTGGGACGGCAAAAGAAGATCCAAATGATCGATGGCCAGCAGGTTAATAACCTATGAATGTGTTTTCTTTTTTAATTCTTTACAATTCCGGTTATATTTAGGTCGAAGTATTAGGTTCGGGTTTGGGTTCAGAAGAAGAAGAGGAAATCGATATGATGGCGGTGGAAGGTGCTGACGGTCAACAATACGTGGTATTGGAAGTAATTCAATTAGCAGACGGAGAGGAACAAGCGATGGTGGTATCGGGAGACGGCGAGGGTAATCTAGTGGGCATGGATGGTGTGATGCAAAACGGAGGTGAGGTTTTAAAACCAGATTTTAACGTTTATCTAATTTCCACTTTGCAATTCTTGACAGAACTGGACGAAGAAGTTTTAAAGGCGCTTCAGTCGGCCCGACGAATTGATAAACACGAGGAGGATGATGAGGAAGAGGAGGAGGAGGACGAGAAAAAACCCATAATACATAGCACCGAAACGGACATGCAAAACTGCTTCGGATTTGACGTAAGTCGTTATAGGGCTCTTTGACGCTTTTACAAACGGGCGTGTTTTAGGAAGAAGAGGAAGATGAGCAGCAGCGGGAGACTCTCACTTTGCTTTCGGGCATAAATTAAGTCGATGCTCGATTAGTTCAATTTAAAAACTAGGGTTACATTTACATCAGTATTGATGGAAAAACAGTTTTTTCTAAGTATGTGTGATTATGTTATGTAAAAATGTACATAAATGCCTATAATAAATGTATGATAAAATTAATCTTATAAGTGAATGACTCAAATTTTCCTCGCAGATGTCCTTGAAATCAAACTGGTATGTAACTATAAATCACTGTTTTTGTATTAGGAGTAGTTATTCAGTGACCTTTCTATGCGGTGTGAAGTGGACTTTTTTCTAAATGCCCCCAAAGCACATTCTAAAAGTAGGTAAAAGTCTCCCAAACTACGGGTTTTGTTTGGTAGGAGGTAAAGATGAGAACAAAATGCAGAATAAAACGTTGGACACCCTCCAATCGGTCCACTCGTTCTAAAGTTACAGGCGGTTAAAGTTGGAAATTCAGAAGAAAAGAAGAATAGTTATTTATGTATTAAGAGCGAAAAGTACAACTTTATTGCTCGGAGAGTGAAGTTTGCGGCAATCACTCGAGAGCAAAAAAGTTATTTTTTGCTCGTAATGCATACAACGTGTTTTCTGCAAACGATCAATTTCAAATAACACAATACAACTATACCATATTCACTTATTTTTGGCATCTCATTACCTTTGAAACCTTCATACGTATCTCTTTTCCGCACATGATGAGAAGATACGATAAAAATGTCAAAGTCAGATTTCCATCGCCTACTTGACGGCAATAAAAAGTGAATGGTTTATAGATAATACACACATATATCTGTATGCAAATTTAAATCAAACTGACAATGACGTTTTAAATATTTGCTTGAGTGGTGGTAGTTGCTATTGACAGCAAGCAAAAAAATTTTTTATTTTCAAACGTCATATAACCACCATATTATACGTACCTTTTATTCCAATGTCACCAGTTCATGCCTGAAACATTACGTCACACCAACAATCACACTAAGTTTTTGTCATAACAACCAATTGATTGTTGATTAATTCAGCTGTCATACGGTTGACAAAGATTAAGTTGTTTATGTATTGTATGTTTATTCCTTGTCTTTGTTACAATGAATTGGCTCGTAGAAAAAATATTGTTCCTAACTCGTGCGGAAAGTGTCTTTCCCGCACTCGTCCGCTTCGCGTCGTTCGGGCATCGGCAGACAGCGTGCGGGAAAGTATCACTTTCCGCACTAGTTAGGAAAATAACTATTTTCTACTCGCGTGCGCGAAAGTGTACTTTTCCGCACGCACTTGAGTGCGAAAAGTTGTACTTTTCCTGGTATACCATCTTATTTATACCTGTACTGCATCTTTAATTTTAGTTTTGCAAAAAAGGCAGGATATCGATCTCAACACTTTTTAAATGAAAACGTTGATTTCTTTAATTATTGCTATGTGCTATAGAAGTAAGCAAACATCATTCATCGCGCAGCTGAGGCAATAAATACCAATATACTTAAAGGGTTTGAGGACGACTCTTACAACTATCAGTAAAATTCACTTTGAAGTTAAAATACCAGATCTGACGTACCTACATTGCATTGTTTACCTGACAGATAAATAACGCCATGCCTGGTGTTTGAACTTCAAACTGAAGTTTTACTGATAGTTGTAAAAGTCGTCCTTACTCGTACAAAAAATATTGTTCCTAACACTTGCGGAAAGGATCTTTTCCGCACTCTACTTCATGGCCGAACTCCGCTACGCGTCTTTCGGCCAACTGCAGTCGCGTGCGGAAAAGTATCACTTTTCGCACTTGTTAGGAAAATAACTATTTTCTACAAACGCCAAATAATGACGCATTTTACGCTTTCATTAGACAAACGAAAACCTAACCATTTTTGAGGATCAGAATGTGAGTTTACTTTTCCGCGCGTTGCCCAGGACAGCAAGCAAAAAAGATTTCATCGCTTGCTGTCAATAGCAACTACCACCACTCAACCAAATATTTAAAACGTCATTGTCAGTTTGATTTAAATTTTCAGATTGTGACTTCAGTTATGCACAGTTGTTATTCACATTATATGAAATTGATCGTTTGCAGAAAAAACGTTGTATGCATTACGAGCAACAAGTAACTTTTTTGCTCTCGAGTGATTGCCGCTCTCCGCTTCGCGTCGAGCGGCAAACTTCACTCTCCGAGCAAAAGTGTTGTACTTTTTGCTCTTAATACATAAATAACTATTATCGCTTGCTGCCCTGGACAACGCCCGTAAAAGTAAAGTCACATTCTGATCCTCAAAAAAGGTTAGGTTTTCGTTTGTCTACTGTAAGCGTAAAATGCATCATTATTGGAAGTTTGT
Source organism: Taphrorychus bicolor (assembly GCA_951812265.1). Taxonomy (NCBI): domain Eukaryota; kingdom Metazoa; phylum Arthropoda; class Insecta; order Coleoptera; family Curculionidae; genus Taphrorychus; species Taphrorychus bicolor. The sequence continues at coordinate 41,152,954 of OX638300.1, read as the reverse complement.
AGAAAAAAAAATGTGAATGATAGTAAGGTAGAAAGTTTCTAGAGGGGGGGGCATCCCTTTGGTCAATTTTGATCTTTTTTTTGTTGTTTTTGATGGAATTTGAGCACATTTGTGTTTTTGGTGGGAATGAGCCGATTGCAATCCTTCGTGAACGTAAAGCCAAGTGCAGACGATGCAACTTATAGCGGGGGCAAAGTTGCAGCAATTTTAATCCCCGCGTTTTCTTGCATTTGCGTTTAGACAGTGCAACTTTTTTTATGCAATTTTTTAGGAACTTTACTAGACTGCTACCAACTTATCAAAAAAAATCCATTCTGTCTTATTATTTTTGTAAACTATCTCTATGCCTAAAAGTTGATGGGTGAGGCCCTGGGTGTTAAAAAGAGATTTTGGGGGGGGCCTTTTGATTAATTAATGAGGAGTTTGAAAAAGCTGATGATTCAAAGTGTTCACCTAACCACACTTTTTTGTTCAACCTAAAATTTTAAGTTTTCGCTGGAAAGGCACTAGAAACGTAACCAAATCCCCGCGACAAATCGCATGGAAAATAGAACAATTTCTATTGCTATGCAATTAATTGCAGCAACTAAAATGCACCGTCTGAACGAAAAAATCCCTGCAACTTTTGTCGCAGGGATGAAATCCCTGCGAAAAATTGCATCGTCTGCACTGGGCTTAACAGACATAACAAGGGTGCGATTAGTCTCATGAGTGAACTTTTTTCTAAATACCTCCAAACTCCAAAGCACATTCTAAAAGTATCTATGAGTCGAGTACCACCGAAGGGGTCTATCTCCTAAACTATTGAATCTACGGGACTTTCTTTGGAGGGAGGTGAAAGAGGACATCAAATAGAATTAAAAAAAACTGTTGAGTTTACTCCAATCGGGACAACTAGTAATTGAAAAAAAAAGAGGAAATACCATTAATGATAGTGAGACAAGTTCCTAAAGCTAAATGTAATAATGTCGAGTCTTTGTTTACATAATGTGCTTCTTTAGACTTCTAACAAGCTAGGAAATTGGCAGATTTACCTTATATCATTCATGTTATTGTCATTTTCACCATTTACTCGTATAATATCGATTTGAAATGGACTCCATCCATTAGTCAGGAGCATGGTGATGAGGATTTTTACTAACAAAACAGATTACCATAGCGGGCGTTCATTTGAAATCGTCATTCAGTTGATTCTGAGATGTTAAAATAAAATTATAAATGAGCATGAGCTTTTCCGTCAAAAATCATAACCTTCTAGATGAAGATTCTAGGATCCAAAGAGCCCTTTTTCTAACGAATGTGCGTATAAAAGGAAAGCAGGCTCTATAATTCATCCATATATTTCAATAATAACAATATACTATCAACTATTTAGCCCGCTTTTGTAGGTAACAAAAATATAAGTAGAGTGCAAAAACTATACAAAACTCTTGAAAAACATGTTCTTAGCCTAAAAACTTCGTATAAAAGTAGTTTTTATCAATACATGTAATAAGTATAGTCTCGGGAAACCGTTTCCCCATAATACATATTCGTGAACATTGGTAGAAGGACAAAGCCTTATTTTCCCGATGCTTCAGTTTTCCATAAATTCAAAGTTAAGGTTAAGGCTACCTAAAAACAGTAAAAAATAACTAGTAAATGTAAATGCATCATTATATAGCGCAGAAAATGAACATGGCCCGTTGTTTGCGTTAGCTCTTCGAGTAAATGGATTTGCTTTATGCAGCACTAGTGATTACTGACTAGAATGACAAATCTCATGGTTACTAATTAATTAATAATAAATTATAAAAGACGGTTCTCTTAACTTCTATATCCCTAACTGGCATTAAAGGCAACTCGACCAATCGCATGAATTTGTTACTAATTTATGTCATGATTTAGGTTTTTCGAACTTGGCCAATTCCATGAACTTTAGAAACTCATACAAAATCGAATAATATCCACCCACTTTCAAAAAAACAAAACTAATAAAACCAAATGCAAACGAGGTAAAAGAAACGATAAAATGCATCAAGAAAAAATCGTTGCAAAAGAGTGGGCTTGCGAAGGGGTGATACAGGGTTCGGCTACGGCCGAGAAGCCTCAGGTTTAGTGCAATAGGCGTATTCGCTTGGAATGCTGCTCAGCCCAGAATTCAATACGTAAAGAAGGCTGAAACCTGCAAAACAAACCTTCAGATGAGAACAACCAGTTCAAAGTTTCTTGAATGCACTTACCTAAAACTAGAATTACAAGAAATTGGGCTACCTGGAGGTACTGAAGTGTACGCAAAGATTTATCGAAAGTTTTTTGATTGTCTCGGATTTGCGTTACGGAATTATTCAATTTTGACAACTGACTGTCGCTGTCGCCCCCAGAATGTGTCACGTGATTCATCACTACGTTACCATTACGTGTGACCTCGCCACTTTGTACGCAACGCAAGCGAGTTTGGAACACCTTCCTACTTCCTGTAGCCTACAACAAAGCAAACTTGCAGAGCTTTCCTTCTACACTAACTTAATCCGCACCTTCCAAAACTCGCTCAAATCTAGACTATGCACTTCTTTTTCGTCCAGTAATGAGCTCATAACCAGAAACTTGTCTTTAGACAGTCCGCCTAGTTGAAAACCAGGCAGTAACGCCACCGTTATCACCTCTTTGGCCCCAGGTTTTAGAGTCCCAGTACTCGGTTTGACCCTGAACTTCTCAGGGGAAGTAGTTTTAAGCTGTAAATGAATCCTTATCTGTATAATTTACTTTAAAAATTGGGTCAATATTGTTACCTTAAATGCTATTTGGGAGCTTGGGTCTGTATTGTGTAGCTCCAAAGTGCTGACTAGTTCACTACCCTCTCTGATAAACGTTATGATGCTCGAAGGAGTGACAGCGAGGGGTCCATCTGCTATATCAACAACAATAAAACTTAACTTTATTATTAAACTCTGCAGTAATATCAAGAAATATTTGACATGGCCTCGTAAGGTAATTAACATTACTTTATGGGATAAAATTACAGCTGAAGCGTCAATAGCGTTTTTTAATTAAATAATGAGTTTTTCGTATGTAGGCGATGTAATTTTTGCAAGTAAGAGAGGTTTATATGTACCTTCAGAGGGTGATGTTGGTGGCTGTTGTTCGGACATAGGAGAGCCGTCGACGAAATGAACCTGCAAAGTAGTGCAAAGAAAATATCTTATTGATTTTATTTATGGATGCTGACATTTCGCGGATCTGCGCCCACGTGCACAGGCCCGATATACCGGGACGGTTGAAAAGGTACCAGAGTCCAGAGTTTGATATTAACCTTGTAATTGTGGGTTTATTAAAAATCCACAGCTTAAATGCAAATCTCAAGCTGCTTTTTTAAAACTACAAATCTATCTTCACAATTAATTTTTAAATTTTAAATTAAGTATATTACCAAGTGGCCAGGGTTGGGTCAGTAAAATACATGATGAACTTTACTTGTAATTTACATGTAGAAATTTTATACATAGACATATTATATTAAAAAAAAATCATCTGCAAAAACAAATTTAATCTTTCTTTATATTATCTAGTTGTAACTAAAAACAAAAAAAAATGCTCCTTCTCTTATTTAACAGTTTGTTTTTTCTTTCGTCTAATATAGGTTCAAAATCAGGATAAGCATCAGGTAACTTTAAGGTTAGCCAAGCTTCAGCTGCATCTGCAATGTTTTTTTCTTGTTTTTGGCACGTTTTAATCAACTGACAAATGGGATCAAATAATCTTATTTCATCCTCCACTTGCATTTGAAAATGATCATCAAATTGGAGAGACATGACAGGGGCTTTTATTTTAAATGTATAATTTATTACTTCCTGCAATTTTCCTCACAATCAGTAAATTGTGTGAAAAATCCGTAAAAAAGTGATTAGACGCTTGAAGGAGTCTCTATAGCTGCACCATGTAGTTTCTCCAGCCAATATTATGTGTTTACCTCCTTGTTGTACAACATCATTTTATAAATAGGGATGCTTAAACTCTTTTAATACTAGATTTACTCTCGTTGCTAGGTCTTTTTTTAACAAATTTTTAGCTAATAAATTAGCAGTATGGCTGTTAAATGTTACATGCCATAAGTTAAGGTTTCGTCCCATTTTATCAAAGCTGTAAGTGGTAGCTAAAAGTGGTTGTTCTTTGACTTACTCAAAGATGACGCCACACAATTTCAGTGTTCAAGTATTTTACTTCTTTTCTACGTTTGGGACGTATTTTACATGGTTTTTTACACATAATGTAGAAAAGAGTTTTCAACACGTAGTTACCCAACCCTGCAAGGGGCAATTACAATGTAATTTTTTTTTTGTAATTTTTGTATTAAAAAGTTATTGTAGAACTCCCATGTGTTAAGAGTAAAAGTTATTTTTTTACCTTGTTATGTAAACAATTCTTTGACATACAAACCTGACACCCAATTCAGTAAGGAATAACTTATTACTATTTGTCATATTTTAGAAAAACCCTAATAATAAGGCTGATTATCATTTATATTTTGACCTTACCTTTCTAATTGCAGGAGCACCAGTTTCTGCAGCAGGCACTGCTTGATCAGTCTTCTGTAGTTCTTCAGAAATAAATCGGAAAACATAGGTATTTTCACCACCCCAAGAAGTCAGGGCTTCACTTTTTGGCACAAAATTTTGCAAGTCCTTTTTTCCAACCATTTTCAGTTTCTCTATGGCCTTTTCAGGCAACCAAGATTTAACTATTTTAAAAGCAGCTAAAATACAAAACAAGATTTCGAGTATTTGCCACCTTGTTAATAATCAGTCACATACCATTTAATATCCAAGGCATTTCAAAAATGATAATGTAGTTCAAGAAAAATGGATAGTACTCTTTAAAAAGCCCAATCAGGTACTTGATGAGATCTAAATCCATGTTACTCAGGCCACAACCATCCATATCAAAGAACAAACTAACTTGATCCCCTTTTGTCATTCTAAAATAACCAACCTATAGAAGATACTTCAGATATGACATCATAATATCAAACCTTTCTATTCTTTCAAACCAGTAGATGATACAACGTCTTAGTTCAGTTATATCAACAGATCCTTTAGAGTGAAGCTTGCACTTAAACACTAATAAAGTCTTTCCATCTATATCTTTGCCATGTGGAAAGAATGCCCCTTTTATAATGATATCCATTTTTATGTTGCTTTCATTGATGTCTACGAAAATTGCTCAGTGGGATGTATTATGTAATGATCAGCAGAGCATATTACCATTGACCTGTTGTTCTTTTCGCCAAGACAAGGAGGTCCACATCATTTTAATAGACATTTCAATATTATTTTCACTATGAGCTATAAATCTCCTGAGCCAGTGATCATCAGACTTTACTCTTTGATAGTCTTTGGGATGCACACCTTGGAGATGATGGCCAGATAAAATAAAAATTGCAAATATGAGTCTATTCTACTTACTGTCTATTCCTCGTTCTTCAACTTCCTTGAGGAAAGTTTTTCTCACTTCATCAACTAGATTTTGTGGCACTGCTGCTACAGCCATCTTTTTACTTTTTGCACTGACACACAAACACAAAAGAATACCGTGGGACTTTAGGAAATAGGCAAAACCAAGTTTAATATTCTTCCTTGTGTTTTAAAGTACTCGTAAAAAATGAATAAACACTCCAAGAGGACAGGTAATATGTCATTGAAATGATCTCAAAGTCCAAACGCTAATCTATGTATTTATCTATTTCTGATGGCCGAACGTTCCAGAGAACAATTAACGATAAAACTGATAAAACAATGTTATTTTTTTGAACTTTTAACAACCTGTCTTTTAGACTTTTGTATTATTTACAACTTTTTGGATGGCACAAAAACACAGATTGTGACGTGTGGTGACTGATGAGTGACAGGTATCAACTACGGAAATCATTTTTTTAGAATAATTTTGTCTCATTTTATTGTAGACGATTAAAGGAAGATCGACATATAGTTTTGTCAAATGAAATGTCCACTGTTAAAGAAAACTTAAAACTCGCACTGTTAGTAAGGTAAAGTGTCAATAGAGGTCGCTACGTGCTAAATCCCAAACAAAACGGATTGGATGTTTGCTGTAGCGCAGCAGAAACTGAAAAGACTTTGTTTCTGAAAGTTGACCTTTTTTTCACCATTTTTCTGCAAGGACTTCATAATTCTCAATATATTAATTACCACACTTACCTAGTAATTTTTGATCTATTAGCGTTTTCGGGTAGCTACACTACAGACCGCTATCGGGTAGATAGATACCTATCCTCCCACAGAAATAAAAAAAAGATGGGAATACTCTCGGACAAGGTATCCTAAAGCTACCGCCCGAAAACGCTAAGAGATTCGTTCATATTTATTTATTATTGAGTATTGACCGTTATTATTGACCTAAAACCAATTTCTTGAAAAAACTTACCTTTCTCACACAGAATGCCTCGCTTCAGAATTTCTATATCTCAAACTGAAACTTTTTCAAACCAGCATCAAGTCACGGGCCGGGTTTCTAGAAGTTTTCTCTCTACTCAAACTCCATAGAAAAAAGATGCGTAACGTTATCAAACAAATGGGCGGCATTTAAGGAAAAGTTTATTAAACGTTTTGTAAAAGTAAGTTGATTAAATCTTTCAAATGAAACATTTTGTGCCGTTTCGCGTATTTCTTCGCTTCTTCCGTTACGCCATTTTGGAAACAAGCTTATTTTAACATTTTGTTTTCAATTCAAATTTTGATTGGACGAAGCCTCACGCCATGCGCCATGATGAATGATGACGCACTGACGCAACTAGGTATTTGGATTAGGTGTTATGCAATTAGACATACTTTTCTTTTATAGTAAAGTCTAAATAATCATCTTGTGGAATTTCGTCATAATTTTCCATTCTCATTAGCTCATGTGCACTGAATGAATAAGCAAAATTACGTCATAAACATACGTCGCGTACCACCTGGACGTTTATTCTATAGGGAAGAGTGAAAATGAAAGTGAGAATTGCTGGCCAATGGAATTCGTCAACAAAATTTTTTGACCAATCAAGGTTGTCAAAATTCTCAGTTTCACTTTCAGTCTTTCCTATAGAATAATGCCCCAGATACTTAACAATGGCGAAAAAAATGTTTGACATTGATTCATTATCAGTCTGACACATTGTTTTATTATCGTTTAAAATGAAAACTCGATTTTCTGAACGGGAACAGAACTTTATTTTAAATTTGATAGATTACTTTACGAAAGAAAAAGATGCAGGAAGATCCCTTTTACCTCTGACTTGTCCACAAAGACATGGATACTATCGGTTTTTAAACCGACTTGCACAAAACAACGGAGCCTGAGATCCACCAAAGCCCAGAGGGATCATTTATCAGTACCCGGAGTTTACAAGATTCGATGGATTAGGAAATAAGGGAACACAAAAAGAACTGCAAACTAGGACAAACACAAAAGTCAGCAGTAGCAGAGCAAGCTCTTTTTGTAAAAGCACGATATTTTTTTTTAACCAGGTGGATATAATTTTACATTAACAGCAGCATTCCTAAACTAATCAGAGAAGCCATTGAGATATTCAAGCACGAGAACAACTTCAATAGGAAAGAGCTAGAGGAAAGAGGAATTGCGGCCCTGAATAATTGCTCACGTGGGTAGGATAGTAGAGAACTAAAGAGTTGATTTTGTTCATAAGAGACAATGTCAAGCGCCCTTGATTACTGCGCATCAAAAACGTATCTGATTGACCCGCATTGACGCTATTAGTTGGAGAATGGATGAATGGCGAATGAAATTGCATGCTGCATTCATCAATCAAAACAAGTATTTTTTTACCAACAATATCTGCGCTTTCGGTAGATCCATCCTACAGAATGCACCATTCTTGATGAGGCCCGGCCCCTCCACTCCAGCTTGTTGGTGAGAGTGTAAATATGACAGAGCGTCTAATGATGGATGGCATCAGTCAATTTCGAGACGTAAGGGAGATAACTTTGTACCTCATAGCCCTTACTAATGTCCGCCGCAGAGGTGAACGAGACGTCAAAAAGAAATTCCATTGGACGACGGCTTTTCTGTGCGTGGAATGTGAACACAAGTTACCTAAATTAGGCTTTTGCTGTTATTTATTGCATAGATCAGCTTAAACAAATTAAATCCTTCCTAAATAAAGAACTGATGCATAACTTTTAGAATTATTCCATAATTTAAGTTGATTTTTTGAAGCCTACAAGTTTCTTTGGTAAGAAAAATTATCAAGTAAGCTTACAGGAATCAGGGCGCTCTAAATGCTTAACTATCCTAACATTCCATATTCTAGAGAATAATAATTTATTACTTTATTACTTTGAGGTCTGCAAAGCCTTAATTATTGTGAAGGTATTTATTAAACCTTATTAAACCTAACAAAATTTAATAACATATCTAAACATTGAGGATTTTGGAATACACATATTTGTTACTAATCAGAGGACGTAAATTGTTCTAAATGTCTTGTTAACTTCAAATACATTTCTCGAACTTGTTACTTAGTACTAGACAATGGTACTAGTAATAATTTAAGTAATAGCTTAGTGCTAGTAATATTCTAGCTTTAAATTAATTAATAGTTACACAAAAGTACAGTAGCACAAAAGGCAAATTTTTGAAAAAAAAAACTTGTTTTTCATTCTAAGTTTTATTCAAACACGCTGAAGCTCCAGCTTAAATATGCGACGAATGTAAATTATCCTTTAGAAAAACATAACCCAAAAATAAAGTTGCAATTAAAGGTAAATTTTTGAAGTAAAAAAAATCTTATTTACGACGTGCTGTCATATACAGGACACGTCACGATTTATGACGTAATTCCACAAGATGATTATTCAGACTATATCCGCGTAAATTGTCAAATCTTTTTTACCTTTTGAACCGATTTTCACTAAATTTGTGTTTCTTGGTATCCCTCTTGAATAATTATAGTATTGTTCCCACTTATGGGGATTGGAAAAGAATGGGAAACTAATATATTAACTAAACATTTTCTGTAAATCATGATACTTCGCGTCCTTATAGATATAGGTGTAGTATAAGTATTGCGGGTGTACGACTGGAAAAATGCACTTCACACTTTCGAAATTACCAACGTTTCGATCCTTTATTGAATCTTCATCAGGGCTAAAACATTACAAATTAGTTACCATTATTATGATATACATCTCCACAATGTAAATTAGCCTGAACAATATAAATTGAAAAACAAAAACAAAACCACATAAAAGAAGATAAAAATCGAAAAACTATATCTCTAAGTTGTTAAAATTGTGCATACCTTTTTCAGTGACTGAAGATAGTCGAGTTGTAAGGTGTAACATTCTTATCCATTAAAACACGCGTAAAGTCTATGGCTGGTTTAAGAACATGTGGCATTCAAGTAGCCTTAGCGTGGACTAAAGTGTCCTTATCTGTGAAGCAGTTCGGACTATTTCTTCAAACATTTTAGTAAATTGCAATAAAGGACGCTCAAATTCTGTGTGTCTGCCCTGTCATTAACCGTGCTGTCGATGCAAATGTGCACCATTTCACTAATTGACCGTTTCAGATAATGGGATTCGCGGTCAAGTATCGTAACGTTATCAAAATCAAAGTTATGGCCCATTGAAAAATGATGTTGGGCTAAAGATGTTTTTTCTTGCTTTGTTCAGTTGGTTTCTCGAAAATCATATTGATGTTGGTAAATTCTGTTTTTCAAATACTGTCGCGTCATTCCTATGTAACACTTGTTGTCACACTGTATGCACGGAATCTTATAGACCAACAACTCAGAACAAATAGCATTAGGCAACTTTGATTTTAATTGGGAAAAAATCCGGCGCACCGTTAGTTAATAAGGCTTGTCGGGTAGTTATTGACCTTTAGGATGTCCTTTACTTTACTGGTGTTAGCGTTATGAAAAACTGAACTACTAAGCTCGATAGCTCTATAAAACAGATTTTTAATTATAGCAATTTTTTTTGATTGGTAGCGTGTGATGACAATTAATTAACAACTCTTCCCGATGCCGACGGTTTGACATACCAATCCGTTTGGAGATCCCCGCTTTCACGTCTTACAACCACGATGTCCAAAAAAGGTAGTTTGTTGTTAAGTTCTGATTCCATGGTGGTTGCCATGGGGTTCCATGCCAAGATAGTGTCGTCAACGTACAATTTCATAAACGGTATATCGAAAGGTACTAACTTTAAAACATCTTGTATCGGTTCATTCATCACCAAATTGGCAAGGACCGGACTTGCCGGATTTCCCATTGCCGAATCATCAAGTTGTTTGAAAAACCTACCATCAAAATTAAAGTATACTGAAAAAAAAATGCTGTAATTTTACATATCCTTTACAACATAATTGAACTAATATTACACAAAAATATGTGCAAAAGTACATTATTTAAAATTTCACAAAAATATAACAAATTTACATATAAGTGACAGTAAAACCCACAAATAATTAAAGTTACGCGGTAACGTTGCTGAGGTAACGTAAAATTACATTAAACGAAAAACGAATACGAAAAATAGAAAAGTTTTGTAACTGTACTTTCCAAAAATGCCGAACGTAAAATTACAAATAAATCGAAACTTTACAAAAAAAATGTAAACTCGGTCCTATCGAATCATCGCGTTTTTGTCACGTGGCTACACGATCCTTCAAAGTGCGCGACAACGGGAACGAAAAGGAATCGTTTCTCTATCATTGCATAGCATTAATCATCATGTATTGTGTTAAATGCATCAAAAGGTTATGTTTAGGTTTCTGTGGTGTTCGGTGCACTATGATATATCCTTTATACGACAATTTATATTATAAAAGACTCAGATAAGCATTTTTAGTTATAAATTATGATCGCCTGTGACATTTGTAGAGAAAATTAGAAAATCCTTGAAAATCAACTCCTTATGAGTTTTGACAGGAATATGCCGCGATATAGTTTTAACTGCAAATATCCCAACTGCAATTTATCTTTTAAAACTTATCGCCTGTTTATTCAACATGTTAAGTTTAATCATACCAAAATACAAACTACTTATAAAGATTATATTCATTGTACATTAAATGAATGTCACTTTAAATCTAAAAACAAAAGGGAGTTAAATGTTCATGTAAATGGGTACTTGCGTCATGGTTTCGCAGTTAAATGCCCTTTATTTGTCATTTGTAAGTCAAACTTTTATGTTTTGTTTAGATTATCCCAGAAGACACATCGTCTCTGGATTTTTTTGACCCGGAACCGTGCATAATTCTAATAGGTAAATAGTTTTAATAATTTTTGATTAGATATTTATAGCATCTTTGGTAATTTGCAGATCAAGAATGATCAAAAGTTCAAGATCAAAAATTTTGAGTGCTAGCACATTCGGAGAAGCTTTCTATCTCTTGTTCGGTATATACTTCACATTCAACCTCGCCTATCCCAAAGAAGCTTCTTGTGTCTTTGAATTTTTTCAAAGATATATTTTGAATAAAATTCATCCCGACGAGGGCACAAAATCAAGAAAGAAAAATGCGTCAAAGAGAAAAGTGATTTCATTATTAAACAAATTAACTTCAGTATAATAAGTTATACAGGGTGATTCAAAATTCAGTAAAAGATTTTAAGGGCATATTTGTGGGGTCAAAATAAGACGTTTTTTTCCTATAAACATGGGTCATAAAATGAACCCCCTCCCCCCTACGGGCGCTGAAAGTTGTGAAAGGAAAAATATTTTTTTTTAATTGTGGCCATATTTATTCATACAAATTCTTGAAAATTTGTACATCCCCGTTTCTCAACGAGCTTTTTTCATTCCAAATCTCAGAAATTACGAATTTTTAAATATTTGCAGTTTTTTAGGACTTACTGTCATTATGATGACAAATATTTTATATTTCCCGGGATTAATTTTCAAGAATTTTTGTGAATAAATATGGCCACAATTAAAAAAAAAACTTTTTATCCTTTCCCAACTTTCAGCGCCCGTAGGGGGGAGGGGGTTTATTTTAGGACTCATGTTTATAGGAAAAAAAAGGTCTTATTTTGACGCCACAAAATCTTTGTACTGAATTTTGAATCACCCTGTATACAGTTATATTTTGTTAAATTTGAAAAGTGCAAAGACATTCTATTATGTTTTTTAAAACTCTGCTCTGTTTTCATCGACACTGTGGTATAAGCTGTGATTTGTTTAAAATATCTGGATTCGTTAAAATTGTTGAGCTTTTTGTTAAGTTTCTTTTTTTTCACAGGCAAATGCTTAGCAATTATTTTATTATTTTGAAATGTCTTTTATGTGTACACACATTTAGTTAAGCAAGTTGTCCCAATAATGAGATATGATTTGTTTAAGTATGACCACGACTTTAATATAAGTACATAATTATATACAGGGTGACCGTTTTTCGAGTTTAACCATGGGGATCTCGGTTATTTAAAGAGATACCAAAATTTTTAAATTAGGGCAAGGTTGCGCAATTAGAAGTGTTTCGTTTTTAAACGTAACGTTTTTAAATTACGAAAATTCCGACTGATTTCGAAAACTATCGCAAAACAAAAAAATTTTTAAAATGTTTTTATTTTTTCTAGTCTTAATTTAGAGATACGAAATGTCGGATTTTAAATTTGAAATTACCACTTTGAAAAGAGCAAAAAGTGTTTATGAAGAAGTGCCAATTATTTGTAATTATCTCTTTAAAACAAAAAATAAAAACGTTTTTCTAAATTTCGATTTTTATGCGAATATTTCCGAAACCTCTCAGAAATTTCGAAATTTGAAAAGGTCATATTTGTAGACTTCTAATTGTGAAATTTTGCGCTCAACCTTCTTCGTATCTCTTCAAATAACCGAGATCCCCACGGTTAAACTCGAGAAACGGTCACCCTGTATACGCAGAAAATAAACATTTTGCGGACGCAGCACCCATTGTTCATAGATGGGACTGATGGGAGCTTAATATAGTTTTTACATAATATAGGTTAATGTTTAGTTTAAAGTACCAGGTATTCAATAATGAAAGTCATCAAGTTCGACCAAAACGTTTTCTCTCAACACAAAGTCAACTTGATGATTTTTAATATTGGACACTATACGTGTACATTTACGAGTAGATGTAGATTCTAATTAAAATCGTTGAAAAGTTTTTTTTTATATTTGTAAGTCGATACAACTTTCAAAGTTTGTCGCTTTTAATAAGACGTTATTTTGTTATTTGACTGTATTAATACTTTCTATTTTGAATACAAATTATGCCTTAACTTTTTAATTTATTTACACCCAACCCATACTCTAAAAAATCGTATAATTATGTAATTCTACAACATATTTAGGAAAATTACATTGGGATTTTACGAGGAAATATATTATTACATAAACATTTGGTAAATTTACAACGTAGAATTAAATATATCGTTGTAATATTAATATGCAAAATTACAATTATTTTGTAATTTTACTCGAGTAATATTACTCCTTTGATGTAAACCTTCCACGCATTTTACAAAAATTATGTAAAACTAGTTTTACAATATATCCTCAATTTTACAATGCACATGTAAACTGATTTACAATTGCTTTGTAAATTTACGAAATTTTTTAGAATGCAAGTTTCTGCACATTAATGTGGTACCAATGTGATACCAATATCTATACAGGATGTTTTTTTTTAATTGAGACATGACATCTCGAGCACTAATAAGCTAAAAGATTTTGTATTTGAGTGGGGTCTTATATTACATAGAAGGGTCTATTTTAGGAAAGTATTTGTACATATATGTAAAAGTGCAGGATGTGAAGAAAGTGTGATGTCATATAATAAAATATTTTTTAAAAAAGACACCATCTATTTTTTACTACATTTTAATACTAATACATCATATTCATATTGCTTATATACTAGACCCTGAAAATTTGACTGACTTGATTTGATCATTGCCTGCAGTAGTTTCAGACAAATTCATTAATAAAGTGAAAATATCTCATATGGGGTTTCGCATGTAGGTATATATTATCTATTCAAAAAAGTTTTGACATCTTGCTAGACCTGGAAATCTGGCTTGGTTTGCTAATCTACTTGACATAAGCAAAAAGGAAGGTGGGCAGAGAAAAAATAAAAATTCCATGGTTAATAAACGTGCCAAAAAATTCTGAAAGGAAAATACACGTTACCCAACAACTGTTGCCAGGTGTCAAATTTTCAGGGATAACTAAGAGCTCCAAGATGTATCAAAACCTGGAAAAAATTACAGTGTCCTATTTAAAAAAATTATATTATATCATAACACTTTTCTGGTCCACCATGTGTTAGGTAAAAATATGTGCCTAAAATAGGCCCTACGGTACGATATAGGCCATCGTTGGAAACATTTATTCACCAGTAGTTTTCAAGATTTGGGTAGCGGGTAGATACTCATCTATAGTCCCGATAGATGACAGATCTACTTCAGGAATGCGACCCTGCCCACGCGAGCCTTGGTTTATCTCCAAAGACCATACGGGGAAACCACTGTCAAAACTCCCAATTTCCTATAAAACCACTTATTTCCTTTCCAATATTCCTATCCCTCTTCCAACCCGTCTGGCCAACGTGGAAGAAAATTTGGCTATAAACCTCTCAATATGGCGATTCCAAAGAGAAAAGAAAACATACCCCAGGTGGGTAGATCAATATTTGGCAAATCCCACACCTTGAAAAAGGTCTGCCTCATGGATTCTGGGGGAGGCAAACAATCGCCTTCATCACCTAAAGACAACAATACACACCGTCACAGAAAATACCCGATATACGTAGCAACTTACAACGCCAGAACATTATCAACAAACGAGAAAATGCTAGAACTAGAGGAAGAACTCACAAACATTAAATGGGACATACTGGGCCTAAGCGAAGTCAGACGCATAGGGGAAGGTCAAATCACTCTGGACAAAGGACATATCTTTCACTATGCAGGAGAAGAAACTGCAATGAGAGGAATAGGTTTTTTGGTCCACAAAAGACACACTGAAAATATTATAAACATCAAAAGTATAAGCCCTAGAGTCTTATTCATCACCATCCAACTTAACAAAAAATACTCTCTGAAAATCATTCAAGCCTACGCGCCCACAAGCGACCATACAGAGGAAGATATCGAATGCTTTTACGAAGATATATCCTCAGCCATACAAGACGAGAAATCCCACTATACTCTGCTAATCGGAGACTTTAATGCTAAAATCGGAAGCAAAATAGATGAAGCTGAAAACGCGGTTGGGCACCACGGATTGGGCGAGAGAAACGAAAGAGGAAATACCTTGATAGACTTTCTGCATAGCAAAAATCTCTTCGCAATGAACACTTTCTTCCAAAAAAATGACAACAAAAAATGGACATGGATGAGCCCAGACGGAAGGACCAAGAACGCCATCGACTTCATATGCAGCAGCAGAAAAGATATTGTCAGTGATGTAGATGTTCTGAATAGATTCTCAACAGGCAGCGACCATCGCCTAGTAAGAGCGAAAATAAAACTAAACATAAGAAAGGAAAGAAACAACATGATCCTAAAAAAGAGTCACAAAAAATGGAACTTGCCTGAAAACGTGTATGAATATGAACAGCAACTATCTAAATCTCTAAACGTAAATAATCGTATGACAGTTAACGCAATATATGAGAACATTACAAACAGCGTAAATGCAACAATTGAAAAGTGCTGCAGAAGCAAAAACAAGAACCAAAAACTCAACCTAAGAACAAAATCTTTAATGAAACAAAGAAGAGAACTGACAGACAAAACAACAATAGAATATAGAAATATCAATAAAGAAATAGCTAAAGAGATAAGAAAACACAAAAGAGAACAAAATACGGAATCCATAAAAACTACGATAGAAGAGAATAAAAGTCTGAAAGTTCTGGCAAGGAAAAATCTAGCGAGAAAAAATAATATATATAAAATCAAAAACACAGATGGCAGAATAATGACAAACAAGGGGGAAATAACGCAGACCATTGAAGCTTTCTACAAACGACTATATTCAACACCAAATAGAGAAATAAAATCCAATATTCCAATAATTTTAAACCAAGGCTCAGAAGACTTCGAAGAGATAAATGACGATGAAATTATATCAGCTTTAAAAAATATGAAAAGCAACAAAGCACCTGGTGAAGACGAGATGGTAATAGAAAGCCTTAAAATGGGCGGACAAGACATCATCAATGCCCTTAAAACCCTATTTAATAAATGCCTCTCCGGAGGAACAATACCATCGCAATGGGAAAGTGCGCAAATCATCATCATACACAAGAAAGGAGATAACACGAACCTTGAAAACTACCGGCCAATAAGTCTTCTAAGTCACATCTATAAGCTCTACACAAAGATTATAACAACACGTCTAACAAACAAACTAGAGTTCTTTCTTTCAAGAGAGCAAGCGGGTTTTAGAACAAAATACGGTACCAACGATCACTTGCTCACAATGAAACTAATAATTGAGAAGTGTATAGAGTACAACAAACCGCTTATGCTGATTTTTATAGACTTCAAAAAGGCCTTTGATACAGTGGACCACCAGAAACTGCTAGAAGCACTTGCAGAATGCCGAATTGACTACCGTTACTCCTCAGCTATTAAATACATATATACTACATCCACAGCATACGTGAAGATAAACAACAATCAACATACCAACAAGTTCAAAATTGAAAGGGGCCTGAGACAGGGTGACGCGCTTTCTCCTAAATTATTCGTTACTCTGCTGCAAAGTGTGCTAAACAAAATAAGATGGAACAACATGGGAATTAACATCGATGGAGAAAATCTAAGCCACCTTTGCTTCGCTGACGACATCGTCCTAATAACAGACGACACGGCTAAGGCACAAACAATGTTACAAGACTTACAAACAGCCGCAGAAAAGGTAGGCCTTGAAATAAATCTATCAAAGACACAATATATGACAAACCTTGTTCTAAACAATTCTCTAAAAATTAACAACATAAATATAGAACAGACATACTCATACAAATACCTAGGACATGAAATCAGTATCGAACGGGACAATCAAACACGCGAAATCCAGCGTAGAATAGGTCTGACTTGGGCAGCATTTGGAAAACTAAAATCAGTGTTTCGGTCCAATCTCCCAATATGCTTGAAGAGAAAGGTGTTCAACCAATGCGTCCTTCCCGTGCTGACATATGGTGCAGAAACACTAACACTTACAAGAAAAAACATTACGAAAATACAAGTGATGCAACGCAGGATGGAAAGATCGATGCTGGGAATCACCCTTCGAGACAGAGTCCCAAATACAACTATAAGACTTAGAACGAAGACACGAGATGCTGTCGAGACTATCTTACATTTAAAGTGGAACTGGGCGGGGCATGTTGCCAGAATGACGGACAACCGATGGACAAAGAAGATAGCAGAATGGCGTCCAAGACAAGACGCATATCGTAACAGAGGACGACCGCCTACCCGCTGGAGCGATGATATAAGAAGAACAGCCGGAAACTGGATACTGGCTGCACAAGAACGGGGGAAATGGAAGCATTTGAGAGAGGCTTTTGTTCAGCAGTGGACAGAATAAGCTACAGAAGAAGAAAAAGTTTTCAAGATATCTGACTGTCTCAATGTAATAAACTAACTTTATTTAACATGTATTTAATAAATATCAATTTTGAGGTTATTTATACCTACCTGTTTTTAATTGACCCTTTTACACTTGCATATTGAAGAACTGTGTGGGATCCTATCTTAGTCCTCATCTTGTTTTCTTATGGACAAAAAAACTTTTGCAACTATTGGTGATATTGATTTTAACTAACAAAACCTTGCAAAATATGTGTGCCCTTCCCTTTTATTCAGAAACTAAAAACGAACAGGTAGGTAGTAAAAGTTCCTCTCACTAGCGCGTTTAGTTCCTCGTCATTCTGCTCTTCCAGGAACTGTAATAATTCTTTTGATTCGGATGATCCACATTAGCCCAACAGTTCTTTTCATTTCATGATTTTCATAATATGTCTGATGATTGTTATTTCTCTGTTACCCTGTACATCATAGAACTATTAACTATTTCACTTATTATAACTTTTTGAAATACGTATTCAATAATATCCACTTTAAAAGAAAATTGATATCTATTAAATAATTATTTAAAAGCATCAGCTGATATTGTTTACATCCTGTCCCCTAGGATTGGCCAATATTTAAGAATGAAGTATGCCCTGTGCCCGTACTGCCACGTGTGGTGCTCCCTCCTGATTGGCCAGTAGTTTCTTAATGAACAACGCGTGGATTTTATGAATGAAGTATGCCCTATGCGCATACTGCCGTTTGAGGTGCTCCCACCAAGTCACCGGGAATATTCGTAAACAAAGAAACAACGTCCAACGAAACAAGAACGTAATCCTCAGGCAACCGGACAGACTTGATAAAATCAACAAACTGAAATGAATTTTTTACATTATAATGAAAGGTTGTAGTAACATTAGTGAGAGTCTGGTGCACAAAACTAGCTAACCTATATGTTGGTGATTTGGTGCAACTAACTACAGGTCCAAGGCTTAGATCAGGTTTATGGGTTTTCCTTAGGACATACATTCTAGGAGTCACGCCATTTTAAGTTTTTAATTGCTTGGCCAAAGTTTGGTCTATGAACCCGCCCCTTTCCAGCCCTCTAACCAGATCATTGACTTTAGTCTGAATGCGAGATGTAGGATCATTATTTAATAAACAATAAGTCTGTTGGTCATTCAACATATTCATCATCGCATCCAAGTATTCAGCTTTATACATCAACACGGTAGAGTTTCCCTTGTCAGAGCGCATGACGAAACGTTGGTAATTTCGAAAGTGTGAAGTGCATTTTTCCAGTCCTACACCGGCAATACTTACTACACCATTTTCTGTAAAATTGTACAAATCTTTGGACTCGACAACGAAGCAAGTATAGTCATGTCATCGGCAGCCGTTCTTAAAATACTAGTGTGCACTTATTTCGAGACGCAACCGACATTCACCTTTTCTGCAACAGGGCTTTAAATAACTCTACAGGGCGCTCTACTTTCCAGGACGAGGAAACAGAATCCAGGCTGAGATTCAATAAACTTTCGGAGAGCCGCAATAAAGGAAATCTAGCATTAATATGATAGGCTAAATGGTGCGAGTGTGAGCGACAAAGCGACTAACCTGAACTTTCCATTACGGATTAGGGAATTTAATTCCCGATTATTGGCGAAAGTTTCGGATGATTTTGAAATTCTGATGGAAAGTTAAGGCCACAAGCCGACAGTCCCTGACTTTGTCACTGACACCGTTAACAGCGTTAGAAAAATATTTTCGGCTTAAAATTCAAAATCCTCAGTGCTGCTTAAAGCCTCATTTGACGAAAAATTCTCTTTAAATGGCAGTGAACGTACTCAAGATTCCTACATCGTTTTTAACCAAGAGTTTTTTAAAGACGTTGCCGTCGAGGTCGTATTCTGGAAAAAAACGAAATCGTTTCCACAATAGGGAACCATTTTTAAACACTTTAAAGAAGGTCAACATTCTGGGGGCTTTGGGTATTGCCTCGGCTTTGGTCGCTTCGTATCTCATCGTTAAGCGAGGCCAGAAAGGGGAAAGGGAGGAGGGATATTGGCAAAGCTCTAGTGGAAAGAGGTTAGTGGACGCCAATTTTATAGGCAAAGACTCCGACGGTCTTGGTGATGGGCAGCAGAAAGAGGAACATTTGAGGTGAGAGCTTAGACCATTCGATGTGTTCACGCTAACCGCTATTTAGGTATACGTGGGATGATATTTTAGAGAACAGTACAACTTTATCAAAAAAGTAGTAAATGAATGCGCTGGAGCTGTTTTCTACCTAGAACTGCGCGATCCCATGATAAAAGATCCAGAAACTAGTCAGCCTATCGTCACATCCAATGGGTCCGGCTTCATTATCAGCGAAGACGGATGGGCACTGACCAATGCTCATGTTGTTCTCAACAAGCCCCAGAGTACTATTACGGCCATAATGCGAGATGGTATTCTGAATCAAGATTCAATGAAGATATTTCCATTATATTGTGAACTTTTAAGGAAGAAGTTACAATGTGAAAGTGGAAGATGCAGATATGAACATCGAT
Organism: Taphrorychus bicolor; assembly: GCA_951812265.1. Classification (NCBI taxonomy): domain Eukaryota; kingdom Metazoa; phylum Arthropoda; class Insecta; order Coleoptera; family Curculionidae; genus Taphrorychus; species Taphrorychus bicolor. The sequence goes on along the minus strand of OX638300.1, from coordinate 41,132,845 downwards.
TTGGCATTGCTCAAGCTGGAGACTAAGGAAAAGCTGCCATGTCTCCAGTTTGGAAAACCTGGAGACACGTCTGTTGGAGAGTGGGTGGTGGCCTTGGGCAGTCCTCTTTCTTTAAGTAATTCGGTTACAGTTGGCATTGTAAGTAAACGTTTAGAATTGAAATATCTACTTATGATTTTATATTAAAAGATAAGTAGCATTGACAGACCAGCAGAAGAGTTGGGCCTTAGAAACTACTCGATGACCTACATTCAAACCGATGCTAGTATTACATTCGGAAACTCAGGGGGGCCTCTGGTGAACTTAGATGGGAACGTCATTGGTATTAACAATTTGAGACTGACCTCAGGCATATCATTTGCTATTCCAGTTGGTAATTGATTATTTTACGACCTGCACTATCATAGCATAAAGCCGTTCATAATTTTTGTAGAGTACGCTAAAAAGTTTCTGGAAAATTCAAAATTTCGCCTGCAAAACTCCTCTTCTACTAAAAAAGTAGGCAAAGCCCTCTTTGGTTTGACCACCATATCGATCACCCCGGAGCTATTGGCGGAGTTAAGTAGAGAGAATTCCGACTTTCCTCAAGATATCTCGCACGGATTGCTAGTTTGGAAGATAATCCCTGGAACCGTCGCCTATCAGTGAGTTTTCAACTTTGCAAAGAAACTTAACAATATATGTGGTGATGAAATAATAGTGTCACAAAGTATCACTTATTTACACAATTAGAAAAAAAATCTTTTTAAAGAAGTGTTGTAGTTGAACATATCTGTTTATTAAATGACTAAACAAATTTTGTAAAAAAAAGTAGTGGTACTTTGATGCGTCACCCTGTATGTTATTACGCAATTTATTCAATTATGTTGCAGCAGCGGCCTGGAAGTGGGAGACATAATAACTCACGTGAACGGGATCCCTGTACAAAAGCCGGTGGAATTGTACAATTTCAGTGAATCAAGAAACTCCTTAGAAATAGGCGTTATCAAAAAGGGCAGGAAAAAAGTCGTAACTCTATATTTGAATTGACGCCGCTTTTTATCAGTAATATTGGCAACAAGCATTTTATTATTTGTGTTCGACAATAAAAAAATTATTGATTTTTTATAAGGTAAACAAATAATTATGTTTAGAATGTGAGTGAAAACTCCTTAAACAAAATGTTCATAACTCAAGTGGGTTTCACGTCGTCACTTATAAGACTCAGACCATTCGTATGCAATCTCCTATATCTAGCTTCGCTCCTCCTTTTAGTCACCTGCTTCACTATTTCTCGAAGCTCTATTACCAATATGAGAAAACCAGTCACGATGAGCAGCACCATAAACAGCTTGAAATAGTAAAAGTTCAGTATGATATACTCCTCCCCGTCCATCTTGAAAGTCATGCGATACACGTCTAAGTTATTATTGCTGTTTAAAATTAACACAGCTGTTCTGCACACAGGAACCAGATTCTCGTCCAACCCTTCCAGAACAACCACGTCAAACTCTTTTGACATGATGTTTGTCGTGGTCAGTTCCAGCTCGATCTGCTTCTGGTTCTCTTCGTCGGAGTCTCCGATATGGAGAGAGTAGTCAGCATAATTATCTATATTGTAGAGGAGTAGAAGAGAAAATGGAATGTTAGGAGTTAAAAAAAAATAAGAGCTTACCGGAAGTTATAACTACGTACAGTTCGTCGGCAAAATTGCTGACCTTTATGGGTCCATCTAAATAGATAATGGTCAGGTTAGTCAATATGCTCGCTCTATAAAGAGGTTGCGTGAAGTAAGGCGGGCTGTCAAAATTGGAAGGCTGCAGCTGACCCTAAGTAATGTTAGATAAGAAACTTAACACAAAACAAAATCCAAGAAAAAAATGTTTGAGAAACTATTATTGAGATCAGCAAATAAACGTTATCATTTCATCGTGCTAATAGTAAATATAGGAAAAAAGATAGGTATGTTTGAGTAAACATCAGTGATTTGAGAAGTAGGTATCTGTATATTGTAATCACCAAATAATTCGTAAATATCAAATAGGGATAGGTATATAAAACGTGTGTCATTAGAAACGTTTTATATACCTCCTGGTTACTGTGTAATAACACACGTTTTATGTTTTACAACAAAAAAAAATAAAAACCTGCCGTTATCAGGGATTAGGGTCCTGATAGAAGATTTGCGCGAAATTCTGCAATATGCGCCATTTATTGTCACCTACCCGAAACTCTAAAACCTGATAGAGAATTGATAAATGTTGAACATAAACCCCCACTCACCTCGTCGCTGATTTCCCTCCGAACCGTTGCTCCAAACGATTCATCATAAAACCACAATAAAACAAATACAGAAAAAATCATTCGCATCTTGCACAGACATAAATCGGTTGGCACTCGAAATACTACTGATGATAAGATTATAAATATCAATAGTACCTACTTTTGTACCTACCTTCGTGATAACAATATCAGTAAGTTATCTAATATATTGTTGCGAACTCGGGGTTCAATAATTCCAGGGTAACGATTTAACACGAAAACACTATTTATTTATTCCACAAATACACACGACTACTAAATAACTCACTACTTTAACACTTTATAGCCTTCTAAAGTCTTAATTTTACAACTTGGACCCTTCATCTTTTTTTTTCTTGCTTTGTTTATGATATGTAAAATGGATGAAAGGAAAAATAAAGTAATTAAAGGCAGGTCTTAAATACATTTTTGTACCTTTTACCTGATCGATTATTGTCAAAAGATAGAAAAGGTCAAACATATTTGTCAAAAGTTTTAACTCAAACTTTGAAAATCATACTATCAATATGGCTCCACAATGTTACACACATAGCAAGCACAGCTATTAATTCTAAACATTTTGGCTTTTTTTTAAGATTGAGAAGATTCAGAATGTTCAGATGGATAAGGATTATTTGACTAACAAGTCTATGAAGCAAAAAAGTACCTAAATAAATCCGAAATAACCGATTTTATGAAGGACACTATTCCGGACATTATTTACCGTATGTTTGCAAGAAATGAATATGTAACTATCAAACCTTCGAAGACAGCTCCTTGAAGAACTAAGCAGAATCTCCACTTGTTCTATTTCGGTCCTTACTCAGTGGTGTGATAATATACCTATATAGGGTTTAAATGGAAAAAATCTTAACAACCGAAAATACCTAATGAAACTGCCCTCGATTTAAAAGAGTGCAATTTCTGGGAGAATATATTAAAAATCAAGAATCTGCAGCTTCTGACAAATTTACTCCAGTGCTTGTAGATGTGAAACGTGGATTTTTAGCAGGGAGAGCTTCCGGAAAAGTTGTCAGAATGGTATATTAGCAACATGCTCCAAAAAGTCTTGTGATGGTTTGTGGTTAATGTTTCTTTTACTGTATTTACTAATATCTAAAAAAAACTAATATTTAGGATGTCGTTAAATAGTGGTGAACGCCGGCAATGACCAGGGCTTTCATGAAAGGACCAGTTTGCTTTTTAAAAGTGATTCCAAGAAGGGTGATCACCATGATTCTATGCAGACAATTTCGAAAAATGGTTTAAAACCCAGTTAATTTCAAACTTACTTACAAGATTCTTAATTATTATGGATAACGCTTCTTACCACTCCAGCCTTTATGAGGAAACTGCAAACAAATCCTGACCAAAATATAAATTAACTGACTGGCTCAAGTCCAAAAATTTCGATTTTCCGGAACAAACTATGAAAGATGAAATTTGGGATATTGTTACCGTTAAAGCGTTACCACCAAGTGGTGTGATAACTTGTGGTGAACATAACTTACATAATGTCTCAAATTTTGTTCTTCATAAAATTGGTTATTTTGGTTTTATTTAATTTTTGCTTCATAGCTTTTTTATCCAAGTAGATATTCTATCCGATTTAATATCACGTTTTCTTTTAATTCGTTTCAATGCAGCTTTTTCCTAATTTTCAAGGCAGTTTATATGTAAGGGGCTATTTGTATGACACGTTACCACAACCGACTGGAACCCCATTTGCTGCTTGGATCTTCTCCACCTCTAAGGACCTAATTGAATTCGTTTGTAAAAAATATATGGATATAAGTTTAGTTGAAATATAAATATTAAACATTTTATTTAAATATAAATAGGGAGTTATTTACTCATATTAACTTCATAATTCAGGTTAGTTTAATATTCACGCCGATAAACTCGGTAGGGTTGTCTGAGCCAAGTTTATTCAGAATTTCATACTATAAGTTAAGTAAAGGTGTACGTATGCTTTTACTTAATTAATTAGCTAAGATTTTTCCTCGATTCAAGAGGAAATTAGAAAACGCATGCGTTATCCGCATGACCGCAAAAGATGGCTTTTAACATTATTATCTTATGTAAGTAGGCAATTTTGATCATCCATAATTCTGAAGTTATGAAAGACACTAAAAAGTGGTAGTCATTTTGTTTCTTTTTCAATTGACATTCTTAAGTAGATAGTGATTATCCTATATAATTCTAATAGAATCTTACCCATCCTAAAGTTCGTACACCTATCTAAAACACTACTTTTGTGAATCAAAGAGAAAAAAGTTTTAAAGTGTTTATTTCGATTTTTAGAAATGACAAAAAATAGGTAGGTACTTGCGACGCAAGTCTAATAGTTGATTGCGTTTGCGGCCTTACATTTGGCAGCTTTCGTCTAATGTTGGTTATGGTATGATAATAGGTATGTTAAACTCTGCGACGTACGTAATATTCATACCTTTTGACGTCAGGTCCAAGTTGTAAAATTAAGACTATAATATCGTTTGTTACTTTAGCTTACTTATAGCTCGCTTAAAATAAGACTACTACTAACCGGACGCTCTATGCGCCTTTTATATACAATCCTAAAATTACAGAAAAACCTAGAAAGTTCTTTATAAGAATTCTTGAATAATCTCACATAAAAAAAAGGTTGCAAACAGCTGCCTTCTAGATAAGCCGAACAATAAATCACTCGTGTCAGCCATGACGCAGCGCGGATAGGTCGCGAAGGTCCACCAACCACACACGCGTTGCCCCGCCTTCCATGCGGCGTTGCTGCGAATCGTAACATTGCCCTCCTCCTAAGGCTGTTCGTCCCGAACAGATAGAGTTCCATGGTATCGTGCTAATCGATCCAAATGAACGACCTTCATCTTTGACCTGGGGGTCCGCTGGATCCTATACACCACGTCATTAATTTTCTTTATAATTGTATAAGGGCCTTCCCAATTTTGGCTAAGTTTGGGCGACTTCCCCACCTTTCGCCGCGGATTGTATAGCCACACCAAATCACCATCCTGGAAGCCGCGGGAGTTAGCTAGTAAGTCATATCTTGCTTTGGCTCGATCACTGGATATCCGTAGTTTATTCCTGACTTGTTCATGAACATTGTTCAGCCTCTCCTTAAGCTCCTCCACAAAATTCTCAGAGCTGAGCGACTCTTTTTCTGGTGTTCCATACATCAAATCCGCAGGAAGTCTCATTTCCCTTCCGAACATTACTCTCGCCGGAGTATAACCAGTGGCTTCATGCGTAGAGCCTCGATATGCCATCAACATGAGAGGTAGATGTTGGTCCCAATCACGCTGAGGATCTGCCACCATTTTAGACAGGTAATGTTCCATGGTCCGATTAAATCTCTCTACCATCCCATCCGACTGTGGATGCAAAGGAGTTGTCCTGGTCTTGCGAATTCCGAGAAGTTCCATGACCTTCTGGAAAACAGCCGATTCAAAATTTCGGCCCTGATCAGAATGAAGTTCGAGAGGGACTCCGAATCTGCAGAACATTTCATTTACTAGCACCGTTGCCACAGTCGTTGCTTCTTGATTAGGCAGGGCGTATGCTTCAGGCCATTTAGTGAAGTAATCCATGGCGACCAAGATGTATTTATTGCCCGACTCAGTCTGAGGAAACGGTCCCGCGACATCAATTGCCACCCTCTCGAATGGAGCACCTACAGTGTACTGCACCATTCGACCCCGTGATCTTGTTCGAGGTCCTTTTGTGGCACAACAAACTTCACACTTGCGGCACCAAGATTCGACGTCTTCATGATAATTCACCCAGTAATACCGCTCTTTAATTTTGGCCAATGTTTTGTTGACCCCAAAATGGCCTCCGCTTGTTCTGTTGTGCATTTCCTGTAGTACGTTCGATTTTCTGCTACTAGGAACAACCAACTGACTACGGTCTTGCCATCCGGACTCTCCCACGCTCTCTTCAATAGTCCATTTTCTATTTTAAGAGAGAGCCACTGGGCCCATAGCGCCTTCAGGTTTGGACTTTTATCAGCAATTTCTTGCCACTCTGGTCTCTTGTCCTCAGTCTTTGCCAAGAGTATGGATCCAATATCTGAATCATTCAATTGTTCTTCTCGAAGCGTCTTTGTGGTCCAGCCATCGTTTACTTCCACCGACGTTCTCCTTACAGAAGGATGTCCCTCACGTTGCTCAGTTCTTCGACAATGCGGACTATCTTCTTTACATGGCCGTCTAGACAATGTATCGGCATTTCCGTGACACCTTCCTGGTCGATGTTCAGTTTGAATCTTCTGTCCTTTAATGCGTCCGGCCTCCGTAACACTTTTTCCACCTAAATTATTGACTTGACTTGATTGGTTGACTTGACTGATCCTGAGGGTCTTATCGGGCTCGGTCAATTGCCCCGTTACAACGACAGGAATTGGTCTTTCCTGGATTCTAGTTCGGTCTTGGTTGCCGCTCGGTTTTCTAAACAACGGCGACGGACTCTTGCCCTATTACGGCAATTACTCTTGACGTGACCCAGTTTACCACAGTTGAAACATTTTATGCCCCGATTGCTTGTCGATCGAGAAGTTCTTCCCAACAGGGCTTGGATATTGACCGCCAGATCCTTCAACGCTTTATGTAAAGTTGCCATGGATTCACCCCTAGACGTATCCTCCTCGTCATCGCAAGTTGCCATTCTTACACGTGGAGAAGGACTAGATGACACTCGTGACGCCTCGAATTCCAGGGCCCGAACTAGTGCCTCGCTGATATCTTTGGGCCTTACTAGACGTAAGTGGTATCTCATGTCACTATCGCGAACTCCTTCAATGAATCTTTCGGCGGCAAATTGCAGCTGAAAAGATTCAAGGGCCGATGGATATGCCAGGTGAATGAGTCTGTCTATGTCCGCCTCAAATTCTTGTAAGGATTCACCTGACTTTTGCTGTCTCATCTTCAGCTGGGCCTGGAACACGGTTTCTTTGTGCTCATTTCCGAATCGTAGTTGCAGAGAGTGTACTAAAGCTGCATAATTACTTTGATCAGCTGCCGAAAGACATTGGAGTAATTCAGCAGCTTTCCCACGAAGTGCTACTACTAATGATGTAGCTTTCTGGGGCTCGGACCAACCATTAGCTTTTGCAGCTGCCTCAAACTGAGTTTTATAAATTTCCCATGCAGTAGTACCGTCATAATCGGGAGGCTTAATTTTAGCGTTGGCTGTGCTAAAACTCTCTGTAGACACGTTGTCGTCCTCAAGTTGTTCCCGGAATTTCTTTTCTAGCTCGAGAACTCTCTGGTTGACAGCTTCGAGTCCTTCGTTGACGCCGTTAACGGATTGCATTATTCTTTCTTCCAATTGTTGCTCCCTAGCTGCGAGATGGTTCATTAATTCTTCTTTGAATTGTTGATAATGTCGCTCCTGAACTTGATCACGTCTTTCTTGTTCTTCTTTTTGTTCTTTATAACGTTTTTCCTGCACCTCTTTTTGTTGTTGCATAAGGGACAGCAGGGCGGCAAGTTGATCCTCCATCGCTTGATGCTGGCTTCTGGTCACTGGCATAAACACATAATGTCCGGCAATGAAGCACTCACTTACAGTTCAGTAATATTAGTCCTCGAATTCCCACTGGAATCGCACTTCTGACACTAATTGTTGCGAACTCGGGGTTCGATAATTCCAGTGTAACGATTTAACACGAAAACACTATTTATTTATTCCACAAATACACACGACTACTAAATAACTCACTACTTTAACACTTTATAGCCTTCTAATATCGTTTGTTACTTTAGCTTACTCATAGCTCGCTTAAAATAAGACTACTACTAACCGGGCGCTCTATGCGCCTTTTATATACAATCCTAAAATTACAGAAAAACCTAGAAAGTTCTTTATGAGAATTCTTGAATAATCTCACATAAAAAAAAAGGTTGTAAACAGCTGCCTTCTAGATAAGCCGAGCAATAAATCACTCGTGTCAGCCATGACGCAGCGCGGATAGGTCGCGAAGCTCCACCAACCACACACATGCGTTGCCCCGCCTTCCATGCGGCGTTGCTGCGAATCGTAACAATATAATAATATATTATGTATCTACATAATAATATAATATACCATATCTTGGAAACTAAATGGCTTAGAAGTTAGAGAAAAAAGTTTTGATTATTAAAGTGAACACGAGAAAATCCTGAAAATTATTTGCAAGTTCCTTATTTTGCCACAAGAGGGCGCAATTATGCCAAATATTACAAATCAATATTTTTTCCGAAAATTGTCGTTTTAAGGTATCTTGGGCAACTTTATTAGAAAGATCGGACAATCCTGCAACATTTTGACCTGACTCTCGTAGATGTACTGTGCTTAATAAAAGTAAGGGAAACAATATAAAGTGAAATAATCAAAATCCTTGTAACTTTCAAGCCTCATATCCGATTTTAGTAAACTTGGTCATGGTTGAAAGATTGTTGGGTTTCGATGGTTTATGATTAGAAATTAGATTTCTACTGATTTACAACAAAAAAACTGATGTTTTTATTGATCAACGATTTACAATGATGTTAGTAAGATGACGATTCGATGATGAATGATGTTGCCGGTTGTTACATTTTTCTCGCTCGCTCCTAGCTAGCAGCGCGGTGTTGCCACTGTTCATATTTTAGTTGGGTATCCGACATACCGGCGGCCCTCGAAAACTATAGTCTTTCGAGCAAATAAATAGTCAAAATTTATAGAGTTTAAAGAAAGTATACAGCAAACAAGCACTAATCGTTCATTGGCATTAAGCAAAGTTTTTGCACTGCACGCTTTACGACCCATTGGCTGTTTTAAGTGTCACTACACGTGGTAATCCATCGGCTCCAGCATGAATTTGAAGAACTCTTCCCAGGTGCCAAAAGAGGGGAGGTAGGTTGTCGTCGACTATTACAACCAGTGATCCAATCTTGACGTTGTCCGCAAATGCTTGATGCCACTTCGAGCGTTGCTGCAGGTTCAACAAGTAGTCCTTTGACCATCTCTTCCAAAACAGGAAGGGAGGAGGAACTTGAAACATCTGCTGTAGAGCTTGGTAGTGAGTGGGTCGATTTGGAGGAATGTCGATCAAGTCTTTATCAGGTATCGCTAATAAAGGTTCACCGATCAAGAAATGACCGAGGGTCAAGCAGGAAAGGTTGGAAGGATCATCAGATAAAGGTGTGATGGGAGTTGAATTTATTGCTGCTTCTACTTGAGTGAACAATGTAGACAACTTTTCAAAAGTTAAGTGCGATTTCCCAATCACACAACTGCGGCTTCCCAGAGACCTCCATGATGCGGTGCTCGGGGTGGAATAAAGTTCCAAGTTATGCCGTTTTTTAAAAGAAAATCTGAAACGCAAGTTGTTTTGACAAATTCGGGGATAGAATTAATGATTGACTTTAATTCATTATCAGCTCCAGTAAAATTTGTACCGTTATCGCTATAAATTGATTTGCAAAAACCACGGCCAGATACAAATCGTTTTAGGGAATCCAAGAAAGAATCTGTTCCCAGATCACCAACTGCCTCTAAGTGTACTGCCTTAGTTGTGAAACATATAAAAATGCAAAGATATGCCTTGACAATCGAACGATTTCGCAATTTTCCATCTTTTATTAAAAATGGACCTGCAAAATCAACCCCTATGACATAAAAAGGCCGATATTGAGTTACTCGATCAAAAGGCAAGTCACCCATTTTTTGAATTATTCGTTTTGGGTTTACTCGAAAGCATACTGTGCACTGTTTTAATACACTACGAATTGTCCGGCGTCCCTGAAGAATACAAAATCTTTCTCGTAACGAAAAAATAATAGACACTATTCCGGCAAGCAATTTTTTATTGTGTTCGTTGAGAATTATGAGTTTAGTTAAAGGATGGCCTGGTAATAAGATTATTTGATGTTTGGAGTCAAATGGAAGGTTCGATTTGCTTAAACGTCCGCCGACACGCAACAAACCATCTGGGCCTAAAATAGGACTCAAAGGAAGGAGCTTTGATTTATTGCTAATACCAGCAGAATCTTGAATTGATTTTAATTCACGAGGAAACATTTCAAGTTGAGCAAGTTTCAGAACAGAGTTCATTGAGTTTTAAATTTCATCAACGCTCAGCGAACCGCGTATCTTATTGTGTTTATTTTTAAAATTATGATAAAACCGTTGACAATAAAATAAGCTACAACTCGCAGTAAACGAAATAGGCTAGAAAAACGATTAAAAATGTTTAGGTTTTCTCCATGACTTCTGGAAAGTAAAACTTTATTAGTCTTAACTTCAGGAATCAATTCTGGAATATCATGACTGCTGGGTCAGCAATCTGGATCACTCTTACTTAGCCACTCTGGACCTGACCACCACAAACTACAGTTTTTCAAACCATTAACGGTAGTGCCGCGTGAAATCAAGTCTGCAGGGTTGTCAAATGTTGGTACATGTTTCCAATCTGATATATTGCTAAGGCTCTGAATGTCAGAAACTCGATTTGCCACGAATACCTTAAGATTATTAGGCGATAGAGAAATCCAACTCAAAACAATCATGCTATCAGTCCAAAAATGAACTTTATCGATCTTTAATTTAAGTGAATTTTTAATCTTTTCAAACAGTTTGACTGCCAAAACTGCGCTACACAATTCTAGACGAGGAATGGAAAGAGTTTTAATAGGTGGTACTCGCGACTTCGCACAGACAAGTTGTGTGAAACAAGAATCATTGGCATCCATTGATCTTAGATAAATGCAAGCGCCAAAAGCTGATTGTGAAGTGTCACAAAATAGTAGATTATGTCACTAGGAGTAAAAGTGGGTCTTTTTGTGCTGAGCCCAGAGATTGAGGGCCGAAGCGAAGCTGAGGCCTGCAACTGGGCGAAGCACAAAAAGACCTTTTACTCCGCTTAACATATACTATTTTTTTTTCAAGCATGCAGGAAGTCTATTTCAGAGTGATTCAGTGTTTCAATTTTCTCTCATCCTCTTTAAGCGGGTTTAGGTACTTACCCAATTAGTGGTGTATATAAATAGAATGTGTTAGAACGGTGGTGTTCAATGTTCAATGGTTTTAATGGTATTAAATCATAACCAATGGTTTAGGTGGTTGAGGTAAATTATGGTAAACTAACAATTTATAGCATTATTATTAATACTAAAATACTAAAAATGACATTGACAGATAAATATGATGACAACTAACGACATTTAACAGAATTCGAGAACCTATGCGATTTCGACTAAAAACGGTTTCGGGTGGTGCTCTCGAGCGCTGTGAGAGTATTCCTATCCTTTATTTTTCCAAAAGAATGTAAAGATGGCAATAAGATGGTTTATATATGCGCCACCATGACAATAGCGGTGACATTTGACTTTACTTTTACTGCCTAGGACTTTTTTGCTACTTTTTTTGGTCTCAGGATTAGAAAGCCCACTTTAGGTGTGCGTATGGAGAGAACAAATGACGTACTTTTAGTCCGATTGATAAAAAAATATGTAGTTCTATGCATTTGGCTTTTGCAATTAATGTATGTCGCGTTATATTTATGTTTTAAAGTAAAGGAAATTCGCGAAGGAGCTTCATCCATTCGTTACTAATCTCAAGAGAATCCCAACCTTCCTTACATAATGATAGGAGAAATTAATCCTAAAGGGTCGAAAATGCTAGATATTGTTGAAAGAATAGTTCTTTTTGTTATCTTTAAGATGTTGATATCGATATTCTTTATAGAATAAGTCAAAGTGTCCGATTTAGCGTGCCATACAAGGCCTAGAGTTCGAGTAAAATCATTTACTTCATACTGTATCATTTAGGACACTGTTACGTACTTGATTTTAATCCGGTAAATACCTTTTTACAGGATTGGATATCGTAATAGCTATTTATGTAACCAGTTACGAAAAGACCGATTTTGTGTAACGAATAAATGTTTGCGGGACGAGCGCAGCGAGTTCCCGCAATTTGAATGAGATACACAAAAAAGGTTTTTCGTCACGTGTTTCATACAAGATTTTTTCTAATTTTGACTACAAATACCTACTTAGAGAGAGAATTATTATTATTAAACTTCAACATTTACTTTTAAACCACTTTGTATCTACTTAATAGCGTAAAACTATAGCAACGGTGTGCCACAGCCGAAACCTGCAACTGGTGGTGACACCAACTTTTCATCACTAGTTACGAAAGATTTTACTTTTCGTAACTAGTTACGAAAAGTAGGACGTTACGTCACTGTCATCAGTATTGAAAAGTGCCACTTTATATGTCAAAATTAGAAAAAGAAATTTTACAGTATTGAGTACCGGCACATCTTGTATAAGATCATTGTATCCATAGTAATCTAGAAACCGGTACCGGTACAGGATACCGTAATGAAACTATTTGTCAAATTGGCGGATTTGTCAAAAATATATTCGCCACGCATAAAATTATTTTCCTGTTTTTAATAAGTATGAAGTAAAATGTTGTACATCATACGTTCGGTAACGTGTTACAGTAGTCGTTTCGGAATTCCAGACTCGGCTAGTGCCTCGTCTGGTAACATCTTACTCCTACTGTAAAACTATATTTACCGGACTTATAACGTAAATAACTATTTCATTTATGAAGTATTTGTCGTTAGTGTTGCTACCTTTATGTTGCTCAACAACTTGTGGATTATTAGAAACCCATTTTCTGAGGTGAAATACATATTTACTTAAGATTTCATCAATTTCTGCTTGTAGATTGATCACGCTTTGTACATCGTCACCACCAGTTATTGAGTCATCTACATAAAAGTCTGAGAGAATAACATTAGCTGCGTTTGGGTATTTGTCTTTATGTTCCATGGCAGCCTGTTGAAGAGCTCGAGTAGCCAAAAATGACGCTGATGCTGTACCGTAAGTTACTGTTGACATATGATAATGCTTTATTTCGCTTTGAGGCTCATCTCGCCAAAGGATTCGTTGTAAGTTTCTTTGGTCGTCTTTTATTTTAACTTGTCGATACATTTTGGCTACGTCGGCTGTGACAACAAATGTGTGTTGCCTAAACCTAATTAAAATTGATACTAAATCATCTTGAATTGTTGGCCCTATCATTAAATTATCATTTAATGATACACCTGAGCTTGTGGGAGAAGATCCGTCAAAAACTACACGTAGAGCAGTTGTAGCGTTCGTTTCTTTAATTACTCCGTGATGCGGTAGGTAACACAAGTTCTTGCCAGTATTTTCAATATTTACATCTCCAGGATCAACTCTCTGCATGTGCCCCAATTGTTCATGTTCATTTATAAATTCAGTGTATTGACGTTTAAATTCTGGTTGTTTTTTGAATTTTCTTTCAATTGAATAAAGACGCTTAAGAGCAGAATCCAAAGAGCTGCCCAAAGTCTGTTCATCTTGTTTGATTGGCAAGGTTACTATGAATTTACCATCAATGTCGCGTTGTAGAGTTTCGTCAAAAAGTTTTTCACATTCGCTTTCTTCTTGAGAAAAGAATTTTTGAACAGGATATTCGTCTATTCGCCAAAATTGCTCTAACTGATTTTCTAAATTAGAAGTACTCAAACTACAAGTGATTTTCTTGTGTTTTTTTTTGTGAATATCACAGTCCGATAAGACCCAACCAAACTTTGTATTTTGTAAAATTGGCAAATCTATATCTAGTTGTTTTTGTTCGCTACATATAGTTTTGTTGCGAACTCGGGGTTCATAAATTCCAGTGCAACGATTTAACACGAAAACACTATTTATTTATTACACAAATATACTCGACTACTAAATAACTCACTACTTAACACTTTATAGCCTTCTATTATCGCTTCGTAACTTTAGCTTACTTATAGCTCGCCTAAAATACGACTACTCCTCTCGGGCGCTCTATGCGCCTTTTATATACAATCCTAAAATTACAGAAAAACCTAGAAAGTTCTTTATAAGAATTCTTGAATAATCTCATATAAAAAAAACGGTTGTAAACAACTGCCTTCTAGATTAAACCAGACGAGCAATAAATCACTCGTGTCAGCCATGACGCAGCGCGGATAGGTCGCGAAGCTCCACCAACCAGCACGCTCCCATGCGTTGCCCCGCCTCCCATGCGGCGTTGCTGCGATCGTAACATTGCCCTCCTCCTAAGTCTGTTCGTCCCGAACAGATAGAGTTCCATGGTATCGTGCTAATCGATCCAAATGAACGACCTTCATCTTTGACCTAGGGGTCCGCTGGATCCTATACACCACATCATTAATCTTCTTTATAATTGTATAAGGTCCTTCCCAATTTTGGCTAAGTTTGGGCGACTTCCCCACCTTTCGCCTCGGATTGTATAGCCACACCAAATCACCATCCTGGAAGCCGCGGGAGTTAGCTCGTAAGTCATATCTTGCTTTGGCTCGATCACTGGATATCCGCAGTTTATTCCTGACTTGCTCATGAACATTGTTCAGCCTCTCCTTAAGCTCCTCCACAAAATTCTCAGAGCTGAGCGACTCTTTTTCTGGTGTTCCATACATCAAATCCGCAGGATCCTCATTTCCCTCCCGAACATCACTTTCGCCGGAGTATAACCAGTGGCTTCATGCGTAGAGCCTCGATATGCCATCAACATGAGAGGTAGATGTTGGTCCCAATCACGCTGATGATCTGCCACCATTTTAGACAGGTAATGTTCCATGGTCCGATTAAATCTCTCTACCATCCCATCCGACTGTGGATGCAAAGGAGTTGTCCTGGTCTTGCGAATTCCGAGAAGTTCCATGACCTTCTGGAAAACAGCCGATTCAAAATTTCGGCCCTGATCAGAATGAAGTTCGAGAGGGACTCCAAATCTGCAGAACATTTCATTTACTAGCACCGTTGCCACAGTCGTTGCTTCTTGATTAGGCAGGGTGTATGCTTCAGGCCATTTAGTGAAGTAATCCATGGCGACCAAGATGTATTTATTGCCCGACTCAGTCTGAGGAAACGGTCCCGCGACATCAATTGCTACCCTCTCGAATGGAGCACCTACAGTGTACTGCACCATTCGGCCGCGTGATCTTGTTTGAGGTCCTTTTGTGGCACAACAAACTTCGCACTTGCGACACCAAGATTCGACGTCTTCATGATAATTCACCAGTAGAACCGCTCTTTAATTTTGGCCAAGGTTTTATTGACCCCAAAATGACCTCCACTGGTTCCGTCGTGCATTTCCTCCTCCAGGAACAACCAACTGACTGACTACGGTCTTGCCATCCGGACTCTCCCACGCTCTCTTCAGTAATCCATTTTCTATTTTAAGAGAGTGCCACTGGGCCCATAGCGCCTTCAGGTTTGGACTTCTATCAGCAATTTCTTGCCATTCTGGTCTCTTATCGTCAGTCTTTGCAGAGAGGATGGGTCGAATATCTGGATCATTCATTTGTTCTTCTCGAAGGGTCTTTGTGGTCCAGCCATCGTTTATTTCCACCGACGTTCTCCTTACAGAAGGATGTCCCTCACGTTGCTCAGTTCTTCGACAATGCTGACTATCTTCTTTACATGGCCGTCTAGACAATGCATCGGCACTTCCGTGATACCTTCCTGGTCGATGTTCAGTTTGGGTCTTCTGTCCTTTAATGCGTCCGGTCTCTGTAACACTTTTGCCACCCAAATTATTGGCTTGACTTGATTGATTGACTTGACTGATCCTGGGGGTCTTAACGGGCTCGGTCAATTGCTCCCTTACATTGACAGGAATTGGTCTTTCCTGAATTCTAGGGCGGTCTTGGTTGCCGCTCGATCTTCTAAACAACGGCGACGGACTTCTTGCCCTATTGCGGCAGTTACTCTTGACGTGACCCAGTTTACCGCAGTTAAAACATTTTATGCCCCGATTGTCTGTTGATCGAGGAGTTCTTTCTAACAGGGCTTGCATACTGACTGCCATATCTTTCATCGCTTTATGTAAACTGGCCATGGATTCAGCCATAGACGTATTCTCCTCTTCACCGCAAGTTGCCATTCGTACGCGTGGCGATGAATTAGATGACACTCGTGACGCCTCGAATTCCAGGGCCCGAACTAGTGCCTCGCTGATATTCTTGGGCCTTACAAGACGTAAGTGGTATCTCATGTCACTATCGCGAACTCCCTCAATGAACCTTTCGGCGGCAAATTGCATTTGAAAAGATTCAGGGGCCGATGGATATGCCAGGTGAATGAGTCTGTCTATGTTCGCCTCAAATTCTTGTAAGGATTCACCTGACTTTTGCTGTCTCATCCTCAGCTGGGCCTGGAACACGGTTTCTTTGTGCTCATTTCCAAATCGTAGTTGCAGAGTGTGTACTAAAGCCGCATAATTACTTTGATCCGCTGCCGACAGAGATTGGAGTAACTCAGCCGCTTTTCCACGAAGTGCTACCACTAATGATGTAGCTTTCTGGGGCTCGGACCAACCATTAGCTTTTGCAGCTGCCTCAAACTGAGTTTTATAAATTTCCCATGCAGTAGTACCGTCGTAATCGGGAGGCTTAATTTTAGCGTTGGCTGTGCTAAAACTCTCTGTAGATACGTTGTCGTCCTCAGTTTGTTCCCGGAATTTCTTTTCTAGCTCGAGAACCCTCTGGTTGACAGCTTCGAGTCCCTTGTTGACGCCGTTAATGGATTCGTTAACGGATTCGTTAACGGATTGCATTATTCTTTCTTCCAATTGTTGCTCCCTAGCTGTGAGGTGGTTCATTAATTCTTCTTTGAATTGTTGATGACGTTGCTCCTGCACTTGATCACGTTTTTCCTGCTCTTCCTTTTGTTCTAGATAACGTCTTTCCTGTATTTGATCACGTTTTTCCAGCTCTTCCTTCTGGTGTTGATAACGTCGCTCCTGTACTTGATCACGTTTTTCTTGCTCTTCTTTTTGTTCTTTATAACGGCGCTCCTGAATTTGATCACGTTTTTCCTGTTCTTCCCTCTGTTGTTGCATAAGGGACAGCAGGGCGGCAAGTTGATCCTCCATTGCTTGATGCTGGCTTCTGGTCACTGGCATAAACACGTAATGTCCGGCAATGAAGCACTCACTTACAGTTCAGCAATATTAGTCCTCAAATTCCCACTGGAATCCCACTTCTGACACCAATTGTTGCGAACTCGGGGTTCATAAATTCCAGTGCAACGATTTAACACGAAAACACTATTTATTTATTCCACAAATATACTCGACTACTAAATAACTCACTACTTAACACTTTATAGCCTTCTATTATCGCTTCGTAACTTTAGCTTACTTATAGCTCGCTTAAAATACGACTACTCCTCTCGGGCGCTCTATGCGCCTTTTATATACAATCCTAAAATTACAGAAAAACCTAGAAAGTTCTTTATAAGAGTTCTTGAATAATCTCATATAAAAAAAACGGTTGTAAACAACTGCCTTCTAGATTAAACCAGACGAGCAATAAATCACTCGTGTCAGCCATGACGCAGCGCGGATAGGTCGCGAAGCTCCACCAACCAACACGCTCCCATGCGTTGCCCCGCCTCCCATGCGGCGTTGCTGCGATCGTAACAGTTTGATAAAAGATAGTTACTCCTAGTAGCAAATCTACGTTTTGAGACGTATTAAAAGTTTGATCTGCTAGTTCTATGTTATCAGGTAAGTTTAACATTGATCGGTTAAATGAACGCGAAGGCAATTTTTCAGTTATTCGATCCAAAATTAAGAATTGTACCTTTGATAAATTGTAATTATCATGTAAAGACTTGCGGAAGTTCACTACATACTTGATTTATGATATCCCTAGAAGAGTCTCCGATTCCTACAACTGGATTGTTTGTCTTTAACATAGGTAAATTAAGCTTTTCCGCAAAATTTTTAGTTTTAAAATTTGACTGCGAGCCGCTATCAAGTAATGCTCGACATTGTTGCCAGTTTCCGTCACGATCCTTAATCAAAACGGTGGCTGTTGATAAAAGTATTTCAACCTCATTTTTTTATGCTATGATTCACCGATAGACTTGCAGTTTGATTGGTTTGAACGCTTTCGATTTCTTTGTGTAATAAAGTATTATGTCGATTCGAACATATTTTACAACCTTGTGAAACCATTCTTTTATATTATGATTTGAACGCAAACAGTTGTAGCACACATTCATTTTTTGCACTTCTTCAGTGCGCGATGCTAAAGAAAGGTTTAAAAATTCTTCACACGATAAATGTGGTGTTTTCCTTTGCAGAAGACACACTCTATGTTATTTTTTTTACCTTGCTGAAAGGCATAAGCTTGCTAGCTTTTGTTCGTTTATAAAATGCTTGGAATAATCACGAGTTTGAAATTTAAAGTCTTTTTTGACAGCTTTTATTGACTCCGTGGTTTCTAAAAACCTGCGCCTATCGGAAAGGAAGTCAAGAAAAATTGTTATTGTTGGATTATTGATTTTTTGACTGATTAATTATTCTTCCCACTGAGACACCGTTCGATGCTCTAATTTTATTGACAGTAAATGAATTAGAATGGTTGACCATGAATCTACTGGTTCACCTAGCAATTTTAAAGCTCTAAATCTTTTCTGAAAATCATCAACAATGTTTCTAAGGCTGTATTTGGCAGAGACAGTTGGCAATTCAAAAAGAGCCGCAACATGATTTTTTTATGGTTAACGATTTGTTTTCGAATCGGTCGTTAAGCAAATTCCATGCTAGATCGTAGTTTTGTTCTGTGATTTCTATGGATTCGATTATTTTATCAGCTTCACCCTTGAGAGAACTTAATAGATAATAATACTTCCTTACTTTGTCAATAGACTGATCTTCGTGAACTAATGTTTTAAATAAATCTCGAAACTGAGACCATTTGTCGTATTCCCCATAAAATTTTATTAATTCTATTACCGGAAAACTCTTTGTTGAATGAGAGCTTGTAGAAGTTTGATTTGCTACACCTTGAATGCCTGAAGAGAAATTCGATTTATTTTCGTAAAATTGCCTAATTATTATTATATATATGCCTAATATTATACTTTGCGTATACCTACCGGTATACACAAAGTATAGCTCTTCAAATTCGTCCCGTTCACTTGATTGGGATTCCTGGGTGTCCAGAAACTCGATCTCGTTTTGGGTGGCGTTAAAGTCTCTCAAAAGTGAGCTTTCAGCGTAATTCTAAGCTTTCGATCTTTCCTTCTGAGAATTTGTCAATAAAACATGCAAGTCGTTGTAACGCAGCTTTAATTTGCTCTCGTTCTATAGGTAATTTCGCTAAACATTTATTTCGATTTTCGTTCGTCTTGATCAGCTGGTTTCCCGCTGCTAGGCATGTTCGATAAGATCGATCGACCAAAGCCAACGATAATGGTATTATTTGTTAATAAAACGATTGTGATGCGATATAAAACGATTGAATTGTTGTCGACAATGCTATACTGCTCAAGCAAAGCATGAAATAGTCAAGCGATAGCTAGGAAGCGGTTCAAAAGGAACAGACATACGATGGATTGCTCAGCCCTAGTTGTACGCAAACATGAAAATGGCGTCGGCCGTGTGTTGAGCCTGTCGTCGATTCGTGCCGATTTCAATTCTCGATTCTGCGGCTGTACGTTGTTTCATCCACAGGTTAATTAGCGATTCGGCTGAAGGACCATGTTGGGTTTCGATGGTTTATGATTAGAAATTAGATTTCTACTGATTTACAACAAAAATGTTGACAAATTATTGATGAACGATTTACAATGATGTTAGTAAGATGATGATTCGATGATCAATGATGTTGCCGGTTGCCGGGTGTTGCATTTTTCTCGCTCGCTCCTAGCTAGCAGCGCGGTGTTGCCACTGTTCTTATTTTAGTTGGGTATCCGAGAAAGATAATTGCCATTACTTTTAACTGTGTTATCCAGTGCTAAACGATAGTTTTTAATAAACATGCTAGAGGGCGCAATTTCAAATTAAAGTGGTTTTTTTTTTGGTTTTACACCAAAAAGTGAAATCATTCGGTATAATTTTGATATCATAATTTAAAAGTAGATTAAATTTGCAACAAAAAAATGTAAGATCCCAATACGATATATTTATTCGTCCCGGAGTTATTTCTGCAAACATAACTTTTTTCAATTTTATTACAGAATAATATTAAGAAACTTCATAAATGTTCAAAATGACCCCCGTTTTCCCGAATACAACTATTTATTCTCCCTATGGTACTGAGTACAGCCGTTTCAATTTCAGCTTGTGAAATCGAATTAACAGCATTCGTAATTCGCTCTATCATGTCTTCTCGTGTGGTCGGTCGCGTTGTATAAACAATGTCTTTTATTCTTGGCCACGAGTAAAAGTCTAGAACAGTTAGATCCGGAGATCTAGGCGGCCGCGGAAACACACTACCCATTCCAATCCAGCGATCAGGATAAGCTACATTTAAAAAATTGCGAACTCTCTGAGCAAAATGTGCCGGGCATCCATCATGTTGAAACCACATTGAAGCTCTATCATCGAGAGGAATATCTTCTAAAAGGGTAGGCAATTCATTCTGTAGGAAGTTTAAGTACGCTTCACCATTTAGATTTCCATTCAAAATAAATGGTCCGATAATTCTGCCTCCTAAAACTCCGCACCACACCTTTACACTCCATCTATTTTGCTGATCCACTTCACGCATCCAGTGAGGATTTGTAACTGACCAGTAGTGCATATTGTGCAAGTTAACTGTGCCACAGCTTATATAAGTAGCTTCGTCACTCCACAAAACCAAGGAGAGGAATTGAGGATTTTCGTAACACATCTGTCTTAGCCAATAACAGAAATCTAGCCGTCTCTCATAATCTGATTCTGATAAGGCCTGGTGTAATATTAAATGGTAAGGGTGAAGTTTAAAGTTTTTTAAAATCCGAAAGACCGAAGTGGCACTTATGACTGCGGAAATTTCTCTTGTGCTTGAATGCGGATTCACTTCCACGTACGCAAGAACATTGATAATACTGTCCTCATGCCTTACAGGACGTCTTCTGAAGGGAACTGGAATGGGTCGCACACTTCCCGTTTGCCGTAAACGTATTGCCAATGGGCGAAATACCTTTCTGCTGTGAAGCCTTCGTGCTGGAAATCTAGTAGCATATGTACGTTCCGCAATAGGTGCATTTTGCAAACATTCGAAATATACGGCAAGCATGTCGAAAGCCTCGGAATTGGTAAATGAATTTTTTGTCAAAGCAATACGAAACTTGTCAAAATTGGATACCTGCCGATTTTATTTCATAGCTATCTCTAGATTGATATTGGACAGAAGAGGGACAAGCCTACAAAAACATCATGTTGTAAAACAATAATTGTTGTAACGGAATATTTTATTATGGAATTATGAAAACAATCATTTATTCGAATAAGTAATAAAAAACATTTTTGAATTGATAGGTCTGAAAGGAGAAAAAATATGTTATTGGAATCTTAACATTTTTTGTTGCAAATTTAACCTACTTTCCGATTATGATATCAAACTTATACCGAATGATTTAATTTTTTGGTGTAATACCATAAAAAAACCACTTTAATTTGAAATTGCGGCCTCTAGCACGTTTATTAAAAACTATCGATTGGCACTGGATACCACAGTTAAAAGTAATGGCAATTATCTTCCAAACAATACCAAGTTACTAATCGGATATGAGGCTTGAAAGTTAAAAGGATTTTGATTATTTTACTTTCAATTGTTTCCCCCACTCTTATTGAGCACAGTACATCTACGAGAGTCAATTCAAAATGTTGCAGGATTGTCCCGTCTTTCTAATAATGTTACCCAAGGTATACCTTAAAACTACAATTTTCAAAAAAAAATTGATTTTGTAACAAAATCCTATCAGCACCTCCCTACCGATCACACCTGGCATGGTATACACATCTCTCCTAGTAGATGGCACCTGTCAGTTGTCATTAGTATTATAATAAGAGTACACTTGCTCAAGTCCTTATGACCACGTTCTTCCACGTTTTATAGTAATTCACAATGTCTATACTTTTCTTTGTTTCTTTTGTTTAAATAAACTATGCCTACCGTTGTGAGTGAGTTTGATACTACTGCCAAACAGTGTCCCCGACATCATACATGAGCCTCGACAGGGTTAAGCGAACTCAAGAGAT
The DNA here is from genome assembly GCA_951812265.1 of Taphrorychus bicolor. Lineage (NCBI taxonomy): Eukaryota > Metazoa > Arthropoda > Insecta > Coleoptera > Curculionidae > Taphrorychus > Taphrorychus bicolor. The sequence continues at coordinate 41,110,522 of OX638300.1, read as the reverse complement.
AACCTCGTGACAATTTGTATTAATTGGTTTCTAACTGCGCCCTCTTGTGGCAAAATTAGGAAAATAATTTCCAGGATTTTCTCATGCCCACTTTAAAAATCAAAACTTTTTTCTCTAGCTTCTAAACCAATTAGTTTCTAAGATATGGCCGGTGGCCACCTTTAATGAAACACCCTGTATATTATAATGTTCCCCTGAAAATTATCTACCCATTTAAAAAATATGGAAAGCTTTGAGGAGAATTGAGGAGAGTAGTTAGAAACAAATTATTAGATCATAAATTGAAACAAAACTGCAACAACAATTCGGCAACGTTGTACGGGCCGTCATCAAAATGCAAACGGTGGCGTCGAGACGCTCCTCGCCGGCGTCAGTTTTCGCCATGACGGACGATAGACCGCAGCGCGTTCCTCGCACGAAAGGCCGATCGGCCTCGATTTGCGCCACCGGTAGTTCCAGCATGGAGGCTATTCCGCCCGCGGGCGATGGTACCCCGATCCAGAGAAGGCGGAGGCCCGCCGCTCGCTCGCAAAGTGCCCGGATGACCAACCGGCGGAGTATCAAGAACCGCACCACTCAACAAGGTAAGTTAAGTGGAGTTTTTGTTTGTCGCCTTCTGGGACAAAGTTCAACAAGTCGGGAACCAAGATATTACCACTAACACGAAGAAGCTTTTTGCCGCCAAACCTGGCTAAATAGCATAAAGAGTGAAACAAAGAGGCTTTTAGGGGGCTACGCTTACTTCAGTTGAAGTTTACTTAGGTGTTTAATGCGCTCCTCGTAAACCCAACTTCCCTGGAGCCACATAAATTCGTCGTTTTCCCGGATAATATACGAGTCAGTATATAAATGAAATTAAGGGTGGCATATAATTATTTCAACCCCACCTGTTAACAAAATATGATACTCTATTGGGTAGTAGTAATGAAATTTTGTTGATTAATTTACAGCCCAGAGTATTTTAATAAATTATTTATTAAATAAAAAACCTGTTAGTAATGTATTTTCGACTAATTGCTTTCAAATAACGTCACAAGACCTACTTTATCTTCTCAAAATTATCCACAATTTGAATAAAAGATGTTTGAATTTGTCATCAAAAAAACAATTTAGAAACAAAAAAGTCTCAATTCATCATGATCAACAGTTGTTTGAACTTGCTATTATTATTATTATTATTATCATTATTGTATCCTTGAAGATGTTGGAGTATATTACACGAAACGTCGGTGTACGAAATTGTGGCCTTATAGCACCAATACTTTTTTTCATCATATATTAATTTATCAAAGAAAAACATGATTTTCAGTCAATGCGGACCGGGCTCAATCAAACAGCGAACCAAAACTTACTGAAGACTCCACACCCGACATCTCCCCGAATATCCGGAGGAAGGGGTCTCAGCGAAGGGGCACCTCAGTGTACCAAAGGAAGTCAACAGCTTTTCTGGACGTGCCCGAAACAAAGAAGGCAAGCGCCAGCCACAGCAACACAGAGGGCGAGGAGGACGAGGACAGTTACAGGTTGAGGAGTTTTAGTTTCACATCAAAAGGTAAGTTCTGAAATAATGCCATACTTGAAAGTTATGAATCTTTCAAAATGGCGTCCAGTAGTCATTTTGAAACCTACAGTTGCCAGTTTTATACCAAAAGGTATTGTTCTATGCCCTTTCCCTCCAAGTCGATAGCAAAATTAGTTTGGGAGTTCCGAAGAAGAGAAAATGGGGGAGGGTTTCGACGCGCACTGTAAACATCCTTTTAGGCTAAATGCAAGTTTTTTTACTAGCTTTTGACTGACTGCACTAGTCTTATTTTCATCTTTATATTTTGGTAGAATTAACAAAGGATAGAAATACACTGGTGAAGGTAGCAGAATTAGGACAAATAATACACCTCTTCTTTATCGGAAAATGGCCAACGTTTCGACTAGTTATTTATTCTTCCTCAGGGCTATCTTCTACTACAGAGGATAGTCAGTTTGAAATGTTTTCGACATGGTTAAAACTTCATTCGATTATTGGGTGACCCTGGTATTTTCGGCTAGACAAACCACACGTCTGCTGCATCATACGGTACGAAAATGCGCCCCTTCGCATTAACCATGTTGAAAACATTTCAAACTGACTATCCTCTCTAGTGGAAGATAGCCCGGAGGAAGACTAAATAAATAGTCGAAACGTTGGCCATTTTCCTACAAAGAAGAGGTGTATTATTTGTCCTAATCCTGCTACCTTCACCAGTACATACAACACAAGGACGCTAATCACAATCATGATAGAAATACACTTAGTAGGCATTTATTTTCTATTGGTGGAAGCGATATTGACCTAATATGGTATAATACAGATACAGAGGCAGATGACGTCACTTATTAGAAGTTTTTTATTTCATCACATATTTAACTTAAAATAGACAAACAGTGACTTTGTACTACTAGACCCAGGCGTGGCGACATCACTTGTTGTAAATACAGCTTCGATGTATTTATATTATAAGCCTGTCTCTTTCGTCGTAAGAAAACTCCCAATATTTTGTCATTGTCGTGGAACCGGCACAATTAGTGACACCAATGGTGACATGCGAAGTTAAAAATTTACTATTCCCATCCTTTTGATTCTTAACCCACAAAAGAGATAAGCTTAACGCAGATAGCGTAATGTAGAAAGAGATGATCAGAAAAAAGAAGTTTGGAGGTCTTGGAAACAGCGTGTATTTCTTTTGTTTCGACGTGTATTTCGGCGGCGTATAGCCATACTTGGGTCTAGTAATACAAAGTCACTGGAGACAAAATACGTTTTTTTTTTCAAGCTATGTCATTTGTTTTCTCCATACGCACACCTCAAGTGGGCTTTCTAATCCCGAGACCAAAAAAGGAGATGGCTGCATTTGTCCTAATGTTTTTTTGTCCTAAAAATAGACAAGTGACATTGATGACATTTCAGGAGTTTATGAATAGGAATGTCAAACATATGTTCTTACTATATTTACTATTTCGTAGTATTACCATCGACGTACTATCCCACTATCTTTCGACAGTGTTTTTATTATTATAAGAATATTAAAACTGTACTAAAACTGATAAAACTAGTAAAGAAAAATTAAATGTTGTTTTGCCAGATCGGTAGTGAATAACTAACTGTGTGTACCTGTCATCCTCCAACAAAGGAATGAATCGTCTCCAATAGAAAATATTAAATATTTCTTAAGGCGTTGAGGCTTTGCTTACCTTAACAGCATAAACTGGTCACTTTTTCCTGACAACATATAAAACTGGATATTTTTCGTTTAACTTAGTAACCTAACTATTACTTTACTGAATTTCTGCTTTACAAGTACGTATCGGAAATCTATCTTTTTTTTAATCACTAAATACACAACGTGACCATACAGTAATAGAATCATACCTATAATTTTTCTATTAAAAAAGGAGGATATCTGATCAAGGGTTGAAATTTAGTAAAATAATTAGTTTATTAAAATTAATAACAGTAAGTAGCTTATAAAACTGGGTCTAGTCTATGTCCATATTTATATTTTGCGAGGAAGTCTCCAGTAAACCTGCAATGCACCTGCGCGTGTGACGATGTGCTGCATCTTGGCTATCTAGATATCTTTTTTGTTTCACTTATTAAGGTTACTATTCATCTACACTAAATCATTTTGTCTAGTATCCGAAGATGTATATATTCTTCATGTTTAGGACCCAGTGGCCAAAAGTTGCACTTTTCTGCATATGCAGGGCATATTTATCTGAATATACTTATACAAAATGGATGTTTTGTATATAGTCATGTGTGCTATGTGGTATATATAGTAAGGCCGTATAATATGTTTGTCTACATACACACACAATAATAATATTTTAAGAACTATACTATTACCCACTTAATCTTTGCCAGGAGGAACTATACAATAGAAATTGGGCTGTTTTTATAGACAGCTTCAACTTCCAAACTAGTCCTGAACATCTTCTGAACATCAAGAACAATGAATTATAGCAATACATTTTGATTCTAAAATTTAAGGATTCAAGGTTTTAAGCATTAAAATAATAAGGCATTTAAGATTCTAACCTTGTAATATTCTCCATTTACAAAAAAAAAATTAACAGAGACCATATCATAAAAACCTATACATTTTCTAAATGTATAGGCCTTAGACCTACAACACTCATTGGGGTAATCATCAAACTCCAGGGTTTCTATGCACATCAACTCTGATGGACTCAGCTTTGTGAAACTTGTTGGGCTCAGATGCTGACTATCCCCCAGACCGTATTTTTTTTTTTTTTTTTTTTTTTTTTTTTTTATAGAGGATTAGAGAATCTGCTATACAGACATGAGAGCTTGGCACATGGCTATCGAGGTTTCCCACATAGTGTCAGTTTGGCGTCTTCCCTCCCGGAGCACCAACTGACTAAACTCCATCCTCTCAATCCTTACGGCATTACTTCAGGGTAAATTTTTCTTGTGTCTCTTCTTCCTCTCTTTTTTTTTTAATTTACAATCGTTCGTCCATTTCTTGTTTCTTTTTCTCGTCCTCGATTTTTGTTTTCATTGTCACTGTTATGAATTGTTTTATTGCCTCCCAGTTTTTTTTGTTTGACAAGAGTAGAGAAGCGATGTTGTTCGGGCTTACGGTTGTCTTGCGTCGTTCTGTCTCCCATCTTGGGCATTTGAAAAGAGTATGTAGTGAGTTGTCTATTTGTGTGAGGTCGCAGTATTCGCAACCTGGGCTTGTCTTCTTTCCTATTATGTGAAGGTATTCCGCGAATACTCCGTGTCCTGTAAATATTTGCGTCATGTAATGGTCTGTCTCTGTCCAGTCTGTAGTTATCCATTTTTCTAGGTCTGTGATGAAAGTCTTTGCTGTTCCTTTGTAGTTATTCCATTCATTACTCCACTCTCTGTGTACTTCATCCTTTATTTCAGCTATCTGAGTTTTATTTTTGCTGTTGTGTAATTGCGTCCTTTGCCTTATTTGTAGTTTTATGGGGAGTATCTTTGCTATTGCTAGGAGTGCGGTAGTGGGGGCAGTTCTGTATGCCCTCGTGATTCTTAGAGCTATTTGCCTGTTTGTCTTCTCTAGGAGTGCAGCGTAGTATTTATAGGTTGTTATATTTTCTCAGATCGGTGATCCATAGAAGATGATGGATGTCACGGTGCTCATTAGTGCTTTGCGTTGGGTGAATGTTGGTCCGTTTTTTGTTGGTGTGACCCTTGAGAGCATGTTTATTACTGTCTTCGCCTTGTTGCATATGGTTCTTATATGTGTGTGGAATTTGAAGTCCTTGTCAATATTGAGGCCCATGTATTTGATATAGTTCTTTGAGACTATTTGCTTGTCGTCTATGTTTAGTTGAAGTTCTGGTCAGCTTTCTTCTTCCGTTTAAGATTATTAAGTCTGTCTTTTGTACTGCTACTTCAAGCCCCATTTTGTGTAGTAGGTATTTTGTTGTTGTAACTGCCAATTCAGTTCTTGCCTCTAGTGATTCTTTGGTTTTTGCTACTGTTATTATTGAGAGGTCATCAGCGTATGCAATCAAGTGCGTCTCTTCCAGTTGTACAGGGTATCCCATTTTCGGCACTTTTGCGGGGTATCTCCCTGATTTTTAAAGATAGAGGGTTGCGGTTTTCTCGACAGTGTGCTACTTTTTTGTGAAACTAAAGATGGCGCCAGCAGAATTTTTATAGCCCTTTTGGTTTTTGAGATACAGGGTGGAATTGAAAAGTATCGCTTTTGAGGCACCCCCCGCATCACAGTTATCTTTAAACTTATCCAAGAAGTTAAAACGCAATCTTAAATAATTTTTTCCGTAGAATCCAATGGCGTAGTCAGTTCTTTCCTAGCAACTTCAGTTTTTGAGTTACGAAGCAAATATATGTTTTTTTAAATGGAACACTCTGTATATTATTTTTCTAGTTTATTAGTCATAATGTGGGCTTTCCAAAAATATATAATTGTATGCAAATATTTTCAAAACAAAGCTCAGAATTTAAGATTTTCTTAAATTTTTATTTTTGTCCAATTCGTAAGTAGTAGGCTATGGCTAAAATATTATTAGGAACAAAATCGATGTAAGTAATAATTATTCTAATTTATAACATCTTCAAATTTAATACAAAAAATCTTTTTTAAATCTCAGTATCTCAGTTATTAGTTATTTATTACAGCATTCAACATAATTAAGTAAACAGTTTTTAAAGGTGGTTTTCAAAATGACGGCCATTTTCCTGTATGCAAAATTGGCACATTTTCGTTATTCTTCTAATCGCGTTAAAAAGAATCATAGGCCTTCTTTGCAAATTTTGGAAAGTTAAATTGATTGCCGCGAGAAGCTCCGCTCGAGACTGATACTGTGTTTTATAGACTTCATTTTGCATAAAACCCCATAAAAAAAAATCCAAAATTGAAAGATCGGGAGATCGAGGGGGCCACCTTACAGGTCCGTAGGTACCAATCCACCTTTGAGGAAAGTTATCGTCTAAAAATTCCCTTAAAAGGGCAGAGTTGTGGCTTGGGGCACCATCTTGTTGAAAAAAAACGGCATTATAAAGGGCCAAGGGAACATTTTCCATCAGTTCTGGAATAACTTCCTCAAGAATTTCTCGGTAACGATGCGCTGTCAGACCTCCTTCAATAATTCTGTAGACTATGCGTCTTCCAAAAATGAAACACGAGACTCCAACCCCAAAACGTCCTTGTTGTGCCCTCTCAAAAGTTAAATGGTGATTTTCTGTGGACCAATGTCTAGTATTATGGCGATTAAAAATTGCCGCACTTGAAAAATAACATTCATCGGACCAAATAACGAGCCTGCCAAAAGATTCATCAGTATGGATTTGTTGTAAATACCATTGGCAAAACAACATTCTGCGCTCGGCATCGCCAGGGTGTAAACGTTGAACTATGTGGAATTTATAGGGGTGATACCTATATTTTTTCAAAATTCTCTGAGCATCAGACTTGGATACACCAGTTGCTTCCTCTATATGCTTGCAAGAAGATGAAGGCTTTGCTTCTACATAACCCAATACGTTTATCTCTTTTCTCTCTCTATCTTGTTTGGAGTATGAATTAGGCCTGGGCTGGACAAATGATCCGTGCTCTACTAGATTTGATTTAATTCGGGCAAATATGTCTGGGAAAGGTTGCCTTCTCTCTGGATATCTAATAATAGCAAAAACGACCCCTAAGATGGTATCCTAACCATAGCGTGCAAAATACTTTACCTTTGGAAATATACTTCCGAAGCTTCTTGGGGATTTTCATTAGATTGTATAAAACAAACCAACATATCATACTTCTCATAATTTTCGTAAACCGCCATTATTGTAACAAAATTAATTTAATTAGCAGCTAAATAGTAAAATAGAAACACCAAAACAACAAGCATATTACTAATAAAAACAAAGAGTGACAAAACCACAAAGTTTTTGACATATTGCCTTTTGTTTCAAATAAGCTAGCCATCTAGCCATAGCCTACTACCAACGAATTGGACAAAAATGAAAATTTAAGAAAATCTTAAATTCTGAGCTTCGTTTTGAAAACAATTGCATACAATTATATATTTTTGGAAATCCCACATTATGACTAATAAAATAAAAAGATAATATACGGGGTGTTCCATTTAAAAAAACATATATTTGCTTCGTAACTCAAAAACTGAAGTTGCTAGGAAAGAACTAACAACGCCACTGGATTCCACGGAAAAAATTGTTTAAGAATGCGTTTTAACTTCTTCGATAAGTTTAAACATAACTGTAATACGGGGGGTGCCTCAAAAGCGATACTTTTCAATTCCACCCTGTATCTCAAAAACCAAAAGGGATATAAAAATTCTGCTGGCGCCATCTTTAGTTTCACAAAAAAGTAGCACACTGTCGTGAAAACCGCAACCCTCTATCTTTAAAAATAAGGGAGATACCCCTCAAAAGTGCCGAAAATGGGATACCCTGTACTTTCCTGAGTATCCTATTGTAGAAAAGGTTCCACAATAGAGGCCCTACTATTGAGCCCTGCGGGACTCCGCAGCTCATTTTCATTTCCTCGCCGCAGGGGAGGGTAATAGCTCTGTTTTCAAGGTAATCCTGGATAATTCGTTGCAGGTGGCTGCTTACATTTGCCGATTGTAGCGCTTTGATGATGTTTGTCCAGGGTCTGAGTTAAACGCATTTTTTATATCGATGGTGACCATTGCTGAAAACTTCCTGTTTTTGTACGCTACTTTGTTAACTTCTTGGACAATTTCTTTTACTTTTTGTAGGGCACTTATTGTGCTGCGTCCTTTTCTGAAACCGTATTGGTGTTCGTGGATAAAGTTTTTCTTTTCAAGTTCCGTTTCTAGTCTATCTTTTACTATTTTTTCCAGAATTTTTCCACCATGTTTATGAGGCATAGGGGTCTATAAGTTTGGATGTCGTTGGGGTTCTTTTGCGGCTTTTCTATCAAAACTAGTTTTGCTTTTTTCCATATTTCAGGAAAAGTTCCGGTCGTCACGTAGGCATTCATTACATTTACCATATTGTCTACAAAGTGTTTATTTTCTATAGCTTTTTTAGTTATATCAGAGGTGATGTTGTCTGGTCCCGGGGCTTTTTTGCTCTTGATGTTTCTTGTTGCTGATATCACTTCCTCTGTAGTTACTATGGGTACTGTGCCATTTTTTATTGTTTTATTGTGCCATCTTCTTGTAGGATGTGAGGGAAACAGTTTGTAAAATTGCTCTATTTGGGTTTCTTTATCTAGAGTTATTTTTGGTTTGATATTTAGTTTAGAGCATGCTATTTTATAGCCCCGTCCCAATATGTCTTGTTCCATTTCGTCCAACAATTTGGTCCAACTTTTTTGTTTTTCACTTTTGATCATTTTTTTCAGTTCTTGCTTAGTTTTTTTGTATAACTTTTTATTTTCCTCTTTTCCGTTTACGTCAGACGGTGTTGCGTTTATTCTTGTGAGGGTTCTTCTGATTTTATTGCACTGTTTTCTTTTCATTGCAATATCTGTTGTCCACCAGTGTGCAGGTCTCTAGTTTGAGTTTGGTGATTTTCTTTTTGGGAGTAGTTTATTGCATAAATTTGTTAGGTATTTGGTCAGCTCTTCAGCAGTGTTTAGTTTCGTCTGTGTGTCTTGTTTGAGGTAGTTTTCCATCTTTATTTTGCCCATTTCGTCCAATTTCCACCCTTCCAAGTTTTCTTTGTTGTCCGTTACTTCTTGTTCGGAAAATGTTAATTCATATGTTATGTTTCAAATGTCCGCTTAGGCTGTCTATATTGTTAACTACGTGCCAGTTGCTAATTTTATTACATATTCTGCTTGATGAGGCTGTGATGTCTATTAATGAGGTGCCGTTTGCGTTGGAGAACGTGGGTAAGTTTCCAGTATTTATGGCTGTTAGATTATTTGAGATTAGTAGTTCTTCTAATAGCGGTCCTCTAGGGTTCTGCACCGTTGATCCAAATACCTTTGACTTCGCGTTGAGATCCCCTGCGATTAGAATATCCTTACTGCAATTTTTTATAAAGGTGTCTATTTGGCTCAGAAAGTTTTCAAATGCTTGCAGGGTTTTGTTTGGAGAGAAGTAGCATGAGATGACAATGACTGTGTGGAGTTCAATAGCTGCAAATCCGTGATGTCGGGTTATTTTCATCAGCTTTAGTTGTTTGGATGTCCATATGAAGCAGTCGTTGTTTAGGTCATATATGAAGTTTTCCTTTTTCCGATGTGTTGGTTCTTGTCCTAGTATTATGTCTATGTCTTGTTCGTATGTAAATTGCCTAAGTAGGTCTAAGGCGCTATATTTTCTCTCTATGTTTATCTGTAAAATTTTAATTTTTTTGGTTTCGCAATCTGCAAACATTTTGGCTTTAAATCATTCTACGAGTTTGCCTCATTTCTAAGAATGCCCTCTTATAGAGCGGGCATTCGTAACTGTATGTTTTGTGGTTATTATTGTCAGTGCAGTTGAGACATTTCGGTTGTTCTTTGCAGTTTTTGATTTCATGCTGAGTCGAACTACAGTTAAGGCAACTTCGTTCTCTGCGGTCGTTTCTGCAGTTAGGGGTGATGTGTCCAAATTTATAACAGTTTAAGCATATTACTGGCTTGTTTGTTTCCTCTACTCTACAGTTACTCCATCCTATTCGTATTTTTCCAGTATTGATTAGTATGTTGACTTTTTCAATTGGTAATTTTGCAAAAGCATAGAGGAGTTTATTTTGGTTAGGTTTTATAGCTAGTTGTATTTTAATTTCACTTTTTTCCTCAGGGGTGATTTTTAGTGTATCGGTAATAGCGTCTTCTACTTCTTGTTGTTCGGTTGTGCTAGTTATATCCTTTATAAACACTGTTTTGTATTTTTTGGCTATTGATGTGTCCATATCTTTGTCTATGTTTTTTTTTACTTCTTCAAGGAAAGTCTTCTCTTCATGTTCGTTTGCTTGATATTTGATATGTATCTGTCCTTTGTTGTCGTGTCTAATATTGTGCACTCTTACTCCTATGTCTTGGATTTTGATGTTTTTTCTCTCTGTTTTTCTTTGATGATTTTTGACGTTATTTGGGAGTATGTAGCTTCCGAGTTTACTCCTTTTATTATAACTGTGCCTGTTTTCTTGTTTCTAGTTGTTGTCCAATTAAAGGGATCGTTATTTGTAGAAGTACCTGTATTTGTGTTCAGTTCTCCGTTTTTGTATACTCCTTGTTTTTGTGTTGTTATTGGTTTGTACGGAGCTCTTGTAGTTGAATATATTGTCACGTTCATGTCGTGATCTTGCAATATTTTTTCCGCCAGTCGTCTTATTTTTACTATGTCTACTTTCGTGTAATTAGAGTGTGATTTTTTTGGTTGCCTTTTGTTGTTCTTTTTGTATTAAATTCTTGAGTCCCTGGTAGAGACTCGTCCATTTTTCTAGGGATGTTGAAATGTTCTGCTCAGATTCTGGATTTTTTAATCCAAGGACGTGTAGTGTATTTCCATTTTCTTCTTTGTTGTCTTCATCTGTGGTGATTTTTGTGTCGACGCTTATTACTTTACCTTCATCTGGCTTTCCAGATTTCAGGTAACTGGAGATTTGCGGAAAGGTTTCGCCTAGTTTTTTTCTTGTAGCCATTATTTCCCTGTTCGTCCGTATCTGTGATCACTATGGTGTTATTTTCGATTGAAAGTGGGTTTCCTAGGCCCGGTGTTGTTTTTGGGTAACATTTGTCATTCCATTTTAATTTTATTATCTCCATGATTTTGCTTATGTTATTTGTTTTATGTAATTGTCCTTAGTATGTTCTTTTGGTCGTAGTTCGGGTCCGTTTGTGTGTCTATGTTTTTTGTTTCCACTCTTTTCGTTAAGTATTGCATTGTGTATGTTTCTTCGGTTTGTGTGTCTGTAGTTTTTGTTTCTGGTTTTTCGTTACATGATTCTGTACGAGTTCCTATTTGTAGGGAGTTGATGAGGTCCCACATTTCTGCGGTATTCATCAGGCTCGACTTTGTTCTAAGTTTTTCTGTGATGTCTTTGATTTCCCTTTTGGTGTTTCCATTGTTTCTTACTTGATTCGAAAGTTGCTTTACAGTTTCGTCCATTTAAGTTATTCAGTTTCTTTAGTTTCCTCCTGTCTGCTTTCAGATATTCTTCGTCGTTGTTCTCATTCGCACTTCCTATTGATGCAGTTCTTTTACGCTTAACTGATTTGCCTGCTTCATCATTCCAGCGCAGATCAAAGTAGCCGGTTTTACTTTGTGGAGTTGTGGTATTTTTCGTCTTTTCCTGCTTTTGGTTCGTCCACGGTGGTGAGGTACTCAGACTTAAAGTTTTCTTGTGTGATTGCCTTCCAAGGAGGAAGTTCTTCGTCATCATCCATGCCCCCGCTGTCAACCGCTTTTTTGTTGTTGCGATGCTGACTTTGTCGTAAACGCGAAAGGAAAGAGAGTTGTGGTGCCGTAGTACCGCTCTCGCTTATCGCCGGAGATAACGTATGCAAGTGCGATTTGCCTATGCCGATATTTATCGGTTTTGAGCCTTTAGATTGTTTATCTGATAGGATATTAGCTCAAAAGTCCACTAATATTTACCTTTGGTTTGACAAAACAATGAAGGATATTCCCACAAAAACACTCACACTTTAATAGTTGTACAGGGGTTATTTTTTCCCTTACACTAATATAAAATTCCACTATGAACTTCGCGTTACTTGTTTCAGTCCGTCCGTATTTATAGGAGCGATTTCAGACCGTTCTCACTCAACGGTTGGCTCTCGGAGTCGTAGACTGTAGCTTTCTAGAAAGAAGGGAGAGGGTTCCTTATCAAACTTACATCTTAAAATCTACTCTCAAGATGAGTGGCATGTTTATCGAGTAGCATGACAGAGGTTACCTGAAACTCTATACCAGCCATGCAAGTTAAATCTGGGATGCTAAAGGTTAACTACCTACTCTTAACCTCCACAAATTATTAGGCCCTTAAGTAATTCTTTTGAATGAAGGCCTTTGAGTGTCACAGATTAGGTCAGCATCAATGTGCTGAGTTTTAGCAGCAGGTACTGACTTAGCTGGTGATTTGCATTCGCTGAGACGTGTCAGCTTAAATGGCATTTATGACTCGAACTCTCAGTTGGCAATAATAAGAAGCTCCACCAAAATTTTCACTCATATAGGCACTTGAAGGGTGTCACTTTGAGTAAAATGCTGGGTAATATGCAACACTTTAGGTAACTATATAGGTAGGTACAAGCTACATGATGATCAAGTATAGAACACAGCTAAATTTTTGGTTATTCATTAACAATCACCAAGCGTATATTGGTCAGGTGGGCACATAATACAATAATACAAGGTTTTCAGGTGGCAGCTCTAGAGCCCTTTGAGAATATTCCCATCCTTTGTTTTCTCAATGAGAACTCGAAAACAGTATTAAACTGTCCTTGGTAGGTGGGTCATGTATTATAATACCAACCACCCATAGGTACATTCAACTCAGGATCCCAGTGGCATATCCTATTAAAGTTAGCCTATCCATCAAACCGCTTGAAATAATAAATAATAAAAATGGAACTACCTACTGTGTCACATTAATTAATATATTACTTACCTGTTATTAAATGAATGACACTTTGCATTACTTCTTGCATTGAATATTTAGTCCCAAGTTACAACTTTCAGTAGGCCAATAACTCGGTCAATAATATATACTGACTGTCAGATACTCAACTAAACAGTAAACTGATACTTATGCAAGGCTTTTGGAGGTATTCAATGTTTTCAATTTTTCATAAACTTATCGGATTAACTTGATTGCTAACAACTCAGATATTTAATTTATCTCATGTTTAAAATTGTAATACCAATTTGCTTGGAATACCATTGTAAATTCAAATAAATCATGCTATATGATCTTTCTCATTACTGCTCTCTAATATTCTTTTCTTACATTTATCCTTATTTTAATAAAAGAACGGAGTTTGAACATCTCTTTTAAAAAGAATTTTCATCTCCCATTTTGATGTGCCTTCAGTCTTTGAATGCTTGTATCTTGTATAAGTATCAAGTTGTTGAAAATATTCTCATTGCAACAATTATTTGAGTCTACCAATTCAATACAGCTGCTAGCTCATCTGGAAACATCTGGAATACCCTTGCGGTTCTTGCAAATGTTGCAGTACAGAATCTGGAATGGAAATACTACATACTTCTTATTTTATAAAAATTGTTGGTCCATAAGTCAGAACATTACTGAAGGATTATTCCATCAATTGTTTTAAAACAACCACACAAAAATATAATGAATGAAACAGCTGATGAGAATGACATCTTTGACATGTGTTATTCTGTCATTTCTGACATTAGGACCGATGCACATTAGGACCGATGTGGTTCTCCCCAAAAAAGTAGCAAAAAAGTCCTAGGCAGTAAAAGTAAAGTCAAAAGTCACCGCTACTGTCATGGTGGCGCATATATAAACCATTTTCATTCACCAAAATTATTTGAACACTAGATAACACCAGATAGACCGATCTGAGTGTATTGCCATCTTTACATTCTTCTTAAAAAAAACAAAGGATGGGAATACACTCAGAACGCTCGAGAACACTACCCGAAACCGTTACTAAGTTGAGTTCGGTAATTACATCCCGAGCGCTCGGGATATCAGTCTACCTCACTTTAACTTATTAAGATTTTAGGAGATGGTCTGTGTCCGTTGCAGGCCTCAGCTTCGCTTCGGCCATCAATTTCTGGGCTCAGCACAGAAAGACCCACTTTTACTCCTAGTGACATAAACTACTATTAAAAAGCCATACAAAAATGACAAAGCAGTTGCCAATTTTGAGCAGTAATTTTACGTGAAATGTCATTGAACCAACCGCTGCCTGAATATTATTCCAGACAGAAATAACACAATTTGATGTCATTGACCCTCAAGGCAATATGGCCGGCGATCTATCAGCAGTCAGCCGACCAATCAAAATATGAAAACCGTTGACAGCGTTGTGGAGTGGCGCTCTAAGTCTAAGAGTAGTTCCTTTGTTTTTCCATTGAGAATTAAAAAATGGAAATTTTCTTAGATCTGTCACGAGTTCTGAAATGTCAATAAGATTGTGAATTATCTATTACTTTAAAGTTTTTTTTTTCTGCGAAAGAAAATGATATACTCTTCTTAATAATAATAATAATAATAATAATTTCCTTTATTGCCAACAAAATGATTCAGTGATCACAAAGCAACGTCAAGAAAAAAGAAATAGAACCTGTGGCACTTTTAACCGGCTGTCATACAGCCTCAGTGTAAAATACATATATAAAAAACAATAAACTAAGATAAAAATGAAAACGAATAAAAACATTTTTCTTTTAAATATAAAATAATCTCCCTGCGAAAATGAGATTCAGATGATATTTGCCTAATATACCGTGGTAGCAAATCATATGCTTTTATAGCTCTATAGGAAGGACTTCTTTCATAGAAAGTGGAGCCATGTGCAGGAACAAAAAGGTCATCCCTGCCTCTAGTTACTATGTTCATTTCCTCTGAGTAGTTATCAATATTTCGCTGAAATAAATTTGGATTTTTTCTAACAAGCATGACCAGCGATAGGAAATACAGCGATGGTGCCGTGAGAATATTTAATGCCCCAAAACACTGCCTGCAGCTATCCCTTGGAGACGTTCCCAAAATAGCCCTCAATACACGCTTCTGGGCTCTGAAGACCACAATTGCATTGGCAGATGAACCCCAGAATACTATCCCATAAGAGAAAATGGACTGCACACTGCTCAAATAAAAGAGCCTAAGCATGTCAAGAGATAGTACACTTCGAATTCTTCTTAGAAGTGCACACTTGCTATTAAGCTTAGATGTTATGCTCTGACAATGAACATCCCAGCTCAACCGGGAATCTAGATGAACGCCCAAGAACTTTACACTGGACGACATATGTATAGATCTTCCATTCGTGGATACATACAATGAAAAATTAGTTCTACCTTTATCAAACATTAAAAGACCTGTTTTCATAGTGTTTAATTTTAAGGAGTTATTCTGACACCAATCTTCGACCTCAATAACCTTTGCACTACATGATGCAGAGAGACCCTCGATAGATGTACTCGAAAGCACTACCGATGTATCATCAGCATATTGGCATATCAAGCCTCCCGGTATGCACCTTGAAAATCATTAACATATAGGAGAAACAACAGAGGGCCCAGCACTGATCCCTGTGGTACACCCCGCTCAACAGTGGACACCCCAGAAAAACTCGACACACCGTCACATGTGACACAAACTGTCTGCTTTCTTCCGTGCATGTAAGATTTTATCAGCAGCGAACAGACACCTCTCAGTCCATAGTACTCTAATTTTTCTATCAATAATCCATGATTAATTGTATCAAAAGCTCTTGATAAGTCGAAATATAAACCTGCAACCTTGGAATGTTGATCAACGCCATGGGAGATGTGCTGAACCATATCAATAATAGCCAGCTCAGTTGATTTGCCCGGGGTGAAGCCATACTGATGAGGAACCAATACATTATATCTACTCAGAAATCCCATTATTCTAATATAAATAACACGCTCAAATATTTTTGAAAATGCCGACAATATAGATACAGGTCTATAATTGCTTTTTATTAATGGGTCACCTTTTTTAAAAACGGGAACGATTTTAGCAATTTTACAGCTATCCGGAAACACTCCTTCTGTAAGACATTCATTTATAACATCTACGAGTGGCTTTGCAATTAATTCGGCAACATACTTAAGAATACGCACCGGAACCCCGTCAACACCTGCAGAAAACTTATTTGGCAGTTGCGATATCAACCCAATGACCTCAGATTCGTCAATTGGCAATAAAAAAATCGAAGGATAAGGTGACACATCTCCAACTGAGGTGAATATTGCTGTATCGTTGGATAAGTCAAACTGTTTTGCAAACATTTCTGAAATATCTTTAGGTTTTTCCAATATGACGTCATTATCATCTTTAACACGAATGTTAGATTGGGATTTAAATTTGTTAGATAACCTATGGAAAATATTCCAAGCTGTTTTGGACTTATTTTTTGAATTTGCAATTTGACCTTCATTTAGGGATTTCTGGTAGGATGTGATATAGTGCCTATATTTCTTGCGTTCTATCTTATATTCTCGATATGCCTCTTGACTTTTTGTTTGTTTAAACCAAACATACAAGTCCTTTACAAACTCGGAGTATCTTTTTACATCTTTATTTACCCAATTATGGGTTTTTTGTTTCAACTTGCTTATCTGCAGAGGAAACGACCTATCGAACCAGTAAAAAAATATTCTAAAAAAAGTTTCATATTTGGCATCTACTCCAATGGCACTAAACACATCTTCCCATGATTCATGCAGTAAAAAGTCGATAAACACTACAATGTTTTCATTCGTATAAAAGCGTTTCCTTGCAAAAACAGGTACAGGCATCGGCACGGCTGTGCGAACTGTCAAGAGCTGCCCATAATGATCAGACACAAAAGAATGATATACACTACACGCAATATCACTGGTATGAAAGTTCGAAAAAATATTGTCAATTTGAGTTGAGGAGGCAGAGGTAACCCTAGTGTGATCACGAACATGTGCTGTTAGACCATATGAGTTCATTAGTTGCAAAACTGATAATACTGAGCCGCTTTGGACTTGAAAATCAATGTTAAAGTCCCCACAGACTACAAGCATTCTGTTGGGTGAATAAATGGTATGTAAAAGCATATTTAGCAAATTTAAAAATTCATCAAAATCCCCAGATGGAGACCGATACAAACAAACTAAAATACAATTACTATCAGACAATCTAAAATTAATATAACAAAATTCAAGTGTTTTTTCTATGGGTAAAATATCACAAGTGATTTGCTGTATTTGCACCTCAGGAAGAGCAAATATCGCCGTTCCCCCTCCCCGAAATTCTCTCCTTGATGAGTAGCTTATGATCTGGTAGCCTTCAATATAAAGGTGTTCAATATCATTGTTTTGAAGCCAGTGTTCAGAAACGCAAAAAATATTCGGCTTCATATCGGACAGAATCACTGCAATTTCCGCGATTTTATTGTTTATACTTTGGGTATTTAGGTGAAATACCTTGAGTTCCCTAAAGGTTTTTTCGATTTTATTCGCAGCTCTGTCTCGTTCAGAGGAGATTGTGGGCTTTTTAATATTGCAATTCATAAAAAATTCTTACCCCTGGAAAAGTTAAAACGCTCAAACGCAACTCCAGATGGCCAAAAGTCAGCTTCATAAACCTTGTCTTTCAATTCGGGATCAACACCAACCATAAAGCGTTTCCTTTTTGATTTCTGCTCTTTCGGGATACACAGCTTCACTTGAATATCCTCACTGTTTGCTTCCGTATGTTTTACGATATAAGTTTTAATTGTGTCTTCGGTAACAGTTTCACTGACCCTCGATATAAATAACCAGATTTTACGGTCGCTTTTTGCATGGAACATATCACAGTCGGTTGCATCCTTTCGAGTACCAATCACAAAGTTCTTAACACTCTTCCGAAATTTTTGATCGTGACGGCGTTGTTTTCGCGGCACTTCGAATCCATCATCGGATACGACATCATCACTCGACTGAATTTCAGGTGTTTTACTTCTCTCGTATACTTCACAGATTTTTTGCTCCAATAAAGGAGTGTGTTTATGTTTTGCACTTTGGAATGTGTTCACATTTTTATTTTCACGCGATGAATTGCCTGTGGTGGGTTTATCTATGATTTGGACGATTGGATTTTCAATGCGAACTTTTTCTGTCCCTGGTTTCGCGGTCTTTTTGATAGATTGGGATTTTTCGTCCTTTAGCTGTGTTGCCTTTTCCTTCCAGAGGCTGCATGTTTCTTGCAAGAGTAAGTGCTTACCCTCCAAGAGGGCGTATTTTTCTTCCATCTGCTTTATGATTTGGAGGAGATATGTTGTTTCATTCCCTATCTGCATTCTAACCTCTTCCGTATCCTCAGCCACATGCTTACATGTAGCGTTCTTCAGTTGAGATGCTTTTACCAAGCATGCTGGATGGAACAGATCAGTACATTTAACACATTTTACAGCTGTCACCACTGTTTTATTGCAATATTTGCACTGGTTATCACTAACACTTAGAGAGCGACCAAACGACGGGTCTTTACTCGGCGGCGCCATCTTGCTTCTAGTACTTTCTTGGGTGACTCTGTTTCGCTAAATTATCGTATTTACATAGTAGAAACAACTTTTTATGAGGGATGTTTTTTCTCTTTCTCTTGAGACTATTCCCAACCTTTTCGCTATTTTCCATAAAATTTTAAATATAAAAATTTACTCTCGATCTCAAAGCGCTGCATCTTATCTCCGAAGCTTAAGGATAGAGTGCAATTCGCCCTTAAATATATAATGTGCTTTTTTAAATTTACTGGTTTGTGGTTATTTGAACAAAATCTTACGTCTTTCTGCAAAACGGCCGCCCTGACCTTGATTATCTATAGAATAACTTTGCAATTCCTCTCTTGAAAGCACTTCCCGGCAGTGTCAAAACAAAGATTTTATGCCTTTCAGGGGAAGAAAGTTTTTGTATTTTGAAATCAATAATAACGAACTTATATCACAAAACACACATGCTATGCTGTGGCGAGTTCTCAAAAAGGCGTATACAACATGGCGCCGGGATCTGACAGCTGACTGACAGTGACGTCCTAACGTCCTTTGGCCTAAGTTCAATTCCTACCGCTAGGCGGCGCACAATACCGGCGTTGGTTTTTGACTTAGAATATGAAAGAGGAAGGATAATACAACCCGGGCGTCTGTTACCAGTTGGCACCAAGGTTTTGTAGTGTTTAGTATAAAACTTATCTGTTAAATTCAAGAATACCTACTATATGCACTATCATTAGCAAACATCCATTTTATCTTTAATAAATAAAAATAATCGAAAGTCATCATTTCCGGATTTATATTGTCAAAAAAACATTATTGACAGATTTTGATTTCTTCTCCATATTTCCTAAATCAAGTTGGAATTTGACATTCCTACTTTCAAATCTTAATATATAAACCGTTCACATATTATTGTCATCAAGTATTAGGTATTGGAAATTTGACTTTGACATTTTTATCGTATCTAAAGAGATGGGTATAAAAAAAATAATATTTCAAAGATAACAAGATGCCAAAAATAAGTGAATAGTGTATAATTACCATTAAATATGGTCATTTTCGCTTAATTTAAGAGCGATCTTCTGACCTATACGGTTTAAGAGTAAGCCAGGTATTCCACAATTGCATAAAACATACGGGGGGTTTATTAGAGAAAGTCATCTAGAAGGCTATGAATTTGTGACAGAAAAATTAAAAGAGTTAAGAAATGAGAGAAAATACGCGCTCGTGAAAAACGGTATTAGAGCCAATAGATGGCGTCCTTTTTGGTGGTAGTTCGGTAATGACATCCCGAGCGCTCAGGATCTTAACCCATCTCACTCCAGCTTATTAGATAATGGAAACGAGCTCAGATTTTAATTATTACTGAACTCGGTGGTTAGTGATTATTTGCTTTTTGAACCTAAGAGTTTTATGATTCGAAAGGCGTGGACGGCAGGGAGATTACAAATCCGGATCTTTGTTTTAAGAGACACGGATAAAAAAGCAATTTAACATCTTCGTAATGATTAATGTGCAAGAATGAAAGAATGTGATTCTTGAATTGAAACGGCTTTAGATCGCGAGATCACAGACAGTAAACAATCATTCTGAGAGCCTCAGTGGTCGTCTTCAACGTGCCGTTTATTCGCCAATGTAGTATACGAGGGTCAAGAAAGTCCGGAATTATTTACTGGTTTCATGGTCTTCTAGATTAATAGTTGTTTGACGATGAGTATTACATTTGTTGTAGAGTGATAGCAATGGAATTGCCTTGATTATTGCCTTTCTGCCAAAAGTTTTTTTAGTCGCCAGGCAACAACACAGTTCTGTTGTTGCTTTTATCATGAAATGTTGAAATTACCTATACCAGTTGATAATTATATAACTCATTCACATATTTATGCCATCTCGTTATCTTTGAAACCAGGCTGAAGTTAGATTCAGATTTAGATTCAATATTCAGATTTTTACAACGGACCAGATAAGTACTGAACGTGATGAAAAAAAATTTATATAAATGGGATCTGACAAAATACCACGCAGGCGTATGCACTTTTCACACCCTACTAACGAATAAACTCGTTAGGGGTGAAATCTACCCCCTCTTGGAAAAGCAATAAAATTCAAAATTCTGCAAATCTGACGTTGTGCAGTACGCAGTAAGGAGAAGGAGGGAGGTGAAGATGCACCTTATAACATCCTATGAGAGATTCATTCGAAATAACTTCGTGGGGGGTAGAAATTAACCCCTCTCCCTAAAGCAATAAAATTCAAATATAGCGCAAACCTGACGTTGTGCACTATTCTAGTAAAGAGTAGGAGGGAGGCCTAGATGAACCTTATAACATGCTGTGCTAGACTCATTCAAAATAACTTCGTGTGGGGTAGAAATTACCCCCACCGCGAAAAGCAATAAAACTCAAAATAGCGCAAACCTGACGTCGTGCGCTATTCTAGTAAAAAGTAAGAGGGAGGGCTAGATACACTTTATAGCACCCTATGCGAGATTCATTCGAAATAACTTCGTGAGGGTAGAAATTACCCCCACCCCGAAAAGCAATAAAACTCAAAATAGCTTAAACCTGACGTTGTGCACTATTCTAGTAAAGAGTGGGAGGGAGGCCTAGATGAACCTTATAACACTCTATGTGGGATTCATTGGAAATAACTTTGTGAAGGGTAGAAATTACCCCCACCCCGAAAAGCAATAAAACTCAAAATAGCGCAAACCTGACGTTGTGCACTATTCTAGTAAAGAGGAGGAGGGAGGCCTAGATGCATTTTATAACATCCTATGCAAGATTCATTCGATATAACTTCGTAGGGGGGTAGAAATTACCCCCTCTCCCTAAAGCAATAAAACTCAAAATAGCGCAAACCTAACGTTGTTCACTATTCTAGTAAAGAGTAGGAGAGAGGGCTAGATGCACTTTATAACTCTCTATGTCAGATTCATTAGAAATAACTTCGTGAGGGTAGTCGAGCCGACCCATCGCCCAATGAAGTAGAGATGCTATAACTACCTACCAAATTTTTTCTCTCTGTTGAGTTCATCTATGCGTTGCTTACAGGGTGTCCCATGAGTACGTGACAATTTTTCGGGCACGTATATGGCAGGTCAAAATAACGTTAATTTATCATATAATTTTTTTTCCTAACGTCACTCGTAAGGTGACATAGGTCCTCAAATACGTACGTTGCAATCAATTTAAAGTTGTTTACAGTTTTTGACTGTAAATTTTGAACCACTTTGTATTTATATTGGGACGATTTTTTGGTGTAATGTTTTACCGAAATAATAACCATTATTCGCCACTAAACGGACAAAAAAAAAGAAATCAGGTTGCGCTGTTTTGAGTTTTATTGCTTTTCGGGGTAGGGGTAATTTCTACCCCCCACGAAGTTTATAACACTCTATGTCGAATAAATCCCACATAGAGTGTTATAAAGTGCATCTAGGCCACCCTCCTACTCTTTACTAGAATAGTGCACAACGTCAGGTTTGCGCTAATTTGAGTTTTATTGCTTTTCGAAGTGGGGGTAATTTCTACCCCCCAAGAAGCTATTTCAAATGAATCCCACTTAGAGCGTTATAAGGTTCATCTAGGCCTCTCTCCCACTCTTTACTAGAATAGTGCACAACGTCAGGTTTGAGCTATTTTGAGTTTTATTGCTTTTCGAGGTGGGAGTAATTTCTACCCCCCACGAAGTTATTTGGAATGAATCCCACAAAGAGTGTTATAAGGTTCATCTAGGCCTCCCTCCCACTCTTTACTAGAATAGTGCACAAAGTCAGGTTTGAGCTATTTTGAGTTTTATTGCTTTTCGGGATGGGGGTAATTTCTACCCCCCACGAAGTTATTTCGAATGAATCCTACATAGAGTGTTATAAGGCTCATCTAGGCTTTCCTCTCCCTCTTTACTAGAATAGTGCACAACGTCAGGTTTGAGCTATTTTGAGTTTTATTGCTTTTCGGGGTGGGGGTAATTTCTACCCTCACGAAGTTATTTCGAATGAATCTCGCATAGAATGTTATAAAGTGTATCTAGCCGCCCTCCCTCTTACTCTTTACTAGAATAGCGTACAACGTCAGGTTTGAGCTATTTTGAGTTTTATTGCCTTTCGGGGTGGGGGTAACTTCTACCCCCCCACGAAGTTATTTCGAATGAATCTCACATAGGGTTTTATAAGGTTCATCTAAGCCTCCCTCCTGATTTTTACTAGAATAGTCCACAACGTCAGGTGTGCGCTATTTTTTGTTTTATTGCTTTTCGGGGTGGGGGTAATTTCTACCCCCCACGAAGTTATTTCTAATGAATCCTACATAGAGTGTTATAAGGTTCATCTAGGCCTTCCTCCCACTCTTTACTAGAATAGTGCACAACGTCAGGTTTAAGCTATTTTGAGTTTTATTGCTTTTCGGGGTGGGGGTAATTTCTACCCCCCACGAAGTTATTTCGAATGAATCTCTCATAGGATGTTATAAGGTGCATCTTCACCTCCCTCCTTCTCCTTACTGGGTACTGCACAACGTCAGATTTGCAGAATTTTGAATTTTATTGCTTTTCCAAGAGGGGCTAGATTTCACCCCTAACGAGTTTATTCGTTAGTAGGGTGTGAAAAGTGCATATGCCTGCGTGGTATTTTGTCACAACCCATTTATAAAAAAAAAATTTCATCATGTTCAGTACTTATCTGGTCCGTTGTAAAAATCGAAATATTGAATCTAAATCTGAATCTAACTTCAGCCTGGTATCTTACCAATATTCATTTTTTTATACCTATCGCCTTTCAGGTTGGGTACATGTTGAAAAGATGCGATAAATATGCTCAGGGCGAATTTCCTTGCTTCTTGAAATCGGCTACGGTTTTACCCCTCTTTAAGAATGGAGACAGAGACATACCCTCCCATTTCCTTGCTGCCAACGTTCGGCAAAATTATTGAAAAACTCGTTAAAGCTAGAATTACAGATTTCTTTGAAGTACATGGGATCAGAGAATGAGGGTGAGGCGACAACGGTTGTTTTTCGTGACCTGGGCAAGGCTTTTGACTGTGTTTCCCATGATGTCTTACTGGGAAAACTTGAGGTGCACGGTTTTAGGGGTCCAATGTTGGAGTGGTTCAGTTCGTACCTGGGGGTCGTTCACAAGTTGTCCGGTTCCGGGGCGGTACGTCTGGTAGGGGGGTGCTACATGCCGGAGTTTCACAGGGCTCAGTTCTTGGGCTGACGCTGTTCTTGGTGTATATTAACGATCTGCATAGGGTTATTAAACATGGCAAGTGGGTATCATATACCGATGATACGACAATAATTTGGAGACACAGAGATTTAACAGTGCTTGAGACAATGGTGACTGAGGACCTGGGTGCATTAAGATCATGTGTCTTTCAAATTCCCTCAGCTTTAATATCTCTAAAACCAATCTATTACATTTCAAGTGTAATCTCAGCATTCCCATTGGAGGTAATTTGATCAGGAATTTGAAATCCACCACATACCTCGGGCTGGGCTTGGACGATTTCCTTAGGTTTGATAACCACATTTTGAGGTTGAATTCGAGGTTGGCTTCTGCTTGCTACGCGGTTAAACGCACTAGGAAAAGACTGGGTTTTGGAGTGGCACGAATTGTGTATTTTTCACTTGTGAAATCGCACTTGAGGTGTGGGAAAACTATTCGTCTGCCCTGTTTATAGCAGTGTTTCGGATATAGAAGCGTGCCTTTAGATTCCTAAGCGGCCTTTTTTGACTGTGCAGTGTGTTGACTCTGTTTTTTTTCGAGACGGCCTGCGTTATGGATAAAAAGTATTACGCCATCATTAATAATTTATCAGCTACAGTGACTGGCAGCTGTTTTAACAAACCCCTGCCTATTCCAACCTGCAGTCTGACCAAAGGCTCCATTTTATACAAATCAAAATTTTTTTTTTAACTATTTACCTGTGAGCCTCAGAGGTATCCGCGACTTTCAGATGTTCAAGCGCAGGCTAAAGCAATTTTTTCTGAGTGGAACATATTCTGAGGTAAATGAATTTTTATGCCAGAAATTCGATTAGGGGCCTGCTGACATCTCATACTGTTATCAGTGACTGAGTGAATCGCATATTGTTTGTTTTTGACCCTTTGTATTTTTAAAATTAGTGTAGTGTAATGATTTTAGTTTTTTTTCTATGTATCTGTTTCTGTTTTTTTAATTTTAATCTTTATTTTGTCCTTTCTGAGCTTTGTCTTCAAGTTTTTGAATTTTGACAATAAAGCATACATGATTGATAAATATGTAAGATTTCCAACGCCTACTTGATGACAAGAATAAGTGAATGGCTTATAATTACAATTAAGTGCCAATATTAGAGGAAAGTGTAGCGAGAAATTTCATTATTGTTTTTGTTATTAATGATCATCGTCACGAGGTCTAGACCCCACGATGCTTATTGGCAGTAGCATTAGTTCCACTGAGAAACAAAAATCAAACCTGGCACCAAAACACTCCTATTTTTATATTTACATCATGTTATTATATGTTTTGATGATTTGCTTACAGAGAATTCCCCGTGATTATATATGTTTACAACTGTCCGTTATAAAAATGTGATCGCTATATTTATAAAATCTCGACATTTTTATAAAAACCGAATCCAAGAAGGAAAATCCAATTTGTAAATACATAATATTTGCTTTGTTTACCTATTTTTGCAACTTGTCTCGCATCATTACGTAGGGAATTTTTAAAATAGTTAGGCGACCCAATTTTCCCACGGTTATTTGGGTGCCTACCAAACGTTTTACCTTGACACCTATATCCAGAAAACCGCCTTTCGAACATTAACAAGGCTCTGATGTCGGCTATTTTCGAGTAACTCACGTAAACTCACTCTACTCCAGCATATCGTCTCAATTGAATTAGTGGGCCATACGTTATAATCAGCACGTTTTGGGGTGTTTATTTTGATTTGGCTCAACTCGAGCCGATCATGACCGCTAATTTACGACCAGTTTTTAACGTTTTAGGTAAATTATACTCATACAAAGTATCTTTTTTTAGGGGGCTCATAAATATGTAGCAGCTCTCTTTTCTGCTGGGAAAATAAACTTCCCCGCATCCAGAAGTTTTCTTATGTTAATATGCATACGTATTTTTCTTAGTCTTTTGCAGACAGGAGAATTTTTTTTTATATTTGAAAAGTTTTCAATTTAGAAGAACCTACCGCAAAATGCATACATGTTTGCTTTGTGACGATTTTCAAATAGTTTTAGTGACGCTCAGAAACGGTACAACATCTATGCAATTTTAATTGATGCATGGTAAATAGCACTTCTGCAATGAGGCAGCAGAAAATGGTGAGACCATTCTTTTTTTTTAACAAATTTGTTGAAATTCTTGTTCGCCGAGACCATGACAGAAGGATTTCACTCTTTGATCACAAAAAAGAGCTAATCAGGCCTTTTTTTAACTGGCTTTGAGCAGCACAAGATAATTTTCCAATTTTCTGTAATATTTCACTGTAGAACACTGATCCAATCAACATTCTCATCAATTCCTGATTACTGGCAGTCTTAAACTCACTCACTCAACAATGGTAATTAACTGAACCTCAAACAGTTAGTTAAGAATTAATAGATAAAATTTCACCTAACCACTTTATCTCATCTCATTTTGCAAAATGTCATTAAATATGTTTTTTTTTTCAGAAATCCAGTTATGAACATAGTCGGTTTCATCAATGTTTACTATTTTCTTTGATTTTGGCTTTGCATGCAGAAGCCAAGGCAATGGAGTAAGGAGCAATAATATCCCCCCTTTTAACTCTAATGAAGTTCCTTCTGTTGCAAGATGACGCCGTCTCTTTTACATTCGTTCATTAAACTGGAGGAGCTTTTGTTTGGGGCAATTTTAAACTCCTCTAATCGCAACAGTGTTTCCACAGTTTGTTTGTGCAACAAAAGCTTCTAATTGAAACTATCTTCTTACAGCAAATATTAATGGTTCGATCAGAAAGAAAAATCACCTGGTAACGGGAAAACTGCTCAGATTTTTCTTCGGCATTGTCGTTCTGAAAATGGTGTGCCAACAACAATTTGTCTCGTATCGTAAAACCAAAGCAACAAACATATACGAAAACACTTAAAACTTTGTTTATGGATTGTCGTATTTGCTCTTGGCGGATTTCGTGTTTATTATTGTTAACATGCGAACTTTGAGGATTTCGATCGAGGCCGGTCGAAAATAGCTCTCGGAACGGCTGTTTAATGGCAATTTCTCCACCGTTACTATTTAATATTAATTCGCAAAAGTTATGGTTTATATTAACTAATCCACATCGGCCGCCCACGGTACCGAACTCGTACAAATCAGTTTTTAACGACGCCAGGGGAATATTTTCGTTTCCTTCGGGTTTTTATTGTCAAAGAGCCAAAAGAGCGCCGTACTTCCCAGTACGTATCAGATCGGCGATATTGTTGTCATCGGAGCCGAACATTCACCCACAAAAATAGCCATCAGGTTTTTCTTTGAAGCAGCTAATTGTTTCTGCATCAGTGTAGGATCTCTAACTTTTATTCCTAGAAAGTTTGCATCAAGTTGTTAGGTACTTTCAAATAGGAACGGAAAGTCACGGTCGTGATTCGGTAAAAATTATGTGTTTACAACAACTAACCCTTTGTATATCTACGCGTAGTGACTCAATTTTTCTTCAAAAATCTGCTTAATGTATGTTCAGGTTCCTGCAGTTTCTCTTATACAGGGTGGCCGAACGAAAACTTTCCGCCAGTTTTCTGGCCTTTGAAGCAGAAGACACGAAAACGCTCGGACCCATCTATTTTCTTTCTAAGAGGGATATATTTTTTTGATGTAATTATTGTCTTAGAGGAAACCATGAGGCCGGGGTGACTTTCATTTTAAAAATTTTAAATGGAAATGGATATCAAGTTATACATCATTTTGAAGTGCGTGCAATTACCTTTTCAGAGCCGCATCATTTTTAACATTTGAATCATTTGTTCTCGAGAAAACAGGAGCAGGAGACCGAAAAATCGATTTGACATTAAATTAATTTCAATTTATTAGTTGTTGACAATGACCACCACCGACCTCCACGCAGTAGCAAAGACACTGCTCAAAGTGCATTCGAACATTTTGCAACATTTGTGGAGTTATAAGATTACACTCATTTACAATACGTTGCGGCAAGTCTCGTCGCAAGGTAGCGAAAAGTGAACCCGGTTGTGTAGCATACATTTTGGACTTTAAATTAACCCATAAAAAAAAGTCCAGCGGGGACAAATCCGGGGAACGTGCAGGCCATTCTGTAGGTCCTCTTCTCCCAATCCACCTTTGAGGGAATGTTTCATTTAAAAACTGCCTAACAGGGGTGGCGTAGTGCGGAGGAGCCTCATCTTGTTGAAAAATGATGTTTTCTTCACGGTGAGTATCATCGTGTTCGATTATTTCTGTTAAAGCTGGATCAATGGCGTCTTCCAACAAATTCAAATAGAATGGACCGACAATATGATCTCCGAGAATTACTATCCAAACGTTTATCTTTTGTATTAGCTCCTAAGATAACATAAAAACCCTTTTTTCTCGAGAACAGTCCATTTAATTCTAAAAAGTTAGGTGGCATTGAAAAGGCAATTGAATGCCCTTTAAAATGATGTATAACTTGACACCCCTTTCCATTTAAGAATTTTTGGGTAAAAGTCACTCCGGCTTTGGGGTTCATCTGGAAAACCTATAAATATCAAAGAAACATGTCCCCTTCGAATTTAAAACGTCTCCGGGCGTTTTCGTGTTTTCAACTTCATAAGGCAGAAAACATCGGTGGAAAGTTTTCGCTTGGCCACCTTGTATATAAGGAATCATTTGATCCGTTCTGAGTTTTTAGAAATGTTGTTGACATCAAAGTACAATTACCCCTCTTCGCCAAGATGGGCAGTACGAAAAAAACCTTTGACTTGTCAGAGAAGTTAGTACACCTTGTCTAAATACGAACACTCATTGACAATAGCAAATATCTAATTTAATAAAAAAGTCGTTAAGATGGCCGTGATTTGGTTACAGAGAAGAAGGAACCAAAGTACATTCTACATTTATCACTCTATCCTCTTCTATCAAAAATTCATACCTAATTTGATAGCTTTTATTATTGACCACGTCGAATTTACAGCGAATAAAAACCGCTTTTTATGCCTTTCTGAAATTAGGTACTTAATTTCAGATCGAGAGAAGGTTGCAATAAGAGAACTACTTTATTTTTTTCATGGAGAAACCTTAGACGAAGGTTTAGTAGTGACGAGTCACACTACCAATATATATAGGTTTCTTCTGAAAACGTTAAAAGTAGAGTTAATTGAAGAAAAGCGTAATTTATCTTGAAGCCTGGAGGAGCTTCGACCGCAGAGAAATGCAATTAGTCATCATGCTGCTAATTAACAATTTCAACCTAAGAAATTGGATTTTTAACTCGATGTTAAGTTAATTAGGGCTTAAGGTGGAAATGTATAAATAGCCTTGAAGACGGCATTTTAAATATATGGATTGTATATCATAATGGTGGAAAATTAATTAGGTTTGGAAGGTTGTCTTTCAGTTTGTTAAGCAAATATTGAAAAATATTTAAGTGGTTTCTTTATTTCGCCCCATCAATAAAAGTGATGGGGATACAGCTCAAAATTATGGAAAAACGGTCTAAAGTAAATATTGACGTCGATTTAAAATAAAAACGGTAAAATGGAAATCCATTCGCGGAGTTCCTGGAACGGCAACACATTTTAGAACGACGGTTTTGTCGAATATTCTAAAAAGACTTTTAACTTCTGCTTTTCTCCCGTGCTGCTATTTTTAAGCAACGATGCAAGGCAAAACAAACGAACAATGGCAAACGATACGTTCCAGCCTTAGAGTAACACAACGGAACCTCTGTAACTAGTCCGAAAAAATAAACTTTCCTTTTAATTTATTTCACTTTTTCTCATGGTTTACGCCATAAATAAATTTTCCAATTAAATAATAACATCTCGATTTTAGGCCCGGTTTACGTTACAGACGTCCGCCAATTCAAGTTAGCATATTTAGTTTGTAGTACTGTAAGAGCCAGCGAAAGTAATAATTTTATTTTCTATTATAGGAATATTTGCCAAGCACACAGGTGAGTCGTGTGAGTTTTCGTTTTGCTTTGATTTTTGTTGCAGTGTGTCACCAAGTTATCTTTCTCTTTTTGTTTCACCTATCTTCTTTCAGCACATGTTGAGAAGATTCGATAGAAATGTCAAAAAGTCAGAATTCCAGCGCTAACTGGATGACAACAATAAATGAATGAGATATATATAATTCACAATAATAAAAGATTTTTGGAAATACAGACAAGTGGTAGGTGCGATAATACGTTGGATGTAAATCCCGCTTAAGTATACTATAGCAATGCAGCTCCCATCTAAAGGGGGTCAATGAGAATACAGGGAGCGCGGCCATCCGAAAACGCTCTATCCGGAAACCTTTAATTAAGCCGGGTTCGGTAATTCCATCCGAGCGCTTCGGACACAGAGCATCTCCCAAAATCTTAATAAGTTAGAGTGAGATAGACTGATATCCCGAGCGCTCGAGATCTAATTACCGAACTCAACTTTTCTAAACACCTTCATGCCAATAAAATTTCTTAGCAAAACAGTAGGCGAACTTCGTTCGTCACAAAGAAATTCCGATATATCACCTTTGTTATGGCACCGGACCACAAGAGAGACAACTAGGTATACAAGCAGAAATTGTGGTATAGAAAAAGATTCATTTAAAAAAAAAGTTGGATATTTCAGAAACAGAGCCTATTCTGAACCGTATAACTTTGTTGGGTCTGTATCGATATAGCTACCACTGAATTTTGCAATATTTTCTTCTGTTATGAGTAGCAGGGTGTCTACTGAGTAGATCAAAAGAAGAAAAAGTGTGGATGAACCATATTTAACATCAAAAAATTAATCACACTTTACTATGCTAAAACCCTCCCTCCATCATTCGGCATATCCAGCGTTGCCGGTCGTTGAGCAAAATTAAATGTTTAAAAGAATAAATTCCATTACAAGCAAAATGTAACGTAAAATAAGAAAATAAAGAAATAATATAACTGAACAAACCTGAATCTAACCTAAACTAACCTACACTAACCAGAATTAACCTGAACTAACCTAAACTAACCTTTACTAACCTAAACTGACCTAAACTAACCAAAACTAACCTGAACTAACCTAAACTAACCTGAACTAACCTGCAGCGCATCATAAAGTATCGCGGCCTCAGCATTGCATTACATCCACACGTTACAATTTACAATTTCCCAACTGTAACGATCATTATGAAAGTATTGAAAGTTGCCTAGTTCAGCAGGACGCCAAGATTTTCCGTTACTAAGTGTGGTTCATCCACATTTTTTTTTCTTTTGAACTACTCAGAGACACCCTGCTATTCGTAATAGAAGAAAATATTGCGAAATTCAGTGGTACCTATATCGATACAGAACCGGCTTTGTTTGTGTCTACAGAGTAATACCATGTCTCTGCAGAAGTCCTTCTTCAGAGATGAGATTAGAAGAAAAACTAAATTGCTCCTTTACCTTACATTTTTGAACAAAACTTTACTTATCCTTGCAAAACAGCCCACCGTGATGTCCCATCTAAGTAATCGCCAATTTCAGTATGATCTGTTCTCTCTTGCCAAACCATTTCCGAGCTCTTCAAAGACTTGAATGGAGAAAGAAAACTTCTGTCTGGTACTTTCAAATTATTACTAACACACTGCGAAAACTTTAAACACAAAACCGAACAAATTAACTAAAGTAACTGTTAGGCTAGTGCATAACGAACATAACATGGCGCTTATCAACGTTTTCTTATTGCCGCGAGGGGGCGCCAAACTTGACAATGTTAAAAAAAAATGTATTGGATTATATAGGTGTCCTTGTTCCGCCTACGAGATTATAGCGTATCGGAGTTTTTCGGTCGTTCTCCATCGCATTAGACTGCTGCTAAGCACAAACACGTGTTTAGAGTAGAGACAACATTTTCGTGTGGATTTATCAGAAAAAGATGGAAAATGTAGATATTCAAAGGTTAGCTAGGGATAGAAATACAAAAACGTCTTCTATCACGTCAAACAGTTGATTGTAAAAATTAATAGGATCATACAAAACTGGAAATTCTTTTAATTTTAAAAATTGTCGGAAACTTTCCCGAAAGTTTTTTATTTTATAGCCGGTCAAAAAACGCAACCAAATTTAGGGACAAAACCTCTAATTTCTTTGGTGGATTTATATAAAAATATAAAGGGTAATTCATTAGAAACGAGCAATATTTCAGTTCAGAAATGCTTCATTATTGATATAAAGGACGTGAAAGATTTAATTAAGAAAATAGGAAACGATATACTTTTTCAAAAAATGTTTTTAGCGATTAATTAAAACGAAGCATATTTGGCCAGAGGCGTGCCAAGTCAGCTACCGAATAATTCAAGCAAAATCGTACCCCACTGTATCTATCATACAATTTCAAATACATACAGGGTTAGGGAAAATTTTAAGAAGGAAAATTCTACAAACAATTTAAAAATATTATATTATTAAACGAGTTTTTTATGATAGCCATTATTCCCTTAGGGAGACGTTTGCGTCACGAGCCGTAGGCGAGAGACGCAAGTCTCCCGTGGGAATAATGGCCATAAAAAGCGAGTATAATACTATACTTTGTCCACGGCCATTGTCTAATAATAATTACAAATTATAAAATCTATAGGTAGTGTAAATAAAATTATTGAAATGTCAAAGTGACACTCCCGTTTGACGGCAAAACCGGTGCCACCAGTGCATTTTTTATGCTGCGGCGTTTGATATTGCGTTGTTGCCTACTCCTATTAGTTGCCAAGGCAACATATATAACTTAAATGACGAGCGGGAATAATGATATTATTCCCGCTGTTTCAACTCATATATCCCTCTGACGCTATATGAGCCCTATTTAACTTTTGTCAACAAACTAAATATCAGTATATTGTAAAGTGGTCGTGGACAATAGTATATTATTAAATGAGCTTTTTATGATAGCCATTATTCCCTTAGGGGGACGTTTGCGTCACGAGCCGTAGGCGAGGGGCGCAAGTCTCCCGTGGGAATAATGGCCATAAAAAGCGAGTATAATACTATACTTTGTCCACGGTCATTGTCTAATAATAATTACAAATTATAAAATCTTAGGTAATGTAAATAAAAATATTGAAATGTCACTCTGAAAGTGACACTTGCGTTTGACGGCAAAACCGGTGGCACCAGCGCATTTTTTATGCTGCGGCGTTTGATATTGCGTTGTTGCCTACTCCTACTAGTTGCCAAGGCAACATATATAACTTAAATGGCGAGCGGGAATAATGATATTATTCCCGCTGTTTCAACTCATATATCCCTCTGACGCTATATGAGCCCTATTTAACTTTTGTCAACAAACTAAATATCAGTATATTGTGAAGTGGTCGTGGACAATAGTATATTATTAAATGAGCTTTTTATGATAGCCATTATTCCCTTAGGGGGACGTTTGCGTCACGAGCCGTAGGCGAGGGGCGCAAGTCTCCCGTGGGAATAATGGCCATAAAAAGCGAGTATAATACTATACTTTGTCCACGGTCATTGTCTAATAATAATTACAAATTATAAAATCTTAGGTAGTGTAAATAAAAATATTGAAATGTCAAAGTGACACTCGCGTTTGACGGCAAAACCGGTGGCACCAGTGCATTTTTTATGCTGCGGCGTTTGATATTGCGTTGTTGCCTACTCCTATTAGTTGCCAAGGCAACATATATAACTTAAGTGGCGAACGGGAATAATATCATTATTCCCGCTGTTTTAACTCTGTGACGCTATATGAGCCCTATTTAACTTTTGTCAACAAGCTGAATATCAGTATATTATGAAGTGGTCGTGGACAAAATAATAAATGTAGTACGTATTGTACTTCCGGGAGTAAAGTAATTGATTTAGTCCTTTTGTGGAGGAACTAAAGTGGGTCTTTAAGACCCGAAGGATCAAAATACTTCTCCAGCAGTTCGGGTACACGTGATGTTTCGGGCGTTCGGGGAGTAATGTAATTGATTTGGTTCCTCTTTGGAGGACCTAAAGTGAGTCTTTAAGACCCCCTTTCGCGGGAATGATAGTATATTATTAAACGAGCTTTTTATGATAGCCATTATTACCTTAGGGGGACGTTTGCGTTACGAGCCGCAGGCGAGGGGCGCAAGTCTCCCGTGGGAATAATGGCCATAAAAAGCGAGTATAATACTATACTTTGTCCACGGCCATTGTCTAATAATTACAAATTATAAAATCTTATAGGTGTAAAGAAAACAATTGAAATGTTAAAGTGACACTCGCGTTTGACGGCAAAACCGGTGCCACCAGTGCATTTTTTACGCTGCGGCGTTTCATATTGCATTGTTGTCTACTCCTACTGGTTGCCAGGGCAACATATTTAACTTAAATGGCGAGCGGGAATAATGATATTATTCCCTCTGTTTCAACTCATATATCCCTCTGACGCTATATGAGCCCTATTTAACTTTTGTCAACAAGCTGAATATCAGTATATTATTAAGTGGTCGTGACAAAATACTTTTCCTAAGCTCGCCGCCCTCAGGGCACTAACTTAATGCCCTTGTTACATAAATAACTATTACTAGAGAGTACAAAGAGGTTTATTAATTGGGGAAAGAA
Source organism: Taphrorychus bicolor (assembly GCA_951812265.1). NCBI lineage: Eukaryota > Metazoa > Arthropoda > Insecta > Coleoptera > Curculionidae > Taphrorychus > Taphrorychus bicolor. Next base: position 41,076,147 of record OX638300.1, on the reverse strand, counting down.
AAAGGGGAAATGCCATTTATTGAAATGGTATTTACATTTTGTTTTTGGTCAACAGTACTGAGAAAGGAGCAGTGATGCCATATATAAATAAGTAATTTTGAAAATATAGGGATTAGGCCCGGAATAAAACCGACTCACCTATTTTGCACTATATACTCGTAAAGTAGTTTATAAAGTAATGGAGTTTTACTAGGGCGCGAAATGGAGTTGTTCAAACCTAATAAAGCCCGTCTAAAAGTTTAGTGGCGTTCATTTTGCGGTCGGCCAGCAGTAACTTTATATGGCGGCCGTAAAGTTGAAATCTCGCCTTTGATGTCGCCAGGAAGTAAGAGCAGTGTTTAATTCGATGAGAAACAATGAGATTTAGGCCCAAATGGCTTTACTCAATTTTGTTGGATGGGCAAAAAAAGTTGAAAGGCCCAAGACATCAGGACGCAGATGTTCCACTAAAGCGTGACAGCTGGCCCTGGAAAGGGCAGAACGATAATTGCTGATAATTTTGGGGAAACGTATAATGCGAAATGGATTTGTCGGTTTTGAGTGTCGGGATCGCTAAAAGGCTTATTAATCGTTACAGTTGTGACATTTTGCGCTAGAATCTGCGACCTGTCTTTATGATTCTTGGCTCGAGGAATTGGGCAAACTTCCAAATAGCTCTTCGTTAGGATATGACGTCAGTGTAATTACGTTATTGCCTAGAATTGACATTGTATTGAACTCTCATATCATTTACCTACCAGGACCCATATTTGTCGTTTCTCTATAATAATCGATTTTTAATCGACAGGCTCTCTTTGTGCAGGAGCTCGTTGAGCCTAAATATAGTTTTAATGTCTTAAGATATCTCGGAAAAATTCAATAATGTGTAAGTGTCTCATAAAATTGCAACACCATGTATTTTTTGAAAACGAAAAGGGTTTCGACAAAAAACTGTATGAACTTTTTTATTTTATATTTTGACTTCCTCTGTCGGGTGGTAATGTGCATTGCACTTCATTCGACCGGCTGTATAGCGTTGATTTAAACACATTGATGATTCATGCACTACATTAAATTTCATTTCGTTTTTACTCGACACGCAACACAATCAGTTTCTTTACCAATTGACTTTTCTTCCGTTTAATTTTTCCATTTTTCTAACTAACGACTCGGCCTTCCAGTGAGAACAAAGCTTGTCATTTGGCTTTTCCCTGGTAAAAATACCGGCGTTTTCTTTTTTGTTCTAATATTACGTAGCCAGACGCTGCTGTGTTAACAAGACCAATTTAAAAAGTGCATCGAACATAAAAGGCACTTTCCTGGTTTTTGCTCGTTTTGACAAGAACAATTTTGCCCCGGAGAGCGTGGTCTTCGAGGGTCTCCTAATGAATCGACGCCCTATCCGATTCGCCATTATCATCCCGGATTTCTAGCTTAGGAATTGCTCCGGGCTGCACGCACAACTTTCTAAGTTACCGGGCATATTTTACCGGAAAACTTAGGATCGAATGAAAGGCAAAGTTTCTCGCGATGTCGTTAATGTGAAGAGCGCCGGAATCAAGACCGATCTCGCTCAACAATACATCGGAAAATCGAATTCCTCATCTTACTGCAACTTACTCGATTTCAGATTCTATAATTCAGGTGAAGTTGCACTTCGAAACTGATGGGAAACTGTTTATCGTGCCAAAGTCAGAATTAAATAGCAACTTTATTAATTAAGAAAGTTTCAAGATAACGTTATTTAAGTTAATGTCTGCTGCAACAATAGATAACACATCGACAATTTTAGAGACGAATGAAAATAGGGCAAAAATAGAAAGTGTACCGTTTTGATGTGACGCCAGTTTTTCATTTAAATATGTACAAATGATGATATTTGTTATTTGTATCTTTATAATCAGAGCAAACAATCAATAATGATCTAAATGCATACCTAAGTTTATTATTATTGCATAAACTTCTTGTCTTCTTTTTAATTCAATACTTCGTGAGGACAAAAAACGTTACATACAATAAAAGACTAAAGGATTCTTAAAACTTGAAGAAAGAGGAGCAATTTTCAATATACAGAGTGATCAGTACCCCTCCTTCACCATTTTATCCACAAATTGTGGGTTCAACACCAGTGTTAGTAGTGATGGAAGTAGATTCCAAAAATGCCTGAAAATTGTTACAATTTTTGTTTGCTGTTTTTGGTCAATTGGTTGCAATTTTGCTCTGTTTTATTTTACCTACTGTACCTATATCGTTCGAATCATTTTCCGTATATCAATCATTGATGTGATTCGGCGATTTTGCTCCTCGGAAAATCCACAAAAACTACCTCAAAAGCTTCACCAGGCTGAAGTTAGATTCAGATTTAGATTCAATATTCAGATTTTTACAACGGACCAGATAAGTACTGAACATAATGAAAAAAATATATATAAATGGGTTCTGACAAACTACCATGCACGCATATGCACTTTTTAAACCCTACTCGAGACTTACGCGAAATAAATTCGTAAGGGGTAAAATCTACCCCCTCTTGGAAAAGCAATCAAATTCAAAATTCTGCAAATATGACGTTGTGCAGTACTCTAGTAAGGAGAAGGAGGCAGGCCTATATGCATATTGTAACACCCTATGTGAGATTCATTCGAAATAACTTCGTAGGGGGTATAAATTACCCCCACCCCGAAAAGAAGTAAAACTCAAAACAGCGCAAACCTGACGTTGTGCACTATTCTAGTAAATAGTAGGAGGGAGGCCTAGATGCACTTTATCACACACTATGCGAGATTCATTCCAAATAACTTCGTGGGGGTAGAAATTACCCCCACCCCGAAGAGCAATAAAACTCAAAATAGCGCAAACCTGACGTTGTGCACTATTCTAGTAAATAGTAGGAGGGAGGCCTAGATGCACTTTATCACACACTATGCGAGATTCATTCCAAATAACTTCGTGGGGGTAGAAATTACCCCCACCCCGAAGAGCAATAAAACTCAAAATAGCGCAAACCTGACGTTGTGCACTATTCTAGTAAACAGTAGGAGGGAGGCCTAGATGCACTTTATCACACACTATGCAAGTTTCATTCGAAATAACTTCGTGAGGGTAGAAACTACCCCCACCACGAAAAGCAATAAAACTCAAAATAGCGGAAACCTGACGTTGTGCACTATTCTAGTAAACAGTAGGAGGGAGGCCTAGATGCACTTTATAACAACCTATGCAAGTTTCATTCGAAATAACTTCGTGAGGGTAGAAACTACCCCCACCACGAAAAGCAATAAAACTCAAAATAGCGGAAACCTGACGTTGTGCACTATTCTAGTAAACAGTAGGAGGGAGGCCTAGATGCACTTTATAACAACCTATGCAAGTTTCATTCGAAATAACTTCGTGAGGGTAGAAACTACCCCCACCACGAAAAGCAATAAAACTCAAAATAGCGGAAACCTGACGTTGTGCACTATTCTAGTAAACAGTAGGAGGGAGGCCTAGATTCACTTTATAACAACCTATGCAAGATTCATTCGAAATAACTTCGTGAGGGTAGAAACTACCCCCACCCCGAAAAGCAATAAAACTAAAAATAGCGGAAACCTGACGTTGTGCACTATTCTAATAAACAGTGGGAGGGAGGCCTAGATGCACTTTATCACACCCTATGCAAGATTCATTCGAAATAACTTCGTGAGGGTAGAAACTACCCCCACCCCGAAAAGCAATAAAACTAAAAATAGCGGAAACCTGACGTTGTGCACTATTCTAGTAAACAGTAGGAGGGATGCCTAGATGCACTTTATAACAACCTATGCAAGATTCATTCGAAATAACTTCGTGAGGGTAGAAACTACCCCCACCCCGAAAAGCAATAAAACTAAAAATAGCGGAAACCTGACGTTGTGCACTATTCTAATAAACAGTGGGAGGGAGGCCTAGATGCACTTTATCACACCCTATGCAAGATTCATTCTAAATAACTTCGTGAGGGTAGAAATTACCCACACGCCGAAAAGCAATATGACTCAGGATAGCGTAATCCTGACGTTGTACACTATTCTAGTAAAGAGAGCGAGGGAGATGCCCATAATAACACCCTATGTGGGATTTATTGGAAATAACTTCGTTGGGGGGATGATGTAAAATTTCAAATTTTTATGTTCTGCCTTTTCTCAATAAGCTATTTTTTCCTTATCGTTTTCAGGACAGGAGTAGGCCAACATCCATATTTCGGGACCTTTTCGCCAATTTTTTTATTAAAGCACTCTGATTTTTTATTGAGAGATTAGCTCATCAAACGAACATCCTCTACTTTTACTCACACATACTCTTCATTCTCGCAAATGTTTTCTAATCCATTAGGTGAAGTGTACTACAGCAAAATCCGAGCCCCTGCCAGCGGCTTCTCCGGAGCAGCCAGTTACATCATGGGCTTCGTCTCCAATAAAATCTTCTTCTCCATGATCTCCGTGTTGACCCTGCCTGGAACTTTCTGGTTTTACAGCATCGTTGCCTTCTTGGGGTTCGTTGCCCTGTACTTTTGGCTGCCCGAGACCGAGGGCAAAACTTTGTTCCAAGTTACCGATCATTTCTCGGGTGGAGAAAAACTCGGCAATAATGTGAACAATTTTCTCAAGATGAGGAGGGTGAGGAAGGACGGCCGGATTGTGGAGGGTGGGAAAGAAGGACAAGTGAACGCTGGGTATGAGGTTGAGGTCGTGAGGCAAAACGGTGATGTCGATGTAAGGTTGTGATAAAAAAAAAGTTGTTTTAGTGAATGTATACATATCAAGTCGTTATTAATTTAATTTAACGCTAATCTTCATGTCTCAATCTCTCTGTATACATCGTCGTTTACACCGAAAAATGATGTTAATAAATTTCCTATGACTCCTCTTACCTTTCTGCTTTGCTTTTCTACTTCCAATCCTTTTAATACTTTCATTCTATTTTCTTCTTGTTCGAGGTGACTTATTAATGTTTTACATTCTATATCGTTTGTCGTTTTTTCCATTTCATTACATAGTTTTCGGACCTTTTCGACAGTTTCTTTCACAGACTGCATATCTGCCAGTACCTTTATCATCTTGAAACTGTACTTGTACTCTAAAAAGTCCTCGGTCTATTTTTGCTTGCCCTAAATGCTCTAAGTACAGCTCTGGCTCAGGATAGTTGAATCTGTACCATTCGTTGGCATTTGTTTTTCCAATGGATAATAAGAACATTATCGCGATGACCAAACTTCGAAATCTAAGTTTGGGTCTTGTTGTCTGCTATCTCGCCGATGTTTCATTATTTACATTGTCCAATTTTTGCCATTGGCCACCGGCCTGGACTTATTTTGTCTTCTTTAACAATGACCACATCTCCAACTTGAATGTTGTCCTTTTCCTCTTTCCATTTGTATCTTTGCTGCAATTGATGTACATAATCGGATGACCAGATTTTCCAAAATTCCTTTTTTATTTTTTGAATTATTTTCCATCTTTCTTCCAAAGGTATTGAATTTTCTGTTCTCGCCAAATCGGTGTAGGATAACAGGTCTTTCTCTACTAGGAAGTGACCTGGTGTCTACATTGATGTCATCTATTTCGTCATGATCATTTACTTCGTCCATGATAGTGCATAGAGGTCTTGAATTTAAACATGCCTCTATTTGACCCAACAATGTCGACAGTTCTTCATAGGTCATGGTTGAGTCTCCTATAACGCGTTTTAGATGAGTTTTTGTAGTTTTTACTGCAGCTTCCCAAAGTCGTTTATTGAGAGCGAAACATAAAATGTGTGAAATTCTTGTTGCTGATATCGTTTCAATCGTGGTAGTTCGGACAAGTGGTAAAGAATCTTACTGTTTTCTGTCATTTGTTGACATATTGTCTGCGGATTGATACCGATTCAAAAAAATTAAAAGTAAGTGCCGTTTTTTCTAGTATACTAGCATTCAAAAAATATGATATCATTATTGTTGATACTCGTTACTTATAATAGCAATATTAAATAACATAACCTTTCTAGAGGCAAAGGGGAATTGAGTATTGCCCTCGCAGATAGCCAACATCAATATCTCTAGACGGTTTAGTCATTTTTGTAGAACTTATACAGAGGGAATCAAAATATTCTTAAAAATTTTGTTAGTATTATTTTTAAATCGTCGTAATTCGCGAACAAGTTGACGGATTATTATTTTTATTCTTTGTATCGAAAGTATTATCTACAAATTGTTTCACATCAAGGGAGTTTTCCAAAAGTGATTACTGAATTACAGGTACGGACTTGACAAAATAAATATACGGGGTGAATCATAATGGGTGGTCGAAAATGAAATCTCATATTTTTTGGTCGATTTTAAGGGCGGTCTGTCATACAATTGTGTTACCTATTGACCTTCGTTAAAAAGTTACAGGGTGTTGAATTCAGAATTTCAATATTCGTGTGTCTTGATTATTCCGAGAGCGCAAGAGATATTTAATTGGCATTTTGAACATTTTGATTGCTATAGAAGGCGCACTTTTTGCATTAAATAATTATTTTTATTTCCGCCAGTTTCGCACTTAACAGCATGTCGATTTGTATCATTTGAAAAAAAAGTAGCACGTCACTGATTTTTTGAAAAATAAACCTTAGCTTTTTAATACCCATCCTAGTGTAAAGAAAACAGCCCTCTTCGGGTTTTTAGTACAACACACCGTTTTCGAGTAAATAAATAAAAACCATTGTAATACATGTAAGTACAGCCGCGAATAATTACATCTTGATGAAAAATCTAAAATACACGATTAATTACGGCTTGAATCATATTGCAAACCAATAGTATTTTAATGGGCATTAAAAAACTAAATTTAATTTTTCGAAAAACCAGTGACGTCCCACTTTTTTTTTCAAATAATACATGTCGACGTGGTGTTAGGTGCGCCACTGGCCGAAACAAAAATAGTTATTTATTGCAAAAAGTGCGCCTTCTATAGCAGTCAAAACGTACAAAATTTCAATAAAATATCTCTTACGCTTTCGGAATATTCAAGACATATGCATTTTGAAACAAAAAATGATAAACACATCTGGAGATATTGAGGTTGGCTATCTGCGACGGCATCACTCAATTTCTCTCTACTTCTAGAGAAGTTATTTTATTTAATATTGCTATTATAAGTCACGAGTATCAATAATAATGGTATCATATTTTGTGAATGCTAGTATACTAGAAAAAACGGCACTAATTTTTAAATTTTTTGAATGGGTAACCATCCGCAGACCATATGTCAACAAATGAGGAAAAACAGTAATTTTCTTTACCGCTTTTCCGAACTATGACGAACCAAGTATATCAGCAACAAGAATTTCACACATTTTACGTTTCGCTCTGTATAAAAATTCAGAGTGCTTTAATAAAAAATCTGGCGAAAAGATCCCGAGACATGAATGTTGGCTTACTGCTTTCCTGAATACGATAAGGAAAAAAAAGTTTATTGCGAAATGGCAGAACATCAAAATTTGGAATTTTGTCATCACTTTATTTCACACCCTATATAATTAAGATAATGTCGCTTTTTTTGTCAAAATTATCCGCTTCTTTAATCTAGAGGAAATGAGGTTTCAGACCGTGCAAAATGTATTTATAACAATTCTTAAAAAGTTACAGCTGATTGAAGATGACAGGAAAAATTGCTTGTGCCGAACCCAAGAAGTTCACCAGTTTAGTATATTCGGGATTAATCCGGAATCCCGGTATTAGACATATAAAACCCGAAAATCCCAGGATCAATATAATCATCCGAAAATGAAATCCCTAGGAAAAGCAGACGCACAAATTCTTAGATTTTTTTATTTCTTTGATGAACCATGAGCACATTTCTACTAAAGTCTGAATAATCATCTTGTGGAATTTCGTCATAATTTTCCATTCTCACTAGCTCATGTGTACCGAATGAAATAGCAAAATTACGTCATAAACATATATCGCGTACCACCTGCCACTTAACAATGCCGAAAAAAATGTTTAACATTGATTCATTATCAGTCTGACACATTGTTTTATTATCGTTTAAAATGAAAACTCGATTTTCTAAACGGAAACAGGACTTTATTTTAAATTTAATAGATTATTTTACGAAAGAGAAAGATGCAGGAAGACCCCTTTGACCTCTGACTTATCTACAAAGGCATGGATACTATCTGTTTTTAAACCGACTTGCACAAAACAACGGAGCCTGGGATCCACCAAAGACCAGAGGGATCATTTATCACCTGGAGTTTACAAGGTTCGATGGATTAGGAAATAAGGGAACACAAAAAGAACTCCAAACTGGGACAAACCCAAAATTCAGCAGTAGCAGAGAAAGCTCTCTTTCTAAAAGCATGATATTTTTTTAACCAGGTGGATATAATTTTACATTAACAGTAGCATTCCTAAACTAATCAAAGAAGTCATTGAGATATTCAAGGACGAGAACAACTTCAATAGGAAAGAGAAAAGAGAAATTGAGGCCCTGAATAATTGTTCACGTGGGTACGATAGTAGAGAACTAAAGGATCGATTTTGTTCATAAGAGATAATGTAAAGCGCTTCTGGTTTCCTGCGCATCGAAAATGACGTATCTGATTGACCCGCATTGACGCTATTGGTTGGAGAATGGATGAATGGCGAATGAAACTGCATGCTGCATTCATTAATCAAAACAAGTTTTTTTTTTCACCAACAATATCTGCGCCTTCGGTAGATCCATCATCCAAGTTAAGCCATCCTACAGAATGCACCATTCTTGATGAGGCCCGGCCCCTCCACTCCAGCTTGTCGGTGAGAGTATAAATATGACAGATGGTTTAATGATGGATTGAATCAGTCCATTTCGAGACGCAAGGGAGATAACTTTGTACATTTCCTCATAGCCCTTACTAATGTCCGCCGCAGAGGTGAACGAGACGTCAAAAAGAAATTCCATTGGACAACGGCTTTTCTGTGCCTCGAATGTGAACACAAGTTACCTAATTTAGGCTTTTGCTGTTATTTATTGCATAGATCACCTTAAACAAATTAAATCCTTCCTAAATAAAGAACTGATGCATAACTTTTAGAATTATTCCATAATTTAAGTTGATTTTTTGAAGCCTACAAGTTTCTTTGGTACGAAAAATGATCAAGTAAGCTTACAGGAATAAGGGCGCTCTAAACGCTTACCTACTCTTAAATTCCATATTCTAGAGAATAATAATTTATTACTTTATTACTTTGAGGTCTGCAAAGTCTTAATTATTGTGAAGGTATTTATTAAACATTATTAAACCTAACAAGATCTAATAATATATCTAAACATTGAGGATTGTGGAATACACATTTTCGATCAGAGGACGTAAATTGTTCTAAATTTCTTGTTAACTTCAAATACATTTCTCGAACTTGTTGCTTAGTAATATTCTAGCTTTAAGTTAATTAATAGTTAGCACAAAAGGCAAATGTTCTTCTTTTTTTTAAAAAAAAAACTTGTTTTCCAATCACAACAAATAAAATATAACTGCGTGTATTGAATAAAACAAAGTTTTATTCAAACACGCTGAAGCTCCAGCTTAAATATGCGAAGAATGTAAATTATCCTTTGTTTGCGCTATTTTGAGTTTTATTGCTTTTCGGGGTGGGGGTAATTTCTACCCTCACGAAGTTATTTCGAATGAATCTTGCTTAGGGTGTGATAAAGTGCATCTAGTCCTCGCTCCTACTATTTACTAGAATAGTGCATAACGTCAGGTTTGCGCTATTTTGAGTTTTATTGCTTTTCGGGGTGGGGGTAATTTCTACCCCCCACGAAGTTATTTCGAATGAATCTTGCATAGGGTGTTATAAAGTGCATCTAGGCCTCCCTCATACTATTTACTAGAATAGAGCACAACGTCAGGTTTCCGCTATTTTGAGTTTTATTTCTTTTCGTGGTGGGGGTAGTTTCTACCCTCACGAAGTTATTTCGAATGAATCTTGCATAGGGTGTGATAAAGTGCCTCTAGGCCTCCCTCATACTATTTACTAGAATAGTGCACAACGTCAGGTTTCCGCTATTTTGAGTTTTATTGCTTTTCGGGGTGGGGGTAGTTTCTACCCTCACGAAGTTATTTCGAATGAATCTTGCATAGGGTGTGATAAGGTGCATCTAGGCCTCCCTCCTACTGTTTACTAGAATAGTGCACAACGTCAGGTTTCCGCTATTTTTAGTTTTATTGCTTTTCGGGGTGGGGGAAGTTTCTACTCTCACGAAGTTATTTCTAATGAATCTTGCATAGGGTGTGATAAAGTGCATCTAGGCCTCCCTCCTACTATTTACTAGAATAGTGCACAACGTCAGGTTTCCGGTATTTTGAGTTTTTTTGCTTTTCGTGGTGGGGTAGTTTCTACCCTCACGAAGTTATTTCGAATGAATCTTGCATAGGGTGTGATAAGGTGCATCTAGGCCTCCCTCCTACTGTTTACTAGAATAGTGCACAACGTCAGGTTTCCGCTATTTTGAGTTTTATTGCTTTTCGGGGTGGGGGTAGTTTCTACCCTCACGAAGTTATTTCGAATGAATCTTGCATAGGTTGTTATAAAGTGCATCTAGGCCTCCCTCCTACTATTTACTAGAATAGTGCACAACGTCAGGTTTCCGCTATTTTGAGTTTTATTGCTTTTCGGGGTGGGGGTAGTTTCTACCCTCACGAAGTTATTTCGAATGAATCTTGCATAGGGTGTGATAAGGTGCATCTAGGCCTCCCTCCTACTGTTTACTAGAATAGTGCACAACGTCAGGTTTCCGCTATTTTTAGTTTTATTGCTTTTCGGGGTGGGGGTAGTTTCTACCCTCACGAAGTTATTTCTAATGAATCTTGCATAGGGTGTGATAAAGTGCATCTAGGCCTCCCTCCTACTATTTACTAGAATAGTGCACAACGTCAGGTTTCCGGTATTTTGAGTTTTTTTGCTTTTCGTGGTGGGGTAGTTTCTACCCTCACGAAGTTATTTCGAATGAATCTTGCATAGGGTGTGATAAGGTGCATCTAGGCCTCCCTCCTACTGTTTACTAGAATAGTGCACAACGTCAGGTTTCCGCTATTTTTAGTTTTATTGCTTTTCGGGGTGGGGGTAGTTTCTACCCTCACGAAGTTATTTCTAATGAATCTTGCATAGGGTGTTATAAAGTGCATCTAGGCCTCCCTCATACTATTTACTAGAATAGTGCACAACGTCAGGTTTCCGCTATTTTGAGTTTTATTGCTTTTCGTGGTGGGGGTAGTTTCTACCCTCACGAAGTTATTTCGAATGAATCTTGCATAGGTTGTTATAAAGTGCATCTAGGCCTCCCTCCTACTGTTTACTAGAATAGTCCACAACGTCAGGTTTCCGCTATTTTTAGTTTTATTGCTTTTCGGGGTGGGGGTAATTTCTACCCCCACGAAGTTATTTGGAATGAATCTTGCATAGGGTGTTATAAAGTGCATCTAGGCGTCACTCATACTATTTACTAGAATAGTGCACAACGTCAGGTTTGCGCTATTTTGAGTTTTATTGCTTTTCGGGGTGGGGGTAATTTCTACCCTCACGAAGTTATTTCGAATGAATCTTGCATAGGGTGTGATAAAGTGCATCAAGTCCTCGCTCCTACTATTTACTAGAATAGTGCACAACGTCAGGTTTGCGCTATTTTGAGTTTTATTGCTTTTCCTGGTGGGGGTAGTTTCTACCCTCACGAAGTTATTTCGAATGAATCTTGCATAGGTTGTTATAAAGTGCATCTAGGCCTCCCTCCTACTGTTTACTAGAATAGTGCACAACGTCAGGTTTCCGCTATTTTTAGTTTTATTGCTTTTCGGGGTGGGGGTAGTTTCTACCCTCACGAAGTTATTTCGAATGAATCTTGCATAGGGTGTGATAAAGTGCATCTAGGCCTCCCTCCTACTGTTTACTAGAATAGTGCACAACGTCCGGTTTGCGCTATTTTGAGTTTTACTGCTCTTCGGGGTGGGGGTAATTTCTACCCCCACGAAGTTATTTGGAATGAATCTCGCATAGTGTGTGATAAAGTGCATCTAGGCCTCCCTCCTACTATTTACTAGAATAGTGCACAACGTCAGGTTTGCGCTATTTTGAGTTTTATTGCTCTTCGGGGTGGGGGTAATTTCTACCCCCACGAAGTTATTTGGAATGAATCTCGCATAGTGTGTGATAAAGTGCATCTAGGCCTCCCTCCTACTATTTACTAGAATAGTGCACAACGTCAGGTTTGCGCTGTTTTGAGTTTTACTTCTTTTCGGGGTGGGGGTAATTTATACCCCCTACGAAGTTATTTCGAATGAATCTCACATAGGGTGTTACAATATGCATATAGGCCTGCCTCCTTCTCCTTACTAGAGTAGTGCACAACGTCATATTTGCAGAATTTTGAATTTGATTGCTTTTCCAAGAGGGGGTAGATTTTACCCCTTACGAATTTATTTCGCGTAAGTCTCGAGTAGGGTTTAAAAAGTGCATATGCGTGCATGGTAGTTTGTCAGAACCCATTTATATATATTTTTTTCATTATGTTCAGTACTTATCTGGTCCGTTGTAAAAATCTGAATATTGAATCTAAATCTGAATCTAACTTCAGCCTGGTAAAAGCTTCCTCCCAGATCGATCTAAGTATAGTGGCATTGCGCCCAATTTTCGGCATCAGACTTTCCGTTATTATGAATGGAAGTGATGGAAATACACGGAATCGTTTCCTATCGCGTGCCGTTCCATACGATTAGAGCGGGCGAATATAATACGCCTGCGATTTCTGGCATATCCCTGGAAATAATTATTATTGTGCGACTCGTTAAATCCACGATAATAGTTTTGCCATTATCCATTTTAATAGAATGCCTTGGTAAAGCGTTGTTTTAACACTTTTTCGATTCCTTTGTGAAAGAGCTGTTCATCAGCTTTCCCTTCCAGTTATCTCTAACTTTCTCAAAGTCGTCTTTATTAACAATTATTAAGTAAAGTTAAGGAAGTTTTTAATGAAGCGCTGAAAGGCGGATGTTTGGATCGCGAGGTAAAAGTAAAATTATACAAAGTTTTAAAAACCGCAATAATAGAACTTTGTAACAAAGGAAAAACTTCGAGGCCAGTTTTTCGATACATCAGTTTTTGTAAAAATATCGAAATTCGGTTTACAGGTGGTGAATAAATGTTTAATGCGATGGGCAAGCTCCCGGCGGTTATTTATTGACAACTTCCTTTGTTTATTGCATTTGCGAGAGGCCAGAGGCATGTCTCCTCATTTTCACCCTTTTTAAATAGTTAATATGGCTTTCACTTAAAGAGGGACATGTTCATACAGCTCTTGTTAATATTTTATTAGTTACTTTGAGTATTTGGCGCTTGGCCTAGGTTCACTTTTTGCCGTTGTTGGATGTTGGAAACCGAATATCAGACAGAAGTTAGTGGAAATGCTAATGCATCCTGAATTGGTTCAGTTAGTTAGATTAACGAATTAATAAGTGCTGCATGATTTCCCATTTTTTAGGAAAGCGGTAAGATTTCAATTCAATTTGGAAACCGAGGACGAGTTTGTGATTATATTCCCTAAAACTTGCCTATTTGAAACGAACCTTTAAAGATAAGCGAAAAACGCCAAAAAAGACCACTGAAAGTTCTATCTCCGAAACAATTGAACAAACAAGTCTTCGGTTGGTGGGAAGTGAAGAAGGACATCAAAAAGAACACAAAATTGTTGGATTTTCTCTCCAATCGATCCATTCTTTTTAGAGTTATAGTGCGTCAAATTTGCAAATTGGGAAAAAATAAATAATATTTTACTACAATAATTTCAAAAATAGTATATTGTTTAACGAGTGACGAAAACAGCATTTTCTCTCGCAAGAGAACAGTTTACCAACCGAGGCGAAGCCGAGTTTGGTAATGTTCTCGAGCGATAGAAAATGCTTTTTTGACGAGTAAAACAGTATACTTTTTCTTCGACCATGCTAACATTAAGTTTTCATTAACTTTAGAAACAAACTCTATAGAGTTTTTCTTTCAAAAATTAAGGCGCTTCATTGTCAACATGACACCTCGACTGTCAATTAGTTCAGTTTGGTCAAATTTCAACACTTTGATTCACTTTTCTGAGAGGCGGGCAGGCAAAATATACATGTTTTTGTATGACATCACTATTTTCCATGGTGTTTTATAAGATTAGACCAGTTAAATCGTATTTAATTGGCGATATACAGGCGAAATTAGAACAACTTACTTTCGTCACTAGAGACGAAAGTTAACGTTATGGGATTTTCTCTCACTAGAGACGAAAGTTACGTTTTCGGCTAGGGCAAGGTATGACGAAAGTTGTTTATTTTTACATGGTCGTAGAAAAAATTTTTTTTTTCCGGTTTTTTATCGGATTGACACGTTTGCAATCCCGTAAGAACGTAACAAACTTGTATTGTATTCGATGTGAGTGGACGTAGCTACAGATCTCCACCGCGACCTGCGGTCTATTGTGGCTCACCCGAAGTGCTGCCAGCAAAGCTTGCCCCTGCTTGCCCCACTAATTGTCACCCGTTAGGCCCAGACCCTCAACGAATCTGATGAGTCTTTCGGGCGACACTTCGTTTGCATCTTGAGGCTCAATGAACGTGTTACCGAACATTGAGTGTCTCAAACTGGCAATAGCCGGGCATTCGCATAGAACGTGCTCGATTCTTTGATCTTCCTCCAAGCACAGCCGGCACTCCGTTTCTTCGGACAATCTGAGTCTGTACATGTGGAGTTTTAGAAGGCTGTGGCCCGTGTAGAGTGCAGTAGCCACTCTGATTTGTCTCCTATTTAGTCTGAGGAATGTTTGGGCTTTTGCCCTCTTTGTTCCTGTGATAAGTTTTTTGGAGTGAGTTAGCTCGGGTAGGCTCTCCCACCATTCCTAGGACTTGGCATTGTCCCATTTTTGGAATTCAACCTTGACCAGGGAATATGGGACCCCCAGCACCGGTTGCGGGCCGACAAATGCCGAGTCCGCCGCCCTCGTGGCTGAGTCGGCCCTCTTAATGCCTTCGTGACGTTGTTCTCCTGCTATAGAATGTTCAAAGCCCTGCTGCAGCTCTAAACTGTTTTGGAGCTCTCTTCAGACTCTGTTGTAAAAGTGCCGGGAACAATCCATCCTCTCCAGGGGATTAATGGTTGAAAAGCCATAATTGTGGATTTTAGCAGGGTGGGTCTGACCACTTTTCTGGAAAACTTCCAATCTTAGCTTCCAAATTTGTCAGTCGGCTACCCGGAAAGTGACAGCTTGCCAGAACCGCTAACGTTTCTCTGCCAGTGGCGGTGTAGGTGCCAT
The DNA here is from genome assembly GCA_951812265.1 of Taphrorychus bicolor. Classification (NCBI taxonomy): domain Eukaryota; kingdom Metazoa; phylum Arthropoda; class Insecta; order Coleoptera; family Curculionidae; genus Taphrorychus; species Taphrorychus bicolor. Next base: position 41,060,860 of record OX638300.1, on the reverse strand, counting down.
CTGACCGTTTTATCGAGCCAGGCTCCTGACACGGCTCCCTGGAGAGAACCCTATGGATTCGAGCTCCTGTTGGCAGATCCTCAATCCGGCCACAGAACCTTCTCCAGGACTCTCTTTTAGCAGCCCTAATCCGCTTGTTGTAGTTAGTTAGGGCCTGCCGGTAAGTGTCTCAGTCGCCGTTTATTTTTGCTTTGTTAAAGAGTCGTCGGACATTTTTCCTCTGACTTTCCAGGCGGTTATTTCACCAGGATGTTTGTCTATTATCTTTTATTGTTCTAGTTGGACAGTTATCTTCATAGGTTGAAGGGACTCCCGATACGAAGCCCAGTTTGTGCTTTTAAGATCTTTGAATTTTTAGGTCAACCTGTGTTAGGTAGTTAAGTAGTGACTCACCCCTTATATTAATGTTGGTGCTACCCCATACCCTGTGGTGGGCGTTCGCATCACATCCCAATATTAGCTGGGTGTTGCTTCTCCTAGAGTGGTCGACAAATCTCCGAACCCCCTCAGAAGGAAGTTATTCAGCTTCCGCGTCCCCAAGGAGGTAGGCTGAGCAGATGATTACATCTGTCTTGGTGTTCTGGGGGGTCAGCGAGATACGTGCCGCTGCCACATCTCTAGTATCTTGGTTTACCATCCCAATCGCAGGCAATAATCTTACTCTTGGTGTCGCTTAGGCCGCATAAGCGGTCGGTGTTAGAGGTCCATGGTTCTTGCATGAGGGCTATATCCACATCAGTTTCCCTGAACCTCTTTCCCAAAAAAGAGGTAGCTGCTTTCGCATGCTAAAGGTTCACCTGTAGAAGTGTGGTCTTACCCGCCATTCCTACGCTTCCTTCGTCGGGTCAGGTTTGGGGTCCTTCCTCTCCTCCTTGTCCCGATTTTTGCCTGGTTTTAGCCGTTTGGAGATGGATTGCCTTTCCGTTTATACCGGGCCTGACCAGGTGTTGTGGGTTTGTCGCCCTTCCCCAACGCGGCTGGAACAGCCTTGGGTGTTTGACTGGCTTTTTTATCTCTGGACATCCCAGAGCAGCCAGGCTGGTCTAACCGTTCCAGTTGTGAGACAGCGGTGGGTGGTTTGCCAGACTGTTTGTTAAACTTTTTTGCTGAGGATATACCAGAGCAGCCAGGCTTATCCAGTTACTCTGCCAAACTTAATTCGAATGAAATTAACCCAAAAAGTGGTGTTTTAAAAAATGGTAAAAAACTCGATTCAAAAAGTGTCTAAAAATCGACCATCAAAGGGGTCTATCTCCGAAAATATTGCACCTACGGGTGCGGCCCCATATAAACCATTCACTTATTATTGCCGTCAAGTAGGCGTTGGAAATCTGACTTTGACATTTTTATCGTATCTTCCCAACATGTGCCGAAAAGAGATAGGTATAAAAAAAAATGAAGGTTTCAAAGGTAACGAGATGCCAAAAATAAGTGAATGAGGTATAAGTGCAGTATACCCCCCCCCCCCTTTGCTCAATTTAAAAAAGCATTATGGGATTTTTTCCATCATTTTGAGAGGGCCAATCGCTCTAAAGTTACAGGCAGTGAAATTTAAAAGTTGAGAAAATAGTAGATTATGTCACTAGGAGTAAAAGTGGGTCTTTTTGTGCTGAGCCCAGAGATTGACGGCCGAAGCGAAGCTGAGGCCTGCAACTGGGCGAAGCACAAAAAGACCTTTTACTCCGCGTAACATATACTATTTTTTTTCAAGCATGCAGGATAAAGTTTATTTCAGAGTGATTCAGTGTTGCAATTTTCTTTCATCCTCTTTAAGCAGGTCTAGGTACTTACCCAATTAGTGGTGTATATAAATAGAATGTGTTAGAACGGTGGTGTTCAATGTTCAATGGTTTTAATGCTATTAAATCATAACCAATGGTTTAGATGGTTGAGGTAAATTATGGTAAACTAAAAATGTCTAGCATTATTATTAATACTAAATTAATAAAAATGACATTGACAGATAAATATGATGACAACTAACGACATTTAACAGAATTCGAGAACCTATGCGATTTCGACTAAAAACGGTTTCGGGTGGTGTTCTCGAGCGCTCTGAGAGTATTCCTATCCTTTGTTTTTTCAACAAGAATGTAAAGATGGCAATAAGATGGTTTATATATGCGCCACCATGACAATAGCGGTGACATTTGACTTTACTTTTACTGCCTAGGACTTTTTTGCTACTTTTTTTGGTCTCAGGATTAGAAAGCCCACTTTAGGTGTGCGTATGGAGAGAACAAATGACGTACTTTTAGTCCGTTTGATAAAAAAAACACTTTTTTCCCGTCTGATCTATGGAACACAAGTTACAGGTGAGCGTGGCATATTTAAAGATAACGTTCCGATTGCACAATATGTTTAAAACATTTTAAACCATAAGTGTAACCAACTTAGAGTTTATTTCAACATAAAAACCCCGGTGAAAAAGTGCGATATTCGGTTTCAAATCGACAAAAAGATGTGTTGGGGCAAAATACTGGAAATAGGTCGTACAAAATGAACAATCCGCTACTAAACGTATTCGGTCGAGCCGACTCAAATTACTATGGCAATCTAACGTTAGGAGAGAGTGAGAGAGGTACACCGATAGAGCCTTGATAAAACTTTCCAGCAACCGTTTATACAGTTATTTGGAAATAAATCCCGATAAGTCTGAAAAGGCGACCGTTTCGAACCATAAACGAAGCAATTTTGCGCTTTTCAGGCAACATAGCTGCTGCTTTCATAAAGCAAACACAAAACTGGCTGCATAAAGAACGAGCGAAATGAAGATATATAAATGAAGGTAGCAGCAGCTGTTCCGTATTGTGCCCGTTTCAGTCTGGATTCTGGATGTTGAGTAACATAAAGGACGCATCGTAATTTCTGGTCTTTATATAGACTGACAAGTATGAGTAAATCCAACAAAGGTAAAGCACGATGTAAGATGTAAATAAATATTTATTTTCTAATTCTCTACTGGTACTTCAGATAAACCTCCAGGTTCAGTTTCGATTATCGGACTCCTTTGAGGTTTGCTGCACGCCAGAGTGAAAATAAAGGAAACCTTAACGAGTTCCTTCAAATTCTGCTGCCTGCCACTAATTTCTCCGGAAAATTCCGGCAAATATTGAGAGAGACGCTTTAAAATTGTATCTCATCTGGAGTCTCGTTCATTAATTAAATGGGGCCGAAAGCTGATGGAGGAGTTTTTCAAATGGCAAAGTTGAATGGCTTCAAACAAAAAACGAGTACCATGCAACCTGGAGAACATTAAACTGGTTGTGAAAAAAAGTCGTGACAAGTTAAAACAAATCACTCTGAAGCATAAAGGAAGGAGGAAATGGCTTAACACCAGTTTAATATTAATATGAATAATTTATTAATTGTTATGTTTCTCTCTCCATGTCTCAAACAATTTAAATACGAACGAGAGTCTTTTTTTAGTTATGGTAAACTTCCCGATTAATTTGAAAAGTTTTCCATTATTAAGTGCATCGTCAGGCTGATGTAACAGTTAGAAGAAATTGCCTTGGCGACCGATCCACAGACGTCTGGATAGGCCGGAATTGACGTCGACATGTCGCTTAGCCCCAATTACGTCAACAAGACCGCAAAACCAATTTACCCCCTTCGTGTCCGAGGCCCCAATCGGCCGTATCGCCCCCTCGAAACAATGCCCTCCGCGATTAAGTGAGGCTTGTTAGTCGAGATGTTGGCTCTTTAATTAATCTTCAATTTATCGCGGCACGGTTTTTCTTTTGTTTTTTTTTACCATCAGCGTCCTCGGAGACTTAACTTTAAATTAAACAGAGGGGAAAAATATCGAGACCTCGGATTTTGATTGATCACTTTTATATACAAGTCCTCGACTCGAATGCGGGATGTTGTCCTCGGATAGTAAAAATACAGCAATGAATGGCAAAGGTTTAGTTGGTTTTAGATTCGGACGAATTTAGACAGCATAACTTCAATGCACGTGCCTTGATTTATTTCGGTAGCGCCACCTTTGATGGACGAAAATGTTGTGTATGATATAAGTGTACAAGGCGAAGAGGTCAAACAGACGACTTTGACACCAGATAAACAATGCAATATGCGTCAAAGGCGGAGTTTAAACCTCAGTAGGGTTTAAACTTAAGAGGTTTAAACTTAAAGAGGCCCTCCTCAATCGACGCCATGCATATTCCCATTACCCATAACGAAAATGCCGGACTTTGACCTCTCTCGTTAACTATAAACAGACCTCAAAGCACACATTTTTCCTCATCGATCCCTGTCAACAACCTAGAGCTCATTTACATTCCACTATGTAAATTCGTTATTTGATTTCCTTGTTTATCGTCAGATCCTAACAAGCTAAATTTGGACAAACAAACCTGACAAACAGGAAAGGATGAGTTATATCAGTTTACGTTTGTTTTCTGGGTTCATTTTACCTGACGTTGATTTTTAATTAATAATTAATCCGAGATTCCCTTCAAAACAAGCAGTTTATTGCTTTTATTGTTTCAAAAAGTACTTTCTTATCAATATATTAACATTTCGAAAATAAAGATAAACACGACCATTATTTATGGACACGCCCTCGTAAGTTTTGAGGAGTCCGAAGATTCAAGAGAAGAACTTTCTCAGAAACATGTACAGGTGATTGGTCCAAAATCAACGCTGTTCTTCAAAAATTGAATTGGGTGTTCCTGATCCCTTACTTTTCTTATCAGCTTTTACTTTTGTTTTTAAGACATATTTTCCTAAATCTCTTTCGCATTACAAATTCCTACTTGATGGAAATATTTTTTTTTTCAGACAACTGATATGTCTTGCAGTTTTTAAACCGGCTCAAAACCTCTTGAATCAACATCGTTTACATTCACCATTTTGTCTAGGATATTATAGCTGAAGTTTCTCTTCGTTTAGATACCTACTTCTTGATCAGGTGCTCGTTAACGTTACTATGTAGTAAGTACATTTTTATTTTGCGGGTTTCTTTCCAAAATTCAGATAGATTTTATTTTTTACATATATTGCACCCTCCTCACCATACCGCTCTCCAGTACAATCTTACGTATTAAGAAAATCTTCACACTCCTCGAAGTCAAACAGCCGAAAAAACTAATATTGATTGACATACATGTTTAGCTGCTTTAATACACTTAAATTAGCTCTTCCATGAGAATAATTAATAATGTCATGCATGGGCCAACGAGGATTAATAATGATTGCGGCCCCCGGACGGACAAAAGCCCTAGGCAAAAGCGCGATGTCATAATTTTGTGGAAATTTGTCACTAACAACAGCAATGTCCAGCTTTATTCAGTAGAAAAGCATGCTAGCAATAAGCGGATTTTTATGTTAAAATACGTGAGATTTATGTTGTGAAAAAAGGTTCTATAGCTGACGAAGCGGACTGCAATAATTCATAAAACTTAATACCTGGCCCGGGGCATGAAAAGGGTCCGGACAATAAAAACAGTCTTCGAAGGAATATCTCCAAGTGCTGGGTCCTCAGTTGTTTCTATTTTTCAATAAACCGTTCCAGAATGTTGCAAAAATCATTCTGAACAACTCACTAATATAAATTTAAAACTGAAATAAACAATATGTTTGTTCAAAGTGGTTCTGCAAGCCCTTTCCGATCTCTCTGAGGATCTAAAATATTAATTTCGATTTGAAATTTTTACAAGTGAGTTGGCCAGAATGGTTTTGTAACGGTTCTGGAATGGTTCCCTGGAGGGTTGGAAGAAAACTATAGACATATATAACTATAGACAAAGTCTTAAATCGCCTCTGATTGGCTGAGTTTAAATGACAGTTGTTTCATTGCATTATATATAGGTTTCGTGCACGTGACGTCACAATTTGAACCTGGGGGTATGACAACATAACCTCACCCATTTAAAATACATGTAAATTAATGACATCTTTGCATTTGGTTACATTTTTTTCAATTATCTTAAATCGAATGAAACTTGCATTTTGCTGGAGGCCTTCTAGAATCATCATTCTTGACAGTGAAGCAAAAAATAATTACCTTTATGCCGAAATAAGTGGTAAGGAGAGCAATATTTTGTGGACTAGACCTACCACCAACTACCATTAACCTTTTTATGCCTCAAAACTACTTCAAATTCAGACAATGGAGCATGGAAATAGAAGTTTGGCGTTTCCAGTAGATTCTATTGCCATAAAAACTAGAAAGGAATGGATTGTTAAAAGGTATAATATGATTACTTGGCTAGAAGCTGGAATAAGATATTTAAACATTTGTAGGTGTGAATTCTAAGTCATATAGGCCCTGGACTTGAAAATCGTGCACGAAATCCAAATAAGTTAAGCACTTTTGTGTCTGCAAGGAAATAATTATAAAAAAAATTTGATGGGTGTGATCAGAAATAGATAACACGAACTATAACAGTTTGAAATACTCAAAACCTTTTTATGCCTCAAAACTACTTCAAATTTAGACAAAGGAGCATGGAAATAGAGGTTTCCCAATAGATTTTAGTGCCATAAAAAGTAGAAAGGAGTGGATTGTGAAAAGGTATAATGTGATTACTTGGCTGGAAGATGAAAAAAGATATTTAGACACTTGTAGATGTGAATTCTGAGTCATATATACCCTAGACTTGGAAATCTTGCACCAAATCCATATAAATCAAGCACTTTTATGTCTACGAGGAAATAATTGTCGAAAAAATTTGGTGATTACTGTGGTCAGAAATAATTTTAAGATGTATTTAGAATAAATTGTAAATGTTGCTCCACAATTTAATATAAAAACATTGTTACTTTAGAGGTTATAATTGTTTATCGAAGAATTTAAAACAAACCTGTCTGTTAATGGAACACATTTTATTATAACAAACACTTATTCAAAGATTTTCTTCAATACAATCTCACTGATACTAAGTAAATATGTTTAAGAATATATGCCACAAAGCCCTTTTGCTATCTTCTTTTTAATATATCTTTGTCCTTTTGTTGCGTTACATACTACTTATATGGAATGGCTTCTGTTTTCTTACTTGGCTACTTATTTGTCATTTCCATACTCTACAACAACAATAAAGCTATTAAGATATTAAAAACATAACTCCAGTTAAGCAATTACAAAAAAAGAGCAAAAATAATATGATTGGAACTGTATGTTAAGCATCAATGAGGGTATAATTCTGTACTTAAGCATCTACTTTAGTAATATTGTATCCTCCTTGGCCTCGGTTAAGTTATGCACTATGAAGACAGGCATTGCAAAGTAGAAACCAACAAAATTCTGATTTCAGCATTTCTTATTCCCAAAATATTTGGAGTTGAAATAATGGGCTTCTTAAAAGTTGTTCCAATCACGAAATGCTCAGATATCAATAGTGTGATTTGAAAGTACATTTTTAAACTGTACCTGAAGCAGATTAGGGTCTGCGTAGGCAGAATCTGCAAAGTTCCAATTTTATGTAATTCCTGTACAGTTATGAGGCAATGTTACCCAATAGCTTCGACCTGGATATGGGAAATGTATTGCTTAGAACAACTCACTTTTGTTTCAGGGCAAATATCTTAACAAATATTATAAAAAAACGGATTTATATGCAAGAAGGCAGATTTTTTCCATTTACGTCAATGTAATTTTTTGAGGTTGTTTTACCACCAAGTTCGATGACAGGTCACGTGCTGCACGAAACCTATTGGCGATTAAAAAAATCTAGACGCCACCTGGAGGTAAAAATGTAAAACTAGTTAGGAAGTAATCATTTTTACTTTTCTGCTTTTTTTTATTTAGACGTATTTTCGTCCTTGCTTCGGGAGTTGTATCCTGATATTCTTAGTTGCATCAACAAAGTTTGATTTATTTTTAAATTTCCCTGCATTTTCCGAAATTGTCTACATTTTGTATAGTTTTTTTTTACTTCATGTATCACGATGTTAATGATTAGTTTTGTGGTCCAAATTGTCAGGTGATTTATAAAAATGTTCAGTACAAGAAAAAAGCAGAAGAAAACTATCCATAATACAGATTGCTGCGAATTCAATTGCAATTGCCCCAAATACACCAACAGAAGTGTTTTTTGTTTGACATTTTTGGGTAATAATTTTTCAGGAAAACTAGCATCAAACTTGTTGAGACCTAAGTTAAAAGCTTTTGCGGGACCATCAAGAAATCTTCCTCCAGGGAAAGTTTGTCAGACAATGATTTCTCTATCCCAGACTTTAGTAGTGTTTGTGACGGTTGTCATAAAGACCTATGACTTTAAATAGGGTCGTTCAGATTTTTTTTTAAATTTCATAATTGAAAAGTTTTAATAAAACAGACCTAATTTCCAAAAAAAAAATTTTTCCGTCGTTTTATAGTAGTTTAAATTCGTCATTGAAAGCGGTAGCGCGGAGAAAGTGGGCGTGTCTATGCGTGACGTAACACCACGGAACGGTCCTGGCGCCCGGCCGGTAATGCATGGGCTTACGCGTTGTTTAGTATTCACATCTTAGTTTCAAAGGTGTCTTGCCTGCTAAGAAACCTAATTTAACTCCAATTTCGCAATGAGATGAAAAATCTAATCATTCCTCGAGTTTGTCGGTTTCTTGTAGCGGTTCAACGTAAAAGTTTTCAATATCTAGTTGGACAGTTGATTTGCAGACAGGTAATAAGGAAATTATAAACGTACTTGAAAAAACTATATACTTTTTATTGAGAAGAAACCTAAGCTCTATCTGGGTATTCCATTCGAATCTTTATTTATTGTTGAAATGTTGGCTGAAAAATGCGCAGTACCAAACCTTCATATTTACGTAGTCTCAAAGAAAATCAAGCTCGATTTACCCTATAGAATTTTAGCTGATGATTTTTCACTTTCAACGACCACAATATGTACCATTATCCAGAAAACAATGCCCAAGATGGCGCGATATTTAAAACCATTTATTCAGTGGAAATCGATGGAAGAAATTAAAAAATACCTTCCCATTTCCTTTCGACACAGATATAAGAATGTACAATGCATTATAGACTGTTGCAATCACTCACATGGTCCCAATATAAAGGTTGCAATACTATAAAATATTTAATCAGCTGTACACCGGATGGGACCATTTCTTTTATATCAAACGCATTTGGAGGGAGAGCCAGCGATATAATTGTGGTAAAAGAGTCAAATTTTCTGGAGCTGTTGGAATGTGAAGTACAAGTAATGGCTGACAGGGGCTTTAAAGCTTTAGAGCAGGAATTAGCCGCTAAAAACGCTCAACTGGTAAGGCCGCCTTCGGTAATAACAGGACAAAAGAATACTAAGCGAGAAGTAAAGGAAACTAAAAGGATCGCAAGCTTAAGAATACATGTGGAGCGCGTAATATCCAGGATTCGGGAGTATTCGATTCTTCAGCCACATGCTCATATCCATCCAAGTTTAATTAAATATTTGGATTTTATTGTACAAATTGTGTGTGCTTTAATTAATATTCAAGCCTATTTAATAAAATATTAAGCTTAGCTTACTTAATTTTATTATATATCTGTCTATTCCAAAAATTCATTATGTTAAGCGTCATGTCATTAAATAGATGTTGATCATATAAACACTCTTTTACAGTAATTTTCTTTGAGATTTTGAAGGTCGGATCTGCTACAACGAACAAAGCTTGTCTCTTTTTAGCGAAATACATTTGAGTTTGCATCTGATAAATTAATTTTGGTTTAATTATTCCATCTGCTCCTAGGTAGTTTAAAATAGTTATTTTTCTACAAACGTCAAATAATGACGCATTTTACGCTTTCATTAGACAAACGAAAACCTAACCATTTTTGAGGATCAGAATGTGAGTTTACTTTTCCACGCGTTGCCCAGGACAGCAAGCGAAAAAGATTTTATCGCTTGCTGTCAACAGCAACTACCACCACTCAACCAATTATTTAAAACGTCATTGTCAGTTTGATTTAAATTTTCAGATTGTGACTTCAGCTATGCACAGTTGTGATTCACATTATTTGAAATTGATCGTTTGCAGAAAAAACATTGTATGCATTACGAGCAAAAAGTAACTTTTTTGCTCTCGAGTGATTGCCGTTCTCCGCTTCGCGTCGAGCGGCAATCACTCGAGAGCAAAAAAGTTACTTTTTGCTCGTAATGCATACAATGTTTTTTCTACAAACAATAAATTCCAAATAATCTGAAATTTGAATGAAGACACAATCTGAAAATTTAAATCAAAGTGACAATGACGTTTTAAATATTTGGTTGAGTGGTGGTAGTTGCTATTGACAGCAAGCGATAAAATCTTTTTCGCTTGCTGTCCTGGACAACGCGCGTAAAAGTGAACTCACATCCTGATCCTCAAAAAAGATTAGGTTTACGTTTGTCTAATGAAAGCATAAAATGCGTCATTATTTGACGTTTGTAGAAAAATGTATTTTCAGACGAAGGGCTTTTAATTTCAATCACGAAATCATTATTAATAGCATCTGGCGAAGCACCCATTGCCGGAAACTCTCTTGAGAGGTAAATCCCACACTTATCAAATCGGGTAGATCTGTCTTTTGATAAAATATTTAAAATATCTTCCTCTAATTTCAGTCCTCGTCTCATTGCAGAGGTCTGAAAAACTTTTCCACCTAAAACGCTTTCTACTAGTTTTGCATCGCACAACTTCATATGCTTTTGATGCAGTGACCCTACCAAATCGCATTTCTTGCTATAATGTACTATGACTTTGACCTCTTGTATCTTTTTCTGCGTCAGCGATCAATGTATCACTTTTATTAAAATTCATTGAAAGTTGATGAATGGAAAGGCGATCAAATTTCTGAGGAACATAATATCGAAGAAGTGTATTTTCCAGTTGAAATGTTTTTGCTCTCTGGATGTAAGCTTCTAGAAAGAAATCATCTTTTTCATAAGTAATTTCTTTTTTTCCAAAATCCATGAGGGTTAAAAATTTTCTACTGATGGAGGCATCGGAAAGAAGAGACTTTTTCCAATAGCATATTGACTCCGTAGGAGACGGATTTTCACTTCGACGATGAAGCCACATTAGCAAATCTACTGCATGCTTACACCCCCCCTCGGATGCGGGGCAGTCGTGACATTGCACTTCTAACACAATATTTTCAGTTGTGTTAATCTTGCAAGAGACAGCGTAGTTTTTATTTTTTATTTTGTGTTCAGGAGTAACTCTTGCTTCTACGGTACAAATTGATTGTTGTTGCATTACTTGCACGTAACCAATAGCATTGTCCCCATAACTAAGTCTTGAAAAAGAAGACCACAGAACTAAGACCTGAAAAAATTAGAAATAATTAGAATCCTCAATAACAATTTTACTTTATATCTATCTAATTGTTTTAACGATCTAGAACAATGTAGTAATTATCAAAGCCCTGCTAGGTTCTCCGTTGATACCCTTTATCTAAAATATATGCAAGAAAATAAAAACTAATTATCTCGTAACTAGCCTTTAATTTTCATTATTTTCCAATAAAATAATAAGATCATAATAATAATAAAATTATAAAATCGATTTCGTTAATACAAGCTGAGAAGTGTCCCATTCGAGTTGCTTACATTCCCATCACCTATTAAAAAATCCCTAACCATAACACAAAATATCATATTTCCTATAAGCTAAGAAAATAATCCAACAGGGCTTCCTATAAATCTTCTAAATTAGAAAATCAACAGCGCCATTAAGCAGCTTGTAAATTAGAAAAGGCAAAGCTTTTCTTAATTGGGCCCTCCAAAATTAATATAAAGTTATTATTTTTTTATGTATCAGCAATGTCTTTGTTTGGGTTTGGTTTGTAACTTAATGAAGTGCTCACATACATACCTTTGAAGTTTAACACCTCTCATTTCACTACTTATATAGTCATTATTCTTATTGAAATAGTCCATGACCATAAGCATATTCACTTCTGGAAGGTTATTCGAGTCTCCATTAGAAAATCCTTGTTTCAAATGTGTTCTCAAATGTGCCATATTTATTTATACGCTTACACTTTATCTATTATATGTCAGCTTAAAGTACAAGAGTACAGATACACATTAAACTCTACCAAATAATTTAAATAACCGAGAAACGACTTGCTTGCCCGTCTAAACAAATCTGGCAGCCGTCGCCTCTTCCGTGTTGTGACGTCACCGCATAATGTCGCGACGTTTTCCCGCGCCGTAAAGTTTAAATCTCTCTGGTTTAAAAACTATTGAACTTAGACGTGTAGGATTTTTAACATAGTTCTATTTTACTAAGTACTTTTAGAATATAAGTAAATTAGTCGTGAATTGTTTTGTACCGAACGACCCTATAAAAGTTGTTACGATTGAGTGATCTAACACCTAAAGAACAATTGGTAGTAAATGCTTTGGTGGATATGAAGACATCAGTGCACCAAGAAGCACCACAGTCTAAGTTTTTGGATAAAAGTGTCCAAGTGACAAGTGGTGATTGTTTCGAAACAGCTTTCGCAAAGATGGTTCTATTCCTCTTTGTGTATATAGTTAGGTTAATTGTTGCATTAACATAGATATGATTGATTGATATAAAATAAAAAAAAGCTTGTCATAATTTGTTCTCCAATCTGTTCCAAGCAAAGAAGGATGAACTACAAATTTAAACCCCTCAAGAAAACTCTACAAGATCTAGCTGTTGGTAGAGGCCCCCTTTAACTCTGAAGTCCCACCCACCTCAACCTTTTAGCAATCCCTACTGTGATACTACAAGTAACAAGGTAAAGGTCTAGCTGATTATCTTCAGAAATTATAATTTTCAAGTCACTCAACATTGGAATATCTATTGAGAAAGATTGAAGGTAGGTGAAGTAAATGCAACACAGTTGGACCTAAAGGTCGATGCATTTGGTTTTGTCGCTCCTTGTATACCTGCTTGTCCAAAATTATTAGTATTTTGACCCAAAACTACTGTCAAAAGCAAGAGTACATATTGAGAGAATTAATTAGAGAATAAAAATATTTGATATATTAAAAAGTCCTTTATATACCTAGGAATTTAATTAGCAATATTGATGAAATTATTACTGTAATATGTGCAGTTGTAGTAAATTTAATGTCTCCAGTATTACAAGATGACAAGTTTTAATTTAAAAAATACCTATAAAAAGTGTCACAAAGTACATTATTCCTTGACAACCAGTTCAAACTTTAATGACTTCATTTTTATAACATTTATAAAGATTATTGGCTAATAAACTGGCAAGTAAAACAATCTACCTTGCACAAAGTTACTTACTTACACTTGAAATTTTTTTCCAAAGAAATAAGGAAGGTACTAGGCATTTTATTTTCAAAGGATTTATATTTAATTTCGTATTGTTAATAAGAAATTGTTCATACTTAGGTAGTGATGTAATAGGTAAACAAGGACAGGTGGTACCTAATTATCTTGGAGCAAAACCTTTAGGCCGAACATGAAAGCCCATACTTCAACCGAGGACCGAGGGGGTAAACCACTTATATAACCACATAAACCATTATGGAGTACAAAATTTAAAGCAATGGTTTACCTCTCAACTTCAACATTGCTTGACAAGATAAGAACTCAAGTTGTTATTATCCCAGGTTTCAAAATAAAACAATTAATTAAAAACCTTTTATCTATATTATTGCATTTAAATTTTAAACACACTTTGGTGACAACACATCCACTTTACTATAGTTTTTTACTATGTACCTACTTAAATAGTTTCCAGATGCATCTATTTTACAGCTGCATTTAAAGTTTAAAATTTTGTAACCTGATGCATGGATCATCACGGCTCCAGACACCTCATGGGGTTTGCCATTCAGCAGAGCACTTATTGTCTGAAGGCACAATGCTACGATCTTTATCACTTCACCTTCCAGTGTTGGTAGATTTCCATAATGGCCACACAAAATTAAGTGTTTGGAATTTAAGATGTTTTCTCCTTCCACAATACATCTGCTGGTTACAGCGTGGTTTGGAAGACTGTAGCTAGTTTTAGGCATATAAATAATAATTGACATATAATTATAACGTAACATTAAAAAGTTCAGCCTGAAAAAGTCCGGCTCAGTGGCAACAAAAGCGCATGCGCGTCTGGCAAGCTCCGCCCCTTAATTTTGAAAAATCGACGATGCCAAGCTTTATGTTTTATTAAGTTTTCGCCGAAACATAAAATATCTAATAATGTATTATATCAATATAAAAAATACTAAGAATTATTTTTAGGTTCTAAAATGTTTGAGCTGTTAGTTAACTTGGCAAATTAGCATGGTGTGGTGTAAGAAAAAACTAAAAACTCATAATTTATTTTAAATAAGCTTCTGTCTATTCCTGAATATAATTTACACATGACAATGCCGTAATGCTTTCAATGTCATTTGCTGTTAACCTAACTTTTTAGGTTTTTTTTTGGCGGGTACGCGTGTAACATTTACACATTACTCAGTTGATGTTGATAATAAAACCATAATAATAATTATAATAATGTAATTTAATTAAATTAATTATAATCATGAAACCTCAAAAAGACCCAATACTCACCATTTTCATGGTCAGAAAAAGTCTAACCATCCTATAAAATATTGGCACCTTTCCTTGTCTTGGCTTACAAGTCAGGTATCAAGAAATCAATACACAATACACTTGATAGTCTTGGTGTTATTGTAGGACAAAGTATTTGAACCTACGCGATCTTTGACGGGAACGGTCCACTTTCACTACCACCAAGCGATGTTGCAAGCCGCCCGATGAGTTTATTACTTATTACACTAATTTGTTTTAAAATAAATACGAGCCTATAATCAAAAAAACAAATCTTCGATCTTTCGTTATTACAAATTTTCTTTTCATGTCAAAAAGTACTCAAAGTTGACCTAACCTCAAACTTTTGTTCTTCTAGAATTTTCGGTAGACTGCTCTGTGCGCTGCGACATTACTACCATCCTTTGTTTTCTCATTGTGAATAGAAGGATGAGAATACTCCGAGAGCGCACTAGGGCGTCCGGCCAAAAACGTTATTTTTGTGGTGGGCGTGTCCTCCCCATATGTCTTGCGCAGAAGAATGTGCGCGTTAGCAAACAGTGAGCCTAATCTTGGTTTTCATAGGTCACTAGAAGCTGCACTTTTAGTCCGTGGGGAAAGATTGACGTTCATAGTATATTAGCTACTACGAATATGGTTTTAGGTATGCTTCAGGTTCAGCCATACCTGAATTCAAAAAAATCACAATTATGGAATAGAATCGAAAAAAGGTACACTTTGCATGGAAACTTACTTTTTCAAGCAATTTTTGCTTCACAGGAAATTATGCCCACCAAATGTTTCACAAAAAAAAACACTTCCAAATAATCACAGAAACCACTGTTGAACTATAAATATATCATTAGCACGTAATTTAAACAGTAATTTTCTAAAAACGGCGTTCACACAGTAAGTATACCTTGAAACTAGAAGAAAAAAGTCGTTTCATTCAAAAAAACTTCTTAAAATTTAACAAACGTCACTTTTGGATTACTTCCTAAGTCGCCATATTTGTTTACATTCGCAGCGCCCCCATCGGTAATTTTAATCGCCAATAGTCCTTTTCTTTGAATAGGTAGACAATGGAATCCGCACGCGCAATTTCCGCTACATTAACAACTGTTACCAAAAATGATGAGACGCCATGCTTAAGACGAAAACCAAACGTTTCGTTGGCTATGTGTTTTTTTTTGCAGTAAATTGCATTTTGCAAGACTTTGATATTATAAATAATTGTGTTGTTTACAATGGTGGGATGTGCAGCTTAAGCGGTTCTGGTTCTGGTTGACAATAAAAATGGCAGACCAGCTGATTTTCACCAAAACTGATTGAGTCATTTTCGTTTCGTACCGGTTCTGGTTTTGGTTCGTAACAATGACAGGCCAGCTGATTTCCAACCAATCAGTTTTGGTGAAAATCAGCTGGTCTGCCATTTTTATGTCAACCAGAACCAGAACCGCTGTGAAACAAAAATGACCCTGGTTGGAAATTGGCCGGTCTGTCAAATTTATGTCAACCAGAACCAGAACCGGTGCGAAACGGATCTTTTTTCGGTTTCTTTATCAGGGATATGCCTATCTACTGTGTACTCAAAAACGCACATTTTGGGTATATGAGAGAATGCAGGTATAATCGACCAAAAAATAGTACAATCAACAAACTTGGAGTGGAGTTGGATTCAGAGGCACGATGAGCCACCGGTGCAAGTGTCACTGTCGGAGTGCAAAATAGTATATTATACAACAAGCATTTAATGAGAGTCGTTATTCTCGAGGGTAATGTTTGAGCCCACGAGCGAAGCGAGTGGCACAAGTTGCCCGAGAGAATAACGCTCATTAAATGCGCGTTGAATACTATACTTTATCCACGACCAAGATTCTGGGTTTTCTCAAATATGATAGGTTATAGGTGCCACAAAGATAATTTACAATTTTAAAACCACAACCACGACTGGTTTCGCTATTCAATGGCGCGACGTTTGATGCGTCTTGTCGATAGATGACGGTCTAGTCACCCGCGCATGTCACCGCATGTCAATTTCAATGCTACGAGGGTGGACGGTAAATTACTTCATTGTATGGGCCTATTTTAAGTATTTTTCAGTGAAAAGTACATATTTTAGAGAAAAAAAGACACTGTAACCTACATTTGCCTCAATACATCCTAATAGAAGGATAATTATTTGAATTAACCAGTGGTAACTACCGATTTCATGTTTAGGGCAGTTTACTTTTTGAGTTGTCAGTTGCCTACGACATGTTTCGTTTCCATGACAACTCATTATTCACTTGTGAATAATGTTCATTATTTACAAGTGAATAATGATTATCGTTAGTCTCGGGAATGTACAAGAATAATGTGATTATTATAGTATGGTCGTGGATAAACATTATTACAGTTAAGTTCGGTTTTTCATCTGCGAGGGTGCTCGTGATTTGTCGGAAGAGCATATCTTTCTCCTTTTGTTCGCTGAGAAATGTTTGTCCCCCTCTCTCTCTTCGGGCAAATCCCAAGAACTCTGAGGCCTCGCAGATGAATAACCGAACTTAGCATATACATATAACCAATTTAAGGCATCACGTAGGAAGTAGGCGGCGTTGGAAATCTGACTTTGACATTATTATCGTACCTTCAACCACATACTTCCATAACATACAGGACATTGCCTATCTTTTACATTGCTAGCCTTGGACTGCAAAAGGAGGGGATGGAAACACAATACCTCGTATATTGCAATTTCTGCACATGCCGAAAAATAAGCGCCCTTTTGAAAATGGCACAGTTAGACCCTCCTGCAGTTAGATTCACGTATTCTCCACGAGTCACGAACTAGGCCGAAAGCACTTGGTCAGTGATTTGTGACATTCAATGTTGCCGATACTTTCACAAGTGACTCCGGTTATTCGACGTAAATGCGTGTGACGGAAAAATATTCGATTTATTTGGCCTCAAGGTCACTAGGAATGTCCGGTACGTAAAAACGTACTTGCCTTCAACATGTGCTGAAATCAGGCAGGTATAAAAAATTGAGATTTTAAATGTAACGAGATGTCAAAAATAAGTGAATGAGTTATGTTACAGTAGTGGATATAAGATAACAAGGAAAAAATGAAAATATTGCCGAAGAAAATTTGAAAATATATGCCGAAACTCACATATTTACTGTAGTGAAAGACTCCAGAGACACCGAATTTTTCAAAAAAATTAAAGCGTGTTCAAAGTAGTGTATTAAATTGAATTTCCAACAAAAATTAAAAAAATGTCTCTTATTCGGGCAATAAAATGTCTCGATAGTCTTTCTAAATCCATTGCTAAGCCTACACAGTTGAAACTAACACAAACTTATTCACAATCTCAATTCATTGTCCGAAAAAACTGCATTGAAGTTTCAAAGACTACAGATATATCGAGGTTCGAACTGTTTCTTGACAGGAATTTTAAAAGTTACAGAGACATCAAAAAAAAATTTGTGTTCAAAATAGTGTATCGACTGAATTTCCAATAACAAGAGTGACTTAATCTGAACTAACCTAAACAAAGGAAAAACATAACTAAATTAAACTAACCAAAGGAAAAACATAACATAACTGACCTAGATTAACCTAACCAAAGGACCCCGCATAGAGAAACAGAAGAAGTATAATAATATAGGATCCTACATCAGAAGACAAAGCTGCTCTGACGGGCCACTTTGTTTTATAAAACGGAGTGAGCCTAAACTAACCTAACCAAAAAAAAACATAACTCAATTAACTAGGACTAACCTAAACAAAGGAAAAACGTAACTGAACTCACTTGAACTAACCTAACCAACGCACTCCACATGGAAAAGCAAAGCGGCTCTTACAGAAAAAGACTTGGCAATAAGGCATAAAAAAAATCAAAATTGACGTCAGGCATTGTACTCAAAAACGCACATTTTCGTATATGAGACTGAAGGTCTCAGGTCCAATGTATGTATGTATACAGGTACGTACATACATTTGACCAAAAAATAGTACAATCAACAAACTTGTAGTGGAGCAGAAAACAGGAGCACGACGAGCAATCGGAGCAAATATCACTGTCAGAGTACGAGGAAATAATTATTATATAGTAGTGGATATAAGATGACAAAGAAAAAATGAAAATAGTTGAAAATGTGAAAAAATACACATATTTACAATAAGGCAAATGCGCCAAGTTGGGGGTACATTCTAATAATAAAAAGTACAGTTTAGTCGCCGGTACGGGTACACTTTTTTGCCTTCCTATAACAACCCCAGGGATGTTACGTCTATGCAGTTTGTACTCAAGAACGCACATATTATTATGGGTATATGAGAGTACACAAGTACAATTGACTAAAAGATAGTGCAGTCAACAAACATGAAATGAAGCAGGATACAGGAGCATGATGAGCAATGGGAGCAAGTATCACTGTCAGAGTGCGAAGAAATAATAATTATATAGTAGTGGATATAAGATAACAAAGGAAAAACGAAAATTGTTGAAAATGTCAAAATTTACATATTTACAATATGGCTAATGCTCCAGGGAAAAGTACATTCTACCGATAAAAAGTACAATTTAGTCGCCGATACGTGTACAATTTTTTGCCTTCCTATAGCAAGTTCTTTTTGCTGTAATAATTTCGCATCGTAAGTTCTGGTAACTTTAAACTTTGTCAGAAGGCGGAATTATTACAAAACTCATACCACTGCCAACAAAAAAAAGGTGTTGAATGACATTGATGTCAATTCAAGCTGAAGCGGCCATTTTTGAGTGACCCACTGCTAAAATGGGTGGGCAACACTTTTAAACACGAAGGTGTCCCCACACGTAATCCACTAGGTCGTTTTCTCCGATGTTTTCTCCCTCTTAACACAAGAGAAACAGTAAAAGTACCTCAAAAGGAACAAATTGAGGAAGTTACTATGTAATAAAAAAATCCTGTTTTAACTTTGTGTAACGATTGTTTAACCCCTTGAATAATTTTTTTCTACGTTTATCAATATCTATCCAAAACTATTCAACGTTCATAAAGATGTGAGCGGAAAAAAACAACAAAATGGAAGAAGAAGAAAGAACGGCTGCGGGTTTTAATTTGACTTTAGTGCTTTGTGAATGGTAGGCAACCAACAATAACCGAGCCGTTAAGCCCCATTCACACGAAGTGACTAAACCTTTCTAAATTCAGAGGACTCCTTTTTTAAAAAGCGCTTTGGCTTCTATTTCACGGTTTACCAGTCAAAATCTTTTATTTAACCTTAACATTAACGTGGAGGAGTTTAAGGTTCAGAAGTAAATGTGTCCCTAAGAACAGGGAAGTCACTTGACAGGATCCTTTCAGTAGGCTTTAGGCCGCCGTCACATACAACGGAACGGAGCAGAAATGTCAATAACGTCATTACACATGTCAATTCCTATTTTAGCTTTTATCTGATGGGTTTAAATTTAACTGTCAAATTACGCTCCGTTGCGCTTTTAACTAAATTCCGCTGTATGTGACGTCCCTAATTTGGTTAAAAGTGGAACGGAGCGTAATCTGACAGTTGAATTTAAACCAATCAGATAAAAGCTATTAGAATTCCTCTATTTTCCAGGTCGGTCGACAAAATGTTCGGTTAACTTCAACTTTTGCAGAACGATGGTAGCAGAAAACGTTACTGAGGCAAACTCCGTAACACTTTTTTCACTTTACAAATTTTACTAAAACTTTTAAAACTCTTTCCCGGATTCCCGAGATTCAAAATTTTTTTTTGGTTATGTGACGGGACCAAAAAAAGCAGAACACGAAATTGACATGTGTAATGACGTTATTGACAATTCTGCTCCATTCCGTTCCGCTGTATGTGACGGCCGTCTAGTCAATGGTGGTATTAGAAAAGCATGTGGGACAGCTTATTATCCCATCAATAGCAATTTAAGTTGAGTTCGGTAATTACATCTATCTCTCTCTAGCTTGTTAAGATTTTGGAAGATGGTCTGTGTTCGGAGCGCTTGTATATATGGAATTACCGAATTCGGCTTTAGAACAACCGCTCGCCCTCTGGTGCGGAGTTTCTAATCTGAAGTATTCTGAAGCTAGTCATTTGTATGACATGTTTAAGAAGAGCTTAAGTTAAGTTATGTTTTGACTGTGATATAGTTATGACGCATTGTGTCATAGTCAAAACAACACTTAGCTTAAACTTTGGTGCAAGGTGCAAGAGGTCTCCTAGCAGAAGAAATCTCGCTTGACAGTGATAGTACATAACTGGGGTTTCACTTGCACTCATTGTAGCATTTGCCAGTTTTTCCTCAAGGAAAACTTGAATATTTTCTTTTTTTTAGTTTGATATCGTATCGTCTGATAAATATCCTACTTTAGTAAAGACTGTCTCTTTCAGGTATCGTGAACAGGGGCGACTCGTTCAGGCGCCGAAGATCGCAAAGCAACTCGTTGTGTCCCCCCGCGATGGGCGGACCGCAGACCCCGTCCCCCGTGCTGGACGGCCACGTATCGGAAGTGTCCCATTACACGGTGGCACTACTCGGGGCACAAGGGGTAGGAAAGACTGCACTCATCAGCCAATTCATGACGTCCGAGTGCATTAACGCGTACGAAAGGCAAAAGGGTAAGTACGGCAACCGTAGGCATATATATCGATCTTTCATCATCCAACAGGGCCTTAATGGGGATCATGTGTTTTCAACAGATCTGGTTAATTCTAGTTTATGCATGTTAATCCGGGCCGCATTTGATAAAATACGTCATGGCAAATATTTCTAGGTGGTATAGTAAGCTCCACATAGCGGACAAAAAAAAAGGTTTTTTTTGTGCTATTTACGGTTGAGCGAACTCTATATAAAACATTTATACCGGGTGTCCAGCAGAACCCTGGACATAGGAGATTAGCATGGGAAATCGGTTTTTATTTTTTTGCGCCTGTACGGTTGATTTGATTGAAAAACTGTTAAGAGTAAAGTTGTAGAGCTTATGGTCAGCTATCATCCTGTAATTTTTTCAATACTTCAATTTTGGCTGTTTTTTGGAAAAACGCCTCGAAAAGTGCAAGAATTTGAATTTGGCGCGTCACCCCCGCAATGCATGTGCAGTGTCGCCAACATACACTGTCAATACAAACATATACTGTCAGAGCCAGAGCCGATTTTCCTTTCTTATTTATTTTGAGCGACTATCAGGTAGTAATTAACGTGATTATGCAGTGAAAATATGTTGGCGACACTGCACATGCATGGCGGGGGTGACGCGCCATATTCAAATGTTTGCACTTTTCGAGGCGTTTTTCCAAAAAACGGTCCTAGCTGGGGTATTACAGGATGATAGCTGAACCATACGCTCTACAACTTTACTCTTAAAAGTTTTTCAATCAATTCAACCGTACAGGCGCAAAAAAATAAAAACCGATTTCCCATGTTAATCTCCTATGTCCAAGGTGGTGCTGGACACCCGGTATAAACAATACCATATAGGTATTGTTTATATAAATGTAAGTACATAGGTATTTGGAGCTAGAAATAAAATCCTAGCACGCCTTTCAATTAATTCTTTTATTTAAATCGCTCGAAGGCCCAAATAGTAAATTGTGATCATTTGTTTGAGGAATATTCATTAGTGTCGGGAACAGAGGGACATTTTCAGCGGTTTGACAATAAATTTGTTATTGAGTTGCTTTTCAATTATCGGGATCGATGATTTGTGTTTTTTGCCGCAGAAAGCGCTCCCGTCGTGAGCGTATAGCGTATATATAATTTTAAATAAATAACCCTTATATGTTTTTGTTTTTGGCGTTTTTAAGCCTCTTTTGTCTATGTATGGGACAATATCCAGGTTGAAATTCTTATATTGAAATGCATTGACGTATACACATACAAGAACTGAACTGAAGTTTCAAAATATCAGTCATTATAATCTGTAAATACCTAATAAATCGCCTACACTAAGATAAGCTACGGATGGTCAAAAATTATGCAAAGTTTATAATTCTTCTCTGACAAATTCTAACAAGCTCTAACGGTGACCCATCTCTAGACTAGTTTTTGTCGCTAACAGATCATCTTCAGTGTTGCTCGGTAACCATTATAGATACAGATAGATCAAATTGGTTCGTAATTGTTTGTCAACTATCTGATTATTTTCGTTTAGTATCGTAATTTACAAAAGGCAACGATTTTCATTCAGGTTAGTTGTTCTAAACTAAACAAGGATTACAAGAACGGTCAAGAAGAACTTTGCTATTTTTCACGCTTTAAGCGTTGAAAACCAAGTTTAAGCCAAATATCAATTACCTAAATTATCCACTCCATCCACCCATAGCGGGGAATGCATTATCCCGGCCATCTCAAGCACCTCCATCTATGATGTTTGCACGGGAATTTCTGTCGAAAATTTGATTAAGTTGCCACTTCGTTAGAGTGTCCTTTATTGGCGTATACGTGTTCCGAATACCTTGGCATCTTAGTACAGGATATAATGTGCTTTGCAGAGTTCGCACAATTAATTAGTCGGTATATAATTAAACTTTTGGATTCAATAATACCGACGCCGAAAGCCTACTCTAGCTACAGTAGAATTTTTCTCATTTAAGCGAAATAAATGGAAACATGTAAACTATATGTTTATTGAAACGTGGCCAAATCGGAATTCAAAATGAAAACTTTGATTCGATGGGTGCCACATGCACGAATATTAAGCGTAAAAATGAAATTTAGCTTCTAGCCCAAATACGAAACAGAAACACCACGAACAAACATGCATGGTCTCGTTCTTTCGGGATTTGAAAATATTATAATCAAACTCTCGTTCCTGTTCGTTTAATATTCTGGTTTGAGTCATTTAGCTACCATTCGGTTTTACGACTTTATCGATGCCAAAGTACGAAATAATGGGTAATTTGGTACTGGATAATGAGGTATTGTAACTGGCTTATTTTTGGATAGTTGCGCAAAGTTGTGAGCGGTCCGTGGGTTATTGTAGGTATAGATTTTCAGGTGTAAATTTGTCTAAAAATGACTATTCTGGGTAATTTTTAGAACCCCAATATGTGTGCAGGTTTTAGGTAAATGAAAAATATTCTCCATAAATAAAATCTAAGAGAAAGATCATTCTGAACCGTAACTTATTACAGCCAAGTTACTAAGCTTAATATAATAATATATTTCATTTTAATTAGCTTCGAAGTACCTACTAGTATTGTGCCTCTTGACTCTCCAAATTCGATAATCTTAGTAAACGTGACGCTACGCCAACTGTAAATGTAATTACTGTTGTTTGCCGAAGCAACAACATAACTGAATTCTAAGCGAAATGAGAGTAGGTATATTGTTTAACTTTAGCCCATTAAATATAATATACGTAATAATAATAATTATTATTATTAGCATTACTTAGATCTAGGCTAAACTCGTGAAATTTATTTAAGGCTATCAACACGTTTGCCATACCGCTTCTTGTGTACCTACTCTTTTGGAGTAGTAAAATGGTCTGACACCGACTTAACCAATCTCAATATTGCTACCAGGGTATAACTCAGAAAAGTACACCCAAAAGCATGTACACAGAGATTGACAATCACAAGAAAAGACGGAGGTCGGGGGCTAATTGATCTACATGAAATCCATGACAACCTATAATTAAATCATTAAGATCTTATTTCCACAAAAAGGATCATCCGCTACATGGATGGACGGAACTTGGACAAAAACTACACTCCGCTCAATCTAGCGAGTCGGGTTAAAGTTGATTCTGTCAGCAGGACCGAGATAAAACTAAAGGAATGGACAGGAAAGCAGCTCCACGGGAAGCAATATGGAGTTGTAAATCAAGAACATAAAGACAAAAACTTACATACGCGTTTTGCGGAATGGTCAGCTTTATCCCGAAACGTAAGGCGCCATAATTGCCATGCAAAACCAAGTTATAGCCACCAACTACTACCAACAACGATAAATGTAGAAAATGTCATCAATTCCCGGAGACGGTCGACCATATAATCTGGTTGCAATTACTCGCAGGAAATGCTTTTACTGATAGGCACAACCCTGTGGCTAAAGTTCTCCATCAAGCCCTAGCCTTGAGATACGACTTGCATACAGACACAAGCCCGTACTATACTTACTCTGCAGAACCTGTATGGGAAAATAAAAACTATAAACTCCCATATGACGTAGACATTCAAACAGATAAGACAGTAATGCACAAAAGACCTGACATCGTCTTTCAAGACAAGGTATCAGAGTCAACATACCTATAATCCAATCAGTTATTTTTGGCATCAACCCGTGACATAGAATTTTTCCGGTATAACATCGATTGCGATTGTTTGTTTACTTGTCGTCAAAACCAACTTGTCAAGATGTGTCATTAAAATTTCGCGGTTGCCGATTTTTTTTTACACATAACGTGCATTTTGTATTTTGTTATTAAAAAAACTGTGTTATTCTAACAAAAAGATGCCAAAAGTAATTAACACTAATCAGTAACCATAAAAGTGACTCCAATTCAGAAGAAACCTCACCCCAGAATTGCCCTCTATGACCTTGCCTAACTTTCCAATATTTTTGGGGGAAGCATTAACTTGCTCTGCTGTACACCTACAATCTTCAGTTATTGGATGTTTGGGGACTGGAAATAATACTTATGATTCCAATGATTCCATGCTGATAATGTTTGATATCAGACAGTACACCCGAAAACAATGCAATTCTAGAACTATTAATACATAAGATAGATACATAAGCTTACAGCCCATTGTTCCATTTTCGTGCTTTCAATTGCCGCTGACAGACACATCATTGGTCCTGTCCTTCCGTAACTGTATTCCACCTTTCTTTTCGTCCAAAAAGCAAACTTCTTATACATATCATCACTTGCATTTTTGTAGGGTGCATATATTGCTGATATCACATTCACACTATACACTTATTAGCCTCAAGTATTATAAACTTTAAAATACATTAATAACATATAATATTCTTGCTAGCGTTGAGCGCCGGCCCATTTTTTTCTAGATTATAGGTTAGTAATCATTATTATTATAGTCGTTTTCAGGAAGATATTCATCTAGGAACCCATGACATTGTAAACGCACCTTTTAAAAACAATTGAAAAGTTACCAGAAAAGTTACTAGATCGGAGAGTGGTGCGAATCGAGCTTAACGAACGAATTTATTGGGTTTTAACCTCAAATTTTGTAATTTTCAAACATAACTACTTTATTTCTCAAATTTTGCTCAAATCCAATTGTTATGCTGCGTTTGTAATGTAGAAAAAGTAAACTGACTTAATAAGCAACTAACTACCACACAGAAGTATTAACACAATTCATCGCATGATCCAGAAAACTCATCTGTAACCTGCAACCTCCAACTTCTGCAAAATAAGATGCCAGAGTAGAGTTACAAAAATTGAGACAGGAAGACCACATTCAAGCAGTTATTGATGAGAGGAGGACTGAACTGGACCATCAACCATGAACAAGATTTCCAAAAGTACCAAATATACTCACCCAGAAATTTGCCCAGAAATTACCTTAGTGTCCAAATGCCCTGGGAATACACCATACATTTAACTATGCTTTTGCCTATGTCTTACATAATATTATATAGTTTACCACTTTCCAAGCTTAAAATTGAATGCAGATTGCAGTCAAGTAAAAATTGTTCCAAACGCAGCAACATCACCTGAGAAAAGATTATGTTTCTGACAGACTGAATTTAAGTACTGGTACTGCCATATGATTTGGATTGTGTGATTAGGATCCGTGGTGAGAGTCCCAGTGGCCTTTTCATATAGGTTACCTATATGCCATATGCCATCCAGTCGAGATTATTCCCCATCGTAAAGAAAAGAATATTTCCTACCAGATGAATTTACTGTTATATCATTTCAGTTGTCATTTGGGTATAGCTCCATTATTGGAGGTCAACTTATAAAAGTTGACCTTTTCAGTTGTATGTGTCGGTATTTAGAGAAGTGTATTTTTGTTTGTTAACTATATATGATTATTGATTTTAAGTTATAAATTACTTACACAAAAAGATGTCTTGCCTAATTGAGCATTTAATTTCTTAAACTACCTAAATATCAAGAAACTAAAACATTTGTGTAGTGATTTAATATGAGGTTTGTTCCAACATGCTAGAGAACCATTAAATGAACTTGAAAACGAGCAGAAATTCCACTGCTTGAAACGTCGTGAATAAATTCAATAAAGACAAAGGAAGTCCAAGATGTTTCATTTAATAATATGTCATTGTTTACCACCTTTAAACAAATTGCAGAACCTTTAAAAAAATCATTTTGACCAACTCAGTAGCAATTTTCAAATTGAAATGAGGAACCATCTTGACGTTTGCAGAACCACTCTGGACAAGCACATTGTTTATTTCAATATCATATTAGTGAGTTGTCAAGAATGATAGATCATTCTGGAATGGTTTCTTGGTGGAATGGAACAACTTTTCAACTAAGAGAGCTAGAATTCTTTAAAACTAAATGGCATATAAGCTGGGGGCCATTTCTTATACTCAGTTGAAAATGTTTCGACTTATATGCATAGAATTTGAAGTAACTTTTAGAAACAAGTAAAGGCTATTTATTAGTTTGAAATTAAGAACCCCCTTTGCAACTAACTTACTATACCTGGAATAAAACTAATTTTGAAGTTGCAAGAACTTTTTTATTTTATATACAAAGCAAAACAAGTATAGTGTGTTTAATGGAAAAACTCATTAAGTTGGCTGTGAATTATCAGGAGACAAGAATGCTGGAGTAATACAGTACCAGCTACTTTCATTGTTCTATCCTATTCTATGAAAACTTCACAACCAACCTATACACATTTCGGAAAATATTTAAAAAATTATAACTCACATATTGGTAGTTTTTATTGATTACAATATAGTATAAATATTTTATATTGGATATTAGGACTTTACTTTCCACTACAGGATGTCTACCTTAACATGATTTCGGAAGTGTATAGAGCAGGTCAAGGTCACCGAGTTGTTTGTAAACATTTTTTTGTTAATGTGAGCTCTAGAACATACCTTGGGCTCAAAAGATGCACTTGAGAGTTTATGATTTACATACAAACTTTCAAACTCACTTGTGTATTGTTTTGGAATTTTTAATGAAATGAGTTATGAGAAAGAACCATGACATGACATAAAATAAAAGGTTTCTGCTTGGTTTCTGTTAAAATCTCAAGTATAATTAAAAATTATATTTGCAGAAGAAAATAATTCCATACACATGCCGCTGGCTTTTTTCTAAGAATGGAAGATCCACTTCAAAGGCACATTAAGGATCTTTGTAGTAATACATTATACAAAACACTTAAAATGTATGGTGATTTAAATATTAGAACCCAGGATTGTAAACTTCATGAGGCCCCTTTTGAGGTCCAGTCCTTAGCATTCACAATAGCAAAAAATGAATATATCTAATATGATATGCAGGAGTATGATAATATATAAAAACTTAGTGTTATTTTGACAAATGGTGAGATGTACAGAGCATCCATAGATTTTTGACTTTAAGCTGCAAACACATGGTCTCAAATTTGTTGAGAAGCCAAAGCTGTACTGATGAGGAGTAGGCCCTGAAACTAATATGCAGATGGGTTGATCGACAAATTGGTGACCTTGAAGATGTCACTTGAATACTGGAAACTGGGCAATTCTTTTTTTCTTTCTTTCTCAAGCATGGAGCACTTTGCTTACAGTCTTCATACAAAGTCAAAAAGCAGTCGATGCATGCAGCTGCAGCTCTGCTACTGGAGTGAAGGAAATTGTTAAAAAATAGCTTCATTCTGTAAAGGATCAAACCCGTGGTAGGTCGTAGGTTTATTTCATTTTTTGCTTTCACTATATAAGTTGTTGAGTATTAAAGTAATCATATAAAGGACTGTTTGATGATAATATGCTGTGTAGTTATTTGAAAATTACTCACAAAAATTGGAATAAGAAAAAAATAAATATAAGAATTAAATTCACAATATTTACAAAGATGCATATTGCATCCAAGGATCGACGGACGTAATATTGCGCTCTCTTTCTCAAAATAAGTAAGAGTAAGGGTCATGCCATTTCTTAAATTTTGACATAATGTGATTCATACCAATAGAAAATAAGAATTTCCCCAGATTTCAGTTGAAAAATTTTTGGAAGAAGGGCTGCCACTACAAAACCGATATTTCCATGGCTGGCTAGATGAATATCTTCCTGAAAACGACTATAAAAGTTTGAACTAATGAAGTCATCTGGCAACTTTGTGAGCAAAACAGTCAACAATAACCTTAACCTCAAACTAATTATTAATCACTGTCACTGTCAGTCATGTTATACCGGGTGAAATATGTCAGATTTCCAACGCCTACTTGACGACAGAAATAACTGAATGCATGATAGATGATTGCCGTGATGATGCCCGTATTTATAGTCGACACTTGAGTGACACTTTGGTCTTGAGGGTCAATTAGAACCACATCGTGTTCTATAGTGACATTTTGCGATGACTTGAGTGCCAACCATCACTTAAGGGCAAGGAATACTCAAGTGTGGTATCTCGGGCACTCAAGTATTCCTTACGTCAAGAAAGTAAGGTTAGAGAACATATAAAATTGTGTGTTTGTGTTGTCATTTTACATTTTACATTTTATTACTATGAAGTTTTGTCGGGGGTTGTTACCAATTTTAAACCATCAGTGATGGATGAACTCCAAGACTATTGAATTTGTGGACTTACTTGAGGGAGAAAATGAAAACGCACTGAGATTAGAAAAACGCTATATAAGAGGATCCATTTGAATTTTATGAAAATTTGGAATTTAGTAGTAGGTTTCGTTTTAAGAAGCATATAACCCATTAACTGCCCTGAGTTTTTATGCAACAGGAAATTTTCAAGTAAGTTAATTCTACACTTTTGCAAGGCCAGCAAGAAAATATTAGAAAATTTTCTGAGATTGCTGCTTTTCCTAATGTTGCGGCATGTGTTGATTGTATACATATTACAATTGCAACTCCTGGAGGTGATAACGCAGAAATCTTTAGGAATCAGAAAGGAAAGTTTACCTAATGTCCAGGTAATTATTTAAAAAATACAATGTCCTTAATTTGCATTTTTTGTGGTATGTTTGCTATCCAGGATCTACTTGTTAAATTGTAATATTTGATCGCAGTTTTCTACGTGTACGTTTTGAAACAAACCAGATTGAAGATAAGGGCTATGACAACAGTTTACTTTGCTATTAATCATTGTTTCAACAAAAATTTTTTTGGGCTTTTAGGAATGTTGCTGGGTGACAATGGCTATGCTTGGGGACGATATGTATTAACACCTATAATCAATCCAGCTCCTGGGCCAGAGCAAAATTATAATCGTAGTCATATAAGAACTAGGAATATAATTGAAAGGGTCTTTGGAGTTTAGAAAATTCCATGTCTACGACATTGTCTAGCTACAAAATTAGAAACATCTGTGGGAATTATTTGTATCATTGCCAAATTTGTATAATATTGGGCAAATCTACAAGAAGAACTTGAACCAACTGGTGAAGAAGAACCTGTAGAAGAGAATATCATATTCCAAGCCGAAAATGATGTTTTTTTTTTCATTTCGGAGGGCCTTTGTTGCAATACACTTTAATAGATAGATTTAATTTAGTATAGCTAAGTATAGAGAACTTATTTAATTAATTATTAACAAATAAGATAAAGAGGTTTTGAAAGAACACTTATTTTATTTATTTTAATAGCCCAATTTACTTTTTCAAATATAATTTTTCCAGCTCTACAAGCTCCATTTTGGCCTTATGAAGTTCTTGTTGCTGTATAATGGATTCTACAACTCTCCTTATTCGCAAGTTTTTTTTTTCACCTATTGCAGAATCTATCATTTAAAATTTTTCTTTGATCCCAATTGTTTAGGAGTAGGTTTGGAATCTTACTTTAAGCTTTTAAAAAAATAAATATCAAATCAGCTAACTGCAGGAGACCAATTCACGCACACCCGCAAAGCACGGATGCAATTCAAACAAAACAGCTTAAAATTTCAAAAATTTACAAACTACCTATCCATTTCAAATTGGCGCCAGCGATACTCCTTTCGCCAGTCATAAAATTACTGGAAATTGCGCCTAAATCAATAAATTTCAATGTAGCCAATATACGAGGCTGAAAAATCCCCAGAAACAGACACTTGACAGACACTTTCTGAAGTGTCCCTAAAGTCTCACTTGTCATGCACTATAGAACAGCCATGGTAACAAACGCTCAAGTGTCACTTCTAAAAGTGTCACTTAAGTGGTTTTTTTCTAGTTGACTATAAATACGGCCATTAATGGATTATAATTGATATAGCCGTTCCATTAGACCAGAATACTCTGCAGAAATACTCAGAGAAGAAAACTAAATATCAGGAGCTCGCGAGTGGAATTGAGAGGCAATGGAAACAAAAAACTGCTCAGGTCATGCCTATTGTTATTTCTGCGACAGGTGTTACCCCATCCACATTTGCTAAATATCTGGACGAGCTGGATCTACGTAGGGATATCCACTCAGTGGCACAGAAAGCAGCTATACTGTACACATGTAACATCATGAGATCGTTTCTTAATGAAAAATAACTTCTGATGGACTTGGCTGAGTCCCGTCTATCAGAGGAAATCTGCCAGCTAAACGACAATAAAGCATAATATGCTTTATTGTCGGAACAAAAAAATTTTATTAACAAAGCCTATAAAATGACTAGGGGAGATATGTCTGAGATGGCATACTTTTTTAAATTAGTTAATAATAATTTGTCTATAAGAGCTACAACGACCCTTAAAGTTTGATTTGGTGGAAAAAGCCGTAAACCATTATGTAAACACCTTTATTAAAATTTAATACAAATATTTTTCTTCTAAAACAAAGTTAAAAAACTAGCTTCCTATGCCATCTTAGCCGCATATATGTGGCTTAGATGGCATACTATTCAAATAGGTGCTTTGTTAACGACAAAGCTCGCAAACAAATTTTTTTGCAGTTCTGGGCAAGCCTGCACATTCGGAATGAGCCCATTTTAGACAACTCTGACATCTCAGCCACATTTCTCTTGCACGAGATCGCTTATATTCTTCATTGCAAAAAAGACATGCGGCATCATCTTCATCGTCTGTTTCGTAGTCGAGAGTTCGTTCTTCTTCTGAGCCCTCAACAACTATTTTCAAACGTTTCTTTGCAGCACGAGCCGATTTTCTTAGTTCCACCGCTTCTTTTTCCACCACAGCTTGTTTTACTAACTCAATTTCTGGGGTATTGTTGATGACGCCAAATTTTCCTTTCCTTCTGTTGGATCGTTTCTGTGTCTTTGCAGTTGGAAGGGGCGATATCTCCGCTATTGTAGGATTGGTAGTAATATTATTACAGCATAACCCTGATGGGCCTGGTTGATCGAAAGTTACGTTTTGTTCACTATTGTCAGCAGGACCATTAACTTGGATATCAGTAAGAACAGCATCATTAAATGGGATATCTGTAACAGCAGCAGGTGCAAACATCCATTCTGGAAAAATGTTTGGGTTGAGAGGAGAAATTCCAGTGGTTGAAAATCCACTAGTGGCATTTTTAACAGTAGCAGCTTTCATATAAGCAGCAGAAAAAATTTCTGCCACTTGAAAATGGGTCACAATTCGACCTGGATGATTTTTTAGCCAGGAGGTTAACTCTTGGTTATAATATGTTCTTAACGATCCATAAAAACTGACATCGAGAGGCTGTGCCCGATGGGTACAATGAGGAGGAAGACAGAAAAGAATCACTCCATTTTGTTTTGCGTAGGTTAGAACATCCAAGCTCTTATGGCTAGAGTGGCCATCAATCACTAATAGGACTTTCTTCTCCAAAGATGGCTTTACAAATTTAACAAAATGCTTTAGCCATTGTAAAAAAACTTCACCATTCATCCACCCCTTTTCCTGAGTAAGTCCAATTGCTCCTGGTGGACCATGATCCATCAGTTCCGCCTTCATATTTTTGCGTGGAAAAATTAAAGCAGGGGGTACAAATGTCCCAATAGCACTAATACAGCAAACAACTGTTAGATGTTGTCCCCTCTCAGCGCTGGTTATTACCCCCACTTGTTTCCTTCCTTTGGTAGCAAATATTTTTACATTTTTAGATGGGACGGTTGACAAACCTGACTCGTCAACATTCCATATATCTCCAGCTTCAAACGAATGTTCCATTAAAACTGATGATAAACGTTCAAAATAAGTTTCAATTTGAACTTTATTAAATGATTGTGCTCTAGCAACCGAAGTTGATTCGGGTGTTCTAAGCGATATGGTAGGGTTTCTTTGGGTAAATCCATAAAGCCAGTCCCATCCCGCAATTTGCTTCTCAGTGGAGAATCTATGGGGAATCTTCTTGGCTTCAGCAATTTCAAAAGCAAGCTTTCGCACATCAAGTGTTGTCAAACCGAAAAATCTGCTCTCCAATATTTTAATATGCTCTACAAGTTCATTTTCCAGTTCTTTAGAAAATGTAGCTTTTCGGCCGCCTAAATATCCTTTTGTTGCACCTATAGGACTTTCTGCTCTTCGCCGTAAAGTAGTAAAAGGAACATTATAAGTCTTCGATGCTAACTGCCAACCCATTGTTTTCTTTTTGACGGCGTCGATAGCTAACTGCATGTTCTCCTGTGACCAACTTTGCCTGCTGCTTTTTCTGGAATATTTTCCCATTCTGTAATTGACAAAAAAAACCTGATTGATAATTTAGGCTCGTTTGAAATTACGTAAATATAAAACTTTTTTTAAACTTAATAAACTATTAAATGATACAATTTGACTTAGAAATAAATGATTACGGGTAAGATGGCATGGTATGCCATCTTGACCTGTGGTATTGTATGCCATCTTTGACTAAAATGCATCATCAAGCAAATTATAACCTAATTTCTTTGAGCTGATTATATTTTAGCTTTTTATTATGGTAAGTAACTACAAACTATGCATTATGTTTATGCAGGATAAAATGTCATACCTTTTGTTTCAAATGTCGTAAGAACAAAAACACTTTTGAAAAGCAAAATAGTTTTTCGGTCCACCAGACAACTGTTCGCGCCAATTATTTCGCGAGGAATGATCCGATAGATGTTTTCGCTACACAGTTGCCAAATCAACCGCTGCAGAACCGGTTATTGTAATTGTCGTCGCGAAATGTAAAGCACATTTCGAAAAATGGCCGGTATGCCATCTTAGCCAGTATGCCATCTCAGACGTATCTCCCCTACATCTAACAAATTCAAAGATAATGAAAAATTAAAATACAAGAAATATTAAAACTCAGTAGAAAAACAAAACATATAAAAACATAGAGCAATAAAATAAAATCAGGGGGGACCCTCATTACCCCTGTTCCCAATCAAAAGTATCAGACAAAAAAAACCTCAACATCATAATAGGAGCGCTCCAAAAGAAGGCTTCTAAACTGCATTCTGAAACAGCGTTCACTTCTTAACTGTCTCAATCTTAACGGGAGCTTATTAAATATTGGCCTGCCATCTTATATCAGCGAAGACTTAGTCAAAGCACTGGTTGGGATAGGCAAAGGGAGCATATTCGGATACCTAGTGGGCCTCTCGGTATCCATATAATATATATGCCCATATCTCCTCTGTATGAGGCACGCAGACTCCAACAGAAACAAACAGGCCAAAGTCAATAACCGATGGGTGACAAATAACTGTCTACAAGAATAAGATGAATATGATTGCGTCCCAGAGAAATATATGTGGATGTAAATTGGCGGATTGGGACAAGGCAGCAATAAGTACTACAACCTCTTCGCCGACGTTTCGTTTAATTTTACATTAAACTTCATCAGGGCTGTGAATGACAATAATGAGAACGTTAGAGCTAATATTAAATTATTTGAATGGCACACAAACCTCTAGATCATCATGTACGTTACCCGTAGTCTTAAATATAAACATTATTAGAGCATGCGAGGTTTAAACGTTGTTAACATGGACCAGTGGGATAAAAGTTTACAATCGCACTATACACAAAACTATCCAACACTTGTTCCGTCACAATTAAATTTAAAATAATTAAAAGTTAAAATACATCTACAAATTAAAAAGATGGTAAACAGCCAACCACACGAAAACAGATAGAGTGTCACACTGATAAGTCCAGCCTTTCCCATGTTATTATTTACGCCACGATAAAATTCCAACATTGCATGGTGGTAAAGATTGCCCATGAACAAAATAGAAATAAAATTGAAAGCATTCTGCCATTAGTGGGTCTTATGGAACCCTGCAACATTTTTATGTATCAAGCAACTATAAATTACACTTAAACCTTGGGTGTCGGTTCTAAAGTTTACAGCTTGTTCTCTGTTCTTATTAATGAAAAGCATCTCTGATATGTTACGCTTTTTATAGTTACTTTCTACATCTAGGATGCTGGGTTTTGCGAAATTGAAATTATTACCTGTTTCAAAATGGTGAAAGTGTTCACAGCCCTGATGAATTGTAATGTAAAATTAAACGAAAAGAGCAAAGAGGTTGTAGTACCTATTGCTGCCTTGTCCAAATCCGCCAAATTTACATCCACGTCTACAAGAATCCCGCGATCCTGCCTTGAATGCATACCTCACCGCTCTTTTTTGGAGGACAAACACAGAAATATAAAAAAAACATATACCGAAGCTCAAATGCGACTCAATCAGGCCAAAATATGCCCTCCTCGCAATGTTGAAATGCCCCAAGTTGAACGCCTATCACTCTAAGGGCATAACACCCAGAAGAAAGCTTAGACCGCAGTGCCGCAACGTGACCATCGAATTTAAATCTTTCGTCAATAATCAACCCAAGAAACTTATTTTTATCCAAAGAAGGCAAGTCACTATTTTCCAGAGAAACACTAACTTGGCATTTAAAACTCATCGCACAGGTCTTGTCAGTGTTCAGAAAGAGATCGTTAGCGTCACACCACTGCTTCACTCGGTGCATATCCATGTTGACTCGTTCCTGCATGGTGTCCTCATCCGTGCCACGCCAGAATATCATCGCATCGTCCACAAACAAGGTAACACTCCCAGCAATGTCCAGCCCATCCAGATCGTTAATGTAAATCAGGATTAAGAGAGGTCCCAATACCGAACCCTGAGGAACCACCCCCCCTCTTCACCGCCGCCAAACGAGATTGCAAATCGTCACGGGTAACTCTCTGAACCCTCCCGGTAGGTAGGACTCAAACCAAGCAAGACTGCCACCTCTAAATCCATAGGTATGAAGCTTACTCAATAAGATCTCATTATTAACACAATCAAATGCATTAGAAAAGTCGCAGAAGACAGCCACCGCCGCACAGTGGTCAGACGGACCTCATTTCACGCGCAAAATTCTGACTTGCATTATTATGTGAAATTAAGTAAGCAGATTGTTTTCTCAGGTACTTGATGTGGTCTGGAAATGTTTAAAATTAAATTTTGCCATTTATACAGAGTCCTCACCACAATCTTCATGCCGTACCCACCTCAAGATTGAATCCATCCAGAGACTGATTGCTCAATTTAGCAAACAGCAAGCTCAATTGAAGACGTGAAGTGTTTTTTATGCAAACATCGAGGAGGGTGTGGAATGCACCAAACGCATTAAGGAAAATGTCATATATTTAGCATTTTCAACTTGTTAATATTACATTATGATACAAGTTTCACAAGGCAGCTTATCATCACATATCATATCACATCAGTCCTAGTTGCGACACGAGGATTTAACTTACGGTTGTTGACTTGATTGATAGTAAGACGCAAGCAATAAAAATACCGGGTGACACAAGAATTACTAGCCAAGCGATAACTCTGGTTAAAAGAATGCTAATAATTTGAAATTTTTGGGATGATTATGATGTTTGTGTAGTATGATTTGGGTAGCTTAATACCTACGAATTGCATATAAGTATTACTAATTTGCGTTTCCGGTTTCACCGGCAGTGACGTCACTTTTATTATTTCAAGTAGAACATCCTGTATATTTGTCCATTTTCGGATTCTACGTCGAATTCCAAGTTATTAACATGAACAACATGGAACTAGTACGGGGTGTTCATTATAAACTTCATCTAGTTGGCTGTGAAATGTCAAAAGGAAAGGATGGAAAAACAAAAGTTCATTTATTTTGATCATGTCATCCTTTTCTGTCAAAATTTCATAGCCTGCTAGATGAAGTTGATGAACACCCCGTATGTCTAGCTCTTACCGTTTTCGAGCAAATCGCGCCCAAACTTTCCATAACAGCAATAATTAATGTCATCAGCCTCGTTGTACAGATGACTACCTACCAGGTTGGTAGGTCTCTACCTACCAACATTAAAAAAAAGTATTTCCAAGATGTCATGAAAAAAATGGAGAGTTGATTTTTTTAAGACATTTATCTCCATAACTTCCAATGAAAACGCTAATTTTATTCCTAACATTTGGACCTTTTATTTGTGGTACAATTTCTCGAAAACGAGTGGTTTTAATCATACACTTTAAGAAATAATGTTTGAAATTGAATAAGAAATCCAAATGTTAGGAATAAAATAGGTGTTTCTATTGGAAGTTATGGAGATAAATGTCTTCAAAAAATCAACTTTCCACTTTTTCCAAGACGACTTGGAAAAACTTTTTTTTAATGGTGGTTGGTAAAGAACTCAAAAAATAGTCATCTGTGATATCGAGGCTAATTGATATTCATTTGTTTCCATAAAAATCAACATTTACTATTGATACTATGGAACGTTCGGGAGCGATTTTCTCGAAAACGGTAAGAACCAGGCATACAGTATTACATGTTAATAACCTAGAATTCGACGTCGAATCCGAAATTGACAAATATACAGGGTGTTCCATTTGTAATAATGAAAGTGACGCCACTTCCGGTGAAACCGGTAACGCAAATTAGTCATACTTATGTGCAATTTGTAGGTACTAAGCTACTATATTCATCCCCAAAATTTCGAAATATTAGCATTCTTTTAACCAGAGTTATCGCTTGGCTAGTAATTCCTGCCCCAGTCAGGAAGGTGACGTCATTTTGAAGAGTTTTTTTTATGGTAAGCATTGGTCACCAATGACGTCATGGGATGACGTCGAAACAACGTCGTAATAACGGGCGTGTGTCACAGACCGATAACGTCATTTTGCAACGTCAAAATAACGTTACTTTGTGACGACAAAATGACGTTAATTTATGACGTCAAAATCACCTAACCTGAACTAACTGAAGCTAATTTGAATCTATAAATTAGAAAAGAGCACCTTTTATTTCAAATTCTCTGGGGTTTTAATATCAATTTCTAATTTTAAGTCAAAACAGTATAAAAGCTTGCAAAAATTTACTAAAAAAAATCCTTTTAGAACATAATTTTTGCAATAAAAATGTATCTTTGAATTGTTGAGGATATTTCGGGTCAATACCGAGTAAAAAAACTGAAAATTCAAAAATTATTCTTCATAAAAACAACTTAGTTATCAGTCAAAATTGCCTTGAAAAATGAAACCCAATAAAAAGTCGACGAATATATAAGAAAAAAAAAACAAAAAAAATGCAGAAAACGTGACAAAGAATAATAATAGAAAATCACGGAAATTCAAGAACAATAAAAAAATATATATATGAAACACGATAAAAAGCACTATTCGGCTATTCGAATCTCGAGAATTTGGGCCCATGGCCGCAAAAGTTGCCAGATTTATCAAAAAATTACCAGCTCAGATTATTTTAATTTTAGTACACCTTAAAGATTAACTTAAAAATGTTTTCTATTTTAATTATTTTGATATTTCAAAAGCGTAAAACATGAGAATAATAATAAATGAGAACAATAAAACAATAAGAAATAAATAAAAAATCGACAAAATGGTCTAAAAGTTAAACAAATCTGGATTAATCAGAAACGTATAGAAAAAAGTTGCAAATAGTTAAAGCCATAGATTGAAATTATTTTGAACTGTAGGCCAAAATCATCTAAAAATTTGCTAAACAGAGAAAAGTTACCTTTTGTTGAGTTACTTTAAGATTCCACTTCGAGGTTGCCACATTTTCAGAGTTTCCGAGTTATTTTGAAAAATGTGCAAATTTCTCAAAACTGCAAACAAAATAATCACCTGATTTTTGTAAAATATTCTTGATAGGGGAAAATAAAAAATTATAAAATGTAATAACCTTTTAATCTCTAAAAAATGGCACATGGAATATATATTGTATTTTTTAATAACTGAGTTATCGTTACCAACTAAATTTTTTTAAATACGGACCTGGCATTTTTATTCCGTATTTCAATTGCAAAAACTAGGTATTATTTAATTATTATTAATTATTAAATATTATTTAAACGAAGAAAGATTAAAAATTTAAACAAATCATATCGAAAAGCATTGAAAGTAAAACATGTAGGGCAATTTTATTGGGGAATTATTGAAAAAAATATACAGGCAGATAGAGGCATAAATCTAAAATATTTCTAAGTTTAGGCCATATTGCTTTGAAGCTTAAAAAAAAAAATGCTAATTAATTTGGAACTCGTTTTATATCTTCTGTTTCGGGGCAACACCCATGAAAAAAACGTAAAAAAACACAGATTTTAGGTAAAAATTGTCCCAATAGAATTAATTTTATTACTTCTAAAAGATGAAAACAAGGCAAATTGCAATTTATTTCCATTAAAAAAATCAATTTAACGTAACTTGACAAGTAATCAGCATAGAAAACAGATTTAAATATTAAAAGAACAATAAGAAAAGAAGACAAATTGAAAACTTGTATTTAAAAATTTATAATTAAAGAAAGTTAAGAAAAGTGGAAAATTATAAAAAAAATAAGTCTAAAACAAGTAGTGTATTTAAATTTTAGGTAGTAAATTATTTCCAAATTTTTGCCAAAATTGTTTCAAATTTAGGAAACTTTTCTAAAGAAGTTCTTTGTTGAAATCAAACCTCTATAAGAAACATGAAAATTCAGGAACCATTTTTTATTTACTACATATAAGTGAGTAAAATATGTTAACTGTATTTAAATATTTGTATATTTTTGAATACCTTTTTCTACACTTTTTTTAGATTTTTTGTTTATATCTACTTTACACTTTTTTGCAGTTTTTTTTAACACTTTTTACATTTTTTTACAATTTTTCCTTCCCTTTTTTCTCCACTTTCTTTTTACAATTTTTTAAAAATATTTTTTTTTTCAAGCGGACTAAAAGTACGTCATTTGTTTTCTCCATACGCACACCTAAAGTGGGCTTTCAAATCCTGAGACCAAAAAAGTAGCAAAAAAGTCCTAGGCAGTAAAAGTAAAGTCAAAAGTCACCGCTAGTGTCATGGTGGCGCATATATAAACGATTTTCATTCACCAAAATTATTTTAATAAAATATGACACCAGATAAACCGATCTGAGTGTATTGCCATCTTTACATTCTTGTTGAAAAAACAAAGGACAGAAATACTCTCAGAGCACTCAAGAGCACCATCCGAAACAGTTATTAGTCGAAATCGCATAGGTTCTCGAATTCTGAATTCGTCTGTTAAATGTCATGCGCGTCATCATATTTATCTGTCAATGTGACATTTATTAATTTAGTATTG
This sequence comes from Taphrorychus bicolor, assembly GCA_951812265.1. Lineage (NCBI taxonomy): Eukaryota > Metazoa > Arthropoda > Insecta > Coleoptera > Curculionidae > Taphrorychus > Taphrorychus bicolor. Next base: position 41,020,785 of record OX638300.1, on the reverse strand, counting down.
AAAATAATGCTACAAATTCTTAGTTTAGCATAATCATTGGTTATTATTTAATATATTAAAACCATTGAACATTGAAAACCACCATTCTAACATATTCTATGTATTTTACAAATAATATACACAATTGGGTAAGTACCTAGACCCGCTTAAAGAGGATGAGAGAAAATTGCAAAACTGAACCACTTTTAAATAGATTTCTTATTTATTGCATGCTTGAAAAAAAAATAGTATATGTTACTCGGAGTAAAAGGTCTTTTTGTGCTTCGCCCAGTTGCAGGCCTCAGCTTCGCTTCGGCCGTCAATCTCTGGGCTCAGCACGAAAAGACCCACTTTTACTCCTAGTGACATAATCTACTATACATACTTTTTATGTTTATTTTACACTATTTTTACAATTTTTCCTACGCATTTTTCTGCATACTTTTTTTTACAACTTTTTTCACAATTTTTTTAAACTTCTTTACACTTTTTTACAATAAAAAATATGATGTCACTATGGGTCGTCATTATCAGGTCGAAAAATCGACGTCATTTATATGTCATTTTTTCGCCAAGTGACGTCGAATAACGAATGATCACCAAAAGTTGACATTATAATGACGTCACGTTCCCGCCTGGGGTGTCACCCGGTATATTAAAATTATTTTTTTCTGGTTGAAACTGTCTATATAGTGTATCAGGATTAACATGATGTATGTGGGGCTTAAATCCTAAACTATTGAATATACGAAGTCCCTTCAATTTCGAAAAAGTTGCGTTATATACACCTAATGCGACTCTGTAAGAGGCACACAAAAAGTAACAAAAATATGTTAGGCGCAACTAGGCGCAGCTAATTCTTTTAGTAGTTGGTAGTAGATGTTTTCTTTTGTATAGTAATAATAATAAAAAAACTCTAAAAATCTATAACAAAATTAAAGTCAAAAATTAAAATTTAACTTAGATAGAGCCAACTCAAAACGACTTGAAAGAAATATAAACTAAAATTAAATAACCTAGATGTCAGCAATTAATACAAAAATAAAATTTTGCAAATTTATTACTATTCAGTTTTATAACATACAGTTTAAAATGATACTCAACGACCTAATAGATTTAAGCTGTATACACGCTCAAGAGCAAATGATATTATCTTGAACCATGGTTCGTTAATAATCGACTTTGCTATCATTTTTCTTACTCTTTGATTATTCTAGAATTAGAGTTACGCAATATTTAAATAAGTTCAATCATTTTAGAAAATTCCTTTTTGCGCGTCAAACTGGCTCCGTCCAACCACTGTGCGCCGTCGATCTATCATTCAGTGTTATGTACAAAGTTTCCAGGAACGAAAAAATCGCATCAGCCGTGCCCCTTTTCGGTAGGAAGCCAAACTGGGATGAGCTCAACATGTTCTGAGCATCCAGGAAACCCTAGATGCGGTCCTTAGCAAGCCTCTCCACTATCTTGGAGAGACTGGGCAACAGGGCGATCGGCCGAAAATTGGAAGCGTCATTCCCATCCCCAGCCTTAAACAATGGGACCACTGAAGCAATCTTCAGAGAACGTGGAAATTGGCCAATCTCAAAAGAGGTGTTAATAGCATAGAACCATAGAACTTCCTAATGCAACGAACGCATGTTATTAGGTACAGATAATTTGAATCCCATAGTTATCCAGGGTTTTCCGCGTTTATGTTTTATTGTTATAATAGGAAATGTTCTATTAAATATTTCTGAGACTTTTGAATGAAAGGCAGCGAGCGGATCCTCCGCTTGGAGGACCCGCCGCCAGTCCACCAATGAGCAGGCGCGCTCAAAACTCAAGAAATTTTGCCTCACAAACAACCGGCCCCTTCTGGAACGCTTCCCAGTCAACCTACAGTCCAAATTAAACCTAGATATCACAGCCTCGTGATCGGAGAAACCAGCACCAACGACATCACATGATACTTGATCATTTTTAAAACTCGGATACACGTAATCCAAGAAGGATTGTGATGTTTTAGTAGGATCACGAACATGCAAAATTAAGTCAAAAGACATGAGTAAGTCGTCCATAAACTGGGTACTCGATCCGATTTGTTAAGATTAGTAATATTTACATCACCACATAAAATGATTCTAGAGTTTAATGAAATATTAGAAAGTAAAGTCTCTAATCGAAGAAATAAGTCATCCACCCTAGCAGAGGGAGATCTATATAAACATATAGATAAAAAAAATCACAAAAACTTTCTCGAACAAGAGATCATTATATGTATCAATTCTATCAACCTTTAATCCCTTTCTCAACAGGTCATTATTGACAAGACAAGCGACTCTCCCGTGTGAGACGCTGAAACGACAGTATTTCGCTATGGCAGTGTAATGATCAATGTACAGAGGTTCATCTATATGAAGCCAACGTTCACAAATTGTTAAAAAAGAAGGATATCCTACATTATTAATCAATAAATTAAGTTCCTCAGTTTTATTTCTAATAGATTTAAGAGCATTACGTTAGACCATCCCTGCCCACTAAAGCCTGCCGAAAAAACTCACAATCATTATCCTTATTTACCTCCCCTGCTAGTGTGTCCATCACATTTGCAGTCCTCTCCGATGGCAGAGACACCACCCTATGGTCCATCATAAATGCAATGTACAAATATTCGGGTAATATTGCAATTCGAACGAGGAGTTTCTAAGTTAAGAGTGGCGGTGCAAACAAAAAAAAGTTTATAAGTTAATAGCCACTGTATAGATAATGTTCACCATACAATCAAGATTGATTTGCCGCTTTACAAGAAGTTTGAAATATTGAAGAATTTTTGAAGGCGTAAGCTGGATACATGCTTAAGTTAATAACTCTCACATAAAGGAGCCGATCGCAGGAAATTCCGGCCCAATAAAAATAAATCATCCTCGGTGCGGAAAGCCCGCCAAAACAAACTGTATATTAAGTGGTGTAAATCCAGGTTCCAATCTTAGGTTTTATCGCGTAAACATATCCATAATTTTGGAGTTATTGCATATTTTATCTTGGCGGTAATGAGTGCGTACACATGTTGCGAGATCGATATGTAAAGCTTTTATAAAGCATCTGTTGAAACGACACATTGATGGCGTTATAAATAAAACACGGCGATTATTTGGTGCACTTTTAAATTTAGTAACGAGTTCCTATTTTCGGAAACGAAATTCCCAAGGAGCAATAAAACAATTCCTATCAATCCGCCAAAGCAATTACACGGCTCTATTGTTTCATTAAATTGTGATTTAGCCCGTGATTCTGTTGGGGCCTGCTTTGTATACATCGGCGCATCCAAAAATAATAAACGCCCCAAGTTTGTGTATTTTCCAAGTGCCTTCTACATGGTTTCCAGTTGATAAAGGCGACCGGTGTTGACGTCAACACAGTGCTCAACCAAAAAAACAAGAAATTTTAATGTTGCTTGCTCGAGTTTATAGCGATATTTGTAGGATCGTGTTTCAGCCCTATCGAATGACTGACTTTACGAGCAGTAATCAATATTCGTTAAGAATTAACACTCAAAAGAGCAGAACTCAATTTTGTTTTAAATTTGATAATGATTATTAAAGTCTACCTAGTCAGAGATTACTTTAAACATTTTAATGTTAATTTTACTACAATCACTGGGCACATTTGAGTATTTAATTAACTTTCATCATTAACTTTACAATAGTGACTTATTGATAAACCGATGAAGGGTTTTGTCATATATAACTGTTTCCCTGGATGTTTTACCATAAAATACTACTAACTATGAAGTTTAGCCAAGTTTAGTTAAGGAAACCAAAAAAAAACTGTCTAAATATATTTGTCAGTAGGTTGAGAATCTCTTTGTTATTGATTATATTCTATTTCTTTTCTAGATATCCTAATTAAAGCTCAGACAGTATCGATCATGCTCAACGGAGAAGAGTCTGAATTAACCTTCCAAAACCTCACCAATTCCAAGGTAAGCATTTGTAGCGCAAGCTAAGCTTTATGCAACGTCGCCTCCGCCCACGCAATATTAATGGTGCAATTCCAAGAGATGCAACCGGTACATTGACTTTTCTATTTCTACGAAACGGCTTTTAAACATAAACCGACTGATGTTCTATAAATAATTCCCGCGGGTGTTTGCAAGAACTTAAAACGTCTTCGTAACTAAAATTAGTCACCTCGCTAATGTCGCAAGTCAAGAAACTTTGCCCTAGTTACTCGATTAATCTTGTTCCAGTTGTTGAGAGAGGCGAGCGGCCTTTGCCAGAGACTCTGGCTTTGCATAACCCCGAGCACCTATATGCCGTTCGCATTTCAAAGACAAGTTTACGGCTCATAATTGACCGGTTTCAGCTGAAGTTTATTTCCAAGTTTTGTGTGTGCAATGTGCATGTAAGCGATGCGGGGGCTGGCAATAGCGCCATGCCATTGACGTAATCTGTCAATGAAAAGCAATATTTTATTAGAGTATTTATAGAGGTCTTGTGCATCTATTTAGCTGGAAGTGGGAATCCGATATTTACACATAACAGTTCCGAAGTTGCAATATGTTATAATTTTTTTTTCTAAGACCCACTGTTACAAGTTCAGTTTAGACTTTGGTTTGAAAATAAACCAAAGATTTTGACAGATTGTACGTCTAATGTGGAGTTTAAACTTCAAACTTAAGTTTTGCTGATAGTCGTAAAAGACGTCCTAAATCTCATATGCCTGCTGTATGATGCGTTAGCAGTGTTTCAGTTGGTTCTTTAATAATCGAAAGAACGTCAAGCTTAATAAAAAATTAACAGTCCTGATATTACGGCGAAGGATTTAAACAAGTTACAAGCCGGTTTTTCAACCACTTTAAAACACACCAATACTGACTTTAACTTATACTTCTTGACTTGTTTCCATAAAATCAACGTTATAAACCCTCATTATAGTCGAGCCAACAACTGAAAAGCGTGAACAATAAAATACCCGCATATTCAGGTTAATTTTTTCGCACTACTGGTATAATGAAAACTATTTGTAAAATTCTAGTAACGACACCCACATGTTCAAGAAATGACTTCTGAAAACACTAAAAAAGGTCCACTCTAATATGTGACCGTTTCGTAACATTTCCAGCAGTACGTGTGTCTATTTCTTAACGACGTGTTGACAATACGTCTATAACATGACAACGAACAGTAAAAAATTAGCGAAAACATATAGAAGAACATTCAATCTCGGAATGCCGCAAGTGAGCGGAAAAAATTAGGACAAGAACCCTAATTTTAGCTCCTTCACGATTCTTAACTCGAAGCGGTTACAAAAATAGGTGCGAATTTTTGCTCATTAGTTAATTCGATTCTGACACCGGGCGACGTTGCCCAATTTAACCAAACGTCTCCTGGTTCCAGGAAATTGATCGGACGAATCCACCCGATGCCTTCGTGGTTCTTTACTCGGTGGTGGACAAGGCCAGCTTCCTCAAAGCTGAAGCAGAAATGAACCGATTACAGGATTTGGATCTGCTGCGGGGCCGACCCGCCATCCTTGTGGCCAACAAAATTGATCTAGCCAGGAGTAGGGCGGTCTCCACACAAGGTCAATTATTGTTTTTTTTTTTTAATTTTTACAATAACTTTATTACGTTGTTTTGATTGCGCCTTTCAGATGGTAAATGTTTAGCCTGCACAACGCGGTCTAAATTCATCGAAATCTCGGTGGGCATAAATCACAACGTGGATGAGCTTCTCGTGGGTATCCTGACCCAAATTAGACTGAAAGTGTTAAATTACGACGAGAATGGGCGGCAGCAACAGTGGTAAGAATTTGCCCAAAGGCAATGACAAATTGTAGGGTGTTAAAAACTATAAGTGGTAGAAATTTCCATTAACTGAATAAATTTAAGATTAACATAGCAGATTCTTTTGCAACATTGCGTAGGGCTCTTAGATTTATGATTAGGGCCCTGCATTCTCTATCCCAAGATTACTAGATAGCAGTCAGGGGTGTGAGGGAACTCAGAAATGTATTCTGTTTAAATTGATGAATTCTTTATTTATTATCATGGAGTGGAGTTGTTTGCCGTTCACGAACTTTGTCCATTAGGTTACTAGAGCCAAATAACAGAAACTTACTTTGGTGTTCTTATATTTCTAGGTATAAAAGTCGGGGAATGATCAAAGCGAGCATGAAAGCGCGACAGATGTTCACTTGGCTCTTCGGCAAGGAGGACTCAAAATTCAAGAACTGTGAAAATCTTCATATCCTCTAGATAGTACGTTGATAGTTAGTAGAGAAGTAGAAGTTAAATCTTGCAATCAACAAACAAATCAAATATACTGCAATGTGCGGGCCAATTGTATTTTTCGAATATAACAAATAAATATCGTTTTGTATATTCTGGTAGAGTCTGGGCCAAAACTTAAATATACAGGGTTAAATAACTTTTATCGGTAGGTTGTAGGACGTAGGTTGATAGTAATTATATTGTCAAGTTTCTACTACTTTCAATGAAAATTTCCATGAAACTAATAACTAAAGTAGAAAGAGGCACTTTTTTGGAGTCTCTTATATTTAGTCTCTTTTTCGATCGATATATGTCTCAATTTTTCTTGATTTCTTATCATGACATGTATTCACCAGAAAAGTTAACTTCAGGCCGTATGGAAACATAAGAAAGCCTCTGCATGGTGAATACGACGGCCTCAATTCTATAGCTCTAAATATATATTTTCGACGTATTTTAAATATATTGTAGTTAGGAAAACTTTGTACATTAAGTATCTTTATCTTACTACATTTAAGGTATGTTAGTGAGGACTATTTATAATGAATGTTTTACTTACATTGTTATCTTTTGTACATCTATTTCTCCTATGTACTTTCGACAATAATAAATGTTGTATATGTTGTATAAATAAATTAATGAAAATTCCAGTGGGCGTGATTTTTATTGTTGGTGTAGATATAAAAACGGTGAGTGAGGAAAAATGCTTCCTAGTTAGCAACTATAAGAAAAAACCATTTTAGTCTGCCAAGTCCTTATTCCTTATTTATTGACACTAAACTGTATCAAATTTCTAAACAGTTTCCAAAGAGTTAAAGTTTTGAGAGATAGTTATGTTAACAGCTGGTCATACAAGTTGAAAAAGCAAGGAATTGTCTATGGAATCAGATAATTGTGAGGTTAAATGCCTGGAGAGTCTTTTTTTCGGGGACATAACGCAGGGTCGGATCAACATGACGGCATATTGGTGAAAAAAAGTCATTCTCCATAATATTGGGAATTTAAATTTGGACAATGTTCAGAAATACCCATTAAGGGACGTACCTATACGCTCAATGGCCCCCGCAAGGCAAGTAGGTGTCTAAGGGGATTTCTCAGAGTTCAAAGATTGTTAAAAAAAAATTACAGGTTGTTTAACCTAAGCCAGATTGTCCTATAGCTTGCTTACTGTATCTTTTTTCAAAAAACATTTTTTTTTTTTAAATTACGTTGATAAATACACTAATACACAGTAAACGTCGGGAAGCACGGGAGATCACTTCGCCCATTGCCTCATCGCCTTTGTTAATGTCTGCCGCAGCTGTAGATGAAACGTCAGGAAGAAATTCCATTGAACCAAGGTTTCAAAGCCCGAAAAATATTTTAGATTGTATTTTGACCGGCCGCGAAAGCTTTCACAGTCTTATACATTGATCAATGTTTTGTACATTTTTAATATCTATAGAAAGATATAACTTTTAGTCAGTGGGGCAAAACATCGATAAAATCATGAAATCTGTTTTCTGCAGGTGCAATAAAAGATGCTATCTTCTATATGACGTCACCCTTCAAGTGTTCACCTAAGAAAATACCCCCGTTTTACAGGGGGAGTCATATAAGTATATTTCTTTCTCTCATATAAACACGCTCAACATATTTTTGGAGTCTTGCACACTCGTAAAGGGCAAAAAGTAATTGAAAAAGTGTAAGTAATACTGAAATAAAGATTTTGAACGTTCTGGGGCACATAATGCCGGTAGCGATAAGGCAAATAGTTTTGATCTTGCCCCGATAACTTCGAACGCCCCGCTTTAACAAGGCAACCAGTTATACACTTTTTTCTTAATTTACCGGCCGCCTAGCCAAACTTTATTTTTAAAACCTGTGTTAAATGAACTCTTTTTTACATCTGTACAATGCTCTTGTGAAATCAACGATTTGAGATTATTTTTACATCCCAAATTAAAACCTCGGCGTGTTATTTTGTCTGATAATTTTTTCTACAAATTCTTGAGAACTTTTGCTAAGTGTGTGAGACATAGAAAGACTTAATGAAGAAATTATTGTGCAAAAGAAAGATGGACAGAAATCGAAACATGAGCACTGAAAGTTGAATAATCCCCTATTTATCATCAAAAACCATGTGTTTCAATTAATAAAGTATATTGGATTTGTATAAATGCTTATCTATCTCTATGTCGATACTTTGGCTTACTAGATAATGCACAATACAATAATTACAAAAAAATATAATATATACGAGTATGAGTAAAAACAACAGATTTTAGCTGCACTTAACCAAACTAACTGCGTAATGTATATAAAAATAAAACAAAAAGGGTGCATTTCAGATCTGATATCCAATAAAATGTAGCATAAAAATATCATGATACTTCGGGTCCTTATAGATATAGGTGTAGAAAGTATTACCCTGATGAAGATCCAATAAAGGATCGAAGCGTTGGTAATTTCGAAAGTGTGAAGTGCATTTTTCCAGTCCTACACCCGCAATACTTTCTACACGTAGTATAAAAAACTATTATATGTAGGGTGTTTACTGTAATAACGGCCAAACTGTACGTACTTATAATGAGAATCAAAATAATGAAAAATGTATGTCTCTGCATAAAATACATTCATTTCCTGAGATATTTGATCTACCATTAAATTGGAGATAAATAGGAAAAAATCCAGAGACCAATTTTTCATGGAGAAACAGTGAGTGGCGGATTGTAATAATTATTGTGGGAAAGAGGTGGATAGTTTCTTGTTATTCACCTGTCCGTAATTGTCTCATCGAGATATGCCGACTTATTGACATATTATTAATTATTGACACATTGCTAGATATAGAATAGAACCATCGTCATTCGTAGTGTAAGCCTGCAAAGTTTGACACGTGATTCAGTAAAGACCCGATTTGATTTACAAAAAGCGTGAGTTGGTAAAACAGGTATTTATCCACACCTCTTATTAATACATCAAAAGAGAATTTTAAATAGAGTGATAATCAAGAAAAAATTCGCGTGCAGCATGGGCACTTCCCAACCTATGACTCCGTCCCGATTGTACCAAACCACACGCAACATTTAAGGATCATTAAAAAAATGTATAAATAATAATTAATATCTGCCTGACTTAACATAATCAGACTGTCGCAATTTAAAAAATAATCTTTTGGTACTTACCCTTTAAACGACTATCTACTTTAAGTCGTAGCAGAAATGAAAGTGCGGCGGATCAGGGGGAATCGGAGGAGGATCCTGCGGAATCGTTACCCCTTCCGCGTCCAACAGCCGCAGCTTAATCTCCATACTGAGTAGCGTGTCCAAGTCTTTTTCCATCTCCTTGCTGGTCATCTTCTGCCCGAGTAGCGCGTTGATTCCGTCCGTCCAATAGGCCAAAGTAAGCTCGTCGGGTGCCACGCAGTCCAAACTTTGCAAGTCCACCCCTAACGTAAAATATCATTAATCCATAAGTCAATAATAAAAGTATCAACATATCAGTTATCTCACCTTCGAGGGCTAAGGAGAAAGCCAGTTGAGTATGGGAAGCCTTGCGACCGCGCATATGCGGACATTCTTTGCCGACAAGCAACGCCTTAATGTCGCTTACGGCCAACTTCGATGGTAATTCTTCCGCACTAGGTGTGGATTTTTCGTCACAATCGCCATAGTGGAGCACTTTATAGTTGAAAGATAAACGCATGAACCAAAACTTGTCCTTGATTCGCTGTCCCCGGGGTGAATATTTCGTAAAGCGAGTGCCTGAGGATAAATTTGTTAAAGCACCAAACACCAGGTAAAAAAATTAAAGAAAGTACCCTCGATTAAATAATTCAGACGTTGTTGCTTAATCAATTCCATAATTTCTGGAGTGATGAGTTCTCGAAGTTCTACCACTGGTTTGGCGTGGCTCTCCCATTCTTCTCGCGTGTCCCTGCGAGTAAAATCAACAATACAATTCACATGATGTGGCAGACATTTTTGAGAATCCCAAGAACAGTTTTATTTGAAATTTTGGATCCGGGATACAAATGGAAGATGTTTTTAGATCAAACAAACATTCCAATTTTTTTCCATAAAGCAAAAAGTAAATAAAAAAAATTTATATTGGGGCCATTATTGTTTATCATCTTTATAAACGATTTGCATAAAATTCTACATACGTCTCATCTGAGTCTGTTTGCTGATGACGCTCTTATCTCCGTCAGTGGAAAAAATTTTGAGATCATTGTTGAAGATCTAAATGAAGAGCTGTCGGTGGTATACAATTGGCTATGTGTAAATAAATTAAAACTAAATTCGGATAAGACAAAATATATGGTGCTGGGGAAAAGAAACGTGTGTAAATTATTTATTGACAATAATTACCAAATTTGCATAAATGAGGATAATCTTTCTAGGGTAGCACAGATAAAATATTTGGGTGTAGTTCTTGATCCTCAGTTGTCATTTAAAGAACATCTAAATTTTATTTGCAAGAAAATTGGGAAAAAAGTTGGCTTCTTTTATAGGATATCTCAAAACTTAAGTAGTTGGACAAAAAAGCAAATATACAACACAATCATTTATCCTCATTTTAGTTATTGCAGCTCTCTGCTGCTGTCATGTAATAAAGAAGAAATTTATAGGCTGCAAAAATTACAGAATAAAATCATGCGAATAATTTTGAATTGTAACCTAGAAACATCAGTGAAAGGAACACATCATTAGGTTAAACACATTAAAATGGTTGTCTGTCCGGGAGAGCATTGAAGTTTCCAATCTGACAATAATTTATAAAATTAAAAATAATGTTATGCCATCCTACCTGAAAGCCAGGGTAGTTCAGAGATCAGAGCTTCACTCTTATAACGTCCGATCAAAACAGAGTTTTAATGTTCATTTTGACCGCAGCGCATATATGCAAAAATACCTGTTTGGGGACGGCTTGCGTTTGTTTAATTCTCTCCCGCCAGAATTGAAAAATATTATTAATGTGAAATCATTTGTAAATAGAGTAAAAGAACATTATTTAGAATTAAATTTGCGATTGTAGGTACATGTAAAAAACTTTTTGTATAGCCATGCAAGTGCTAAAATAAACGTTATTTATTTATTTATTTATATGTTAAGGGTAAACCACTGGTCAAAAACACCTATCGACAACAATAATAAGATGATAAAAGTAGCAAGCAAAAACATAAAAAACTGACCTCTCCAACTGCCAAAGCTGTGTAATCTCTGAGTATGTAAGAGTCTGCAGCTTGGCCTTTAGTTGCTCTAAAGTCCCAGGAGATGTATCCATAGCTCGACTGATTTGCTCTTTGACAACACTGGCCACCTGTCAATAATCATGATAAAATAAAGTTTTTATTAAGAAACATGGCTGGACACACCTTTCCAAAATCCTCAGCAGTGGCTCTCATCTCTTTCCACGTTTTATTTAACAAGAGAATACAAATGCAGTAACACTCTTCAAATGGATGGTCATGTGTAAAAAAAAGTGGCTGATATGTGACACACTGCTCTGAAGGGGCCTCACCTAGACCAAACAATGCCTTACAGCCACCTTCCACATTCAACCTTGACATACTCACCAATCTTCAACAACTCACAGAGAATCCGTACTAATTCAACACTTGCTCGGCCTAAAGGGCATTCATGCTCATCAGCCCTGCAACTGTTTTCAAGTACCAGCTTTGTATAGCTATCTGGATGGTTCCTTGCAAAGTATATCATACAATCCAATGCTAAGAGCCCTGGAGGAGTCTCAATAAAATCAAGTGCAGGATTAATGTCATTTTTAAATCCAAGCTTCTTATAATCTCTTGTAAAACCCTGTGTGCCTCTAAGGCTGCTTGCTCCCTCACTATCAAAGGCTATTCGCCGCAGCTCCTTGATCTTATCATGACCATCTTGATCCTAAATAGATGTTTAATCTAGGAACTTCAACATCAAAAAAAATATACCTGAGGATCCATCTTAGTCATCATGCGTTGCTCCAGAAGCCCCAACATTAAGGTTTGTAAAACATACAACTGATGAGCCATTTCAGCTCCATTGGAAGAACCAGACTGAAGGATGTTGTTTTGAATCATAAGCCTTACTTGTTTAGAAGTCAAAGTTTGAACTAAAATGCACAATTTTTGTTCAAAAACCAAATTGAACACATTTAAACTTGACTGTACCCAGAGAGCGTCTCTTAGTAAGGTCTGCTCTTGACAAAAGAGCATTGATAAGAGCAACAGCATTTTGCTGCACCACTGGAGCAGCTTGTAGGTGAGTAGTTAGAGCCATTATAGGAACCTCCCTCTCAACCTAAATTTATGAGATATTCAGGTTCAGCGGTTGTTGAATAGCACACTTCTTGTACTACTTAACTTAAATGGCATAAAAAATTATAAAATCTATTAGAATACTTGCCTGACCATAACCCTCAGTACTATTAAGCACAACATTCTCCAAAATGGATAACGCAGCTTGTGTGACCTCAGACTCTTGTGGTGAATTAACTAAAGTGGCCACCCTTGTTATAAAATCCCCATTCAAGACATCCCATGAAACTATCCCAGGTTCCATGAGTTCCACAAATGACAACAAAGTGTGCGCCAGTACAGTCCCTTTACAATTACCTTTCTCAATTTGTTTGATTATAAGAGTCAGTCCTTGCTTGTTGATAAACTCTAAAGCAAATGTCATATCTGCACTCAGAACAGAAAGCTTTGCCATAGCTGAAGCCTTCTCTTCAGGACTGGCGTTATTAAGCTTATGCAATATGTCTTGGGCAGTCTTTGCAGGTGAGAAATTCAGCCTCAACACAGATCCATTTTTAATCTCATTGCGATTTTTTTCAGTAATATAATTATTGTTATTGCTGTCGTTAAACTGAAGGGCGTACTGATCGGGTTCACTTAAGTTCCACCCATTGCAGAGCTCTTGGATAATAGCAGCCAGGGGCTGCTTTTGGTTGAACTCTATCAATTGGGCCACCTGGTCCGTCATTTCGACGGCTATTTTTACGATGTACGAATCCTTCATGGTTGGCATCCTGCTTGGACCTCTGCGTTGAAGAATTTGGGGGTAGTTTAAAGCATTTTAATGGGTTGAAACCAAGCGTTTTTGCCAATAAATAATATTTTGTTTATATTAGTTTATTTGGTATGACTCGTACGTCACTTCTGAGGTTAAACTTTATAAGCTAACGTCATCGCTCATCTGTCAATTTGTTTTTGACAAAGACATGTAAAGATAAAGTACATCATCTCAGATCTCGTCTCTTTGTCCTATACAACACAACCAAAAATGATAATGCCCGTATTTATAGTCGTCAAGCAAAGGGTCACTTAAGGGAGGAATTAAGGAACGATACATACACAAACTGGCTCAGGCAGTGGCTCAGGTCAGGTTAATTAAAGTTGAGTTCGGTAATTACATCCCGAGCGCTCGGGATATAAGTCTATCTCACTCTAGCTTGTTAAGATTTTGGGAGATGGTCTGTGTCCAGAGCGCTCGGATGGAATTGCCGAATTCGGCTTAAATATACGAATTGAAGAACTACATTTGACACCTTTGTCACTGTCAGCAAACGTAAATACATAAACAAAATTTATCATTTAATTTATTTAAAAATGTAAAATTGTTATAAAAGCTTTACCATTGTTTCGTGCCATTAAGAAAATTATCTCAAAAATGTTTTTAAAATTCCTCTACTTACTGTTAACAATATATTTTGCGAAGCTCGCGACCTCTGAATCTCACTACAAACCTCCCACAGTGTTAATAGCCATCACAGTTAGAAATAAAGCCCACATCTTACCCTACTTTTTGTCTTATTTAGAGCGGCTAGATTACCCAAAAGAACGTCTTTCACTTTGGTAAGCTTTTTATGCTTTACAGCTTAATAACAGCAACACAAACCATCTTTTGTATTGTTGTAAGGATCCGGAGTGACCATAATTCCGATCTCAGCATACCTATCATAAAATCTTGGATTGCTACAGTAAAAGACCTGTACCATTCCATTTATACTGAGTTTGAAGATGGAGAACTCACATATTCAGGTAAATATACTATAAAATATGATGACTGAACTTATATTAATATTTGCCAAACAGGAGAAGAAGGCCCAGGACACTGGACAAATGAAAGGTTCAAACACATGATGGATATTAGAGATGAATCCCTTAATTATGCTAGAGATAAATGGGCAGACTTCTATTTGGTAAAGCGCATATTGTGCTTGTTTTTTTAATATGATTTTTACGAGTTTTTTTACAGGCACTTGATGCTGATGTGCTCTTAACAAATCCAAGTACTTTAAACTATCTTATTAGCAAAAACCTCACAATTCTGGCTCCAATGCTGAATTCTGAGGGCATGTACTCAAATTTTTGGCATGGCATGACTGAAGATTATTATTATCTTCGTACTGATGATTATAAACAAATTGTGAAACGGGAAAATATTAGTTGCTATGCAGTACCAATGATACATAGTTGTGTTCTGATTGATTTGAGGTGGTCAGAGACTGATTTTCTTACATATAGGTTTGTTAAATCTTGCACTACTACATACTGTTTAATATAAACAAGTTGTGTCTTTCAGGCCTGAGAAAATAAAAGGGTATGATGGCCCACATGATGACATCATAGCTTTTGCTTTATCAGCATATTTCAACAATATTGCCCTGCATATATGCAATGAGGAACACTTTGGATATATTACAGTTCCCCTAGATCAGGATGATGATATCAATTATGATTTAGATCAACTGCTGAATATTAAAATGGAAATATTAAACTCAGGTAAGTTGTAATACTCTGTTTATACCTACAGATTGTTTTATTATTAGTGGCATTGGTTCATTAGGTAATAAATTGCATGTGAGTGATTGTCTGAAAGACTATATAAAATTACCTCAAAAAGACACCATGATGTTTGACAAAATTTATATGATAAACTTAAAAAGAAGGCCTGATCGTCGAGAAAGGATGCACCTTTGCTTTGATGAATTAGGCCTTGAAGTTGAGACAATAAATGCTGTTGATGGAAAGTGAGCTTTGTCAATCTTGTTAGATCCAATATTAGCTAAGTTAATTTTCAGGTTACTAAATGAGTCCTTTCTTCAGAATATAAAATTTATGCCAGATTTCCAAGATCCTTACCACAAACGGTAACTGAGAAATCATAATTTTATTATAAGTACTTAATATTCTGTTTCCACCTTTTAGGCCCATGAAATTAGGGGAAATTGGATGCTTTTTAAGTCATTTTATGATATGGAAAAAGGTGAATAAAGTTCTGTGCTTTTAGAATCAAGAGAGACTACCTTGAAAATTTTAGATGTTAGAAAATAACTATAAGACTGTGCTAGTACTGGAAGATGACATTAGGTTTGAGACATTTTTCCGGTCAAGAGTAGAAGGTGTAATGTCTGAAGCTTCACATATCATGCCCTCTTGGGATTTAATGTAATTCTTTAATCATTTGTTGAGTATAAGACATTTATATACACTATTTATCAAGATATTTTGGCCGGAAACGGATGCAAGAGAAAGACGAGCCCTGGCTTGAAGGAGCTAATTATCTTGTTGAGGCCGGTTATTCATACTGGACTTTAGGCTATGCACTAAGCTTCTCTGGAGCTAAAAAAATGCTAGAAGCAGAACCTCTTAAAAAACTGGTATTTAAGTCTATTGAATATAAACATTATTGTTAATTGATAAAATTTAGGTACCAGTGGATGAGTATTTGCCCATATTATTTGATAAACACCCAAGAGAAAACTGGAAAGGACACTATCCAAAGCGAGACCTAATAGCTTTGTCTGCTGCTCCTTTACTGGTGTACCCTACACATTATACAGGAGAAAAGGGCTACATTAGTGACACGGAAGATTCTCTAGTTGTATCAGAAAGTGTGATACTCAAAGAGGATTTGTAGCAATATTTGTAGTATGCATGTATGTATTTTAAATGCCATATTTTTTTATTGTGATGTTCAGTGCCATGGGATGATTTGTTTCATCTAACTTATGCCTTATTAGATAGGGACTTTTTTTAACAAGATAAACAAAAATTCAAGTAACAAACTTTGTTTTTTATTAAATTAATAAGCAATCAGTTTCAGACATTTCTAATACTTCCTGGAATTAGAGTTGAGCAACTTCGTATAAATAGGCCCCCAGTAGTTTGGTCTAGAACAATAAGTAGGTCTTTATATACACTCTCATCTACAGGGTGTTTTTTTTTAAGATGGGCCGTAGGAATTTCCATGCAATGAAGTTTGATGTTGTTTTTTTAAATGAGCCATAGCAAATACTACAGGAAAATAACCTGAAAGGTAGACCATTATTGAGAATGGTGGGTAGTGTGTTTAAATTAATGCTGCTGTCTGACATGAATTTTGCAGAATGAAGAGCCTTGGTATTCTTTTATTATCCCTTTTTAGGCCTGCTACTCGACCGAGAGGAGTATAGCGAAAACATAAATTTCTTTTCTTCTAATGTGTACATTTTTGCGGAAGTTCAATAACAACTTATGATGTTAAACAATAAATGTCAATAGAAAAATACCAGCATACTCAATAATGGTCTACCTTTCAGGTTATTTTACTATAAAATTTGCTATGGCTCATTTAAAAAAAAACATCGAATTTCATTGTATGGAAATTCCTATGGCCCATCTTAAAACAAACACCCTGTATGTGTATATATAGAATACTGACAGATTCTTCCATAACAAACAGTTTTCAAAAATTACTAGAACTATGCAAAGCACCCTTATGAAATTTTTCTGCGACTGTAGTTGCTTACCCCTTCAATATAGTTCCTGACGTCTATCTTTTCATTTTGAGAATGAGCGCCGTCATTTCCGCAACCCACTGGCAACAGAATTACATTTTTCCCTGTCGCTTTTTGCAATACCAGAGTTACAGGAATAGATCCACCCTCTCTAGTTAAATCAGGTTCCACACCATACACATGTTTGGTGGCCTTAACACCTTAACGAAGACAAATTTTTATTGCCTTATTGAAACCCGTTAATCTATCTCACCTGCAGTGTAGTGAGGGTGAAAGGGGTCTTCCATCCATGGGGATCCAGAATGAACCATGTAACACTGTAAACCCCATAATAAATTAACACCTTAGTAACTTATTTTCCTTATTAACTTACTTTCATTTCATTAGGACTTCCATATTTTTTCCACTCTTTATTGACGTAATCAACCACATATTTTTCAATTTGGGTAGGCTCTTGGTTTGGCACAAGCCTAATGGAAAACTTGCCAGTCACTTTCTTTGGAATGACAGTTTTTTGGCCGGGTTCACTGAACGCTCCTTCGATTCCTAGAATATCAGCTGTAGTCACTAGAATACTTCTCAATAGCTCAAAAGGCTCACCGTGTATGGACAGAGACGGATACCTCCACCGATGCATCAATATTTTCTCCTTATTTTCGTTATGTAACAGCTGCTTGGACCCAATATCCGCTTTGTATTCAGACACATTGAAATAAATCTTTTCATAAAGTTTTTTTTCCTCATCAGTTAGGGGTGCCACCTCATTGTTTATCCCAGGGATTTGAATTTCTCCATCTTTGTTCAAAAGGGTGCTCAAGATGTGTACCAGGTCGTTCATGGCCTCATGACTACATAAACGTTATTAAAAGGCTCATATAGTATTATATTTTTGGTTAATTTGTTCTTTATATCTTATTAGCATTGGAAATATGACTTTGACATTTTTATTTTTATCTTCTTAGTGCGAGACATCAAATATACGGGGTGTTGATTATAAAACTTCATCTAGCAGGCTATGAAATTTTGACAGAAAAGAATGACGTAATCAAAATAAATTGACTTTTGTTTCTCCATCCTTTTCTTTTGACATTTCACAGCCAACTAGATGAAATTTTATAATGAACACCTGCTATTTTAAAAGTGAGTGAGATATAAAGGCAGTCTTACACAGTGCCTCCATAGACTCCACTATGAAGATCTTTGGCTGCACACTCAACTTCCAAATGAAAATAGCTCATTCCTCTGAGACCGTATGTTATACACGGTTTCTCAGTACCCAACCAATAATTATCTGAAATACAAACGTAGTCTGTTCCTTTTAAAAATTTCTGGGTTTCGCTATATAAGAGATCGTCTAATCCCACACTTCCGGACTCTTCCATTCCCTCGAAAACAAACTTAAGATTGACCTAATATCAATAATGAAAAACACAAAAAATAAACACAAAGACATGCTTAAATCGCGCAGTCTTACGGGGACATCCACTCCTACAGCCTTGAAAGCTTCTAAAGCATGAATCCAACCCAGAACTGGCCCTTTATCATCAGAAGCCCCCCGTCCATACAATTTCCCATCTTTCTCAGTTAAAACAAATGGTTCAGTATCCCAACCATCTTCTTTTAGAGCCGGCTGGACGTCCAGGTGCCCATATATGAGAACAGTTTTCTTTTTGGGATCTGAACCCAGGATACCTGAAGTACAAAGTCTCTGGGTTAGGCATTACATAAACATGAAAAACTAAAGCACTGTTACCAAGAAGCACAGGAGGCAAAGGAATTTCGGAGCCGCTCGGCAGTTTTTGAGTTCCGATGTCTCTAAGTTCAACAGTGGCTCCTAGGGCTTGTAGTTTTTTTGACGCCCATTGGAGCATAGTTGTGATGTCGGGTCGGTTTTGAGGCCATGCAGACACCGATTTTATGGCGACTGTCTCTCTTAGGTTGTTTATGAATGTCCCTTTGTTTTCGTCAATTTTTCTTAAAAAACGATTTAATATTTTAAAGGCTTACTAGACTAACTAAAAGGGTTAATGACGAAACGAGTGTTAGGGAAGACAGGGTCATACACTTGGTGCATAAAATCTATTGCATCAGTGGTATTTGTTTTGGCAGACTAGCACTTAAAATTCCTCAAGGCTGATATTATCCAGGAGGCAAGTTCTAGCTATCCTTCAAGCAGGTTTTTCACTAGTCTTTGGTTAAGATAGCAGAGACATCCAATTAATTGCAACAGGAGTAGCTTTTATTTTTATATTTTTTTTATTTTAGCCTTTCTCTTATTCCCAGTATAATGTTGACTTTGACTTGAATTTTGGGTGCTGTTGCATATAAAAAACCGCTATACTATTGATTCAAATAAGAACCAAATTTATATGGTCAAATAAGTAACAAATACAGGGTTTTCTCTTGAATTTTGTACTGACATTATATAGGTAGGATTATATAAAATCATTAACATCAAATTATTACTTACTTGAACAATTTCTCCAAGGGCTCTGGCAGAGGCATTTTTGCAGTGATGAAGTGAGTTGGTTATAGTGCTAAACAATAAAAATCTTACTAATCAAGTTTAGTATCCTACTAATAAAAGAAATTGAATTATTTTATTTGGGGTATTAAGAACTTAATATAAAATTGATTAGTACGTTCTCAAACAACTAATTGAGAATTTATTACTTTTTAAATCAGATACCAGCCTAAACTGGGGATATGTGGAAATGATAAATTTCCTCTAGGTACTTATAAGACTATTTTACTGAGAATTTAGTTTTATTCTTATCATTTTTGTTGCGGCTTTAATCATCAGTTGTTGACTTCTTTCAACCACACAGAAAAACAAATATAATGTAATAATCTATAAAGTGTATATAGAGATTAATATTTTTAAATTTGATATGTTCAACTACTCAATAGGTGTTTGACCCTTCACCACAACTTCCTTCACCATAACTTTTTGATTTTCACTTGGAGACAATTCCACTGTAAGAAACTTTACCTTATGCCATTATTTGGAAAATAATTTAAAATTGTAATAATCTACTAGGGTTTCTGAAAGTGGTTTCCATCAGATTCAAATAATTCTCAACTTAAAACTCTTAGGACTGATTTTCATGCATCCATCACTCCGATGTGTCCAAATTTGATTAAATACAAACTTGTGATTGGTTGAAAATTTGTCAAAATCATAACTAACTAAGACTAAGGGATGCATGAAAATCAGTCCTTCAAAGCAAGGCAATTCAATAAAAGTGGGTTTATACACAAAGTAAAATAAAATAATGAATAAGATAAAATTAGAAATAAGAGTTGGTTTCATGTATACCCCTATTAGCATTCATGAGTTATTTGATGCAAGAACGCTAATAGGGGTATACATGAAACCAACTCTTATTTCTAATTTTATTTTATTTGTTATTTTATTTTATTTGGTGTATAAATCCACCTTAACTGTTTTTATTTTGAATTTATATTATGATTGAATATTATTTTGAAAAGTAACACGTCAACAACTTATGGCTAGATTCTCTATTTCTCTCTCGTCGTATTGAAAATAATAATTGGATTGGTTTTTTACCTTTAATAATGTTAATTAAATAAAAATCAGCTACATCAGTTACAACACAAACCAAAAAAATAACTAAACCGATATAATATACCGAAAAAATTTACTGCAATTGATAAAAAGCAGAGATAACTGCTGTTGTTTAAAGTAAAATAAAATTAATTAAACTGCGAATTGGAAAGTATTACAAAAATCCAAATACTTCTACATATAGACGTACTTTGAAAGTCAAACATTTGAAATTAAACAGCTGTTTATTCACCGGCATTTTCGGGTGGCCTCTCTACCGCTCTGACAGTTATCCCATCCTTACATTCTTATTAAGAAAACAAAGGACAGCTATATTCTCAGAGCGCTTTAGAGCAGGTTCCTATACTTTTGAGTGCACTAAAAAAGTGTAATGACGTAATTTGACAGATCTCCAGCGTAAAACGAGGAAAAATCGTCCTTGTGCCTAGTTTTTGTAATTTTCGGTTCGTTTTCGTTTTATAGTGCGGTTCCTATCGTTTTGTAATCATGCAATGGTGTAAACTCTGATTGTATAGTACCTTACTTCATTTTTGCCGTCATAATGAGAATGAGTTTAAACGAAGACTTTCAATCGCGGCGCAAGCTGGTTAAGTTCTACGGCAGGAATCGCTTGCTCTGGGACACGAACTGCCCAGACTTTTACAATAAGCAGAAAAAAGAGAGTGTGTGGCGTGAAATATCCCTCAGACTGAAGTACCCTGTGGGTGATTTGAAGAGGAAAATGAAGAACTTGTTAGCGTCGTATCGTCGGGAATATATGCATGTCTGTAAAGGTACATGCCCATTATTTGATAAACTTTACTTTGCGGCTTTTCTATAGAATGTAGGAAAGGTATTGCCCTATAGATTTGTGATTTAACACGACAAAGATAAAATCCACATTCGTCATTAATATTCACAATCCTTTCAATACTGGAGTGTTTTTCTGAATAAAATGGCGAATACTTTTGCTCTGTTTACTCTGCAGCATTGTTTTGGTGATGAAAACCATTGGAATGGTTGTGTCTGGAATTTTTGTTACGTTTTGAGACTTTGCAGCCACGTTTATAAAAGTTCCTCGTGTAAAGTTCGGTCTTTTCTGGCTATTTTATCCCGGAACATGTGACCCATTAATCCTATAAACAGGTTGTTTCAATAAAAATCATAACAAACACGATAAATTTACGCTTTGATGCTTCTGTGGGTCATAAAGATGCTATCAATCAGTGGTTTTGGTATAATTCAAATATAGACATCATAGAGAAGGCTCAGGAAATATGCACATCAAAATAATCAAACAGTTACTGTTCTGTATCAAAATAACAATAAATCATACTACTCACAGGGGGTCCGAAGCACCCCCGCGTCGGGCCTCTATTGCCCTACTAACTCCATCAATCCATGTACCATCTAGTACTAATATACACTCGTAATACGGACCAGGGAAAATGTAAAAATAAATAATATAAATGCTCTCAATATAAGTCATCAGTAACTTTGTTACCTTCTGATCTTCGACAACTAGCTAGTGCCCCCCCTAAAATTGATTAGTAAACGAGTTGAGGCTCGCACCCGAGAACTCAGAAGCCACTAAGCAGTGAGTATCTCTAACCAGCAGGTATGGTCATCCGGCTAGACACTACATACCCGCTAGTGTCGACTGGGGAGCATAAGAGGTGCCCCCAAAACTCTTATGTATCCGCAAACCTAGAAGCATAGTACCATCCCCACCAGTCGAGGTGTCGCCGGGGTTTTTCCTCATCAGTATATTGCATATATGATATCAATATGCCTATATGATATCAACAACAAAAATAACTTTGCCTAGGTCTTACCAACTTAACACCCCCTTTCGGTTGGGCCCCCAACCACTTATCACACACCCCTACTTTCCCAGAACCACTCCCGTTCAATGCCTGCACCATTCTCTTCTTTTTTGCTCAATCTCGCACACTTCAAACATTCACCCTCTCTTCCTTCCTAGATTCCAGAGCCCCCCTGTATTCTAGGCATGTGTCCCTTATTCCTCTTATCGACTTTGGTCTCCAGTTTTACCATCATTTTTACCAGTATTTAATTATCTTGAGGCCTAGGCCTGACTGCATTAGGTTATTAAAACAGCTAGAGTAAGCAAAAGTTGTATATTGATTGTAAGCGAATTGGATTATAGAAACTATATTTAAATGTATTAATGGGAATATAAAAGTAGTAATTAAGTTTATAAAAATAATGAAATAGTGAAATATATATATGTAGAATACTTAAGAAAAAAAATAAGTTTTACACTCTGGCCAAAACAAAAGATGCAGTCGAGGATGCAGTAATTTTTTAGAAACACATCAAGGAGGTTCCTTTATTCTTTCTGTGATTTCATTGTGCTAAGGGCAGTTTCAAAAATCTAACATTTGCCATCTAATTCACAAAGGATAGACTTTACTGATAACGTTTTTTTACTGGCTGCACTTGTGTGCACTGAGTGTATTTCCATCTCTATATTTTGGTTGAATTAACAAAGGATAGAACTATACTCAGTGCAAGCTATTCCTGCCAGTGAAAGACTCTGTGGCATTACCATTAAGAGTTCTGAATAAAATGGCGAAGGAACTTTTCCGTCATATCACAACATCAATTCTACCTATGCATGTGAGCAATTTCAAACATTTATTTAGCCTCTCCTGTAAAGTTGTGAATCCCAACGGGTTTTTTTTTATTGCAAAAGGCACTCTGCACCAAGATAAATTAATCCGGATCAATTTGACACTTTTTTAATCCATAACAATTAGCTGCATGCAAGTGCAAATCTTCATTGTTTTTCTTGATTGTAAAAGTGTGTCGCATCTTATTATCGCAATATACATACTAACACAATTCTTTCATTAATTGCAGACAAGAATTATAAGTCCAAGTGGTTTGGGTTCTCTTGGTTCCAATTTTACGAGGAGTTTTATTCAAAACATAAGAGAGGACCTCACCATATTAGCGCTGACATTGCTGACAGCCCTGCTGTAAAGTCTGTATGTTTTCATTCTCGCTTTGTAAAGAAAATAATGTATGTTTTGATAAAAACAAAATCATCAAAAAAATTTTTTTATATGAGAGCCAAAATCTTTTAGCTTCATCAGGTGTTTTTTTTTTGACTAGAAATATGCCATAGAGTTGCATAAGGTGGTATAGAAACGTTGTTTTTTTACTTGCAGCCCGAAACCCTCAACTCTTCCGAGAATTCAGCATCATCAGATAACTTCAAGAATACTGATGAATATTCTATTTCTACGCCACCTCTACCGCAACTACGTCCACTCTGCCCCACTTCTCAAGAGGAACGATCTTTCGGAACCAATGGACATTCTTGCCCACTATGGCCAAGCAAGAAAAGCAGGATTGATAAAGATACGCTTGTCAAAATACTCTTAAGACGCAAGACTCCCGATCAGTATGACGCATTTGGGAATTACTTGTCCAGCGAGCTGAGGAAGTACGACAGTAGAGTTTTGCCCCACGTGAAAAGGGCCATCGTGGATGTTCTTTTCAAAGCTGACACGGGTCAATTCAATGAAGAAGCGAAGGAAAGTGACCATCACGCGTTGTCCCCATCGCCCTCCATCGCATTCAATATTGAAGATGTAGAAGAGAGTGAAGCAGAGGATAAAATTGAAGTTTTTGAAGAAAAACTATTTTAAACAAAATTAAAAAGAAAAGTGAAACTGGTAGTGAGTTTTAAAAAACTTGAAAACTGATGAAGTTGTACTGTACACACTCCAAGATTAGAGACTTGATGGCACAGTTTTGTATGTCAACCACTCTTTTAGGGTATATGTACAAAATTATGTTAATATTACCCATTCACTTATTTTTGTCATCTAGTTACCTTTGAAACCTTAATTTTTCTTATACCCATCTCTTTTTAGCACATGTTGAGAAGATACGATAAAAATGTTAAAGTCAATTGTCCAAAGGCTACTTGACGACAATAATAAGTGAATGGCTGATAATAAAAGTAGTGGATTGAGAAGAATGTATGTCTATTTCAAATAAATATTCTTCTAGCAGGCTGAGGAATTGAGAGATTTGTCCTATTCCTTCCATCTAAATGTGTCATTTATTTGTCAATTTCTCATCAGTTTACTAGTTGAATATCTATTTGAAATGGTCTAGATATGAGGTGTTCATTATAAAACTTCATCTAGTTTTCTGTGAAATGTCAAAAGAAAAGATGGAGAAACAAAAGTCCATTTACTTTGATTATGTCATCCTTTTTTGTCAAAATTTCATGATTAAACCTGCAGGCAATTCAGACTGCTTGATGAAGTTTTATAATGAATACCCTATAAATGTATTGAGAACTCGTGAACTGTTAAGTATAATACGAATTCGATTAAATTAAACCAAATTTGACAGTTTTGATGCTTTTGTTGTTTCAACTAGGTATTTATAAGCCAAAAGTCTCTTTGGTTAAATTTTATTTTGTTCAATTTGAACAAAAAATAAATGTTTTCTTTATTCAGTGAAAAGTTGTTCAAAGGTTTAGTTTATGAAATACTTTGGATAAAGCTTTTTGGGTTAGTTGCCAATCCAGAAAATAATCTTGAATCAACGAATTCTTGAGAATACTTATTTCGGACTAGAAGGAACATTGTCAAGGTAACCAAAAGTCAATGAAAGGAAAGAGCTATTCACAGAGATGGCATTCCATAGTCAAAAGAGTACAATAAGTGCCTCTGATAACTGCATATTTTCACTGAAAATTTGCACGAAGTAAAATTTTTCCCATCAACCTATTCGTGGCCACTGAAACGAGTTCCAAAGTCTGTAACTTATTTAACCTTGACACTTAACCTAGCGCTCTGCAGTTTTATATATGAGGGTCAGTGGTCGTCATGGCAACCGAGCTGTGAAGCCGCCCCAAGGCCTATGAAACATGAAGGTGTTTAAGGTTTGTCCCATTTTAGCCACTATCGGTCGTTCATTATAAAACTTCATCTAGCAGGCTATGAAATTTGACAGAAAAGGATGACATAATCAAAATATATCAATTTTTGTTTCTCCATTCTTTTCTTTTGACATTTCACAGCCAACTAGATGAAGTTTTATAATGAACACCTCGTACTACCTGATTCACTTGATATTATCTGATTATTGTGTCTGAAAAACTGTATAAAATGAGATGTTTTTAAGAGAATAAATTAATCAGTTTCATATTATAAGTTGAAATTTATACTTTGACAAAAACAAAATTCACATACAATTCCATATCTAAGAAGTATGTAAGTTTTAGTACTTTTGGCGAACCCCAAGGGCGCTAAATAAACCCTCGTACAACCATTTCAAATACATTTTACTGGCAGACTTGGACACTTAATAAAACTGTTGTAAAAACATGGAGAATTAAGAAAATAACAAGGAAACTCACTAGTAACCTCAGAAATATTGGAGGGAGGAAGCGATTAAATTAATAAAAATATAGAAACTGCAATGTCTGAACTATAGAAAAACAAAAAATGAATTTTGAAAAAGGGACGTTTGTCAATTGGGTCTTTTCTCTCAATTTCTGACTTTAACCGCCGTTTTAGAACCAGTGGAACGATCAGTGAATTTAACTGTTTTTTGCTATTTTTAATGTCCTCGTTGTCCTCCCACAAACAAAAGTCCTGTTTGTTCAGGAATAAGCCTCTTCGGTGATCAATTTTAGACACTTTTAAGTTAGGTTTTTTCGCTTTTCTTACAAATTTTACTTATCGGGCTAATTTTAATCAAATTAAGCTTAAAACCTTCTCAGGCGGTTACATCGCTCTATTCCGATAAAAAAAAAACTGCTCAAATTTTTTTGAAATTGACAAAAGAGGGTGTCAATTCCTCGGGTTTTTTTTCTCAATTGTCAACATTGACTTTAGAACGAATAGACTGATAAGAGTGAATTCAAATGTTTTTTCTCTTTCCTATCTAATGTCTTTTTTGCCGTTTTACCAACGAAATCCTATTGGTTCAGGAAGTTCAGATATAGACCCCTTCAATTTTCTATTTTTAGGCCCTTTTAAAATTTATTTTTTTGCAATTCTTAAAAATATAACTTATAGGGCTAATTTCATTCAAATCAAACTTGTTACGTGCTCAGGCGATTCCAGTCCCAGTCCGATCAAAAACAGCACAAAAACTTTTCGAAATTTTTTTGAATTTGACAAAGAGGGGGGGGCGGAATTCGTGTCTTTTCTCAACTTTGACCACTGATAACTTTAGAACAAATGGACTCATAAGAGTGAATCAAAGTGTTTCCTCCCCTTAATGTCCTCTTTGCCCTCTTACTAATAAAAGTCCCCTCGCTGCAGAAATTTGAAGACAGACCTTTTTGATGGTCGATTCTTTGATACTTTTTGAAACGACTCTTTCATAAAAAAAATACTGATAGGAATAATTTTATTCTAATTAAGCTTGTTATACGTTCGTAGACGAATGCAAATCCGATAAAAAAAAGTTAAAGAAATTTTCTGATTATTTTTTGAAATTGACCAAAAGAGGAGTAGATAGTTTACGTCCTTTTTTTCTCAATTTTCAACTTTGGCCGCTTATAACTTTAGAATAAGTGTCAATCGAAATGTTTTTCTTTTTTTCTCAATGTCCTCTTTGTCCTAAAAATTCGTATCAATCCAGTAATTTGAGCGATAGACCCTCTCCTGTATAGATACAAAATCAAATTTGCTTAACAAATACAATCCACTGGGTAGGTATAGGCTGAACAAAGCAACGCGCCAGCATTCAACCCATTAAGCGAAAGACAGGTGAGGTGTTCGGTTCAGGTACACAAAAGCAGAGAGAAACCCATTCACTGGGCACGAAACGGATATTTCAATGTTCACCCATCAGTTGCTGCTTGCGTCGGTCTTGTTTGATGTCTCAACGGAATTTCCTCGTGTTTACCTGTGTAATTGTGAATTTAAGTGAATTTTAATGTCGCTGGTGGACGACGACACGTGATGACTTCTTTCCAATGAAGTTTTAACTTGTCTACACACAATAACAATAGTCAAGGATACTACAGTATTTGCCTGCTCGAACAAAGGTAAAGAGAATTTAGTTTTGCTAATTTTTGTTTTAAAAATACAGAGCATAAATATAACAATAATATATAATAGGTAAATTACATGGCATCGACTGATACTAAGTTGTTACGTATTCTTCTAAGAAACCGAGTAAACGATTGGTGACCGCATTACTTTACCAAGCATTGCTTAAAACACTGACGAAACCATGACCTGCATAAATGTTGTGCTAAATTTAGTTCAAAATTGTATACTACATTTACTTATAAAATTTAATCCAAACTGGATCGCATCTGTTTGTAAAGTTTTTTTTTCAATTGCAAGATGACCCACTTTGATAAAATTCCTCTAGTTGGCAATGATGCCAATGAAAATGGCAATAGTTCATTTCTGGCGACTTTTTTTGCCCAATATTAATTCTTGAATAAAATCGTATTCTCACTTTTTAACTTAGCTTTAGCTTAAGCTTTTCTAACTATTAACTTCAAGCAAATAAAATGGGAAAAACTAAGACACAATACCTAAGTAAAACCATTTACTTCTAACTACTTGGATTGCCTGCAAACGTATAAAATCTATCATACCAATGAAAAAATTATTTCATTAGTTCTGAAACAGGAAATTTTCGCAGAATCTAATAATTCGGTCACAAATTTGGCAATCAACCATCTTCACATTAATTTTGAGGTCTACTCTTCACCAGTATAGCTTACAGGTACGACCTAACTTTTGTTTGAAAATTCCAAAGTTACTATTGCAAAATTAACAAAAAGCTGCAATTTTTGGACACACTTTTTTTTACCTAGGTTAAGACTTAATAAAAAATATAATAATTTACCGATGAATGGCGGACGTTTCGATTTTTTATAGCCTTTGTCAGGGCCATCAACTTTCGCATAATTTGATTGAATTGAAGGAAGATTGGCGATTTCGATTGTGAAAAATAATTTTGTCTTAATTACTTAAAAAATCTTATAAGAAAAAAATTTCACTTTTTGTCATTTCGATTTCACAACGTTTTGACTTGACACTGCATCAACTAGAATTGCAGTTTTTCAGTGCAGGTCTACAACAATCGAAGTGCCCAAAAACTCTTAGCCTGATTGTCAGAAGGGAAAAGGCTAATTCCAAGAATGAGCTTCAATAATTTAAATTGCTTTTTTTTTCATTAAAAAAGTATTATTAACAGATATGCAACAGTTTGAGCACACTCTCAGTCAGTTTCTCATGTAAATTTCCATAAAAGATCTTGCATAAAACCGCGTCGCACCTCTTGACCCGATGGTGAAGGCGCCGCGACCAAGCGCCTCTATTAGTGCATGAATAATTTATAGAAAACAAAAAGTGCCAATTTGGTTTTATAATGAGCTTACAGTGACCTTTAACAATCAAACTTTTCCTCTTTATTCGTAATTGAAACGCATATTTCCTCTTTTCTTATTGGTTGAGCAATAAAAATTCGTCTTAAATACATTGACGATTATTTTTAAACTCTAAAATAGAAACTTGCTGCCATGATGATATTCCACAAGACTGGTCACGTCCTTTGACGAGTCACCAGTTTAACGTGATTTTCTGGTTGACTAATTACCCACTTAATGGTTGCAAAAAGCGCCAGGCTAAAAGGAAACAGATTGATTAGGTTTACATACAAACTGATAGATCTTCTTGGTTTAATTCGAATTTTTTTTATTAATTTTTTACATATTAGTGTACTTTTTGGTTTTAAATCATTTGCAGTTTGGGCAAAAATTAGGAATGATTGCTACTAAAAAAAACCTTTATGTGTATAGTACGCAGAGTTTCAAAGCGACTTTTTCCTTTTCTAATACATTAGGACTTCTCATCGTATCAGGTAATTGATACAATTATTTTAAATTAGAGGATGGCGATTAGTAACTGCGATAATGACAATGCGGAAAGTGGACCAAACAATAGACCGCAAAGTTATCCAACAACGGAAAACAACGGAGATACCACAGTAAAATACCCGAACGGAAACAACAATGGGTCCGTTCAAAATAGGTAGGTTCTGCTAATTATAATTATAGTCACGAAAATTCCAGTAAATTTCTATCTGCAAATCACACAAGAAAATTACTATTTGTCTGTAAAAAAACTTCACAATTTTAGATTAGACCAACAGCCCTTAAGCCCCACCCAAACCGTAAACCTGATGACCACAGTTCCACAGAACATTGCAACGAGGACTTTAGGAGACAAACACACCCCAACCAGGAACAGTCTCAGGCATAGTCGGATGATAGTAATGTATAGAAATGGAAGAAGTAAGTAAACACTGTTAAACCCATCGCAAGAAGTTGATAAATACTTTCCAGTTCCAAAGAAGTACCTGCCAGTTGTGATAAAACACTATAGACTAGTCAAATCGATGAAGGTTCTTACCATAATTATAGGAATGCTAATGTGTCTGACGTCATCCTGGTTGGTTCTGTGGAGTCCCACCTTGAGGATTATCTATTATCCATATTGGAGTGCTGTACCAGTAAGTACCAAAGGTCGTAATATTGAAATCACCGCCAAATTTGTCATAAATCTACTAACCTCAAATAACCCTAATTTTTGAGATCAAAATTGAGCATCGTGATCTTTGTCAGCTTATACCTCAATTCGATGAAGTGCTACCTCAATTTTATACCGTTCAGTCCTCCGGCCGTCCGTCCGTCCTTTTCAATTTACAGATCTACCGTTCAGTCCTACGTCTGTCCTTTTTAATTTACGGATGGACCATTTAGTCTTACGTCCGTTCTTTTCAATTTATTGATTGTCCGTCGTTTTCAAGATCGACCGTTCAGTCCCCCGTCCGCCTTTTTTAATTTACTGATTAACCGTTCAGTCCTCCGTCCGTCCTTTTCAATTTACTGATCGACCGTTCAGTCTTCTGTCGGTCCTTTTCAATTTATGGATTGAGCGCTTAGTGCTCCGACCGTCATACCGTTTTCAAGCTATTTCAAAAGTTTTAAGTTAAACTGAAAACTGAAATTTTTAAACATTTTATATGGCTCAATCGTCGGATTTTTAACCCGAATCGAATGTCACAGATTTTGGTAAAAATGCGGTTACGTCGCAGAAGGGATAATTTATGAACCGTCACAAATTTCATCATTTATAAAAATGAGTCACAAAAATGTAAAGACTGAGTATTCACTAACTTTCATCCCCGTCAAAATGGCGCCTACAATTTTATTTACCTATAGACGGTGACGGAAACAACTGGTAATAGTAAAGTGATTTTAATAGTAGATTATGTCACTAGGAGTAAAAGTGGGTCTTTTCGTGCTGAGCCCAGAGATTGGCGGCCGAAGCTAAGCTGAGGCCTGCAACTGGGCGAAGCGCAAAAAAAGACCTTTTACTCCGAGTAAAATAAGAAATATATTTCAGTGTGATTCAGTTTCGCAATTTTCTCTCATTCCCTTTAAGCGGGTCTAGGTACGAGGTGTTCATTATAAAACTTCATCTAGCAGGCTATGGAATTTTGACAGAAAAGGATGACATAATCAAAGTAAATGAACTTTTGTTTTTTCATCCTTTTCTTTTGACATTTCGCCAACTAGATGAAGTTTTATAATGAACACTCCGTACTTACCCAATTACTGGTGTATATTATTTGCAAAATAAATAGAATGTGTTAAAATGATGGTTTTCAATGTTCAATGGTTTTAATGGTATTAAATCATAAGCAATGGTTATGGTAAACTAAAATTTGTAGCATTATTATCAATACTAAATTAATAAAAATCACACTGACAGGTAAATATGATGACGCGCATGACATTTAACAGACGAACTCAAAATTCGAGATCCTATGCGATTTCGACTAATAACGGTTTCGGGTGGTGCTCTCGACCGCTCTGAGAGTATTCCTGTCCTTTGTTTTTTCATTAAGAATGTAAAGATGACAATACACTCAGATCGGTCTATCTGGTGTCATCTAGTGTTCAAATAATTTTGGTGAATGACAATCGTTTATTGTACATGCGCCACCATGACAGTAGCGGTGACCTTTGACTTTAGTTTTACTGCCTAGGACTTTTTTTGGTCTCAGGATTAGAAAGCCCACTTTAGGTGTGCGTATGGAGAAAACAAATGACGTACTTTTAGTCCGCTTGAAAAAAATGCATTATTTAGAATGTAGTTTTATCCACAAATCATTAATTTTTCAGGTATTCATATCAGGAGTAGTGGGGTGCTTTTTCCTCGGATTTTGCCCCAGGCCTTACCCAGACAAGACCCTAGGATGTCACTACCACCTATCAAGGGTAAGGTTTTTTTAGCTCTTCTAATTATATACGTAGACCGAAACGCTCTTGCCTAACCGTCCAAAAATAACTTTCTTTAAGGTATTATTGCCTAATCATTTTATAAGCAATAAATCAAAGCTATCGTTTATAAACCATTTATTATTTTTAATTATGTCATATTTTGAGCCTCATATTCCCATAAGAAAACAAAGAAGAGAGATAGATTGACCGTTCACTCCTCGGTGCGTCTTTTTCAATTTAGCCCGTCCGTTCTTTTCAATTCAGTAATCCATCGTTCAGTCCTCCGTCTGTTTTACTCAATTTAGGGATCGACCGTTCAGTCCTCTGTGCGTCCTTTTTAATTTACTCATTAATCGTGCGGTCCTCCGTCCGTCTTCAATTTACTGATTGACCGCCCACTTCTTCGTCCAATTCATTTACGGATCGAACCTTCAGTGCTCCGTCCATCCTTTTTAAGATCGACCGTTTAGTCCTCCGTCCGTCCTTTTCAATTTACTGCTCCACTGTTCAGTCCTCCGTCCGCCCTTTTTAAGATCGACCGTTAAGTAGTCCGTCTGTCCTTTTCAATATGGCTCTCAAAATGTCCGCCTCAGATTCGTCACATTTTTGGGTTCACATTCATTTCTCCCTTCTTCCACTAAGAGGCTAAGAGTGAAATCGAGTTTCAAGATACTCTAGTTCTTTGTCTTTCAGATAGTGTCACCTTAGATCGGTTTCAGAGAGGGCTCTTCAGAATTGTTTTATTAGAGTCTGTTTCATGATAATGAGGTCGGGATATTTTTATTTTCACTTGAATCTTCCGTGTCCTCCATTTTCTCAGTAGGTAAGTCCTTTTCTGCCCTGATTTCCTCCACCTCGTCATCGGATAGAGGTCGCACCTCTCAAGATTCGCGCCACTCAAACTCATCTTCAATATCCTCCAATGACGAGAAGTCCTCTTCGATTAAAGACCCTTCCAATTCCGTCAGTATCTCTGTCCTTCCTGGATGTAGGTTTACCGTCTTCTGTTTTCTTTTGCACCGCGGTGCAATCGTCCCTGATCTGTAATCTATTACCATCTCTAAGTTTTTTTGCTTCAACCTGACAGCTGGTTCTTCAACCGATCGGTCGTCAGTTTTTTCTGGATTGCAAGGTTCTCTTCAATGCAGATTCTTTCTGGGTTTTGGTTGCAATTTTTGAGATTGTGCAATGTCTGCTTCATTCGTCAGTCTTTAGTAGATCAAATCCTAATTATAGTGTTGACGGAGTCTTTTTTGCAGTGCTATAAATTGCGATCAGCACCAGAGTATTATTGTTCTTTTACTTGATGGTTATGTTCATGCTTCACTCCGGCGGTCACGTTTTATTTTAATATGTAAAAGAACTAACCTGAACTAACCACAACATTAGAGAATCCTCTCATCATTTACCACCCTTTCTTTACAGTTCATCAGCCTCACCACCACGACCGTCTCAATCGTGGCCTCAGTATTCGTTCTCGGCGTTTGCATCTACCACATAATTTACCTTCACACGGCCACTTGTGACCCTCACGACAAACTGAACACCACCTGCGTGTGCTCAACTGGCAACTCTACAAACGGGTTCTTCGGCGACAGTTACCACTACCAGGACCTCTCGTGCGACGAGGTCAACTGCTTTCTCATGGGCATTCTCGCCACATCGTGCGTCCTCAATTTGCTAGGCATGATTTTGGAGAGCATGTTTCTGGCAGTACAATGGGTGGACGCGAGGAAGAAGTACTCGTATGTGAGGGTGCCGCTGAAGGAGGACAGAAGTACCGAAGAGAGATGATATTTGGTTTAAGGGTCGCGTTTGCACCTAGTAGCCATCTTGGACAGGTTTATACAGTTGGTCTGAATGAATTTTGATAATTGAAAAAGTGTCAAGTTGATCTGGATTAATTTGTATAATATGAGCGAATGGTGCACTAACCACACCCTTCTACGGATCGAATTCGATTTGTTCATTTTTATTGTGATTGTAAATAAATTCATAAATTTTAAATAAAAATTATAGAACTCTAATTTATTAGGTACTTACATTCTCTTTTATCATCACGCACCCATCCCTAATAATGGCCACGGTCAAGTATTTAACCTAACTAATTTGCGTCATCATTGGGGGATCACAGAAAGCGTTTAGAGCTGGGCGGAGGAAAGCAAATTTAACCGAGCATTGGCCGCAGAACCAGAGTGTCTCTATTATGTCAGCCTTAATAAATAGCAGCAATAGAAATGGTAATTAGTGTCAGGTGTTTTATAAGAGTCAAATATTCAAAATTTGTTATACTGTTTGTTTTTTATTTCGTAACATATATTACGTACTTAACAGTGCGAATTTTCAGTGTGGTGTAGAGAGTCTCAGTATTGATAAAAGTTTCCATCCGAAGGCTGTCTCGAGTATCCAGCGTTAGTCTGAGGAGAATGATGGGACGAGTTCATCAGTTTGATGCTACTAGGGTGCTTCTTTTCGGTCACACCTCCGATCAGCACGTTGTGGGCCTATTTTGAGAGATTAGAACTAGAAGTAATTAACGCCACAAAACAAGACTTACAAAGTTGTATCTAAACGGAATGACGCCCTTTCTCTTCCCGCGACAAGTTCGGTTTCCGAGGGTCTTGGATCCCTCGGCGTCGCCCCCGGCCAAGCCAGACGCTTTTTGTTCCCGGTTGGGGGTCAAATCTCTGGTGTTCCTAAGCCGCCTCCACGTGACAATTCCGAGGGTCTCGGGTTGCAGGCAAACGTCCTCTTTGTCCGCAAACAGGTCGGATGACTCGTTGAAAGTTGTGGTCAAGACGAAGTCGAGGTCGTCTTTGGGAATCAGGTTGCTGGCAAAATAAGTGACACTTAAATGTCTGTACGTGCATAGTAATTTTCATGTTTACTCAAATCGTTTAAAGTTTGCGTGTCTTCGGGCACTAGCTAGTGTTTGGTGTATGTAAAGCCTCTGAAAGGGAGTGGAGGCCGAGTCTTGGCAAGAATCTTTCTTGCATTCCACGGTGACGATAGGTTTGATGAAAACTCCCTCGCGGTCCAAATAAGGGACGCATCCCCTATTCCTTATCCTTCCTTTGATAACAATAAGCTTTGTCATTAGCATAAAAAATTGTTTCTCTTAGTAATTTTGTTAAAAAAAGAGACGTTTAACGTTGTTTATTTAATCTTCTTCATTTCTCAAGCTCAACAGTTTTCCATCAGCGAATTTAAGAAAATAACGAATACTTTTGTAGTATTTTCTAATATATTATCTTTTTCACACAAATTAAATTAAATAGTGATGGGAAACTGATTTATGCGCATAAATCAATTGCCTTTTGCAAACTTACCCGCAGCCATTCTTCTTTCGATTCAGCGACGGATACTCGGTCGGAGACGCGATCGCGTGTCACCAAGAATTTAAACTAAACAATATAAATGGTTGTAGGACATGCTTTATACAGTGTGGAAGTCGGGTGTCCTATAGAAATTAGGGCAGGGGGTGTAATAGACCCGGGGGATTCAATTTTGATTGAGGCCTCGCCGTGTTTCGGAAGTTAGGAGAGGACAGGCAATGTGATGTATTTTTCCATCATAATATTGTCATTTGAAATAATAAAGCTGTTACCCAATAATAATTTAATTATGTATTCTTTTTTTTAAGTACGTATAAGTGGGAAATATTATAAAAAGGTTCTGATATGCAGCAAGTCAGTAAGCTTATTCATCACCCCTAGAGTTGCTTCCGCCGGACTTAAATCCTAACAACCTCAAAAAAAAGAAAATCCTCCATAATTTAAAATTGTTTCTAATAAAATAACGAAACTATAAAACACCGCAATAAATCTTACTAAACTTCATCTAGCAGGCTATGAAATTTTGACAGAAAAGGATGACATAATCAAAATAAATGGACTTTTGTTTCTCCATCCTTTTCTTTTGACATTTTACAGCCAACTAGATGAAGTTTTATAATAAACACCCCGTATGTAAGTGAAACAGCTAATAAACCAACTATTAATTAAAACAAAATTGTTACGTAATAATACCTACGTAATAACTTATTGGTTACTTTTTCGAAACTCATCAGATTTATGCAAACTTAACAATATTAGTAAAAGAAAGAAATCAATTAAATAATACTAGCGACTAGTTCGATGCCTACTTATGATGACGTCAACATTGGGCAGTATGGCAGCTTATTCTGTTTTGACATTTCATTGTATTGACGTTTAAACTAAGGCCGCGTTCGGTAATCCATCCAAGCGCTCCGGACACAGACCATCTCTCAAAATCTTATCAAGCTAGAGTGAGATAGACTGATATCCCGAGCGCTCGGCCGGTCGGAATGTAATTACCGAACTCAACTTAAATATAAAAATTATGCAGGTGACAGTTTTGAATTAGTGCAAAAAACCGTGTGCAAAATTGTAAAATATCTAATTTCACATTTTTAAGCTGTTTTGAAGCAAATTTAAGTCACAAATTAACACTATAATATTAAAGACAATCTTAGATCTCTATCGCAATAAGGCAAGACACTATTGGAGGAACAATTTTTGTTAGAACAGGACCAAACCACACCAAATGGACCATTTGAAGCTTTATTTGTTTATATCTACCGTACTGTACTAATAATTAGTAAGCAAGAAAAATTACAGTTTCAGTCTAACCAACGCAAAGTAGGTAGGTACTCACAGACCACAATAAATCTCATAATTTTAATGTTTGCTTCATTATAAAAAAACTCCGACTACTTTTTCTATTCCGACTACCGGAAACCTTCCATAGGAACTATAAAATACCACAATATATAACCTACATCTTGATACGTAAGTAAAACAAAATTGTTACATAATCATAATAATATGTAATAACTGTTATGGTTGCCTTTTCTAAACTCATGAGAATGCCGAATTTATGCAAACCAAACTTAACAATATTAGTTATAGAAAAAAAAATACCAGTGATAAATCACAGCTGCCTACTTATGATGACGTCACGGTCTTATCGCAACGTATTCTGTCCTGACAGATGTCATTGTATTGACGTCTAAATTAAATGTCAACATTAGACAGTCGACAGTTTTGAATTTGGCCCAAATGGCGGGTGGCGATATTTTTCGTAGAAATCGGGCGCAAAATATCTAAATTTACAATTTCTTAAGCTGCTTTTAAGCAAATTAAGGTTTTTAACTAGCACGAAATTATTATTATTTAAGACTACATTTAGAGGGAACAGGCACTATTTAGAGGGAAGAAACACCTGTTGTTGTTCGTCCATGACCCTGACCACACAAATGGACCATTTGAAGCTTTGCAGTTTGTATCCAATGCAGTGTAATAATAATAATAAGGTGAGTCAAAGATATAATTTCACTCGACGGAGCGAAAATAAGTACTCGTACTCATAGAGCACAGCAGTGACAAATTTCATAATTTTAATGTTTGCTTTGCCATAAAGAAACTCCGTCTACTCGGACGCATCTCGGCCGTTTTATTAAGGTCGAACCAAATTGAAAAATTACCGGAAAGCTTCCGCAAACCTAACATAAGTTTCCTTTTTACTAATTAGTCAAAGGCGCCAAACATACAATGGCGAGCGCTCCTGCCAAATTTGAAAATCATAGTCACTTTTTGTGTGTGTAGTTTTTTCATCTCAATTAACCTTTCCAGAATTACGTCATTTGACGTGCACCCCTCAAGAAAGGCAAATATAAACCATTCACTTCACTTATTATTACCGTCAAGTAGGCGTTGAAAATCTGACTTTGACATTTTTATCGTATCTTCTCAACATGTGCCGGAAAGAGATAGGTATAAAAAAACGAAGATTTCAAAGGTAACTGGATGCCAAAAATAAGTGAATGGGGTATATGTGTCGTTTTTGTTTCACACCGGTTCTGGTTTACATAAAAGTTGCAGACGAGCTAATATCCAACCAATCAGATTTGTTGAAAATCAGATGATGTCAGCCAAAACCAGAACGGACGTGAAACGAAAATGACACATTAATAAACTGGCAGCGCGGTGTTGCTATTCTTATTATTTTTTTTTTTTACAAAACAACATTTGAATTGTCGTGATTCTCGTTCACTATTTCTGTATAAACACAGAAATGTCTGTATGTTTAACTTAGAGATGGGTTTTCACCCGGTTTTTTCATTTTTGAGGGTTTATTCCCTGGACAATCCCGGGAAAATTCCGGGTTTATTCCATTATAACCTCTAAATTTAACTTACTTTTCTATTTTCAATACGCCTAACACTTACCGATTAAGCAATAATTTGTCGGTTTGTGCATTTTGAGGCTTTTGATCAACTAACCCGTGTTTAGTTTATCAAAAAACAAACCATAATCTGGAATTATCGAATTCTAATCTAAAATCTAACCTTAAATCTTGAAACTGCCGGGTGCTTTCAAAACAAGATGGGAAAAAACCCAAAATTGGGCTCAAAGATTTTTTTTTTGGGAATTTTCCCTTGGCCCATCTATTTAACTACTCCTTTAAGATTTTGGGAGATGGTCTGTGTCCGGAGCGCTCCGATGGAATTACCGAACTCGGCTATAGACAACAATATAAAGCGTTTTCGGGTGGCCGCTCTGAGACTATTGCCGTCCTTAGATTTTTATTAAGAACACAAAGGATAGTAATACTCTCAGAGATCGCTCTAGAGCGGGTACTCGAAGGCGCTGTAAG
This sequence comes from Taphrorychus bicolor, assembly GCA_951812265.1. Lineage (NCBI taxonomy): Eukaryota > Metazoa > Arthropoda > Insecta > Coleoptera > Curculionidae > Taphrorychus > Taphrorychus bicolor. The sequence continues at coordinate 40,982,223 of OX638300.1, read as the reverse complement.
AGTCGATTTGTGTCTTGTGGGCCAATGACTGTCGTCACCGCAGTCCTTTTGAGTATAAGCGGAAGCATGTTTCGTTAGTTTATAATGTTTCAGACTAAACATAATTTTTGAACGTTGCCCATTCTATTATATAAAGGCTTGTATAACAGTAATTATAGTTTCAAGGGTATTGGTACCAAGGTAAAAGTTTTTCTTTTAGTGTGATATAATTACGTACCTAAGGTACATAGTTCTCTACTTCGCACGACGAACAGCTCGACTATTTGAAATAAATTTGAATTTTTCCAATTTGCTAAAATATACTTTATATATATGCGAAATTTATATCAGCGATTTGGCATGTAGATAAAAATTGCCAATTATGTATTATTAAATTAATTACTTTATTTTGGGTAGCTAGGTAATGGACTTTTACAGAGAGACATTTCTTATGCCGGTAACGTTTATTGGCTATTAGCATTAATAACCAATTAATTGCTACCGTTAGCGTATGATGTGTCTTTTTTGCCTTAGCTAACGTCAGTAAAAATAGAAATTAATTAACCTTGTCTCCTGACATTAGATTCTTCGGTCCTTGTTGCCTCAGGGCCTGATAATGGCAGGCTTATTCAAAACTAGAAACAAAATTATAGACAACAAAGCAAACGTTATTGTTTACATTATCTATAATCAAATACCCAAATATTACAGGTTATTTATTTATATGTATATGACTAAGTTAATGGCTACACAAGCGCAATTTAATAATCGGGCATGCTCCTACATCGTTAACGTTGATTCTAATTTAATTACCGACAAGTAGGTAGGTTCAAGTAAATTATACATACGGGGAATCTATCAGTATTTGAATAGCAACAGTATTTATACGTAACAACAATCAAACTTTTTTTTGCCAGTCTTGGCAACCACTTAACGTTTTGCTATCTCTGTTGGCACTCGCATTTCGTTTATAGCAATCGAAATGAACGCACATCCTTGAAATGTTTTAATATTTTATCAACTTGAACTGACGCCGCGAGCATCCTGGATTTTATCTATTTCTATTTAATTGTTCTAATTAGTCATAAAGTGCATTTTGTGTCAAACGGAGATGAGTGCTTGTTGCATTGATGCCGGAATCACTTACCAAAAGTTTACCAGTGGCCTAGTAAAAGGCACGGAGACCTTCTTCTTCAAGTAAGTGGTTACCGTCTAGATCATACCACATAGGAAAAAAAAATGGGAGAGCTTCTATTCGTCCTTTTTTTGATCTATTTAGATACATTTGATACATTCGTCAATTAGTCACCGGCACGAACTGACGTCTTTTCTTGGTTACTTACCGAGTTCTCGGATGGCAGCTCTAGACCGCACTGAGATAAATCCCACCTTTGAATTCTTGCTGAGAAAACAAAGGATGGGAATACTCTCAGAGAGCTTTAGCGGCTCCTTGAAAACGCTGTTAACTTTACGTTAGATTTTACCTATTTTTGTGGATAAAATGGCGAACGCTCCTCTCCGAAATACCGTATCTTGTCATTAACGTTGCTTCATACATCATTGCCTGTTACTACTCCCTGGAGTTTTTGATGCTCCTCTGCTATCTGGAATATATAGCAGGTACACAGTCACACAAACGAGCTGCTCACATCTAGAAACTCATAGCAAGTTTTCGGATCCAATGGCAATAAATCATTCAGATCAAGTACAAATAAATTTACTCCGGAAATTTTGTTGAAAGCGCCTTTTCACACACATCGTACTGTATACGAACAAGTTAACGGTTGGTGGTTCAAATTTTGCTAAGTCTTTTATTTTTTTTTTATTTTAATGACGAAGATTTAATCTAATGATGTTACTAATCTAGATTACTAAATTAACTTAACTAACTTAATCTGATGATATTACTAAGAAAGGATTGTTGACGAGATATGTTTGATATGCTGATAAGTAAAGAAAAAGCAGAAGTGAAACCTTCATACACGCTTGATTTCTAGACAAAACTGCTGCAAATTCTATTACTTTCCTCCTTTAGGTTGGGTGTGGCTATAGCCAAAGAACCGAAAAAAACCATCCTACTTTGCGGAATTGCGGTCCTCTTGAGCGGGGTGGGGTTGTTCAGATTCAGACAGGAGAAAAATCCTTTAAAGCTCTTTGTACCTCCCGACACAACCTTCATTCGAGACTCAGAATGGCTACTGAGCACATTCCAGAGAGGCTTCAGCAACGAAGCGTTCGCAATAGTTGCCGAGGACGTGTTAACACCTAACAGTATTATGAAAGTATGTCTTAGTGGTTAAAGAAAAGTGTGTCCCATACAGGGGTACCAAGTCAGCTTATTTTGATCTTGACCTTTTTTTCTGGCAATTAATACAAATTTTCCGTTTCTGTTCCAGTTAGCTGGTATTCATAACAGAATTATGACAGCAAAAACTCCCAATAATATTAGTATGGAGGACGTATGTTTCAGGTAATATATTTCTCTGCTCTTGTTTGCTATAATAAAGAAATAAAGGCAAATAATTCGAAAATATACTGAATGCTAAAATAAAACTGAAACTGTGTGGTATTGTTCATAACAATGAAAATACAGGGTGTCCCAGCCGAGAATTACCCATTGAAAATGCTTATATGTAAGATAGCAACCTGCGGTTTACACCATTCCTTTTCTCTTGATCTAAAATATTTTCTAGTTGGTACCAAATTTTGTCGACACTTATCCAATCGGAGTGAAAAAATTGCTAAAAAAGCTAAAATTTCAAGTTTTGAGTCCGCTGTTTACTGGTACATAAATACATTGAACACGTCTCCGTCGCCTCCTAATGATGACTTTGCAATATACAAGGTGTTCTATTGAAAATAGTTGAAAATTTTGATGTCGAAATAGGCATTACTTTCTATTCCCTCGTTATATATGACATGAGAAAAACGTTACTAACATGTAACGTAACAAATTTTGACAATGATCATAGCTCGATTGTCATGGTGACCGACAGCGTAGTCAAAAAAATGTTAGTTTTCGCTTCAAAGGCTGATGGTGAGTTGCAGGTTTACATTTATTTAACTTTTCTTTCCCCACTCAATCAATGTCCTGATCAATTTTAGCAGGAATATAACAACCATGAAAATAAAAAACCTTATGAAATGTTCTAAACACCTGTAATATTTTATTTTTTCCAAACAGGAAACGTGATGAACGTTGAAAATCCAAGGCGAAAATTATCGAAAGAGAAAAAAGGTGAATAAATCAAAACGTAGGTACAACCAATTTCAATGAAAATTATCCTTTTGATAAGTGGTCATGACATTAAACTCTATTCAATGTTGCTATTTTTTATAATTTTGCCATCCTTTGTGATTGCTTAGCCATATTTGTGGTTATCGTAATTTTTTGTCACGACAATCTACGTTAAAGTACTCAACAAGATTTGACGCTTTACATCGATTCTTCTCGTTACCTTAAGGTAAGCATGAATTCTGTAGGACAATCCTACAAGCATGGCGGTTTAGTAAACCTTGACAGGGTCTCACAGCACCGTTACCATGGTAACGGACTGCGTAACCAATAGAAGTTAATTTCGCGCCTCAAAGGCGAATGCTGAATTGCCAATGTCCCGGTAATTTTGACAGGAACATAATTTACATAAAAATAAAAAAAGTGGCTTCATTCATGTTTCGATGCATTTGTTTTATTTAATTACCTTCAGACTGAAAAAACAGAACTAAAAATTGAAAACATTGACAATTCAGATCAAAAATTATGGGCAAAAAGGCCAAAAGGAGGAAAAATGGAAAACGTACAACCTGGTATCGATAAAAACTATTCTTTCGGTAAGTTGCAACTAAATTAGTGTGTTGGTCCATAAGTTTTATTCAATATTGCTCTGCTGTTTTGTAAAGTTATCGTAATTTTTTGTAAAGTTAACCTACATCAGAGCAGCTACTTGAAACTTCATCAAAAAATTTTTACCATATTAAGTGACTTTCTTTCGGCATAATAATTGACTTCCTTTGTTGATCTAAGTTCGTGTATTTATTAGATCAAGCCTAGAAGCAGGGCGGTTTAATAAACCTTGATATGGCTTGGCGGCACGGTTACCAGGGTGACCGTCTCCATGACCAATAGAAATTCACTTTTCGTCACAAAGGCTAATAATATATTGCAGGCTTACTAATATCTTTCTACAGTGAAAGCAAGGCGTAACTCTATAAGCTTTGGTGAAAAAAGATAGAAAAGTTTCTCAGTCCGGTCTTTCCTAAACCTGGAAAATTTATATATTTTAAATATTAGGGATCAGATCCTTTTATTGGATAGAAGAAAAACATTGGAAAAAATTTTGTTCGATGTTTATTGGCACATAACGTACCTTGAACACATCTCTTAACGGTGGCGTTGCAATATACAAGGTGTTCTATTAAAATTAGTTTAAAATGTTTATGTCGAAAGTAGGCATTCTCTTCTACTCCAACAGTATAAGTACCAATAAAATTTGCTACAAACTAGAAAAAACTCTAGACCAAGGGAAAAGAAATGGCGTAAAACGCAGGTGGCTAGCACTCCTGGTTAAAAGTTATAAATATTTAAAATGGGCCACTCTCGGCTGGAAAACCCTGCAATATAAAGAGCGATTTGAGCAGGATTTCAATTTCTTACCTTTTTTTAAGAATTCCCAAAATCGACAAGAAACTACTGAAGATACTGTTAAGTAATGTTGAGGACGGACAAGATCCCAGTTTAAAAATGCCACCGGCCTTGTACTGTAGTTTTATCGAGACAATGAAGACTGAATGCTACACTAAAAGCATTTTGGAACTGTGGGACTTTAATATGACCCGAATTTCCACGCTCAGAAAGGAGGATATTGTCGAGGCCATTAACTCATATGACGAAAAGTCAGTATAGCGGTTTTTTTCTCACATCTTCAAATATAATCTCTATGCTTTTGCACTCTCTTTTTCATTGATTCCTTCTGATTATTTTACCCCCTGTTACCATACTTGCGTTTACAGCAACATGTTTCCAATGGGAAACCTGAAGAATTACAGAGATTTGCTTGGTGGTGTGGTGAGGAATGAATCCGGACAGATCATTAGCGCAAGGGCAATCGAAAATTATTGGTTTCTTTTGGTGAATTTTTCATCGGTTGATATGGACAAAACAGGAAACATGGCCGGCACTGGAGAATGGGTAAAACATACGCACAGCGATAAAAAAATTAAAAAGCGCCCTAGTAACCAACTACCTTTTTTTAGGCTTCAGAAGAGGCTCTTGAATGGGAATTAACCTTCTTAGAAATCGCCGAAAACATCACCAAAAATGGCGAAGGAATATATTACTATGCCGGCAGAAGGTGAATATATTATAAAAATACATGAAAGTTCATAATACATGTCGGAAAAAAGACCCTTGATGTTCATTTACTAGTCAGTTCTCGATTTTCTAATTTACAAATTTAATTTCGACGATTTCTTCAGCTTTGGAGACATCAGCAACAATTCAATATTCGCGGATATGGACAAATTGGTGTTAGGAGTAGCCATTATGGTAATTTACGTCCAGTTTGTGATATCAAAATTTAACTGGTTAGAGGCCAGGGTAAGTGTCCGAGATTAAAGTGAATCTTTGCTTATGTTTAGCACGTAAATAATACCAAAAGCGCAACTGATTCAGTACTTAAATCATCATAAATAAATAATTACAATCTTACTGAGTCGATTTCTTAACATTATCGCGAAGGTGCAATTGTTAAAGAATTTTTTTCACTGTTAAGCCCATATTCTTGCTTCTCGCCGTTTATTATTATATTTAACGGTAATGAATACACAATTCCTGCAGGATGGACTTTATACATAATTTTTATGATTAACAAATACAAAGAAGTTAACCTTTCTCTTCTGCTACTTCCACAATCAATTTCTTTTAATAGATACCTAATGCCGGATATTGAGTTTCTTTATGGTAATAATAGGCAAGATTTTATTAAATTGTAAAAGAAAAAAAGAACCTTAACTGATTCAGTACTTAGATCATCATAAATAAATAACTAAATGTTTCTTAACCTTATGGCGAAGCCGCAGTGTTAAAGTATATTTTGCAATGTTATGCCCATTATTGATTCCTGTCGTTTATTATTATCTTAAATGGTAATAAATACACAATGTTCTTCTAATATAGGACGAAACAGTTAGTTTTAGGTAGCGTAGGCTTGCTGGCCATAGCAATGGGTTTCGTTGTAGGGCTCGGAACGTGTTCGCTGTTGGGAATTTTCTATGGACCGGTACATTTGTCGTTACCATTTTTGCTTATGGGATTAGGTAAGATTCTTGGAGTTGAGTAGCCACTATATACGGGGTGTTTATTAGAAAACGTCATTTAGGAAGCTATGAATTTTTGATAGAAAAGGATGACATAAAATCAGATTAAATGGACTTTTGTTTCTTTACCCTTTTCTTTTGACATGTCACAGACAACTAAATGACGTTTTTAAATGAACACCACCTACTTCATGATTATGTTAGTAGAGAAGTACCTAACACACAAAATGAAAAAATAACTCCGCAAAGTTTGCAGGAGTCGATGATATGCTGGTGATCATGAGTTGCTGGGATGAGCTGTCAGAAGAGGACCAGACATTACCTCTTCCCGAAAGAGTGGGCGTCATGTTAAAACATGCCGGCGTGTCTATAACCATAACGTCTTTTACCGACGTTATTGCCTTTATCATTGGAGCATCTACGGTAATTTTTTCGTCAACTTTCGACCTTAGATATCTACATTATATTTTAGATTTTACCGTGTTTAGAATCGTTTTGCATCTACGCCGCAGTTGGTGTCTTTATGACTTTCGTATTTGTGAATACATTCTTCATAGCCTGCTTTGTGCTTGACCAGCAAAGGCTGGAGAGCAAGAGAAACGGAATAATTCCTTGCATTGAACACCCGTCCTACAGGCCGAACCAGTGCAGCCAAAGCAGAATTACCAGTAGGGTTTTCGAGTACATCTATGGAAACGTGATTTTAACCACACCCGGAAAGGTTGATGCATTATTTTACTTTTAAGTGCCACTTTTGCAAGTTGAGTTTGTAGTGTAGATTCCACATTTGGCGTACATTCTATTGTTTATCTGTCAAAATCTTTCATTTATCTTCAAACTAAAGTTTAAACTGAAGATTTACTTATAGATTATCGTTGTGCTTGTCACAATAACATTTGCCGCACTAAGTACAAACAACGCCCTGAAACTTGAGCAAAGGTTCAATCCGAAATGGTTCGTACCCGAGGGTTCGTATTTGGCGGACTATATCCAAGTCAAAGACACGTATTTCCCAGGAACTGGAATAGAAGGCGGGCTGTATATGGGAGCCCTGAATTACAGTGGTGAAATAATGAAAATAAAGCAGGCTGTGGACGAGCTCCATAATATGACCGATATAACTGGACACGTTGTCTCGTGGGTGGAGCCCTTTAGAAATTTCGTTTTAGTAAACTTTAAACATGGTAAGTTCAAGTTCATAGTTTGTTTTTTGGATAATTGTGAATCAAACTAAAGAAACTATTGGGAAATGCTAAGTACGATTATTTTTTACAATATTCATGTTTTTAGATATTTACAAAAGTGAGTTAGATGAGGAAAGGTTTCGCATATTTATGTCAAAATTCCTGCACAGCCCTTTTTATGGGAAATATCAGGGCAATTTTGTGTTTGACGGGGACTTAGAGTGCGGCGCGCCAATTCCGAAAATTAAGGTATAACCAAATTCTAAAATATGTGTCACATAGACCTACTTTTTTGCTTTTAGATGTCCAGTATTGATTTTAGCATTAAAAAGCACCTCGATCCGAGGCAACAAATTGTACCGATGCATCAACTACAAGCGGTCGGTGAACACATAAACGTCACCACTGGTGATAAGTTCGCCACGGTTTGGTCTAAATTTTTCGCTTTGTGGATTACCGATGAGGTAAGAAGCCTGATGAGCTACCCTGAGCTTCACTACATAATATATTTATTTAGGAGGGTGTTCATTTGAAAAAGTCATCTATTTGGCTGTGAAAGGTCAAAAGAAAAGGATGGAAAAACAAAAATCAATTCACTTTTAGGGTTTTCGGGTAACCGCTCTGAGAGTATTCCAATCATTTGTTTTCTCAATAAGAATGTAAGGATGGCAATGTTTTCAAAGCAGTGGTCACCAGAAAACGCTATTTGATTATGTCTTCTTTTTTTGTCAAAATTTCATAGTGTTTAGATGAAGTTTTCGATGAACACGGTGTATATAAAATAAGCAGCGATGAATTTTAGTTAATCGACAAAGAGGTGGTAAGAAACCTGCAACTGGCACTGTTATGCGTGATGGCCTGCACAGTATTGCTGATAGCCAACTGGCAAATTTGTTTTTGGATCTTCCTCTGCGTCCTCTTGACAATGGTCAACGTGTGCGGATTTATGCAGCTCTGGAATTTGACAATTGACATGGTAAAAAACAAAAGCCATCACTGTTACATATGATTGTTTGTTCAAATTATTGTGTTTAGGTTTCTTGTATTGGTCTGGAATTGGCCATTGGCTTGTGCGTGGATTACGCCACGCACATCGGACACACATTTCTGACCATCCACGGCGGTACCAAAGAAGAAAGAGCTTTAAAAACGGTCAGTTCTATCGGTGCTGCTGTATTTTACGGCGGTCTATCAACGTTTATAGGCGTTTTCATGATGAGCCAAACAAACGCTTATATTTTTCTGGCATTTTTTAAGGTTAGACGCCCAAAACCGTAATTTATCGATTTTTCACTAATTTTTACGAATTTTCTTTTTAGATATTTTCCTTGGTCATAATATTTGGGTTGTTCCACGGCACTGTTTTGCTACCAGTTATTTTAAGCTGTATAGGACCAAAAGCCTATGAAAAAGCTTCAAAACCTATACCCCAAACTGATCTTACAGACCGAGAAAGTGAATTAAAGTAATAAATAATTAAATAGGTTTTTTTAATATATATGTACTATAATTTTCTATAAAGGATAAAATATATAAGGTTCTTGATATATTGAAGTTTTTCTTACATAATGAGCATGTATGAGATGACATCTCATACATCAATCAGGTATCTTACCTTTACCCAATGAATGTAGCGAATTCGTATCCCACTTACCACAAGTTTATGTTATGTTACATATAAAGTTAATTTTGAAGGTTTTATTAATTCATATCTTCTTGAAGAAATGGTGAAGGTACACTGTTTCTATAAAGTAAAATTACGGGCAAAACAAAAAAAAAAATTGAACGTTTGCCTAATAAAAATGACCACAATTTGTAAACATATAAAAGAATTGTCACTGCGCATATATAAATTTATTATTATTTTCTTAATCTCATTAATATAAACATAATATAAAATATTCAAACAAATACTTAAGGCAGTATTATTATTATTATAGTATACACAGATAAAAACAGGAATAATTCATTAAAACTATGCCTGTATATACAATTATAGAGTATAACACAGAAAAAAACAGAAATAATTTTAATAAATTAATCCTGCTTTTATCTTAAAAATTTATTAAAATTATTCCTGTTTTTATCATAAAAGTGACGAAACGGGTTTCACGTCCGTAAACACTGCTAGAGCCACCTGCGACGGTCCTTTTCCAACGCTGAAAAGAGTAGAAGTTTCGTAAAAAAAACACATTGGTGCATTTCAAATAAGGGGTGTTCATTTGAAAATGTCATCTAGTTTGCTGTGAAGGATCAAAAGAAAAACATGAAAGAATAAAAGTCTAATTATTTTGATTGTCATCCTTTTCTGTCAAAAATTATAGTCTTCTAAATAATGTTTTCTAATGAAGACTGGGTAGATAATCATCCTATAGGCTGAAAAAATTACATATTTACATGAATAATATAGGGTAAATCATATACCTATTAAACTAATATCCGGAAAACATTAATCCCTCGCAACAAGTCGAAAATTTAAGTCCCCAGTTGGCTACGAAAATATCGCAGATAGCTGAAATGATGTTACTGCGCATGTTTACTAGGCACCATGTGCTGGTTAAAAAATGCGTGTAGAATCTCTAACGCATGCGAAGTTTACCTTTTTTTTTAGTAAATACGCAGGTTGATCGTCACCTTTTCGTCTTCACTTTTAGGATTAATGTTCTTTTTATAGAACTCCCAAATATCTGGGGCAAATTTGTCAACTCTTCAGCCTGCTAGATGAATAATCTATGTGAAATGGACCACAGCCGCGAATTCAAAATTTTAAAATATCGATAGTTTGTTAAAGAGCAAGTAAATAAGAGTTACGTTACTAAATCTATATTGTCAATATTTCGAAAACAAATTAATTTACAGAGTTTTTGGTTGGCCGCTCTAGATGGCTCTGAGAGCATTCTCATCCTTACATTCTTGCTGCAAAAACGAAGGATGGGAATACTTCTAGAGCAGTCACCCGAAACCGCAGTTAGATATAGAAATGTCAAATTTATCGCAACTGTCTGTCAAAGTCATATTCAGATTGAAAGTGCAGCGTCGAATGACCTACAGAAACCAAAACTAGGTCGAATTTTTCATAATGCGCACATCTTTCTGCGCAAGAATACGTCCAGCAAGCCAACAGGGTTTTCGGATGGCGGCTCTAGTGCACTGCAACTATTTCAATCCTTTGTTTTCTTAATAAGAATATAAAAATGGCAATCACTCCCAGAGTTTCTCAAGTTCTCTCCCTCCTTAGTGCATGCGCATTTGTTACTTTTCGACCTGGTTTTTTGATCTGCATTTTTTTATGTTACTTTCATATTACGGGGTGTTCATTATAAAACTTCATCTAGTTGGCTGTGAAATGTCAAAAGAAAAGGATGGAGAAACAAAAGTCCATTTACTTTGATTATGTCATCCTTTTCTGTCAAAATTTCATAGCCTGTTAGATGAAGTTTTATAATGAATACCCCGTATATTCAATCGTATTATATCGCCCAAGAACGCTTATTTTGTCACTCACCTGTTTTGTTCTTTGTCGCTGATCTGAGACTTGTGGGTTTGGGTTTCCGTGGTGTGGGAGCGCGGGGCGGCGTCTTATATGTGTGAGTGGCATATGTGGGACGAGGTGATGATGCCTGTTTGACCATGCGCTTCTTACCTACAATATAAATGGAATTTATATGAGAAAATTTAGTAAAACACTTGGATAGCTTACGGATTAAAAGTTCGTTTCCGCTATTTCGATGTTAAGAATTTCGGGAGAACAGCAGTGGGTTCATAATTTTTAAAGGTAAACCCAGACAGATTCTGTTTTACTTCTGTGGTAATGAGCAGAATTGTGTAATGACGTAATAATGACGTCGAATCGGAGAAACATCTGTTGACGCGTATTTACAAATATTGTAGTTATTGATCAAATTGACAAAAATAAGCATCACCAATAAATCCAGCCAGTTCAAAACAGGGTGCGCTTGGCCATATGAGTTTATTAATACAAATTAGTCACTTTTCAATGCCCTATAAATGGGTAGCACGTACTCATTAACAGCCTGTATATTACAATCAGACTTTTCACTAAGGTTTAGTTTATATTCTGAACAGAATGGTGAAGGAAAAAGGGTTCTCACAACGCTCTATATTCCGTACAAGATTATCTGTGTACTTTTTCTGTTGATTTGAAAGTTGGCTCCTCCAATATATGTTCAAAATCTCTACAAACTTAAGGTAGTTTTCAAATCATTTAAGACCTTGACTATTGTGTCATAAAGCATGTTTTTTACGAAACTCAGAATTAAATCAAGAAAACAATCTTCCACCATTCACCGTATAATCTTAGCGCTATTGGTCGTTACTCGTCCCTCCCACGCCCAACAATAAACCGTGCAAAATCTCGAAAACTACATGACCAAAATACTCCCCACCTTTGGCCACTATGTTCGCGCCGCTCGGGCCGCCAAACGTAGAAGGCGCGCCACTGGAGAAGGAGGGTGTAACCTCCGGTAAGTTGAAGGTAGAATTCAGCGACACCTGGCTGCCGTTTTCAATTTTACGTTTCGACGGCCGCGTATTTTCGTCTTCGCACACGCTGGTCAGCGAACTAAGACCTGAAATTTCAACTTTTTAACACAAACTATGACATAAAACAAATTTTCAAATAATGAATTTGTCACATAATACCAAGTAATCTGAAATATTCCCAATGTATTTGAACTAACCCGATCAAATAAAATCATATCCGTTAGTTTTTATTCTTTACTCCGCATTTGTTAAAAATGCTCTTATCCGTTTTTTTTTCTCATGAAATTGAAATCTTTGACTCTGGTTTTTCATCCATATTCTTTATTATATTTCCTTTCCCCTCGGATCAATATATATGGTAGTCTTTGCCTTGACTACTAGATGACGCACCTGATTCTAAAGCCAAAAAGTTCCTAGCTTTCCCGCTTCCCTTAAGTGGGGCTAGTTATACCTTTTCATTCTTGCCTGTGCGCGCGTGTGAGTTACATCGCGAGTGGTTCACCGGGTTCAAAGTCAAAAACATGTCGAACAAAAGAAAACGTGCTGTGTCTGAATGAGTCTGAAGATTCTATGGATTCTTTGGAAGAGGAAGACATATTAAGGTCTATAGAACAATTGAAGCACCGCTTGAAAGCAGTGAAAAAAGGTGTAAAAAATGGCGCCGATGCACCGGTGCCATCGGGCGAAGACAGGCGGATAATAAACACTCATTTGCCGATTATTATGGGATGCATCCCTCCACCGCCGCCACCCTCAACAAGCCCCCCACCGTCGCCGCCTCCCCCAGACCCGCTATTTTGTACCTCTCTTCAGGCTACTAATCTAAGCGAATCCCAAGATCCCAGGGATCCTGATGAGCAGCAAATGCAAATGGTGGAGAATCAAGGATCAAACGAAGGTTGCAACAGCCCGTACCCATATATGGATTAATGGAAATAGGGTCCGTACTCGTGGGGGGGGGGGGGGGGACGAGCTAGACGGTGGCAAAAATAATAATAAATGTGAGTACATGTATCATAATTTTATGAAGTACTGAGGGTTCCATAAAACCTAAAATAAAATAAATATACACTCTTAGCCTAGGGGTCAGACCCAACAGGAACAGTAAGTATAAATACTAGTATATTCTATACTAGAATAGTAGGTGTATATTATACACACATTGTGTAATACACAACTGAGAGGGGGCGCCATCTCGAGGCAGACTTAAAAAGATTACAGGGTTTGTCGGTGCCGCCATCTAGGGAAAAATATCCCCGATTTGTCCAACCCGTACGTGAATTACAGAAATAATATTGGGACGTTAATTCGCTTGGCACACAGATGTCGGGGCGATCAAACTTGTAAAATTTTGAAACCCTCCTTTTAAGTTTGGCCCTCTTTTAGCCTATGGTATATAAGAGCTAAGAGTGTATAAGGGCTATGAAAAAATAATAAATTAGAAACTAGGGTGGTTGTTTCTGCTTTTAGGTGAAAGCGATACACTTGACTCTTCAGTCTTAAAAGTTTTGGAGGAAGAGGAAGAGCAAACTGAACAGAATTGGACACTACAGAAAACTTTAGCAAGTCAGTGGGAAAGAATCTTGAAAATTTGAGTTCTGGAGGATACAAAAAGTATTCTACTTGAAAAACATTCTCATCCTGAAAACTGCTACTTGGGAGCTCCTAAGGTCAATCCGGAAGTGGGAACAAACTTGACCTCATCTGCTTGTCACCAAGACCAAAAAATGTTGCTTATCCAGAATGAAATTGGAACAGTTTTGGCATGTTTAGGAAAAGTCCTAACAAAATTGTTGGAAACACAACTGCCTTCGAAGCTAGAATATGTTGAAATTTTAAATGACGCAGCAAAAATTCTTGCAAACATTCAACATAACCTTTCAATGAAAAGGAAAAATAACATAGTATCATTTGGGTTTAAACAAACATTAAAACTAAGCTTCAAGAATGCTCTACTTAGTTCAGAACTAGGAGAATGGTTATTTGGGGAGACTCTCCGAGAAACGCTGGAAGAAATCAAATCTCTAGAAAGAGATAGTGCCGCTTTAATGGTAAGGGGCAATCTTCCAAGAGTTTCAAGTCATTTAAACAGGGGAATCCGGGAAATAAATATAGATTTATCCTGAACTTAAAGCATTTTAATACTTTTGTTCAAAAGGAACATTTTAAATTAGAAGATCGAAAAATGGCTTGTAACATGTTACGTGAGGGAGCCTTCATGGCTACTATTGATTTGAAAGAAGCCTATTTTTTGGTCCCAGTTCATAAAGATTCTAGGAAGTACTTAAGATTTTTTTATAATTCTCAACTATATCAATTTAACTGCTTGCCATTTGGGTTATGCTCTGCGCCATGGGTGTTTACAAAATTAATGAAACCAATACTCACACATTTTCGGAAGAGGGGTATTTCTTTAGTTAATTACCTAGATGACTTTTGGGTCACATCCCACTCTTTTCAGAAATGTTATAGTGACATGGAAGAAATTTGCAAAGTTTTAACTTCTGTTGGCTTCATCATTAATTTTGATAAAAGTTGTTTACTCCCAAAGCAAACATGCAAGTTTCTAGGATTTAACTTCGATTCTATAAGAATGGGCCTGGGTCTACCTAATGAAAAGAAAGAGAAATTAATAGCATATCTAGAAGCATTCATGAAAAGAAAGTCTTGTAAAATAAGGGAACTTGCAAAATTGTGCGGAGTTCTAGTCTCAGTTTGTCCAGCCATACCATATGGGACAGTTTACACCAAAATATTTGAGAGAATCAAATATTTGTCCCTCTTAAAAAATAATAACAATTACGACACTTCAATACTTATAAGCGAAGAAATAAAAACAGAAATGGCTACATGGATAACTACTACATTAAAATGGAAATTTTTTCTGATGCAACACCTTCTGCCTGGGGCATTTTCTGTAACGATGAAAAAGCTAGGGGTCTTTGGAATAAAGAAGAATCTATTCAACACATAAATTATTTGGAACTACTGGCAGCGTTCACAGGGCTAAAATGTTTTGCAAAAAATGCCAATAACATTGAAATCTTATTACGTATTGATAACACCACGGCTATAGCATACATAAACAAAATGGGGGGAGTTCAGCATCAGCAACTGAACAAGCTAGCTAGGGATATATGGGAATGGTGTGAAGAAAGAAAAATATGGATTTATGCTGCATATATAAGATCAGAAGATAACCAGGAGGCTGACTGGCAGTCTCGAAACTTAGATAATGACACCGAATGGTCTTTAGCTAATCAGGCCTTCCAAGAAATAAGTGATGAATTTGGAAAGCCGGAAATAGATTTGTTCGCAAGTCAAATTAATAAGAAATGTAAACATTTTGTTTCTTGGTTTCGGGACCCAGAAGCTTTCTCTGTCGATGCTTTTTCTATGTCATGGTCCAGTCATTTCTTTTACGCTTTTCCCCCTTTTACTTTGTTACCAAGAGTTCTAAGAAAAATATACACAGACTGTGCTCGGGGTATAGTAGTTGCACCATATTGGCCCAGTCAGGCATGGTTCCCCGAGTTCAAAAATATGCTTTGCTCAAAAATGCTTATTTTCAAACCAAATGAAAATTTACTTTTAATTGGCAGGACACCACACCCACTCCACAAGCAACTTTCCCTGGTAGCAGGCATCTTATCCTGGAAGCATACATAAAGAAGGGACTTTCCGAAGATACCATTAAAATCTTAATAGCTTCAGTAACAGATAGCACCTTAAAGCAATATAACTCAGGATTGACGGTGTGGTGGCAATTTTGTCAAAAACAAAAAATTGATGTCTTTAATCCTTCTGTAAGTTTGCATTTAGATTTTTTCACTGTACAATTTACTAAGGGCAAAAGTTTTGGAACCTTGAACAACATGAGGGCCGCATTGAACTTTATTCTTAATCCAAATTTAATAGGAGATTACAAAATAAAAAAGTTTTTTAAAGGCGTATTGAACCTAAGACCTCTGAAACCTAAGTATGAATACACTTGGGACCCAGAGGCGGTACTCCAATATTTAGATAAATTATATCCCTTAGAAGAATTGTCCCTAAAGGACCTGTCTTTTAAACTGGTAACCCTTATGGCTCTTATTACGTCTCACAGAGTGCAAACTTTATCCTTAATAAAACTTAGTAATATTAAATTTGGGACCAATTTTATACAAATAAAGATTACAGATAGGATAAAAACAACTAATAGAAATAAATTTCATCCATTACTGCGTTTAGAAAAACATGTAAGGCCAGAAAGGTGTGCTATCGAGACAATTAACTACTATCTGACAAGAACTGCTTCCATACGAGGAAACATTGACAATCTTTTTGTAACATTTAAGCGACCTCATAAACAGGCATCGTCCCAAACTTTAAGTAGGTGGATAAAAATCACATTACGGTCAAGTGGTATAGACGAGGAGTTCTTGTCACATAGTACTCGTCATGCATCCACCTCGGAAGCGTTTAGGAAAGGAGTAGAATTAGAGACGATACGTAAAAAAGCGGGTTGGACTAAAGATTCCTCTACTTTTTTCCATTATTATAATAGACCTTTAAAAGATTAGTTACATGCCTAAACATAAATACGTTAATATATAAAACAAAATACCTTAACAATTTTATATCGAGAAGTATATTAATAATACGAATTTCTTTTTTGTAATTTTATAATAAAAAAAAAAGAGTTACTAACAAATGGTTTTCTTTTTTGCTATTGAGGTTCGTAATAACAACTGTAATTGGGAAAATGTAATAACTAAACAAACAAAACGCAACTAATATGAACTCTAAACATCTACCATATATATTGATCCGAGGGGAAAAGAAATATAATTATTATATCAAACGAACTTACCAAGTGAAGTTCGATATTAATTATATGACTCCTTTCCCCGAGGATCAATCAACCCTCCCAAAGATTATATCCCATCCCGCGAAATTCATATTAGTTGCCGATTAGGTTTAAAGAATGAAAAGGTATACCTAGCCCCACTTAAGGGAAGCGGGAAAGCTAGGAACTTTTTGACTTTAGAATCAGGTGCGCCATCTAGTAGTCAAGGCAAGGACTACCATATATATTGATCCTCGGGGAAAGGAGTCATATAATTAATATCGAACTTCACTTGGTAAGTTCGTTTGATATATTAATTTTTGATGTGTCGTCGTTATCAACTTGTATTTTTTTACTTGGAACTTCTGTATATTCTTCATTAGAGAGATCCTCCTCCTCCTCCTCCTCCGAAAATCCAAGACAGTGTAATCTCCTCGGATTTGAAAATCCCAAAAAAATCGACTCCTCCTCCTCTTTACGGAGGAAGTGAAAAGGTCTGTTCTTTGGGGTTTTTGGAGAAGCAGGAGGATGGTCTTTCCCATATTTTATACTATTGATGTAAATCTAAATGAGCCTTGGACATGGAAGGATTGTCTGCACAAAGGATAGGACTTTTCTTCCCCTATCCATCTGAATTACTTGTACTAGTTACAATGTTGCGTCTCTTTCACTTACCTGAATCGACTTCTGGAATGTTATCGTCGTCAGTCCAGCGCAAAGACTGTTTGCCCTCGAAGGTCGCCACGAGATTGCTGTATTGGCGCTTAAGCCTTTCCGGTGCATCGTCGACTCCGCCGACCGCCATAAACAATGGCGCCATGAATTTGGCCATGTCCTCTAGGAGGACTTCGTGACCATGGCACACGTCTTTCAGGATTCTTGCTTCACGACGGGCCAGGTCGCGCTGAAATAAAGTGTCTTTTTTACAAGAAAACACTAATGAGTGTAAACTAATTAGTTTTGAACAGAATCGCGAATGTACATTTGCTCTGTGCGCTTTTTCTGCTGATGAACTACCGTAAAATTTCGTTATTTCAAAATTTCTTCAAATTTAAAGTAATTTGGACGGATTTAAGACTTTTTAGAAAGGTGTTAGATCGCAGGTGTAGGACAAATAGCCACTTCACTTTCTCGAAATCGTCAACGTCTCAACCTTTATTTTTAGGTCTTCCTCAGGGCTACAATACCAACATACGTATGACAAAACAATAGGCACATTGTGCCTGATAAGTCCCTAACGGACTATTAAAAAAATGGTTTCCTCCACTACCCGGTTTAAAGCGTTTATAAACTAAAAAAAAAAATTTCTTTTTATCATACTTGGACATAGTGTATTTACTACTACTTCTTACCACTTACCTCGTATTTGAACTCGATACACTGTATTTCCATACTACACTCCCGCCATTGGTCTTTTAGTTCAACATGCGCGCCAAGGAGCTCTTGAATGCGATCGTCAATCATTCGAAGTTTACGGCAATTCTCCTCAATTTCGAGGTTGGTGCATCGTTCTCTTCTCTCGTACCGTTCCAGCTGTTGGTGCAACTTTCTGCGCGCGTCGTCCTTGCGGGGCGTGTCCACGTACATCACACTTAAACGGGCTTCTGTAGTCATTTTTTGACCGCTAAACAAACGAAAATATGACAGACTTTGGCACGCCACTGGTCCTTCCCCCACATATTCTACCAAACTATATTTAAAAAAACCTCTCTCAATTCTGTATCGGCAAATTAATACTTTAAAAAACAACCAAAGGCCATGATTAGGTAAATTAAAAGAGTTTAATGAATATTATTCAAGTGTCTTCTGCAACATCAATACAGAATTGATTTGACCGTTAACTATAAAAAAAAACTTCAGAATCACCGCTCCTAAACCCATGCAATATTGCCAATACAAACCGTCTTAGAATAATTCCCAATCCGCTGCATTGTAACTGAAACACCCGTTCCATGAGGTCTTTCTTCTCCAGCACTAAATCTCTCAGGGCCTGTGACGCAGAAACATCTGTTGAGGGCTCAGTAGCAGCAACAACTGGAGAAGGCTGCGGGGGTAGCGACACTGTAGACTCGGGTTCGACGGGTGCTTTTACAACGATTTCTGGAATATTTTGTAAAGTACCGGCTCGAGCTTCCGCTAATTCGGCGCGCAGTTGTTCAATTTCGCGTTTCAGATTGGTGTTTTCGTTCTGGAGGTCTTCGATTACTTTGATGCATTGGTCGACGTTTCGGTCAGGGATAACAACGTTTCGTTTTACTGTGGATTTGATTTTTTTAGCGCGGGTCGCGTACCTACAATAAAATAACCGATTAAGTATTGAATCTATATCTACACCAACGGATAAAGTATAAAAAAAATAAGCAGAAGCAGCAAAAAAAAATTTTGTGAACAGATTAGCGAATGTTTACAATAAAGTACTTAAAATCGTTTTCAACACAATACAATCGCAACATGAGGAGAACCATAAATGACGAAGATAAGTGAGTGAATACTAATTAAAAAGTTCTCAACCAATTAACTCAACAAAAAAAAAGCTGTGGCGTTAAAACTTTTTCTACCAACAAGAACTTTATTTATTAAAACTATATCCTACCTAAGGGTGTTATAAGTGTCTTCATAGCTCAAGGAAGACGGAGAGACATTGGCTATCATGATGGTGCAACAGTTCCCGCCCAAACTGTCCTTTAACAGTCTGGTTAACTTAGAATCCCTTAAAAAACAACAAAATCCAATCTAATTGTCAAGAATTTTGATGCACCCACTAACCTATAAGGCACGTGCCTGTGTCCATCCGCCAGACTGTTTATACAATTGCCCAAGGCTAACAAAGATTTATTTATATTCGCTCCTTCTTTGAAACGGGCTCCTACGAAGCCTGTGGCACTCCCCCGTTCGCTGCCCGCCAAATCTATCATGCTCAGTTTAGCTCTGCTCGACTAAGAAGGAACAAGAAGAGAAATAGAACTCTTGTCAAACACATTATTGACACTACTGACCTTTCCAGAAGCTTTTGTAGTCATCTGTATGTACACTTGAAACACTGCATGTGACCTGCTGCTCTCGGCGTTGGCGTCAGTGGGATGTTGAGTCCTTCTTCGGTTTCCCTGTTCCAGAAGTTTAAACATATCCTCGGGGCTGTTGATGGGAAAGCCCTTGACATCAGGAATCATGACACCTTTTAAATCAAAAGAGAAAAGTTTCAGTTTACGAGAACGGCAGTAAAGGAGGTCGTACCGTATTTAGCGTCTTCGCGTAGTTCAAGAGGTCGCCCCGGGTTGAGCAGGTCTTTGACCAACTCATTGTAAACCTCAATATACGTAACCATCAGTTTAAAGTCGCGTTCGGCGCTCAGCTGCTCTTTGCGCGCGAAGAGCTCCTTCATTGTTAGGTAAGTGATGCCCGGCTCATCTATGTTTCCTAGAAATTTACAGGCCTAAGAACAAGACTGTACTGATTTCAATCAGAAACAGTATTCAAGTTGCAACAATCCAAATAGCAACTACATTTAATGACTCTGAATGCTACAATATTGACGATATCAATTCATGGATCATAACAGAAAATACTTGTGTCAGCTTTGAAACCTTTGTGATCAGAAGAAGTGGTCATCCAATAAAAAGTAAGTGGGTATGAAGACATGCGGGAAACACTGAACTATTTTAAACATAAGTTATTTAACAATTCGTCAAAAGTCATCTGACCAATTTTGCGCGTTGATAATGGCTTAGAACCGAAACCGGTCTACCAAAAAAGATAATTAAATACAAAATTTGCACAAAGCATACAAATCTTTTGTTCAACTTCAAAGTTTTGACACTGTGCACAAACCAACAACCCATCTATTCATATTTTTGGCAACAATAAATAAAGGCAAATAATTCTTACCAATCATTGTATATGTTTTCCCTGCGCCAGTGGCTCCATAAGCGAAAACAGAACAGTTACACCCTTCCATTAATGTATCGATAAGGTTCTTGGTGCTACCGGAAAACACCTCCATATTTGACGAAAGGGGCGAGAACACACGATCGAAAGTGAAGGTAATATCTTTTCTGACCTTTTTAAGCAAGTCTCTTCTTTTCTGCCTCACTCCATGGTAGAAAAATGGATCTTCTGCCTCTTTTGGATCGAATATTAAAGTCTCGTCGTCTAATACTTTGATAGCCGTGCTGGAAAGCAAAGCACTTTTAAACAAAAGGCTGGTTGGTAAAAACTAAAGCTATAACATAAAAAATAAACAAAAACTTGCTTTGCAAGCACCACCAGAAATTTACTTATGCACTGATAAAATGTTTGTTTTTAATTAGACAACTTTCTGGTAGGAACAAAACTTGATTTTTTTACTTTTTTGTGTTATCAATATCAAGCTGAATTTATACTTAAAATGAGTAATATTTAGTAAGATTGTTTTTAGTCTCAGGCTTTACCAAGATTGGCTGACATGTCTATGTGAAACATAGAATATACAATGATAGTGAAACATCATCTTCATTATCATTGTATACACAAGGTGGCTTTTCAACTGAGACAGCCATATAACTCAAGAACTAATAGGATACAAAAATTTGTTCTAAAAGTGGCCTATAATGGGTGGACTAGAAAAGTGTGACATCATTTAATGTAATATTTTTAAATGGAACACCCTGTATTTTTTTACTTGATTCTGATAGATCAAAGAGCTCTTAATTGGCTCTGAAAATTTTACAATATTGTCAGCAGTTGTTGGGATACCCTGTATTTCCCATTCAGGATTTTATTGGCATCTTACTAGCAATAGAATGTTTCTTTTTCATGTCAAGAAGATTGGCATATTGAAGTCAAATTCCCATGGTTAGCGAGAGTCAAACTTTTGGGATAGGTAGAAGGATTTTGTGATATGTAGATAGAAGATAAACATTTGTTGCCATTAAGTGGCGAAATTTGATTAAAAGTGTATACATTTATCAGACTGTGAAGGCTTTCAGGGCCAGTCATAATACTATCTAAAGTGTTTTCCGGGCTATAAAGCCGTGGTCCAATGGAATTGCTTGCTAGGAAGCAATTCCATTGGACCACGGCTTTATAGCCCGGAAAACACTTTATATAGTAGTGTATACATTTGCCCAGAATAGATTTGCTCAACATTGAATACTTTTGCACATTGCACACAAACATTTGAATTACATTTATGCTGACATTTATTACATTTGATATGTGGTCTTAACTGGTCTAACAAATGTGGCAAATGTAATAAATACAAATTTCTCAATTATTTCCATTTCCAATGTCAAATGTGGGTGTTCACCTACACAGCTATTCGGATAGTGAAAGCCATTCACTAATTATTGTCGTCAAGTAGGTGTGGGAAAATCGACTTTCACATTTTTACTGTATCTTGTCAACATGCTAAAAGGAGATGGGTAAAAAAAAAATGAAGGTTTCAAAGGTAACTAGATGACAAGAATAAGTGAATGGGTAATAGATGTTAACCCCTCAATTTACTTTAAACACTTATTCATCCAGACACAAGTTTTGAAAATTTATAATTTCAATGCAGCTCTTTAATAAATGATGTTTGCCAATGCCTAACTTGCAAGTTAAGACTTTATGCACTTTCAGGAACTACTCAGGTTAATTCAATTACTAACCTGACTGTGAGATATCTCTTTAGGTAGCATTACAAATTTTTTTAAGTAAGTAGTGAGCAACTCAAGCTTACTAACTCAAGTAAAGGTAATATCAGACGCTTCACTTGCATGAATGATCAGTCAAGTGAATGTTCTCTTTTTGGTTCATTCGATGCTCACATGACACACACAAAATAACAAATGAACGTTATTCGCTCATTTTCTCAAATATGTCATCAAACGAATTTTCCCACATTCCTACTGAAAGCAAGATCAAAGTGACCCAAACTCGAGTGAACATTCTCTTTGTGTTCATATGTTTCAATATTCTGTTCATTTGGAATGCAAGTGATTGATGCTGAATGCCGAAATCCAACATCGCTGGATTGGTTCACTAATGAATTAATTTATCACTTTCGATTCATTTAATGGCCAGACGTTTCATTCTTAATGAAAGATGCCGAATGAAAGACAGAAATGAATAAAAAGTGAACCATCTGATATCACCAGAAAAGTGAGTGACTTAGGACTAATCACAGCATGCATCTATTATAAAACTACCAATGTGGAATTAAGAGAAGGATTACGGCTGCATGGTTATGGACAAATACACCCATCAATTGGTACCAAAGCACTTACTAAGAATTGTCTTCAGATTCCTTGTTGTTGGAAGGTCTTACACGAACTATCACCTTCACATTGCAGGCGGGAGCAGCAACACTAGACAAGGGACGAGGCAGCGATTTGGTGATTTTATTGACGGCTCCGGTTTGGGACAGCAAAGCCCTGCGTCTAGGAGTAAGAGGCTGATTTTTACTCTTACCCATGGCACTTCTTTTTGCGTCACGTAACATTCAACTCGAACATATACTCTGAGAATGGTTTTCGGCTGAAAGAGTGAAAGAAGCACAGGGATAAACGAAGCCGGGCACTGTAAAAACTAGGTAAAAATTGCTTTTCTCACAAATATTTGTTTTTTTTTTGACCAGTAGACAAAGTCGGTTCAAAATCACGTCAAAATCTGAACGATCAAACGACCGTTAAGAAATCGCCATATTTATTGGTCTTTCCGATCTAGAGTTTGTTGATTCCTTTTCAGCTTGTGTCAGGTTTAAGGAGTTAAAAGAAGACAGAACATCCACCATATTATGAATTGATTGGAAAATTGAGTGAAAACTTGAAAACTGACAAGCCGAGTGACGTATGTCACGACATTGGTTTGCTTAACATTTTGTAGATGGCATTAGCTGCCTTTATTAAGTGGCAAGTGGCAAAAATGTAAAAATCGACTTTTCTTCAAATACCGGGTGTGACTTAAGCACTTTTTTATTTCAACTAGCTATTGTGCACTATGAACTATATCTGTAAAACGAGAGAAAGAAAATAGGATCAATCCTAAGCCACAAAGTACCAATTAATTAGATTCCCTACGTGGCGCCATCTGTTAGTGAGAGTCTATGGGTGATAGTCTCTAACAAAGGTAGAGGGCGCTCGTACGATTTCCGAGAAGTATTTTTGTATATCCTATTCCAATATTTTCTGCATCTCATGTTACCGGCGTTCAGTAATGTACTAAACGGTGCTAATATTATTGAACGGTGATATTACCATGAAGTTTACTCTGTATACGTTATAGTTAGAATTGGAAAGCAATCAGTAGTAACTAAAATCAGCAGTTTGAAGGCTGCCTAAAATAAAATAATTAATTAATTATAACTATAAATACTGAGGAAAAAAAACGATCCGTTGGCATTCATTACATACTAATGTCCAAAAATTGACCGGTAATTTAACGGCCAAAACGGCTTAGAAGTGAATAATTTTGTCGTAGTCGTACATTTTACAACCCTAATCTTATAATGTGCTAGAAAGAAACCCACTTAATTAAAATTGAATAAATTAAAATTCGCAGACTGCATGTAGGTTATTCGTTAATTATTCAAGCATAATGTACCTTTAAACCTTTAAAAATAAACCATTTTGCATGATGAGGTCTCAATTAAATTATATGTCCAATTAACGGTGCATACCGCAGATATGCCACCGAGATTTTAAAAATCGTTACGTACCTTGCTTTTTGCCTTAAATCTACACCTGCATCTGTTATCGGTTTTCATCGTATAAGAACACGAGTATTTTGGCAAAATATTCCACCAGCCCACCTACGGGTACTAAAATAACTTTTACAATGTTTTACTCGATATGGGTAACTACGAGGGAACCTGAATTATTCCCAGAACTTCAATGAATGGCTGAATAGGTACCAACACTTGTTTATGGGTACCGTAACAAATGGCATACCAAAGCGCGGCTATTCATGATTTTTGCACACCTTTAGGTATGCCGGAAAATCCTTGTGCTATTTAGCTTCCATGGGTTTCATTGAGAACTTTTCTTTGAATGAATGAAAGAATGGTGCCTCGAAAACGACTTTTTGGAAAACCAGTATAGGGAGTCATTGCTCTCGGCTTTGAAGCAAAAATTTAAACCCTAAAGAGAATTACTAATTAACTTATTTTTTGAATAATAACAACTAATTGTCACATGTAATTGAAATAAACTTCCAAAAATCACTGTTTGCAACCAAAGTACCTCTAAGACAACTTTTTCGTACCGGTAACTAATTTATGGTACTCACGAGAGCACCAGATAGTTCCACTTCCTGATGGTTAGTTGCGATGGTATACTTGAGACCAGCGATAATTCTTAATGCACCCGATGTCATATGGCACGCCAGGCTAGATGCGTCGCTCTATTGATTAAACTTATTAACAATTTTTAACCGATAAATAATAAATAGCTGAAGTGGTTCTCCATCATATGATGCCACAAAAACGAAAAGAGTTATGGCTGAGGCCTCCCGCTAGGCGGCGTGTCGACAAGTATAGTCTTTTGTGCAAGTGTATACTAAGTTGCCCATTTATTACCCATTAGATATCGGGTTTATATTGATTGTAAAAAGTGGTACCCATCGGGTACCATCGCGTAACTAATTGCACCTTGTCATGAGACCCGAAATTTATGGATTATAAAATAGTAACGGGCTCTAACAGGTGATTTTAACGAGGCACTTGGGCGCCTCTCCTGATGCCTACAAGTTGCGCACCCGAATAACTTCTTTTCAGTTTTTTTATTTATTAGGTCGCCTTGGAGTTTGGACATTCGATCCAATCATTTGGCCACGTGCAATATATGGAAATTTATTATAAAAACCAGCGCATCAGCTTCACGAAATAAATATATTCAATTCCATTATGTTAATGGATTCAGTAAAAAAAGCCTGTTCCTAATAATATTTTGATTTGAACCCATTACCGATACCATGAGCTTGATATATCAGAATTCTTGCGATTTTTGTCGGAATTAATCGCCAATTATATCGACAAATTGGCCTGTCTTCTTGAGTTTAACTGCCATTTACAGGACATTCCTCTGTCAATATTTTCAGGGGTACGTGCAATGTCCTCAAGGTTCTATAATGCTCCTTAGAAAATGGGTACCATAATGCCGCCCCGTATGTTTCTCTAATTGGATATCTCAATTAAGACTTATCTCGGTAACACCGAAAACGACTCGCGGCGTTAGTACCCTTTAAATGCCAAAGCGTACAGTACTCTACTAACTAATTTGAGATAAAGAGGCGCGCTCTTTGCGGGCCGTAAAATATTTATTGGTTTCTCTAATGGTGCGGGTCGTTTCGAGAGCAGCGGGGTACTACCACAAACTAGTCGTCTCGGTACCACCCAACCCACCAGGGTTGAGAGTTTTTTTCATTTGGAGCAGTAATCTGAAAGTGTACCATAAAGGCGCGGCCTCCAAGTTCACCTGATTTGGTTGCAGTGACGATACAATTAATTGTCCGATAAAAGAAGATGAGCTTCCTGATTGACCGGCCGTTCAGACACAATGCAGCATCGAATTAAACTTAATTGTTGGTCACTGAAATTTTAATGAAAAAAACAGCAGGCAGATGGTTTTGGCGACGCTACTTCCATAGTAATTGGATATATACAGAGAATATAATAATATCTCATTCACTCATTATTGGCATCAAGTTATCTAACAAAGTTAGATTTTCAACGTCGATTGGATGGTAATAATAAATGAATGAGATATATATATATAAATACCATCTTTTAACTCATCAAAAGAAGAAATTCATGCATAAGCCCTCCAACTGTTGGCTCTTTTCGCCCTAATACCATATGGTGTTTGTTGTGCCAAGTAATAATACGTCACCACCACGATAATTGATGACATCATAGACGTCCAAAGCCGAAAGGAAAACAAAAGGTAGGTCTTTTGTATGGGGTTAGGGTCTGTTTTAAGGTCGGCATTATCGCCATAGGAAAGCGAAGTAAACGACGTGGTCGAGAGGTACTTGGAGCTTTCTTAAATCTTAAATTGGTACCACCTTAAAGCGAATCTCTGCAGGTGAAATGAGTACAAGTGGGACGTTCTTATTACCGTAGGAATATAAATATACGAGTGTGTAAATGCATGTATATAATAATATAACGAATGACAATTAAAAACATAGAGACGTATGTTTTTCAATAAAGGTTTATCAAAAAACTACGTATTTCAACGTAAATTTGTATGGCAAGAAAGTCAGCATTGGTAGGTTAGCTAGCTACTGTCTTAGTGACGTATTGACATCCCGAAGATATCAACGATCAAGTAACATGCAAACCTGCTTAACTGATGATAAAAGCAAAATTGTGTTTTTGCAAGAATTCTTGCAAGAAGATTCCAATTTTTAAGTTTTTAATTAAAAATCTGCTTTAGATGTTCAAGTAAGAACCATTTCAAGTTGACCATCAAAAGCGTTTTTTTAAATTTGGTACTTTGCAAAAAAAACATATTATGATGGGATACAATTCTTCTAAGTGTGCAAACTCGTTTTACGCCGTTGATACCATTAGAAAACTGTTAAACCCATACAGAAAAACACTTAATAGGGTGCGTGCCATCGAAACCAGTAATTTATTTCAGTTTGATCCAACAAGAGGGCGTTCGAGTTGTAACGCCTCATTGGTCCTCATATTGAATCTGTCAATCTTTGTTACAGCTGTTCATGATCAAAACAAAAATTTTGCCTCATAGGTAGGCACCTAAATTCACAAAAGTACTACTTTAAGTAAGTTTATAATTCATTGTTGTAATTAGCGTCCTTAAGTTGTAAGTAGTTGGTGAAGTTAGCGGGATTAGGACAAATAATGCACCTCTTCTTTATTCGAAAATGGCCGACGTTTCGACTATTTATTTAGTCTTCATTCAGTTATTCGCATATTTTGTACCTTGGGCAGCGGATGTGTATTTTGTCGAGCCTAAGATACCAGGGTCACCGAACAATCGAATGGAGTTTGCTACCGTAACTATCTTAAATCGTACTTTAACTGACTACCCTCTCTAAGTGAGAATAGCCCTGACGAAGACTAAATAAATAGTCGAAACGTCGGCCATTTTCGAATAAAGAAGAGGTGCATTATTTGTCCTAATCCCGCTAACTTCACCAACTAAGTTTATAATTACTACTTAATTATAAGCTACTAAGCTTCTAAGGCAAGAAGGAAAGGGAATTTGGTTTCTTACTTAGTACTTGATCCAATGGTGATATATATTTGGGGTGGAACAAACTTTGTCACTTTCAGCGTATGTCCAGGTTTCTTCAAAAATCATTTTGTCCATGGACAAAGTACGTTGCTGTTACTATTGTACACGGTGACGGAAAGAACGTTTCTTCCCCAGTACTCATGATTGATGATCTTCAGAAAGTAACAAAACATGAGCTTTTACCCTATTTCACAAACAATAACCCAGAATCAAGATGAAGTCATTAAATCTGATGACTGAAGAGCATAAAACTTTATGAATCTTTTACTGCTGGTATTAAAAACTCTTCGTCTTCCATTAGCGCATCAGGATTGGGGAAATCATTTTTTAGTTGTTATAGCGTACCGTTGGGTACCAGTACTAACCAGTGATAGTAAGAAAGCAGGATCACCCCAGCACTCTCCATGGGAGCACTTTGGTCGAAGTAAACGCAGCCAGTACCGAATTAAAACTTTAAACCGAACAGTAACGGTACCACTCGAAATTAACGATGACGATAAAAACGGGAGATATTTCATTAAAAGAAATTCTCTCAGAGGCCGAATCGGACCATAAAGATCGGCCTCGGACGACGATGTTTATTGCCAATACGGATGAGCGGCTCTATTTGTCGAATATGACCATTTCTCATGAATAATCTAATAAGCACCCAATTTCGGGTACTTAACGAATTAAAATTTATTCGAGGTTCGGCCGAGCGTTAAACGCTCGGAGCGTGGCCACCCCCTCATTTGTAATTCAGAGGGCTAATAATAATTATTCGCAATGGAAAAACCAACCATCCAACCCCCTCTGAAGAACCATCCATGTCTAATTTGACCCTTGGCGTGTGCCTATATCGTTATAAACTAGAGCAACATATGGCATAACCGCTGGCAACCTTAAACTGGATTTTAAAGACTTAGAGATCGCCAAGTTTTTACTTCAAAAAGAGCGAGCATTAAACAAATAAAAACAAAACAGAATTTTATTTTTTCAAGAACAAACGTTTTTTAATAATTAAAACTCGGAAAGTAAGTTAAAAAATTTTTTTTAGTAAATGTGTAGCTTAATAGAAATATTTTTTATTAAAATATTTTAGGTGGGGATTGTTTTTCAAGAAGTTTTTTTGATGTTAAAATTTTCTAATACGAAAAGTTAAATGTTTTTAAAAAATAATTTTCTGAGCTGTCTGCGGAGCAAAATACGATATTTTCTAAAAATGTATTAGGTGAAGAACCTTTTTCTAACAAAGTTTTCAATGATAAAATCTCATAATAATATGTCAAGCAAAGGAGAAATAATATCTTTGACTCAGAAAGTAAGTTAAAATTTGATTTTTCCTGAAGAAGAATTTTTTTGGGCTGTCTGTATGGCAAAAAAAGAAGAATTTTCCAATAAAGTTTTTGATGATAATGTTTAATTTCTTTAAGAGGACCTTAAGATCTTACCCGAAGGAGGAACATTTTCTAATATCTTTAACTCAAAAAGTAAGTTGAAAGTTGATATTTTCCAAAAAAGAATTTTCTGAGAATCTGTGTAGCAAAAGAAAATATTTTTTAAAAACATTCAGTGAAGAAAAATGTTCAAATTCAATGATAAAGTTTAATAATATCTGAAGCGAAGGAAACGTATTTTCTAATATGTTTGACTCAGAAAATAAGTTGAAAGTTGATTTTTTCTGAAGAAGAATTTTCTGACCTGTCTGGGTAGCAAAAAAGGGGATATTTTCTAAAAGTATGCTCGGTGAAGAAAAATGTTCAAATTCAATGATAAAATTTAATAATATCTATCTATATCTTAAGCAAAGGTGAAACATTTTCTAATACTTTTGACTCAGAAAATAAGATGAAAGTTGATTTTTTCTGAAGAAGAATTTTCTGACCTGTCTGGGTAGCAAAAAAGGGGATATTTTCTAAAAGCGTACTCGGTGAAGAAAAATTTTCAAATTCGAAGATAAAGTTTATTAATATCTTAAGCGAAGGTGAAACATTTTCTAATATCTTTGACTCAGAAAATAAGATGAAAATTGATTTTTTCTGAAAAATTTTCTGAGCTGTCTGGGCAGCAACAAGGCGATATTTTCTAAAAGCATACTCGGTGAAGAAACATGTTTAAATTCGAAGGTAAAGTTTATTAATATCTTAAGCGAAGGAGAAACATTTTCTAATATCTTTGACTCAGAAAATCAGTTGAAAATTGATTTTTCCTGAAGAAGACTATTTTTTGAATCACCTACTTGATGAAGAACAAATTTCTTAGAACGTTTTTGATGACAAAATTTAAATTGTTAATAATATCTTGGGTGAAGCAAAAACATTTTCTGATATCTTTAACTTAGAAAGTATATATATTTAATAATATCGTAAGCAAAGGTGAAACATTTTCTAATATCTTTGACTCAGAAAATGAGATAAAAGTTGATTCTTTCTGAAGAATTTTCTGACTTGTCTGGGTAGTAAAAACGGTTTATTTTCTAAAAGCATACTCGGTGAAGAAAAATGCTCAATTTTGAAGATAAAGTTTATTAATATCTTAAGCGAAGGTAAAACATTTTCTAATATTTTTGACTCAGAAAATAAGATGAAAGTTCCTTTTTTATGAAGAAGAATTTTCTGACATGTCTGGGTCGCAAAAAAGGGAATATATTATAAAAGCATACTCGGTTAAGAAAAATGTTCAAATTCGAAGATAAAGTTTATTAATATCTTAAGCGAAGGTGAAACATTTTCTAATATCTTTGACTCAGAAAGTAAGATGAAAGTTGATTTTTTCTGAAGAAGAATTTTCTGAGCTATCTGGGTAGTAACAAGGCGATATTTTCTAAAAGCATACTCGGTGAAGAAAAATGTTTAAATTCGAAGATAAAGTTTATTAATATCTTAAGCGAAGGAGAAACATTTTCTAATATCTTTGACTCAAAAAATCAGTTGAAAATTGACTTTTCCTGAAGAAAAATATTTTTTGAATCACCTACTTGATAAAGAACAAATTTCTTAGAACGTTTTTGATGACAAAATTTAAATTGTTAATAATATCTTGGGTGAAGCAGACACATTTTCTAATATCTTTAACTTAGAAAGTGTATATATATTTAATAATATCTTAAGCGAAGGTGAAACATATTCTAATATCTTTGACTCAGAAAATAAGATGAAAGTTGATTTTTTCTGAAGAAGAATTTTCTGAGCTGTCTATGTAGCAACAAGGCGACATTTTCTAAAAGCATACTCGGTGAAGAAAAATGTTTAAATTCGAAGATAAAGTTTATTAATATCTTAAGCGAAGGTGAAACATTTTCTAATATCTTTGACTCAGAAAATGAGATGAAAGTTGATTTTTTCTGAAGAAGAATTTTCTGACCTGTCTGTGCAGCAAAAAAGGGAATATATTATAAAAGCATATTCGGTGAAGAAAAATGTTTAAATTCGAAGATAAAGTTTATTAATATCTTAAGCGAAGGAGAAACATTTTCTAATATCTTTGACTCAGAAAATAAGATGAAAGTTGATTTTTTCTGAAGAAGAATTTTCTGACCTGTCTGTGCAGCAAAAAAGGGAATATATTATAAAAGCATACTCGGTGAAGAAAAATTTTCAAATTCGAAGATAAAGTTTATTAATATCTTAAGCGAAGGAGAAACATTTTCTAATATCTTTGACTCAAAAAATCAGTTGAAAATTGACTTTTCCTGAAGAAGAATATTTTTTGAATCACCTACTTGATAAAGAACAAATTTCTTAGAACGTTTTTGATGACAAAGTTTAAATTGTTAATAATATCTTGGGTGAAGCAGAAACATTTTCTGATATCTTTAACTTAGAAAGTATATATATTTAATAATATCTTAAGCAAAGGTGAAACATTTTCTAATATCTTTGACTCAGAAAATGAGATAAAAGTTGATTCTTTCTGAAGAATTTTCTGACTTGTCTGGGTAGTAAAAACGGTTTATTTTCTAAAAGCATACTCGGTGAAGAAAAATGCTCAAATTTGAAGATAAAGTTTATTAATATCTTAAGCGAAGGTAAAACATTTTCTAATATCTTTGACTCAGAAAATAAGATAAAAATTCCTTTTTTATGAAGAAGAATTTTCTGACCTGTCTGGGTCGCAAAAAAGGGAATATATTATAAAAGCATACTCGGTTAAGAAAAATGTTCAAATTCGAAGATAAAGTTTATTAATATCTTAAGCGAAGGTGAAACATTTTCTAATATCTTTGACTCAGAAAGTAAGATGAAAGTTGATTTTTTCTGAAGAAGAATTTTCTGAGCTGTCTGGGTAGTAACAAGGCGATATTTTCTAAAATCATACTCGGTGAAGAAAAATGTTTAAATTCGAAGATAAAGTTTATTAATATCTTAAGCGAAGGAGAAACATTTTCTAATATCTTTGACTCAAAAAATCAGTTGAAAATTGACTTTTCCTGAAGAAGAATATTTTTTGAATCACCTACTTGATAAAGAACAAATTTCTTAGAACGTTTTTGATGACAAAATTTAAATTGTTAATAATATCTTGGGTAAAGCAGACACATTTTCTAATATCTTTAACTTAGAAAGTGTATATATATTTAATAATATCTTAAGCGAAGGTGAAACATATTCTAATATCTTTGACTCAGAAAATAAGATGAAAGTTGATTTTTTCTAAAGAAGAATTTTCTGACCTTTTCTAATATCTTTGACTCAAAAAATCAGTTGAAAATTGACTTTTCCTGAAGAAGAATATTTTTTGAATCACCTACTTGATAAAGAACAAATTTCTTAGAACGTTTTTGATGACAAAGTTTAAATTGTTAATAATATCTTGGGTGAAGAAGAAACATTTTCTGATATCTTTAACTTAGAAAGTATATATATTTAATAATATCTTAAGCGAAGGTGAAACATTTTCTAATATCTTTGACTCAGAAAATGAGATGAAAGTTTTTAATATCGTTGACTCAAAAAATAAGATGAAAGTTGCTTTTTTATGAAGAAGAATTTTCTGATCTGCCTGCGTAGCAAAAAAGGGGGTATTTTGTAAAAACATACTTGGTGAAGAAAAATTTGCAAATTCGAAGATAAAGTTTACTAATATTTTAAGCGAGGAGAAACATTTTTTAATATCTTTGACTCAGAAAATTAGTTAAAAATTGATTTTTCCCGAAGAAGAATATTTTTTCAAAAACCTACTTGATAATGAACAAATTTTTTAGAACGTTTTTGATGATACAGTTTAAATTGTTAATAAAATTTTGGGTGAAGCAGAAACATTTTCTGATATCTTTAACTCAGAAAGTAAGTTAAAAGTTGAATTTGTTTAAAGAAGAACTTTCTGAGCTGCCTGGGTAGCAAAAAGGAGTTATTTTCTAAAAACTAACTCGGTGAAGAAAAATTTTCAAATTTGATGATAAAATTTAATAATATCTTAAATAGAACAGAAATTTTTTGTAATATCTTTGACTCAGAAAATAAGATAAAAGTTGCTCTTTTCCGAAAAAGAAATTTCTGAGCTGTTTATGTAGCTAAAAGAAGATATTTTCTAAACAACACACTTGGTGAAGAACAAATTTCTAAGAGTGATTTTGTTGAAATTCCTTAATAATAGTTTAGATGAAACAGACACATTTTCACATAATATTGACTCACAAAGTAAGTTAAACGTTAAATTTTTCTAAAAAAGAATTTTCTGAGCTGTTTGGGTAGGAAAAGGGAGTATTTCCTAAATACATATTCGGTGAAGAAAAATGTTTAAATTCAATTATGAAGTTTATTAATAGCTTAAGCGAAGGAGAAATATTTTATAAAATATATGACTCAGAAAATAAATTGAAAGTTGATTTTACCTGATGAAGAATTTTCTGAGCTCTCTGCGTAGCAAGAAGCGTATTATATTTCCTAAAATCATACTTAGGAAAAAAAATTGTAAGAAAGTCTTTCAAGATAAAGTTCAAATTCTTAATAATATTTTGGGTAAAGCAGAAACATTTTCTAATATTTTTGACTCAGAAAATAAGTTAAAACTTGATTTTTCCTAAAGAAGAATTTTCTGAGCTGTCTGTGTAGCAAAAAGAGAATATTTTCTAAAAAACATACTCGCGAAAAAAATTCTAAGAAAGTCTTCGATGATAAAGTTCAATTACTTAATAATATCTTGGGTGAAGCAGGAACATTTTCTAATATCTTTGACTCAGAAAGTAAATTAAAAGTTGAATTTTCCTAAAGAAGATTTTCTGAGCTGTCTGGGTAGCAAAAAGGGAATATTTTGTAATATCTCAGTCAGAAAATAAGTTAAAATTTCTTTTTTTGAAGAAGAATTTTCTGAGCAGTATGCGTAGCACAAAGAAGATATTTTCTAAAAAACATACTCGGTGAAGAACAATTTTCTAAGAGCGATTTTGTCGATGACGTTTCATGCCTTAATAATAATTTGGATAAAACAACACATTTTCTAATAATTTGGCTCAGAAAGTAATTAAACGTTGATTTTTTCTGAAGAAGAATTTTCTGAGCTGTCTGGGCAGCAACAAGGCGATATTTTCTAAAAGCATACTCGGTGAAGAAAAATGTTTAAATTCGAAGGCAAAGTTTATTAATATCTTAAGCGAAGGAGAAACATTTTCTAATATCTTTGACTCAGAAAATCTGTTGAAAATAGATTTTTCCTGAAGAAGAATATTTTTTAAATCACCTACTTGATGAAGAACAAATTTCTTAGAACGTTTTTGATGACAAAATTTAAATTGTTAATAATATTTTGGGTGAAGCAGAAACATTTTCTGATATCTTTAACTTAGAAAGTATTTAATAATATCTTAAGCGAAGGTGAAACATTTTCTAATATCTTTGACTCAGAAAATGAGATGAAAGTTGATTCTTTCTGAAGAATTTTCTGACCTGTCTGGGTAGCAAAAACGGTTTATTTTCTGAAAGCATACTCGGTGAAGGAAAATGCTCAAATTTGAAGATAAAGTTTATTAATATCTTAAGCGAAGGTAAAACATTTTCTAATATCTTTGACTCAGAAAATAAGATGAAAGTTGCTTTTTTATGAAGAAGAATTTTCTGATCTGCCTGGGTAGCAAAAAAGGGGGTATTTTCTAAAAGCATACTCGGTGAAGAAAAATGTTTAAATTCGAAGATAAAGTTTATTAATATCTTAAGCGAAGGAGAAACATTTTCTAATATCTTTGACTCAGAAAATGAGATGAAAGTTGATTCTTTCTGAAGAATTTTCTGACCTGTCTGGGTAGCAAAAACGGTTTATTTTCTGAAAGCATACTCGGTGAAGGAAAATGCTCAAATTTGAAGATAAAGTTTATTAATATCTTAAGCGAAGGTAAAACATTTTCTAATATCTTTGACTCAGAAAATAAGATGAAAGTTGCTTTTTTATGAAGAAGAATTTTCTGATCTGCCTGGGTAGCAAAAAAGGGGGTATTTTCTAAAAGCATACTCGGTGAAGAAAAATGTTTAAATTCGAAGATAAAGTTTATTAATATCTTAAGCGAAGGAGAAACATTTTCTAATATCTTTGACTCAGAAAATGAGATGAAAGTTGATTCTTTCTGAAGAATTTTCTGACCTGTCTGGGTAGCAAAAACGGTTTATTTTCTGAAAGCATACTCGGTGAAGGAAAATGCTCAAATTTGAAGATAAAGTTTATTAATATCTTAAGCGAAGGTAAAACATTTTCTAATATCTTTGACTCAGAAAATAAGATGAAAGTTGCTTTTTTATGAAGAAGAATTTTCTGATCTGCCTGGGTAGCAAAAAAGGGGGTATTTTCTAAAAGCATACTCGGTGAAGAAAAATGTTTAAATTCGAAGATAAAGTTTATTAATATCTTAAGCGAAGGAGAAACATTTTCTAATATATATGACTCAGAAAATCAGTTGAAAATTGATTTTTCCTGAAGAAGAATATATTTTTAATCACCTACTTGATGAAGAACAAATTTCTTAGAACGTTTTTGATGACAAAGTTTAAATTGTTAATAATATCTTGGGTGAAGCAGACACATTTTCTAATATCTTTAACTTAGAAAGTGTATATATATTTAATAATATCTTAAGCGAAGGTGAAACATATTCTAATATCTTTGACTCAGAAAATAAGATGAAAGTTGATTTTTTCTGAAGAAGAATTTTCTGAGCTGTCTGGGTAGCAACAAGGCGTCATTTTCTAAAAGCATACTCGGTGAAGAAAAAGGTTTAAATTCGAAGATAAAGTTTATTAATATCTTAAGCGAAGGTGAAACATTTTCTAATATCTTTGAC
The DNA here is from genome assembly GCA_951812265.1 of Taphrorychus bicolor. Taxonomy (NCBI): domain Eukaryota; kingdom Metazoa; phylum Arthropoda; class Insecta; order Coleoptera; family Curculionidae; genus Taphrorychus; species Taphrorychus bicolor. The sequence continues at coordinate 40,945,944 of OX638300.1, read as the reverse complement.
TCAGAAAATGAGATGAAAGTTGATTTTTTCTGAAGAAGAATTTTCTGAACTGTCTGTGCAGCAAAAAAGGGAATATATTATAAAAGCATACTCGGTGAAGAAAAATTTTCAAATTCGAAGATAAAGTTTATTAATATCTTAAGCGAAGGAGAAACATTTTCTAATATCTTTGACTCAGAAAATGAGATGAAAGTTGATTTTTTCTGAAGAAGAATTTTCTGAGCTGTCTGGGTAGCAACAAGGCGACATTTTCTAAAAGCATACTCGGTGAAGAAAAATGTTTAAATTCGAACATAAAGTTTATTAATATCTTAAGCGAAGGTGAAACATCTTCTAATATCCTTGACTCAGAAAATGAGATGAAAGTTAATTTTTTCTGAAGAAGAATTTTCTGACCTGTCTGTGCAGCAAAAAAGGGAATATATTATAAAAGCATACTCGGTGAAGAAAAATTTTCAAATTCGAAGATAAAGTTTATTAATATCTTAAGCGAAGGAGAAACATTTTCTAATATCTTTGACTCAGAAAATGAGATGAAAGTTGATTTTTTCTGAAGAAGAATTTTCTGAGCTGTCTGGGTAGCAACAAGGCGACATTTTCTAAAAGCATACTCGGTGAAGAAAAATGTTTAAATTCGAACATAAAGTTTATTAATATCTTAAGCGAAGGTGAAACATTTTCTAATATCCTTGACTCAGAAAATGAGATGAAAGTTAATTTTTTCTGAAGAAGAATTTTCTGACCTGTCTGTGCAGCAAAAAAGGGAATATATTATAAAAGCATACTCGGTGAAGAAAAATTTTCAAATTCGAAGATAAAGTTTATTAATATCTTAAGCGAAGGAGAAACATTTTCTAATATCTTTGACTCAGAAAATGAGATGAAAGTTGATTTTTTTCTGAAGAAGAATTTTCTGACCTGTCTGTGTAGCAAAAAAGGGAATATATTATAAAAGCATACTCGGTGAAGAAAAATTTTCATTTCGAAGATAAAATTTATTAATATCTTAAGCGAAGGTGAAACATTTTCTAATATCTTTGACTCAGAAAATGAGATGAAAGTTGATTTTTTCTGAAGAAGAATTTTCTGACCTGTCTGTGCAGCAAAAAGGGAATATATTATAAAAGCATACTCGGTGAAGAAAAATTTTCAAATTCGAAGATAAAGTTTATTAATATCTTAAGCGAAGGAGAAACATTTTCTAATATCTTTGACTCAGAAAATGAGATAAATGTTGATTTTTTTCTGAAGAAGAATTTTCTGACCTGTCTGTGTAGCAAAAAAAGGGAATATATTATAAAAGCATACACAGTGAAGAAAAATTTTCAAATTCGAAGATAAAGTTTATTAATATCTTAAGCGAAGGAGAAACATTTTCTAATATCTTTGACTCAGAAAATGAGATAAATGTTGATTTTTTTCTGAAGAAGAATTTTCTGACCTGTCTGTGTAGCAAAAAAGGGAATATATTATAAAAGCATACTCGGTGAAGAAAAATTTTCAAATTCGAAGATAAAGTTTATTAATATCTTAAGCGAAGGAGTAACATTTTCTAATATCTTTGACTCAGAAAATCAGTTGAAAATTGACTTTTCCTGAAGAAGAATATTTTTTGAATCACCTACTTGATAAAGAACAAATTTCTTAGAACGTTTTTGATGACAAAGTTTAAATTGTTAATAATATCTTGGGTGAAGCAGAAACATTTTCTGATATCTTTAACTTAGAAAGTATATATATTTAATAATATCTTAAGCGAAGGTGAAACATTTTCTAATATCTTTGACTCAGAAAATGAGATGAAAGTTGATTTTTTCTGAAACATTTTCTGACCTGTCTGGGTAGCAAAAACGGTTTATTTTCTAAAAGCATACTCGGTGAAGAAAAATGCTCAAATTTGAAGATAAAGTTTATTAATATCTTAAGCGAAGGTAAAACATTTTCTACTATCTTTGACTCAGAAAATAAGATGAAAGTTGCCTTTTTTATGAAGAAGAATTTTCTGATCTGCCTGGGTAGCAAAAAAGGGGGTATTTTGTAAAAACATACTTGGTGAAGAACAATATGCAAATTCGAAGATAAAGTTTATTAATATTTTAAGCGAAGGAGAAACATTTTCTAATATCTTTGACTCAGAAAATTAGTTAAAAATTGATTTTTCCCGAAGAATATTTTTTCAAAAACCTACTTGATAATGAACAAATTTTTTAGAACGTTTTTGATAATACAGTTTAAATTGTTAATAAAATTTTGGGTGAAGCAGAAACATTTTCTGATATCTTTAACTCAGAAAGTAAGTTAAAAGTTGAATTTGTTTAAAGAAAAACTTTCTGAGCTGCCTGGGTAGCAAAAAGGAGATATTTTCTAAAAACTAACTCGGTGAAGAAAAATTTTCAAATTTGATGATAAAATTTAATAATATCTTAAATTTTTTGTAATATCTTTGACTTGAAAAAAAGATGAAAGTTGCTCTTTTCCGAAAAAGAAATTTCTGAGCTGTTTATGTAGCTCAAAGAAGATATTTTCTAAACAACACACTTGGTGAAGAACAAATTTCTAAGAGCGATTTTGTTGAAATTCCTTAATAATAGTTTAGATGAAACACACATTTTCACATAATTTCGACTCACAAAGTAAGTTAAACGTTAAATTTTTCTAAAAAAGAATTTTCTGAGCTGTTTGGATAGGAAAAGGGAGTATTTCCTAAATACATATTCGGTGAAGAAAAATGTTTAAATTCAATTATGAAGTTTATTAATAGCTTAAGCGAAGGAGAAATATTTTCTAAAATATTTGACTCAGAAAATAAGTTGAAAGTTGATTTTACCTGATGAAGAATTTTCTGAGCTCTCTGCGTAGCAAGAAGCGTATTATATTTCCTAAAATCATACTTAGGAAAAAAAATTGTAAGAAAGTCTTTCAAGATAAAGTTCAAATTCTTAATAATATTTTGGGTAAAGCAGAAAGATTTTCTAATATTTTTGACTCAGAAAATAAGTTAAAACTTGATTTTTCCTAAAGAAGAATTTTCTGAGCTGCCTGTGTAGCAAAAAGAGAATATTTTCTAAAAAACAAACTCGGGAAAAAAATTGTAAGAAAATCTTCGATGATAAAGTTCAATTACTTAATAATATCTTGGGTGAAGCAGGAACATTTTCAAGTAAATTAAAAGTTGAATTTTCCTAAAGAAGAATTTTCTGAGCTGTCTGGGTATCAAAAAGGGGATATTTTCTAATATCTCAGTCAGAAAATAAGTTAAAATTTCTTTTTATTGAAGAAGAATTTTCTGAGATGTATGTGTGGCAAAAAGAAGATATTTTCTAAAAAACATACTCGGTGAAGAACAATTTTCTAAGAGCGATTTTGTCGATGAAGTTTCATTCCTTAATAATAATTTGGATAAAACAACACATTTTCTAATAATTTATCTCAGAAAGTAATTAAACGTTGATTTTTCTAAAAAAGAATTTTCTGAGCTGTTTGGGTAGGAAGCGGGTATATTTCCTAAAAACATACTCGGTAAAGAAAAATGTTTAAATTCAATTATGACTAAGAAAATAAGTTAAAAATTGATTTTTCCTAAAGAAGAATTTTCTGAGCTGTCTATGTAGCAAAAAAAGAATATTTTCTAAAAAATATACACGGGAAAAATTTTTAAGGAAAGCCTTCGATGATAAAGTTTAATTCCTTAACAATATCTTGATTGAAGCAGAAACGTATTTTATAATCTCGTTGACAAAGTAAATTAAAAGTAGAGTTTTTCAGAAGAACAACTTTTGGAGTTTTCTGTATAGCCAAAAAGGGAATATTTTCTAAAAACACATTCGGTGAAGATCAAATCTCTAAGAAAGTCTTTAATGATAACATTTTATTCCTTAATAATATCTTGAGTGAACCAAGACTATTTTCTAATAATTTTGATACACAAAATATGGAAAAGTAATTTTTTTCTGAAGCTAATTTTCTGAGCTAGCTATGTAGCAGGATAGAATATTTTTTAAAAACATACACGGTGAAAAACAATTTCCTAAGAAAGTTTTCGTTGATAATGTTTAATTTCTTAGCAATATTTTAGCTGAAGAAAAAGTTCTAGTATCTTTGACGCAGAAAGTAAGTTACGCAAATAATTTTTTTTCTAAAAAAGAATTTTTTGAGCTGCAGTCTAAAGAGTAGCAAAAAGAGTTTTTTTTTTCTAAAAACATGATCTTTGACTCAGACAGTAAGCAAGAAGTTGATTTTTCTTAAAAAAAAATCTGAGCGAATGTGTAGCAAAAAGGGAATATTTTTTACTGAAAACATTGTCAATGATGAACTATTTTCTAAGAAGGTTATCGATGATAGATATTTATTTTCTGATAACGTATTAGGCGTCAGAAGAAAATTTTCTAAAATCTTTAACTCAGAAAATCAATTGTAAGTTGATTTTTTCGAAAACAAAAAATGTAGCGAAACGAAAATACTTTTTTCTAAAAACAATCACGGTGAGGAACATTGATCTAAGAGGGGATTCGTTAAGAGAGTTTATTTTTCTAAATAACTTAGATTAAGAAGCAACCAATTCTATTAACTTTGACTCAGACTGTAAGTTAAAAATTGTTTTTTTTAAAGAATTTTCTGAGCGGGAAGTGAATATGTAGCGAGAGGGGAATATTTTTCAGGAAACATTGTCAATGAAGAACCATTTTCTAAGAAGGTTATCGATGATAGAATTTTATTTTCTGATAACATTTTAGGCGTCAGAAGAAAATTTTCTAAAATCTTTAACTCAGAAAGTCAATTGTAAGTAGATTTTTTCTGAAAACAAAAAGTTTAGCGAAAAGAAAATACTTTTTTCTAAAAACAATCACGGTGAAGAACAATGCTCTAAGAAAGTGTTCGATGAGAGAGTAAATTTTTCTAAATAACTTAGATTAAGATACAACCAATTTTAATATCTTTGACTTGTAATGTAAGTTAAAAGTTGATTTTTTTTCAAAGAATTTTCTGAGCGAAAAGTGAATGAGTAGCGAGAGGGGAATATTTTTTTCTGGAAACATTGTCATTGAAGAACCATTTTCTAAGAGGGATATAGATAAAAAAGTTTTATTTTCTGATAATGTTTTAGGAGTCAGAAAAACATTTTCTGAAATCTTTAACTGAGCAAGTCAGTCATAAATTGATTTTTTCTGAAGAAGAATTTTCTGATCTCTCTGTGTAGGAAAAGAGAATATTTTCTAAATACATAAGCGGTGAAGAGGAAGTTTGTAAGAAAGAGTCTTGGGCGAAAGAAGAACATTTTATATTTGTACTATCTTTGGTTCAAAAAGTAAGTTGAAAACTGATTTTTCCTGAAACAAATTTTCTGATCTGCCTGTGTAGCAAAAGATAATATTTTCTAAACCCATACTCGGTGAAGAACATTTTTGTAAGAAAGTTTCTTATAATATAAGATAAAGATCTATTTTCTGATAATGTTTTAGGTGAAGAAAGAACATTTTGAGTCAGAAAGTCAGTTGCAAGACTGACAACCACCGACAAGAGCTGAAATTTTTTTAAAACATTTTCTGTGAAGAACAATAATTTCCTAAGCAGGTTTTCGATGATAAAATTACTATCTTGGACAAATGAAGAACTTTTGTCGGTGAAGGATTTTCTAAGCTACGAAAAAATTTGTGCCACTTTAAGTATCAAGTTGTGGCAACGCCACTGGTTGTTAGGTACGTTTCGTGACTCTTTTGACAAGCAACATCTTAATTCAAACGCCTGATAACAAAATTTATTTCAGTCGTTAAAGACTGGGCGTAAAAACTATCCCATTTTACTTTATTTATTTACAGGCAATAAAAAATCGAATGCACGGCGGTAACGGAATGTTTTTTGATCTGCTTTTCGGTTTTCGATTCCCAGTCGTTAAGACATCCATTCGGAATCGTAAACACGGGCTTTAACGTCGAAATTTTAGCATAAAATAAAAAAAACTACTGCAAATCCTTATATAAGAATTTCCTACCCCAGCACTGTTGGCTGTGGAAACGTTGCGTTGGTGGCTTATGAGATGGTACCCGCCACGATTATCTCTAGAAATCTGAAAAATTCCGATGGGTATTTAGCGTTTGCTGATATAGGTGCGGGTACGTCATTAAGCGTTTTCGCCTGTCATATCAATGATAATAATATATATTCAGCGCGTTTCTCTTTATGTGCACAGTTACATGCAGCCTGTCAGCTCCGTGCACATGCAGGTGCCTCACACATACACATAACCTCAGCGAGGGTACCGTAAATTTAACAATATACCACCTCGAGTGTCATTCATGCGGCAAGTACCCGATTCCATTTCGAGAGCAGCTCTATTCTCCGTCCCTAATCCGCGCACAGATGTTTTGCACTTCATTAAGAGAGTGTTTGGAAAGGTAATGGGTTTGGTACCCCGTACGTGGTGGTAGTGTTTGCGGATTTACTTCAAAATGACCGTTTCGGTACCGCTCCGAGTGCCACTCGACATACCTAAAGTTGCAGATCTTTCTTGCTATAGATACCGGAGTGGTGGGTACCAACCATTACTTATTTATGGCCCTGACGGTCGTCGTCGGTCGGTACGACCGATTTATCGCACGCAACTTGTCTCCTTGCGTACACGTACAGTACCAACAGCAACACCTTTGCTTGTTTTAACGGCTAAATGTTGCCGTAATTTGTTTTGCGGTAAACAGTCGGGCTGGGGACATAAATAATATTCAAAGAGATTTCTTGGCCGCGTTCGACGATAAATAGCATTTAATTGCCATTTAACTGGCCATTAGAAAATAAAGAGAGCAAAATAATAACTACATAGTTATTTATGATTGGAGACAATTGACTGGCGACTTTTTCCGCTCGGAATACGGCCAATTTACGTAAAATGCAATCGAAAACTTAAATTTTGTAGGAAGTATTTGCGTAATTAGAGGAGAAAACGTAACAGTTAAAAATCTACCGAACATTATTAAAAATATCGCAAAATTCAAAAAAGATTAAAACCTTATAATAAAAGTCGATGCTGGAAACACGTAAATAGGGTATGTTTCTTCATCTACGAAAATAAGTCAAAAGTATTAAAAAAAATTGGAACAGAAAGATACAGTTGGATCGCTGAAAGAATGCCGATCCGATGAAATTATGCCACACGTATGTTAGATTTGCCTGCCTATTTTACATCCAATAATAAGAAAAGGAACAACAGATAAAATGTTGTCTGATGGTTACGCAATACGTCCTCGACAAATAGCATTGTCAGATTAACGTGTGTCAGTGTGACGTGTTTTTCTTTTTAATTTTGAAATCGCAATTTCTTTGCCTTCTTTCACTGATAAAGTGCATCGAATAGCCAAATAACCTCATTGATGGAATAGACAGTCAGATCAATGTAAACATGCGAGTTTCTGGGCATGTTTCCAGTCACGGCAACGGACCAATTTCGAATTTAAACTCCCAAGAGAGGAGAGATGTACGAAGAAGCATCTGCAATTTTTCATGCTGCATTTCCATTAATTATTATTAATGGAAATATTAATATTTTTGATGGTATTAAGTACCCCATGCACCGTATTTAAAGCCAGAAAGATATTAGAAATGGACTCTCTAAATCAATACTAGAAGAAAATCATGTGTAAGGATAGTAAGTCATACATAAGAGCATATATATACGTATACTTTGCAGGTATATAAGTTCAATCGAGCTCATACAATTAGGGCCGGTTGTATAAAAGTAGCTTAAGCTTTCACTTAGCGAAACTTGGTTTTTGCTTAAACTAGGCTTAAAATATATATTATGTTGTAGAGGGAAAAGATAAACTAGGCTTGGTTAAACTTAGAATAAGCTCAGATGGCTGTTGCCATCTTATAGTGTTTTTAGGTGGCCGCTGTAGAGGGTTCTGGGAGTATCTCCATCTTTTGCTTTCTCAATAAGAATGTAAGGAACAACGACAATTCTCTCAGAGCGCCCGAGCGGTCTAGAGCGGCCACGCGAAAACGCTATAAAATAGGCATAAAAGGAAGTGAGGTTACGGTTATTTGTGTATTTTTCCGAATAACCAGAATTGAATATTATTGATTGCTGTGATAAAAATTTCGTCAAAAGACGAAAAGCGGAAAAGTTGTGGGGTGCTTGTAAAGTTTATGTCATCTCGATTTTCAAGGTTTTCTCTTTTTTTAATAGTAGTTTACAGTCTATAAAACAGATTGAAAGAAAAAAATTCTTGGATGAGCCACTTTTTACTGAGAAACAAGAAAATAAAAATTGGAACTGTTTGACAAAATTGATGCGAAAACTCTCGAATCTGACGGTAGGGTTTGAAATATATTTACAGTGATGCTAAACGTCGGAGTTCATTATTAAGTGCAATAAAATTATGTGGTCGCATCTAGAAACAAAATAAAAGAAATTACATAACCGATATTAGGAAAATTTAAGAGGTATTAATTTAACACATAACGTTTGCTAATATCAGCAATGAAATTGCGGCAACGACTCGTGAGTTCTTATAATTCTCTAATTTTCATATAATGAGTAGAACTGAACTAACCTTAGCTTACCTAACTTAAATGTAAAAAATGTAACCGACCCAACCTAACCAGGAAAACTAGAACTGGACTAACCTGAACTAACCTAAGCTAGTCTAACCTAAATGTGAAAAGTGTAACTGAACTAACCTAACCAGGAAAATTAGAACTGAACTGACCTGAGCTAACCTAAACGTTAAAAGTGTAACTGAACTAACCTAACCAGAGAGACTAGAACTGGACTAACCTGAACTAACCAGACCTTACCTGAAGTAACAGAAAGTTAACCTGTTCTAAAAATTAAAAAAAAATATTAATTTAATTATATTATTCTCTACCTCTAACATAAAGAGTAGAACTGAACTAACTGAGCTAGCCTAACCTAAACGTAAATAGTGTAACTGAACTAGCCTAACCAGGAAAACTAGAACAGAACTAACCTGAGCTAACCTAACCTAAACGTCAAAAGTGTAACTGAACTACCCTAACCAGGAAACTAGAACTGGACTAACCTGAACTAACCAGACCTTACCTGAAGTGACAGAAAGTTAACCTGTTCTAAAAATAAAGAAAAAAGCAGGCCTTTTCGGGCCCGCTTTTCATATTATTCTCTACCCCTCACATAAAGAGTAGAACTGAACTAACCTGAACTAACCAGACCTTACCTCAAGTAACAGAAAGTTAATAAACTAACCTGTTCTAAAATTAAAAAAAAATATTAATTTAATTATATTATTCTCTACCGCTAACATAAAGAGTAGAACTGAGCTAGCCTAACCTAAACGAAAATAGTGTAACTGAACTAACCTAACTAGGAAAACTAGATCTGAACTACCAGACCTGAACTAACCAGACCTTACCTGAAATAACAGAAAGTTAAGCTGTTCTAAAAATAAAGTTCTAAAATTTCTACCCCTAACATAAAGAGTAGCACTGAATCAGGAAAACTAGAACTGGACTAACCTGAACTAACCAGACCTTACCTGAAGTAACAGAAAGTTAACCTGCTCTAAAAATAAAGAAAAAGCGGGCCCTTTTGGGCACGCTTTTTATATTATTCTCTACCCCTAACATAAAGAGTAAAACTGAACTAACCTAATCAGGAAAACTAGAACTGGATTAACCTGAACTGACCAGACTTAACCTTTTTTTTTTATAGAGGATTGGGGAAATGCGTTTACGCACCCCAAGCCGTTGGGGGTTCGATCTTAATCGACCTGGGAGTGTGGGACTCAGCGGCGACGCCTGCGCAATACCCACTAAAACCCCCTTCCTCTCTTCACCCTTAATCCCCCCGGAACCGCCAGCGAGCATTACTTCAGGAGGAGGGTGGTCCTGCGTTTTTTTTTCTCTTTTTTTCTTCTTCTTAGGATTCCCTCCTTTTTTCCTCTGTTTCCTTTATCTTCATAATTTTTCGCATCATTCCCATCACTGCCGTCCAGTCTTCCTCACTCCTCAGAAGCAATTGTGACACATTTTCAGTAGTGATCGCTATTTTGCATTTTGTTGCAGTTTCCTTTCGAATTGCGTCGAACATGTTGCATACAAACAATGTGTGTTCCGGGTCATCTCTGTATTCACAGAACCAACACTTGTCATCGACTCTGCGGCCTATCCTGCACAAATAGGTATTAAAAACGCCATGTCCCGTGAGTGCCTGCGTGGAATAATATTCCAGCTCGCCCCACTTTCTCTCTGTTCACGATTTGATTGACTTGACAAATGTCTTAGTCCAGCCCTCATAGCTCCGCCATCGGCCCTCCCATTCGGCCATCATATCTTCCCTGGCTTGTAGCTTTGCTTGGCGGCCCTCTGCGTACACTTTGGTACTTTCCTTTGCCGCTAAGTCCATTGGAGGAACTCCCGTCAGGGCCGTCACCGCCTCTGACGACACAGTTCTGTAGGCAGATATCACTCTTAGCGCCAGTCTTCTTGAGATCTGATTTACTTTATTTCTGTAGGTCTCGTACTGTAGAGCTTTGCACCATATTGGGGCTCCGTATAGGATTGTCGATGTAACAGCACTGATAAGAGCCTTTCTTTTCCCAGAGGTGGGGCCTTTGGTGTTCATCATAATGCGTCCCAGAGTGTTGGTAATTTTGTGTGCTTTCTCCACCGCCTTTGTAATATGATGACTCATCCGTAGGTTTCTATCCAGGTGCATTCCCAGGTATTTAACACTCTCCCTTCCCACGACAACATTTCCCTGAACTCGAAAACTGATCTCTCTAATTTTTCGTTTACCAGCCAGCAGGATTATTTCCATTTTAGTACCTGCCACTTTTAATCCCATCATTTGGAGTTTATACACAATCTCTGCAGTGACGTGTTCGGCTTTTTCTTCCAGAGTTTTATTATCTCTTGCAGAAATCAATAGAGCTAGATCATCAGCGTATGCAATAGCTTTCACATTAGTCTTCGATTTCATCTCCAGTATTTCGTTATAGAATAAATTCCATAATGTGGGCCCCAGTACAGATCCTTGGGGCACTCCGCACGTTGTCTTAAATTTCTGGCCATCGGGGTTCAGGATAAAGCGCTCTGACAGGTAAGACATTATCACATTTATGAGGTATGCACTAATATTTTTTCTTTTCAGGCTTTCAGGTGCCAGGGAGCCGTGTTGAAAGCATTTTGTATATCCAGAATAACCATTACCAGGCTATATCGGTTTTTATACGCCTTTGATTTGATTTCCTCTAGCTGGTGTTGCACCACCTCGATTGCATTTATCGCGGATTTTCCCTGACGAAAACCAAATTGGTATTCACTCAACATTTGCTTCTCCTCGATCTCGTCGTGTACTCTTTTAGTTATAAGGGCTACGTACAACTTGTCCATGCAGTCAATCAAGCAGATTGGTCTGTATGAGATTGCATCATTCACCCTTGGTTTGCCCTTCTCAATCAACTTTGCCGTCTTCCATGGCTCCGGGAAATTGCCCTCTGTTATTAGGCTATTAAATAGATCTAAAAAGATCTTGCTGTTCTTGCGCACGCACATAGTTAATATTTCTGGTCTGATTTTGTCAGGGCCAGGCGCCTTTTTTGGTTTAATGCTCATTGCAGCCTCGAATAGTTTCTTTTCATCGAAATTTCGTATGCTTGCTGGGTGAACGTACGATTGGTCCCATTTTATTTCTGGCTTTTTTGGGAACAGCTTATCAATTTGAGCTCTGATCGTTTCCACTGTCAATTCCTTCGTGTTCCTGCGCGTTAATCTGCCGACTGCTATTTGATATGCCTTGCCCCATATATCATCGTTTAGGTCATCGCATAACCTCTGCCAAGCTGATTCTTTGCTTTTACTTATTTCTTGTTGCAGCAGTTTTTTTGCCGTTCTGTGGTCATCCGTAGCTTTAATAAATGCTTCAGAAAGTCTGTCGTGCTTAGCTCTTACCCGAGTCATCCTACGTCTGGCCTTATTACATAAGTTTCTCTTTTCTGGAATTAAGTTATTCCACCAATAGACCTCTAGACGATGGTTCCTCTTATGTAGTCTCCCTAAATATTTGTCAGCTAATTTGCATATTTCTTCTTTTACGGATTCCGGTGTAATGGCCCGATCCCGTGCCCAGCTGAAAGTGCAAGCCCTTTCAAAGCGAGTCAAGCTCTCTGTTGTGATCTTCCAGCCCTCCCTTTCAGGTAAGTTTATATTTTTAATATTTGTTCCAGCTGTCAACGTGAACTTAATGTACCTATGGTCACTCAGGTTTTCAGCTTCTTCGTCTACCATCCATTCAGTAAGATTTATTTTTGATTGTCCCTTTGCGAGCGTGAGGTCTAAAACCGAGTTGCTACCATTTCTGCTAAAAGTCGGAGTGTTACCAGTATTTATGACTAGTAGATCATTCTCAGAGATCCATTCATCCAGTACTTTTCCCCTTTGGTTATAGCAGTCCGAGCCAATGGCCGGTGTTTTCGCATTTAGGTCTCCGCCTAGAATTACATCTTTTTCACTGCGTCGGAACATTGTACTTAGATTATTCAGCAGTTCATTAAAACATTCAATTCAAGAGTTCGGCGAACAGTAACTTGAGCAAACCACGAAGTCAGGCATTTCAGCAGATACGAATCCAACACCTCGGTTGATGTTTATTACTCGCAGATCCTTGTTAAGGCTCAAAAAAGCGTCACAGTGTACATCACATATTTGGTGTTTTGCCATACCTTTATTAGGCTCCTGGCCTATTACAATATCTATTCCATCAGATTTTACATTTCTTATAAGTAGTTCATGCGCTGCCCTGCACCTATTTAGATTCACCTGTAGAACCTTTAGATGTTTTGAATTATCCATTGATTAATTTTTGTATATTTCCGTATACCCCCTCCTTCTTACTGTGGATATAGCTCGTCTGAAAATTTTACATTTAGTAGTGCCGGATCTATGCCCCTGTTCATCGCATAGCAGACACTGCTCCTTGTTCTGACATTCCTTGGCAAGATGTCCCCCTTTCCCACACTTGTGGCAGAGAGCAGACCTATCAGGTCCCTTGCATTCCTTTGCACCGTGGTCGTAGACCCAGCATCTATAACACTTCTTTAAATTTATATGTTGGTCCACTTGGCAATTCACAATCCCTATCCTGATCTGCCTCTTTTCTATGAGCCGATCTGCCTGCTTTTTTCCCAATGTTATTGTGACTGCCTGATTGTTCCTCACATAAGGCCTCAGTTCTCGGATTCTACAAGTCTCATCTTCCAGTTCTCCCACTTCCGCCTCAATGGCTTTCTTTACTTCACTCTTATCCACAGAGTCATCCATGCCTTTTATATGTATCGTTTTTGTCTCATCTGATCTTCTCAGCGCTACTTTGATTGAGGTCGATGTATTTTGTATTGCCTCCTTAAGCGTTTTAATGTGATTATCATCCTTCTCTGTCCTAATAAGTAATTTTCCTTCCCTCGTCGTGGTTATAGACTGTATTACCTTACATGCATCGTTACCTTGAATTGTTGTTTTTATGTTGCTTAGTAGGTCTTTGTTGTTTGTTCCTTTTTCTTCCACTATTAGTGCATAAGTTTTCTTCTCTACCCTGGTCTTTTTCGTCTTATCGTTCTTTTCCGAGTTCAAGTGATTTTCTGTTGTGTATATAGTTACATTTGTATCAGTGCCATGAAAAATTGCCTCTACCATTTTTCTCCATTTAGGGAGTTTCAAACCATTTAAGTGGTGCATCGCAATCCAGATGTCCTTTTCTGTTTCTTTCTTTAATTTCACCAAATTGTTCCACAGTCCTTCCTTCGTGTCCGTTGCATTAATATTAATTACTTTCTGTACCTGTTTTCCAGCACTTGTTCTCGTTGTCTGCTCCATCACTTCGAAAGATTCCAGTAGATCCGCGAGTTCAGGGAACCTTTTGCGGTACAGCGCCTGTATGCTGTGTTGCATGCCTTTATTCTCCTGTTCAATAAGCACCACTTTCACTGTATTCTGTTTTGTTTCTAGAGGATTTCCTACTTTGATTTCGGTGTTCAAGTACAGCGTGTCAGGCCACGTTTTATCTGCTGATTTTGTCCATTCCCTATATACCTCAGTCCTGTTCAGACTCACAGTTTCCTGGTCGCCCTCGTTCCAATCCTCTGGGGTCTGTGTGTTTTGGTCACATGTACTTATTTCCACCTGTACATCTTGATCAAACATCATTTTCTCTACTGCTTCATATTTTACGCCCTCTAGCCACGAGTTTATGTGATCTTTCTCCAATATTGCCAGTTGCCTTGTTAATCTTAAGCTTATTTCTTTTATGTCCCTGCTGGTGTTCTTCTCGATTTTGTTTTCCAGATCCTTTATGAATTTTTTCGTGTCTTTTAACGCTCCTTTAAAGGTCAGAAAGTCCTTACTGACAGTCTTCTTATATGGACCTAAGTCCTCCAGTGCCTGATACATCGATGTGTCCATTTTCTTCCGTTTCTTATTTATTGGGTAGCACACCGAATTCCGTCTTACCAGTGAGCTGTTCAAATATTTTAACTTTTGCAGCAGTGGTGCCTCATATCCAGTGGTCCTCTCATCTGTGTTTTCTCTAGGCCTTACAACACCGGATTCGTTGGTCCCTGTTTGCTGTGTCGATGGTGTTCCCCCAATGCCTCCCACAGTGGGACAATCATCGAGGGTACCCTTCTCATCTATTCTCTCCGTATATTTTTCTTTGTTGTCCCCCCCATTTTCCCCAAGATTTTTGCAATACATTTGCTAGATTGTCCAGCGCATCGTGCGACAAGGAGCGGGCCGAAATAACCGGGAACGGGTGTACCCTCGGAGCTTGTCCTACCCCAGTTCCCTGAGGCCAGACTTAACCTGAACTAATCAAAGTTAACCTGATCAAAAAAAATTTTTTTAAATTCTAATAATCGAATATTTTCAAGAGAAGGACTTGGCAACACTGGCTTTAAAAACGTCAACAAACTTCATCTTTTATATGCTACCTCCCAATTTCATCAATCATTCGACTAGCAACTAGTACAATGCAAAATTTGTAAGCTAAATAAAAATTTGAATTTATGAGACGTTTGAAACTTAAATTATATCATAAAAATCGAAAAACCCTGAATTTTATAGATGTAATGTATGTTGTGGCTACAAAAGAAAATTGAGGCAACTTCCAAGTATGAGTAATGTATTTCCATACCTTCATTTTTCAATTTTTTTCTTACAAAACTCGACCATCCAAAAATTTTTTTACTTAAATCTGCTAATCTTAACATACGCTTTCTAACGATATCAAAATTAAGGCAAAAATCGAGATGACATTTTCTTTACAATCACCAAGTTGTGGTTATAACTAAGTTTTTAAACCAGTAAGCTTTGTCAAAAAATATGCAGCAGCAACAAGATTCCAAGCGAAGCCCCAATTTTACTGCAGCATAACAAAAACTTCTATTGTCGTTGGTGCAAACTTATGCGGCTACCCTACAAAAGAAAAAGACTGATAGTGGGGCGAATAGAAAGAAGGCAAATTGTTGGAAACAAATTGAAGCTTTATTCAACAGCCAAGGTAGTACCACATATCGTATTGCACTGATCCTAAAGAAGAAATATGAGAATATTGAAAAAGTGACTAAGAAAAAGTATGGGGGTGAGAAGTGTTACACTATGGGAACTGGTGGTGGACCCCATAAAGTAGTTCCCATTTCAGACAATGACAATACAATATTGGAATTGTTGGGTGAAGTCCCTGTTAAAGGTCTCGACACTAAGTTTGGAGGAGATGCTGTAACGAGAATAGGTACGTATGTTTTTCTAACTTATTTTTTCATTATTTTAGTTAAACAGCACTATCATTTTGGTGGTACTAGTATGCCCCTGTCCTTGATTGTTTTTCAGATATCACAGATAAGTCTCAACAAACATTAATACCACTAGATGATGGAATTAAAGTGTCCAATATGGTTTGTGATGTTAGCCAAGAAGTGGATGGTGAGTATAGTAGTAAACCTCAGTTAAAACTTTGACCTCTATGGAATATTTTCCGTAAAAAAACTAAAACACTTAAATCTTTAGTTTACTTATTGCACTATTGTACAAAGGCGTAGAAGGGCCAACAAGATTTTTTTTCTTAAATTCCGAGTTCAAAGTCGGAATTTAGTTAAATTCCGAGTTCAAAGTCGGAATTTAGTTAAATTCCGAGTGTAAAGTCGGAATATTACGAAGGCGTAGAAGGGCCAACAAGATTTTTTTTCTTAAATTCCGAGTTTAAAGTCGGAATTTAGTTAAATTCCGAGTTTAAAGTCAGAATTTAGTTAAATTCCGAGTTTAAAGTCGGAATTTAGTCAAATTCCGAGTTCAAAGTCGGAATTTAGTTAACTTCCGAGTATAAAGTCGGAATTTAGTTAAATTCTGAGTTCAAAGTCGAAATTTAGTTAAATTCCGAATTCAAAGTCGGAATTTAGTTAAATTCCGAGTTCAAAGTCGGAATGTAGTTAAATTCCGAGTTCAAAGTCGGAATTTAGTTAAATTCCGAGTTCAAAGTCGGAATTTAGTTAAATTCCGAGTGTAAAGTCGGAATTTAGTTAAATTCCGAGTTTAAAGTCGGAATTTAGTTAAATTCCGAGTTTAAAGTCGGAATTAAGAGTTTAAAGTCGGAATTTAAGTTAAATTCCGAGTTTAAAGTCAGAATTTAGTTAAATTCCGAGTTCAAAGTCGGAATTTAGTTCAATTCCGAGTTCAAAGTCGGAATTTAGTTCAATTCCGAGTTCAAAGTCGGAATTTAGTTAAATTCCGAGTGTAAAGTCGGAATTTAGTTAAATTCCGAGTTTAAAGTCAGAATTTAGTTAAATTCCGAGTTTAAAGTCGGAATTTAGTTAAATTCCGAGTTTAAAGTCAGAATTTAGTTAAATTCCGAGTTTGAGTTTAAAGTCGGAATTTAGTTAAATTCCAAGTTTAAAGTCGGAATTTAGTTAAATTCCGAGTTTAAAGTCGGAATTTAAGTTAAATTCCGAGTTCAAAGTCGGAATTTAGTTAAATTCCGAGTTTAAAGTCGGAATTTAGTTAAATTCCGAGTTCAAAGTCGGAATTTAGTTAAATTCCGAGTTCAAAGTCGGAATTTAGTTAAATTCCGAGTGTAAAGTCGGAATATTACGAAGGCGTAGAAGGGCCAACAAGATTTTTTTTCTTAAATTCCGAGTTTAAAGTCGGAATTTAGTTAAATTCCGAGTTTAAAGTCGGAATTTAGTTAAATTCCGAGTTTAAAGTCGGAATTTAGTTAAATTTCGAGTTTAAAGTCGGAATTTAGTTAAATTCCGAGTTTTAAGTCAGAATTTAGTTAAATTCCGAGTTTAAAGTCGGAATTTAGTTAAATTCCGAGTTTAAAGTCGGAATTTAGTTAAATTCCAAGTTCATAGTCGGAATTTTGTTAAATTTCGAGTTCAAAGTCGGAATTTAGTTAAATTCCGAGTTTAAAGTCGGAATTTACGAAGGCGAAGAAGGGCCAACAAGATTTTTTTTCTTAAATTCCGAGTTTAAAGTCGGAATTTAGTTAAATTCCGAGTTTAAAGTCGGAATTTAGTTAAATTCCGAGTTTAAAGTCGGAATTTAGTTAAATTCCAAGTTCATAGTCGGAATTTTGTTAAATTCCGAGTTCAAAGTCGGAATTTAGTTAAATTCCGAGTTTAAAGTCGGAATTTACGAAGGCGAAGAAGGGCCAACAAGATTTTTTTTCTTAAATTCCGAGTTTAAAGTCGGAATTTAGTTAAATTCTGAGTTTAAAGTCGGAATTTAGTTAAATTCCGAGTTTAAAGTCGGAATTTAGATAAATTCCGAGTTCAAAGTCGGAATTTAGTTAAATTCCGAGTTTAAAGTCGGAATTTCGTTAAATTCCGCGTTCAAAGTCGGAATTTAGTTAAATTCCGAGTCGGAATTATACGTTTTTTGCAGTTTTTTGTTTTCAGGTTTTGTCGACAAGAAAAGTTACGGTAAACGTCCCGTAAGGTAAACGTCCCAAAAAGTTTTGCACTTTTCTATAAGTTACAGTGTTTTGCGGGAATACCCGCGTCAATAAAACTAATAGACTTTAAAAGTTCATTGATTTGAAAATCATTGGCGTATATTGACAGTTAAAAATGACAAACAAATAAAATTGTAGAGATAATAAAATAAAAAAGTAAACTGCTAACGAAAAAGATCCATACGACCTAATTTTTGGTAATTTTCAAGGCGTTTTATCTCAGAAATCATTTATGATAAATTCATAGTTTAAAAAGGCTCTGAAAGAACTTTTCTTCTAGAACTAACTACCTGAACCAATCTTTAACTAAACCAGTTTTATCATTGTGATACGGCGCAAAAATGTAAAATTTAAACTCACTGCATTATTTGATATCTACGGTAAATCTTAACTTTTCAACTCTGTCATGTCATTTTATAGGCTTGGTAGATATCTCGGGACATGTTCGGCGGTTTTTGTTTTTATGCTCGAGAAAAAGTTACAGGGTATTTCAGAAAGTTTTGAGTATTTTTATTTTTTGCTCTGTATAGCAGTGTAGGCCACCTGATTTTAATGATATAATAGCTATTTATGTAACCAGTTACGAAAAATCCGATTTTGTGTAACGAATGAATGTTTGCGGGACGAGCCCAGCGAGTTCCCGCAATTTGAATGAGATACACAAAAAAGGCTTTTCGTCACGCGTTTCATACAAGATTTTTTCTAATTTTGACTACAAATACCTTCTTCGAGAGGGAGTTATTATTATCAAACTTCAATATTTACTTTTAAACCATTTTGTATCTACTTAATACCGTAAAACTATAGCAACGGTGTGCCACAGCCGAAACCTGCAACTGGTGGTGAAACGAACTTTTCATCACCAGTTACGAAAGATTTTACTTTTCGTAACTAGTTACGAAAAGTAGGACGTTATGTCACTGTCATCAGTATTGAAAAGTGCCACTTTATATGTCAAAATTAGAAAAACGGAATTTAAAAGCTCATTAAGTACAAAATCAGTGACGTAGAACTCTAGTTCATAAAGATTGCTTCGGATGTTTTCGCAAAACTTTAATATTACTTCTGTGACATCATCACTGTTAATGATTTCCCAGCTCCTTTGCTGTAACTTCAAAAGTGTACTACCGGGTGTCCATCAGAACTCTGCTCATAGGAGATTAACATGGGAAATCGGTTTTTATTTTTTTGCGCCTGTACGGTTGATTTGATTGAAAAACTTTTAAGAGTAAAGTTGTAGAGCTTATGGTCAGCTATCATCCTGTAATTTTTTCAATACTTCAGTTTTGGCTGTTTTTTGAAGAAACGCCTCGAAAAGTGCAAGAATTGCCATGCATGTGCGAGGCGCCAACATAATAATTTCTTATGTCAGAGTCCGAGCCGATTTTCCCTTCCTATTTACTTTGAGGGACTATCATGTAGTAATTAACGTGATTATGCAGTGAAAATATGTTGGCGAAACTGCACATGCATGGTGGGGGTGACGCGCCAAATTCAAATTTTTGCACTTTTCGAGGCGTTTTTCCAAAAAACGGCCAAAACTGGGGTACTGAAAAATTACAGGATGATAGCTGACCATACGCTCTACAACTTTACTCTTAAAAGTTTTTCAATCAATTCAACTGTACAGACGCAAAAAAATAAAAACCGATTTAGGGAGGAATGGCTTCCCAATCCTCTTTAAGTGCCACTGCCAATTCGTACAAGTTTTGAAATTCTTGCTCTCTTTCTTTCAGTTTTAGTTTCATGCTGCTCCACACTTTATAACATTCATATCGGGCGACCTAGCAGGCCATTTCATGCCCTCGATGCCATTCTCTCTCAGAACTTCATTAACAATTTGAGCCCGGTGTGGACATGCATTATCGTCAACTAAGATAAAACCATCTCCAAAGTTCTGAGCGAAGGGAATAACAATTTAATTCATACACAAATATCGATATCTAACTGCTTTCAGGTTAGTTCAGGTTAAAATTAAAACCAATCAAAACCACTAAGTCAGTCTTTCCATTTCCCATTACGCCTCCCCATACGCTGACACTTCACCCCCAAATGGCACTCTGGGTTCTATATTTTCTTGCAGGTTTCGTTCATTCCGGCCTCTCAACACTAAAATACGTCCATCTGATGCATGCAACAAAAATCTACATTCATTTGTAAAAATGCAATTATTGTTCCACTCTGCCATTCCCCAGTGCAAATGTTCTTCTGCCCAACGCCAATCAAATGGAGTGAGTTCAATTTTAAAGTTTTACACCGTATCACATTGATAAAACTGCTTTACTTAAAGATTGTCCAAGGTAGTTAGTTCTAGAAGAAACGTTCTTTCAGAGCTTTTTTAAACTATGAATTTATCATAAGTGGTTTCTGAGATGAAACGCTTTCAAAATTACGAAAATATATGTCGTATGGACTTTTATGGTAGCAGTTTTCTTTTTTATTTTATTATCTCTACAATTTTATTTATTTTTTTCATTATTAACTATCAATATACGCCAATGATTTTAAAATCAATGAAGTTTTAAAGCCTATGTGTTTTTTGGCGCGGGTATTCCCGCAAAAAACGTCCCGCGATATCGATCATAACTCTTAAAAGTAATCACAATAGGAGTCTTAAAGAGGACGTCGTAGTTAACAAAATATTGATCAATTTCACAAAGAATATTGTGCCGTTCTTGTACAACATGGAAAAGAAATGTTTTATTAACCTTGCGTCTACGCCACTGATTTGTCAATCATATACTTGGAGTTTGACTAAATTCCGACTTTAAACTCGGAATTTAACAAAAATCCGACTTTAAACTCGGAATTTAACTAAATTCCGACTTTGAATTCGGAATTTAAGAAAAAAAATCTTGTTGGCCCTTCTACGCCTTCGTACTATTTCATGTACCTATTATAATTCTTTTAGAATATGTTCCTATTGAACTAGACTACATAACATTGAAGAAAGCGAGGTCCAGACAGAGGCAGGAGAAAATGACCATCCCAGCCACCTAGAGCTTCTACTACAACATTGAAGATGTTAGCAGTGATTGGGGACAATATAACCCAGACCAGCTTAAAAAGCCCATCCCAATAAAATTAAAGCCTGGTATTGCTTTAACCCTGAGAGATTGAATTGAGGATTGTATTCACCTATATGTTTTTGTTAACATTTTGTAGATAAAAGCAGAAAGGAGAAAACGGAAGCAATAGTTATCAAAAATATTAGCGCCTGGGCTTCCAAAAAAACAATGACTGAAATGGAAAAATCAAGTTGCCTCGCAACTGAAAGTGAGCTGAAACGGAAACTATTGAAGGAAAAACACGAAGTTGAACTGGAACTGTTTAGAAAAGAGGCTGTCAAATCAAAATAGATATTATGAGGAAAGAAAGTGAAACCATATTGGCCATTCAACAAGAAGAACATGCCTTGAACTGCGAGTTGCTGCAGCTAAAAAAAAATAGAATTTTTAAAGTCAATACAATAGAATTTTCTTATAAATTTTGTGTTTTGTGAAAACCGTAAGAAAAACATTTCTTTGTAAAGGTCAAGCACAATTAAAACCATTAAATGAAAGTCTTGTTATTGGTATTTTGTTATTTTATTATATGTAGAACATTTTATACCAATCCTTAGAAATATTCAACAATCTGATTTCTTCGAGTATTTAACACATTCACATTATTACCAACTGGAATTGCCACCCGAAGTTCTGGTATGTTTAAACGATCAAATGCCCTTTGGTCCTCAGCAGTAAATTCAATTTCTTGCTCTTTCAAACGCCTTGCAGTGTTGTACAAAACGGCAGTAGCAATTACAATCCCTTCTACCTTTTTTCTCTTCAACCGTATGCCATGAACTAATATAGGAAATCGCCTTTTCCAGATGCCAAAAGTCCTTTCAATAGTGTTCCTTGTTCGTATTTGACTTTCATTGAATAATTGCTCTGCTGGTGTTACTGGATTACCTAAAGATGGGATTAGGTAATTGTTAACAGCGTAGCCATTATCATCTAACAATAAATAATCTGTAAAATCGCCCTTTTCAAATTGTCCTCTCAGTGAGCTGTTTCTAAAAATGTGGGAATCATGTGCTGCTCCAGGCCAGCGACAAATGACATCAAGAAAAATGCAGTTGGAATCACATACACCTTGCACATTGTAAGAAAAATATCCCTTTCGGTTTCGATTTCTGAATCATCACTTGTAGGTTTAATTATAGGTACATGGGTACTATCTAATGCACCAATACATTTTGGAAATGTACTTATGTCAAAAAAATTTTGAGATGTCGTTTGCATTTGTTCCTGAGTTGTGGGCATTTTAATGCATTGAGGGTACAGCTGAGCAATGACGGTTGTAACCTTCCAGCTGCACCTACTAACTGTTCCTTTATCTGTATTATTCGTATCACCAATCACTTGAAGAAAGCTTCCTGTTGCATAAAATCTTAGTGTCAGTAACAACATCTCTTCTGGAGTTAAAGCATGGTTTCTACAATAATAATTTCTCATTATTAAGATCAATAACCAGGTAGGTGATACATACATATACCGTAAAATCAAAAACTAAATGAAAAGTTATCTCTTAGCTTATGCCATCTTTTGATTACATCACAATTTTTATTAGAACATTTGTCATTTGTGACACTTCGATGATATAAGCTAAGAGATAAGTCTTTGGTTCCATAGTTTAGTTTGGCCATTTATTTTTGATCTCACGGTACTATATAAAGGGCAAATTTCAAAACTCATCAGTGTGCCCATTGGTTCAATCAGTCATCTGTCGCGTCGCTGGGTGACTGTCACATGACCACGTGGTACCAGTAGACTCATGGGTGAATTTTGAATATTGCCCAAGCTCAGCTACAAGCTTTTTCGGAAGCCAACTCAAGTTAACAACCCCCAAAACTACTATACATGAAATATGTGATTTTGTTGTAAATAATCTTTGTTACTTCTGATGTTACTAGTCGTTACTTGGGTAGGTTACAAAAGTTTATGTAGGTTTCCACAAAGTTCATATGTATTAACTGCTACTCTGGGCTTTGGGTACTTTCTACCTACCTTTGAGTATAAGTGGCAATTTCATTTCTTATTTCGTCCAAAATATACCGAACTGCTTGTTTGGAAAAGCGAAATCGTTTTCTGAAGTCTTCTTCATTCTATTTTATAAACGTATCATCTCTCATCCTGAATAATCGTGGCCTTTTTCAGGTTGTACCACAATATTAACCAATTCCATAAACTCCTCGTCATCACTCATACCTTCTAATCGATCAAGCTGTTCCATCCTGATGAACTCGTACTTTCGTAATTCATAAATAAAGAGCAAAACAGTTGTTTTGTTTGATGTTGATGGTTCTATTTATTTACAAATTGAGGTTAGAATTTTAAATTTTGAGCTTAAACCATGAGCAATCTTGGTTTAAGTTAAATCTTACTTTAAACCAAGCTTATAGCTAAAACGACAATTGAACAACGGTCTAGTAGATATAAGCTAGGTTTTTACAAGAGCAGCTTTCTTTATACAACCGGCCCTTAGAGGAGAAATGCGAGAAAAACTCTCAAGTCACAAGCACGGCAACTTGTTTTCAATCTGTGTAAGTACTTTGAAACATAGAAAGAAAATGGCGGGCCTTTAGAGTCAATGGCGTCTGTTCAAGAGGTACATATCCAAACCACTTTCTGCAGTTCTACTGCAGCTTTCAATTAATTATTAATGATCAGTACTCCTTATTTTTCGATGGTAGCTGCTGCTCTACAAATTTCTAAAAGGACAGTGTACGCCATCAAGAAGGGTATAGAAAATCATGCAATTCCAAACTTACCTGAAAGTTGCAAAAAGGAGATTTTTTAATACTTTGTACTATATATATATAAAGAAAGCGAGTTATTGTTAATTTGAACGAAAATAATTGCAACTGATTATTTTATATTTTATTTTTAGGAAAACATGGGACTATTAAAACTCTTAATGCTGAACTAAAAACTAAAGAAATCGACTCCATAGGTCAAACATCCCTTAATTTCTTGTTGAAAGAAATGAGTTTTAAGCACAAAAAGCATGATAATAGAAGAGCACTTATAGAAAGAACAAATTTTGCTTCATTAAGAGCTTGTTTTCTTCGAAAATATCTAGAAAACATTGAGACCGCGAATCCAAGGCAAGTCGTATTTTTAGATGAAACTTGGGTTTACTCGAAAGGCAATAAGACCAAATACTGGCAAGACCCCGATATAAAAAGTGTTCGTAAACCGAAAGGGTATGACGGTAAACGATTTATTATCGTGCACGCTGAAACTTCCCAAGGATTTGTTCAAGGCGCAGATTTGGTATTTTGCTCAAAATCTACTACTTCAGATTATCACGGTGAAATGAACAACACGATATTTACTAAATGGATCAGAAGTTAATTACTTTCAAACTTAGAAGAACCATCACTTATAATGGATAATGCCCCTTATTATTCTTGCTGAAAAGCAGCCATGAACGTCTTCTACCAGATCTGAAATTGTTACATGGTTAACCGAAAATGGTATAAAATTTAACAATAAATTAACGAAACCTGAACTATTGCAACGTGCAAAACAAACACGAAAAGAAAATATATATGTGATAGATAACAGAACATGGTCATGATTATTAAGACTTCCACCCTACCATTGTGATTTGAATGCAATCGAATTAATTTTGGCAAAATCTAAGTCATATTATAAGAAACACATTGGTAGAAGTGGTTATGCCGATGAAGAAGTAAAACAAATGTGGGGAGAGGTACTGGATCAAAAACTCATAGATGTCGCCAGAATCGGTGTTAAATCAAAATACTTAAAAATGGCATGAGGAATAATAAATGGAAATAAACTGGAACTACACGAAATCAAAGACGAATCCATCGGAGCAGAGAAATTGGACTTCCAAACCACTCCCTATTCAAGCGATCAACCTTCATTAATCGATGCTCAGACCACCAACCACCAATGCAGTGAAGCAAGCAGAAGAAAAAGTAACAAGTAAATTGCAATGTTCAAGAGACACCCAAAAAAAAAAGACTAAAAAGGAACAGTTGAAACCACACACAAGTCATACCAACATGTACTTACCCAAACTGACCCCTCCTGGACCCAGAGGATATCAAGTAGACATGCACAAGAGTAGACCACCAAATACAATCAACCCCACAATGACAGAAAATGAAAAAATTATCGGAACTGATTACGCAGTGATGAAATTATCCTATGGAGGCAGATGACACTGGAACGGATCAAGGCCTGAACAACAACAGAATCTGAACAAGCTTTTGGGACTCTTAAAAAAAAGCAATCATAGAAAAATAATAGTCTTAGTACATAACAGCAGCCTTTATTAAAGGAAACTAAAAAGCAGTGCTAATACTGCTAATGCACGATATGCTTACAACAATCTTTGTAGACAGAGGAGTGTTCCAAAGCGAGATAGTGCAAGAGTTAAAATGGATTATTGGAGTCAAAAGCTCTTTTAAGATGGCTTTTTACAAAAGCATCTTCAAAATATTGAATAAAACTACAGCGGACATGCATGCGGATTATATGATATGAACGTTGCTAGTATGCCTTACCAGTGGGGCAGTTATCTATTACGTTTACGTTACAACCCTCCTTTACCACTAGAGGCCTCCCGAATCGTCGCTGCACATAGAACTTTGTACTATTCACATCTCCAGTTTTTATGTAAGCGAAGCGTAGGAATGGCGTTTTTCTAGCCGCTCCTGCAGTTCTACTCATCAGTATCCATTGGTAATAGTAATTTACGTCACAAGTCCAGTAGGTGACTTGTTACAGTACGAGGTTTTTACGGACGAGGCTACGTCAGGAGCCGAGTCTGGAAAGTTATACGAGTACTGTAACAACACCTAATGGACGTGTATCGTACAATATTTTAGTTCATACTGTTTTTATTATATTGAAATTAAATGAAAAAATAACCACGTAAGAATTAGATTTATTGACATTTGGCGGTGTCTGTATTGTTGTCACTGTCAAAATTCATAATTCGAGAGCTATATCATAATAATTTAAAGTTACGCAATATATGGTACCAAAATAAACTTTTGAAAATATGCAGCTACTAGTTTTTAAGCTTTATTATCACAAATTATTTTTTATTAAAATTATTATTACATACGTGTAACAGATGTTTCTCAAATTCCTTCGAGAAGTCTTTTCCTAATGGGGAAAATGATAGAGACGTCAGCCTTAAATCATCAACAATGCTTGTGTTTCTTCAAATATATGTAGTACTCTGAAATAAGTTGGTTCTGCTGGACATTGGGGAGATTTTTGAATTTCACTGAATAACTTAGAGGCTCGTTTCAAATATCAGGAAATGATGGTTGATTTGATTTAATGGTTTGATTTAATGACACATAATATCAAATGTCGTAACTACTACGCACAAATATTGACGTCGCCAACTGAGCATTTGACAAAATCTTAATTAAACTTAAGTAACGTAATATTTTATATTAGGCTGTAGCTCTCTAGCATCATTTGCCTAGCAACCTTTACCGGACTTGTCCGGTAAAGTTTCATTTACCGGACTCAAATCGATGCATGTAGGACGTATATACCGGACAGTATGAAATAAAGACAGTTCTCATGTCTTGTATATTCAGATAGAAAATAAAAGTAAAAATTAAGGGTTAAAGCCCCTTTGAGTTTTGTTGGAATAGCTTAATTACATTTCTTTTTGTATTATTTGTTTTATTCACGAGCAATATCCATAATACCATTTGCCGTTTATTTAAACTGAGTCCAAAGTACAGATAATGCGGATTTGGAATCACACCCGTTTATAGGTTAACGCAAGTCGAAACTCAACCCAGAAAACTTTGATTTGATTCATATAAAATTTATAACCTTGCATTGACGTCACACCGGCATTCTTTTAGCGATCCAACTGTAGAGATCTAAGTCTAAGTTCAGAGAAAACTAAAAATTGCAGCCGGTACAGCCCCTCTCCTGGATCCGCCACTGGTACGTGGTTCTTTAATATTTCCACTATCTTTATATTCACAACTTAGTCTATAGTAGTTGCAAAAGCATTTATAAAAGCAAACACTTTTTTTTCCACACCCACCCAGGCCCTTCAGGACCACATGCTCGTGTTCTTGGAACCCATGGAACACTGGCAGTAGTTACGCCACTGGTATAAACCATTCAATTGTTATTGGCAACAAGTACATTGACATTTTTATCGTATCTTCATCTCTCAATATGTGCTGAAGGAAGATAGGTAGGTATAACAAAAAGAAGATTACAAAGGTAGCGAGATGTAAAAAATAAGTGAATGGGAAGGATGACAATTAAAATAAATGGACTAAAATCTAAATGAACAAAAGTGGGTGTCTTTTGTTATACAGGGTGTTCCCCCTAAGAGGGATTGTTCTCTGTACATTGCTTCCTGTAAATATTTTCAAAAAATTGTATCTATCAATGTTTTATACATTTTTATACACGTCACAAAATAAACAAAATCCAATCCAAAAGTTAATAGAATTATTAATTGAGCCCACTGGATAATCAAAACCTATCGGAAAAACTAACTCTACTTTAACTAAATTTTCATGAAAGCAGAAAAAGTGTTCCGTTCTGAAGAAAATCTGTACCGTTAGTTTGACTAATTTATTTTTAAATTAACTCAAAAATATGTGAATAAAAATGCGTTTATCACATTTTTGACCAAAAGTGGATTTAAGGGGTTTTGATTCTAGTAGCCTCAATTGTCGCTTATCACCGAATGCTGAATTGCAAGGAGATTCAGAATCCGATATAAAAAATCCAGGGTCGTATTTAAAAAATTGAGTTGATGATGGTTGCATGAAAACGAAAAGTCGGATTTGAAATTTTAAAATACCACTTTGGAGAAAGCAAGAAATTGCTAGTGGCTAAAACAACTAGAAAAATAAAAACGTTTTTAAAATTGTTCATATTTTTTTGCGATTATTTATGAAATTGGTCCGACTTCTATTTGTGCCCTAATTTAACTTATTGTGTATCTCTTTAAATAACCGAGATTCTCATGGTTAAAGTCGAAAAACGGTCACCCTGCATAACAGTAAAATAACTGAGTCTTATCCAACTTGAATAAATAACCGAACTAACGTGAGTGGTCTTAAAGATTGGTACGAATCTACGAAGAAAGGGGCTTCTTAGAACCCATAATTATGAGTAACAATCCCGGACCAGTCCTAAAGGGCCGCTGGATACAGTGCTCGATCCACACTACGATTTCCAAAAACGCCTTGTGTCTATGAACATTAAAAGAGAAACACAAAGGTATGAAACGTCCTATTTGGTTATGAAACTTCCTTGATATGATACAGCCTGCTATGAAAAACTCCTTGGTACGGAAGTTCTGTGGTATGAAACGTCCGGGAAGAAAACGTTCCGGTATGAAATGTCCTGGTATAAAACATCTTGGTATTGCCATGTTTCAAGGTCAAGCTTCTTCCGACTCCACATCATTAAAACTCATGATATTTGGAATACCTGAATTACTATCTTGAGAATTTATAAATTGCCGGAATAACCTGCGATTGATTTATTGAAAAATTCGTTTTGTACTGTAGCAGGTGGGTCCACACAAAATCATCCAAAGTAAAAACATCAAAAAATAAAAACGTCCACCGAAATTCCATCCAAACCAATTGACATCGAAAGTATTAACATCCAAAATTTTTCGATCCACCGTATTTTCATCCAACGAAAAATCATCCAAAGTGTCCTTAAATGACCTTCAAACAGGGAGTGCTTATACAACTACTTTCCGGTATTTTAATATTTCGAGTGTGGTCTGTCGACTATGTTTATTGTCAGTGTTGCCAATATGAGCGAAAAAGCTCCATTCCGGAGCATTTCATCCTTGATGTGAGCGAAGATACGGCGTGCGTGTAAGTAAACTTGGCGTGCGGGAAAGTAAATATTTAAAGAATGACTGATTTATAATATAATTTAGACTTTATAGTCTGTCTATCTAGATAGGTGCACCTGCCTTACAGCCGCGCGAAACATTTATATCTGTTTTAAGGAACTATTATGCTTGCCTTTATTGATTTTTGATACAAAATATACCCATAATATACGTACATTTTATTCCAATGTCACCAGTTCATGCCTGAAACATTACCTCACACCAACAATCACACCAAGTTTTTGTCATAACAACCAATTGATTGTTGATTAATTCAGCTGTCATACTGTGACAAAGATAACGTTGTTTATGTATTGTATGTTTATTCCTTGTCTTGTCTTGTGTTACAATGAATTGGCTCGTAGAAAAAATATTGTTGCGAACTCGGGGTTCAATAATTCCAGTGAAAGGATTTAACACGAAAACACTATTTATTTACTCCATAAATACACACAGGTACAATTCGACTACTAAATAACTCACTACATAACACTTTATAACCTTCTATTATCGCTCGGAACTTTAGCTTACCTATAGCTCGCTTAAAATAAGACTACTCTTAACCACTCGCTCTTTGCGCCTTTTATATACAATCCTAAAATTACAGAAAAACCTAGAAAGTTCTTGATAAGAATTCTTGAATAATCTCGCATGAAAAAAAAAAGGTTGTAAACAACTGCCTTCTAGATTAAACCGAGCAATAAATCACTCGTGTCAGCCATGACGCAGCGCGGATAGGTCGCGAAGCTCCACCAACCAACGCGTTGCCCCGCCTCCGATGCGGCGTCGCTGCGAATCGTAACAATATTGTTCTTAACTCGTGCGGAGAGTGTCTTTCCTGCACTCGTCTGCTGCTCGAACTTCGCTTCGCGTCGTTCGGGCATCGGCAGACAGCGTGCGGGAAAGTATCACTTTCCGCACTAGTTAGGAAAATAACTATTCCTGAACTTATAAAACCTGTTTCTAATTTTGACATATAAAGTGGCAATTTTCAATACTGACGACAGTGACGTAACGTCCTACTTTTCGAAACTAGTTACGAAAAGTAAAATCTTTCGTAACTGGTGATGAAAAGTTCGTGTCACCACCAGTTGTAGGTTTCGGTTGTGGCACACCGTTGCTACAGTTTTACGGTATTAAGTAGATACAAAGTGGTTTAAAAGTAAATATGGAAGTTTAATAATAATAACTCTCTCTCTTAAGCCTAGTTCTCAGAGCTTTGTCATGTCGCTGCGACACATCGTCCGACCAATGAGAGATCGTGTTTTGAAATTTCCCTGTGTGTCGTCCGACACCCTGTTTATGTAGTTGGATTATTTCAACTACACGCTACTTGTCGATGCACCCGTGCCATTATTTTCAATTGGTTTAGTTTAATGTTTACTTCATTTTATTAATAAATGTAATAAACAAAAAATAGTATACTGTGTGTGAAAGGCGAAAATTTACTAAAAATGGAACAAAGTTTACAAGTTGAAATATGTCATCCCACTGGGGTTAATTTCCTAATAAATTTAACACCAAATCAAATTGAAAACTTCGATTCAGGCAAGTATCCAAGTAGAATTTCTGCGACAGCGACATGTTATTAAATTTGGAGAAGGGGTGTCGCAGCGACATGACAAACCTCTGAGAACTAGGCTTAAGTAGGTATTTGTAGTCAAAATTAGAAAAAATTTTGTATGAAACACGTGACGAAAAGCCTTTTTTGTGTATCTCATTCAAATTGCGGGAACTCGCTGCGCTCGTACCGCAAACATTCATTCGTTACACATAATCGGACTTTTCGTAACAAAATTATGATATTTCAAGATTAAGATACTTCAAGGTCATAAAATCGGTCTCCATTGATTTTGCACTTTTAAGCCTAGTTCTCAGAGCTTTGTCATGTCGCTGCGACACTTGGTCCGACCAATGAAAGATCATGTTTTGAAATTTCCCTGTGTCGTGCGACACCCCGTTTGTAGTTGGATTATTTCAACTACACGCTAGTTGTCGCGGCACTAGCGCCGTTGATTTCAATTGGTTTAGTTTAATGTTTACTTCATTTTATTAATAAGTATAATAAACAAAAAATAATAAACTGTATGAAAGGTGAAAATGTACTAAAAATGGAACAAACTTTACAAGTTGAAATATGTCAACCCACTGAGGTTAATTTCCAAATAAATTTAACGCCAAATCAAATTCATAGGTTCAATTCAGGCAAGTATCCAAGTAGAATATCTGCGACAGCGACACGTTATTAAATTTGGAGAAGGGGGTGTCGCGGCGACATGACAAACCTCTGATAACTAGGCTTTACTGCACGGACAACGAACGAGTGCAGTCTTCGTGCGATATCTAGTGCAGCACTAACTTTACCAAAGAAATACGCTATAACTGCTATAAGTGATGTATTGATGTAAAAGTTCCGGAAAAATAATATTCGAATAATTTTTCAGAAAATTTCCGGAAATTTTACCGGTAAAATAGGAAACATTTGGAATTAAAAATTTGTAGCATTTTTAAATGTGTTCAATATTTGTTTTGTGTGCATTGTGTGTATATTAAAAAATCCAGGAAAACTTTGACGGTTAAGTTAAAAAGAAAGGGATTTGATTGCGGATTGACAACAATGACATCGACTTGTGACAAATGCAAAAAATTTCCATTTCAAGGAAGGAAATTTTTCCGGAAAATTACCGATTTCGGAAAATTTCGGTTCGGAAAATTTCTGCCTTTACATCACTGAAGTGATGTAAAATTGTAAAGTATAAACCAATGAGGTAAAAGGTACGGACAGAGCAAACCAATACCGATATTCCCCTAAAAATGGCCCGTTTTTTGGCCGGAGGTCCGCCATTTTTAAAGTACCCACAACGTAATTTCATCGTCACAGTAATTTCATCAATTGATGAAACACGATTTGTAATTATTTGAAGTAAGAAGTCAATTGAAGTCACTACTGGTGGATATCACCGCCATTTTTTAGGTTCCACTTGGAACTCAATATAGTTACTACTTGACAGGGGAGGAGAAGAAAAGTTCTGACTTTGGTGCGAGGCAAAACCAGATCTTGGCTACGCCGTTCTGATTGGCCCAATTCTTATTTTACACTTTTAAACACTCTTTGAGTAGTGGGTAAATCGCGTTTTAAACTCGATAGAGTTCCTTAATCTTATAATGCAGTGTTTTGAAATTTAATATTTTTATTTATACTTAAGATTTTTTTTTTCACTTATAATTTTTATTCGTTTATTTCTTTTTTTTTCTTGACTTATGAGGCTCATCAATTCTATTTTCTTTCTTTTTTATGATCCTAAATTTTTGCTTCGCAAATTATCTTACCTCCTGTTTTTTTACTCTCCATGCAAAATAACATTCTAAAACTACCACTTGTTTTTGTGATTTTTCAAAAATCTAATGTTTCCATAGCCTTTCCACTTTTTGAATTAATATAATCTTTTAGTAATAATTTGTGGTTATTGTTCTTATTAATTTATTAATTCTTTTTGTTTTCTTAATGAGACCTATATGTATTTGCTTCTCAAATTGTCTTTTTTTTGCATTGTTTATTTGCGTAAAGTATATATATTGCGATAACTCTTTTAAGTTGCAATAAGTTTTTTTAAATAAAGTTTATTTGTTTAAAATTTTATTTATAAAAAATGTTTTAGCTTTCTTGTTTACTTCACTTCTCATCATTTTTTTCTTTGATCTCTTCGTGTTCTGCTCATTTAATTTGGTTTCATTTTGCAACTTTTTATGTGTTGCTGTAATTTATTTTCCCGTCGTATTTCCTAGTATTAGAGTTATTTTTTCTTAAATCATCTTTCTCACCGCTTTGCGCAACTAAAAGTGCATAAAAATTACTTCCTGTTTCTACTTACAAATTTCGATAATTCCAACTGATTCCGGAAATATTCGCAAAAAACAAAAATTTTGAAAAAAGTTTTTTTTCCGATCTTAATTTAAAGAGATAATTAAAAATAAATTACACTTTTAACCACTTTTTGGTCCATTCAATGTGTTATTTTCCTTAAAATCCAACTTTTCGTTTTTATGGAACCATTATAAATTCTGAATTCTGATTCGAAATGCATGCTGAATTGAAATGCAGACTTGCAAGGAAATTCAGAATACAATAAAAAAAATCCTAGACTATATTTAAAAAATAATAATTTGATGATGAATGAAAAACGAAACGTTTGATTTTAAATATGAAAATACCACATGAAGAGACCAAAAAGTGTAATTTATTTATAATTATCTGTTTAACGTTTTTTAAATTACCTTTACATACTTTCCTGAGAGGATTATGGAACATTTACAAGGAAGGTAAGAGTTCCATAAAAGTTAAACATAGACAAAAAAAATGTTGACTAATTTTAAGTTTAAAATGGAAAAATCCTGTTTTATTTTGTAGTTATTTTTTTTTAAACATTACTAGTGACTAAATTTTTTAAAAGGGATTTCTACGTTTTTCAAAAATGTTTCCTAAATTTTTGCAATAGATAATTTTATTTTCATCATTGAAAATTGAAAAAAACCATTGAAAAGAACCATTGAGAGTTATAAGAAAAATGTTGACTAATTTTAAATGTCTAGTACAGCGAATATCGCGGCCATTTTTTAGGTGTTCACTGCTAACAAAATGGGGCCAAAACTGTAAAACAGGAGAGTCTTTTCAGATGTAAAATACTAGCTCGTTGGTGTAGAGAAGAAATTTTTAATAAAAAAGTAAAAATTAAAAATAAAAAAAAATCATGTTATAGCATTTTCGGTTTGCTGCTCTAGAGCAATTTGTGAACATTTCTAACTTTAAAATATGATTCAGAGAGTAGAGAATAGAGATTTCTCTCGGATTGTTCTAGAACATTAAACCAAAAATGCTATTAATTACCTTATGCTGCGCATGCGAATCGCGCGAGGATTACAGCGAGGATTTTCAATGATACGGGCGCTCCCTGGGAGCATTTCTACTGAATTAAATATTAAATGAGAGAATTTAAATTTTTGAGTTGGCAACATGGCAACACTGTTATTGTTATTTCTTTATGATTGCTTGTTGAATTGTTGTAAAGTTGTAATATTCAGTTATATTATATTACACCATATATCATAATATTCAATAAATTTTTCATAATACCAAACCCGATTTATTCGTAATTATATTAAGACTTTAGCGTAACTTTACATAAAACTGGTGAATAATTGGAAACGCTTTTTATAGGTTTATTAGACGTCATCCAGTGGCTTGGTTCGGTCATGTTTTACATTAATACAAACACTTCGTTTACTTAGATTCCTTACAATGCATACATAGAAATAATGTGTCGCATGACATTCAGGAAATACATTTTAATGTATTTTTTTTTAACTTATGCTCTAAAGATGTTAATAATTAACAATTCATGCAAACAATACATTATAATAAAACAGAATTCCGATTTGTTTACGTTTCTGCCGACTCGGATCAATAATCTCTAGATATCAACCCGCCGTAGCGAGCTAAGAGCAACCACCATAAAAATATTAGAAGTCATTTCAAGGAGATTTTGGATGAAAATGCTTTGGACGATTTTATTTTGGACATTTTCTGGTTTGGATTGAATTTCGGTGGATGTTTTTATTTTGGAGAAAATCATCGGTGGATCGATTTATTTTGGACGTTTTTTTTTGGATAATTTTCATTTGGACAAGTTATTATGATCAACCAAATCACCACAGCGCAGAAATAGAAATCTTTCGAATGGAAAGGGAGAAAATAATAAGATTAAATGTAAAGAATGTTCCTGAGGCACCTGAAGCAGGCTCGAGTGGAGAAGCTTCCGAATGCTCAATCACAATACGGGATGTTCTTTTGAAAATGACATCTAGAAAGTTATGAATTTTTAACTGAATCAAAGTGTATGGACTTTTATTCCTTTATCCTTTTCTTTTGACATGTTGCATCCAACCAGATGACGTTTTTAAATGAACATTCCCTATAGTTATTGACAAAGCAGAATGCAGGAACCACCACTGGAACAATTGGTATCTAATAATGGTTTTTAACTACTTTTGGTAGCCGCTTTCTAGACTGCTCTGAGAATATTGCCATCCTTATATTCTTAATAAGATAACTAAGGACGGATATATTCTCAGAGCGTTCTAAAAGAGCTGCAAACTAAAAAATGCATAAAATTGCTTCATGAATTATCCTTATCAATAGGCAAGAAGTTCATGAAACCAACGTTAATTAGTGATGAATTTCATAGAAAAATCAGAAGGAATAAAAAAAAATTGCCCAAATTTGTAATAATTGAAACACAATATAAACGTCAACCCGCAGTGCAGGGCAAAGTGTAATGGCCAGCTCAACTTGTTAATTTGCTCTTTAGTGTTTATTTCAAGAAATACGACTTATGACTTACCAAAAATACATCAATATCGCAGCTAAACACTCCAGGGAACCACACCAGTCCGAATTTTACCGTTTTCCGCCGATTTGGGATATATTTAAGGCAAAAACTTAGCAGATTATTGCATAAAAAACGAAGTTGACCTGCCGTTGACACCATTACTAGCCGCTTAACGCAAGCGTCGGTAGATGTCGCTGGCTGGTTCAGTGTTATTTGACAGATCCGGAGCACGTACATTTTTTGCATTGTTTGGACGACCGGGGTGCGTTCAGTATTAACTTGAACGAATTAAAATATGTAAGGTAAGAGTTTTATGGGGAAAAATTGAATATGTGCTAACCGCGATGTACAGGATTGTTCAAATACAAAAAAACTCTACAATGGGCACGAGTTTTTTTTATTTTACTTAATTTAAAGCGCTTTATAGTCTGCAAAATGTGGAGTACAATAAAGTAGAAACAAAATAACATTTCCTCCAACGTAGAGCATGCACCGTTACACCTATACGCATATATTAACACCACAAGATGCATAAACACAATTAACCAAAGTAATATTAGAACATACATTATATTTCCACGTAGATAAAATCAGTTTTTCGTTATGTAAATGAGGAATGGCTATTATTATTAAATTGTGGTCGTTTCCAGTTATATGCGCGGCTTTGTAGGTGTTCGGCACAGGCCATAGAGGTACATTAAGCTAGATAAATCAAAACTTTAATCTTGATATATGCATATCATTTGCGGAACACCACGATGGAGTCGTCATTGAAATGCTTTTGCGTGATTGGCGTTTGGTTACCAGTCGAATGTTGTCACGCGCATTTATGTCCGAATCTCACTTTACACAATTAATAACACTTTTAATGGCTTTTATAATATTCGAAATTTATGCTGCCCATCATGTAGAATTAACATAAGACTTATAATACGCCGGGCACTATTAGTAAATTCAGGAATGTCGCCGTAATTTATAATATTGGCTCTCTCGTGGAACCATTTGTAAGGCTGTTATCAAAGTGTGACTATTGCTTATTTATTTTAATATCGACGATAATTTTGAGTTATTGGCCATTATTAATGGGTTTAGTCCTGATGTTTTATTCGGTCCTGCCCAAAGCCCCTTCGTTAAGCTTTAGCTTAAAATCATTAATTTATTAGCACGTGTTTTCAGAAATCCTACTTTTAAACTTAAAAGGGAGGTTCTCATATCTATTTACACTAAAAGAACCGTTCAGCAGTAGCCGGTGGTGCATCTGGTGCTACTAGAACCGATAATAAAACCAATTCGCCTTAGTGGCTGATGGTCGCCAACACGGAAATAAGTTTTATGATTTAATCTTAATTGTTTCAAATTAATGGCAAAACCTTTCCTTCTTCGGAGGTAAAAGTGGAATGGGCCAGTAAAATGGGTTTATTATTATTGCTCGACAGGCGTATTGTAGATGTACAATATATCGTGTCCTTAACAATTCAATCAACGGCAAAATCGACAAAAATAAACTTGTACTGAAGTTAAAAGATTTCTTTCCCTCTTGCTACAGTTTGGTTGCCGATTTACCTTGGTTCTACCTAGAGGGGCTTTTATATAGCCTTTGACAACAAAACGAAAATATGTAGTCACATGCCTAGTTAAATATGACTGTCGTAACCAAAATCTATTACTAGAGAAGCTGTACATATCTATAGGTATTATTTATTTCCATATGGTAAAATCTGAATAAAAGTGTAAAAAAATGAGCATTATTAAATTTCACCGCATAATGTGGCAACGTCGCTGATACCGGATGCGGAAGAGAGTCTCTACTGCACTTGCTACGATTTAGTTTGGTCGTTAGTACGTTGGTCAGTGACCTAGAAAATATAGACAGAGCCAAAAAATGTGGATGTTTCCCTAAAAATAGTCCCTTTTTTGGCCGGAAGTCCGCCATTTTTAAGGTTCTCATGACGCATTGTTGTCGTCAGCACACGTCATATAAGCGTTTCACCAGCTTAAAGATGGACCGGATATTGATTGTCGATTGTTTTTAGCTTTTGTTTAGGTTAAAAGGTTAGAAACCCTTAGCGCAAGGTCAGCTAAGGGCTAGGAGGCCTAGCGCTCTAGCCTTGAGCTGGATATAAGATCGATATTCGATTGAATTAGAAGTGATACAAATAATGACAGTGCCACTTGTTTTGAAATATTTTGTTTTTATTTGTATAGAGTATACAGCTGAGGTTATTTTTATTTTTGCCGTTGACGTTGCCAAGTTTATGATCCCCCATGAAGTTGACAGGATTGACAGCGTCCCCCATGGCCCTCTGGCAGAGAGGAACCGAACTATCCATTTATTGATTTACTTCTGATTCATATACAATGATGTTATATACAAGCTCGTTGACGTTGGTAGGAAAACGACGCCGTTTTGGACATTTTCGTTTACGTCGAAGATTTTAACGTTTTTGTGATTTTTTTACATTAATGAGTGCCAAAGACTGTTAACACGACTTTTACTATGGTTACTGAATACACAACTTGTAAAATTACGATCGATAAAAGCACATTTGAAGTGTGGACACTTGGACAGGTAAGCTGATTGCCCTGTCAATGTTAAGAAAGAGACAAAGAATATAGCAAAACTTAACTTAATAGGGGTACCGCAGGATCTAAACCCTGCAGATTTATGATCAATTTCAAATAGATATTTATCTAGCAGAATGAGGAATTAACATAAATTTCATCCAAATAAATATGTCATTGGAACTTTTTGGTTGACATAAAAATGACAGGCCAGCTGTTTTTCAACCAATCATCTTTGTTGAAAATCAGCTGGTGTGTCATTTTTATGTCAACCAGGACCAGAACCGTTGTGAAACGAAAAATACTCTAGAAATGGCGATCCTGGTTCAGATTGAACCAATGACTTAGGAGATACGGACAGAAAAGGTCTTGAAAAGCGGAATATTTGCTGTAAAGACATAGTTTTCATTGAAAACGACAAATCTAGTGTCTTAGGGCCATTATCGTTAATTGCTTCGCGAAAACTCTTAAAGGGAATAATTGGGAAGATAGATACTTGAGAATAATTCTGTTATGGTGAAAGTGATTGCCACTCTATAAGGTGATTTACTAAATTTTAATATTTACTAAAAATTATTGCCACCCCATAAAGTGATCCAGAAAAGCAAAATATTTGCTGAAAAGACATAATTTTCAATGAAAAAGACAAAACTTAAATGTCTTGGGGCCAATATCGTTATTTGTTTCGCAAAAACTCCTAAACGGAATAATTGGGGATGTACTTGGAAATAGCTCTGTGATGATGAAAGTGATTAACACCACCAAAGAATGAGTTAGAAAAGTGGAATATTTGCTGAAAAATATAATTGTTATTAAAATCGACAAAACTAAAATGTCTTGGGGTCATTATGTTAATTTTTCGCTAAAACTCTTAAAAGAAAATAATTGGGGATATACACGAGAATAGCCCTGTTATGGTTAAAATGATTGCCAACCCTTAAAGTAATTCAGAAAAGTGGAATATTTGTTGAAAAGACATAATTTTCATTGAAATCGACAAAACTAAAGTGTCTTGGGGACATTATCGTTAATTTTTTCGCAAAAGCTCCAAAAGGGAATGATTGGGGATATACTTGGAAATAGCCCTGTTATGGTGAAATTGATTGCCACCCCACAAAGTGATCCAGAAAAGTACAATATTTACTTCAAACACATAATTTTTATTGAAATCGACAAGACTAAAACGTCCTGGCGTCATTATCGTTAATTGTTTCGCGAAAACTTCTAAAGGGACTCCTAAAACTCCTAATATTTGCTGAAACGACATAATTTTCATAAAAATCGACCAAACTAAAGTATCTTGGCGCCATTATCGTTTATGGTTTCGCGAAAACGCCTAAAGAAAATTGGGGATATACTTGTGTGAGAATAACGTTTTATGGTGAAAGTATAAGGTGGTCCACACTATAAGGTGATCCAGAAAAATAGAATATTTGATGAAAACAGCAAATATCAAATATCATAATTTTTAATGAAATCGACTATGTGAAGGGTTTTTGCGTTATTATGGTTATCTGTTTTGCGAAAACTCCTAAAGGAGATAATTGGTAATACCGGGTGTCCAGCACAACCCTGGACATGGGAGATTAACATGGGAAATCGGTTTTTATTTTTTTGTGCCTGTACGGTCGAATTGATTAAAAAACTTTAAAGAGTAAAGTTGTAGAGCATATGGTCAGCTAGTATCCTGTAATTTTTTCAATACCCCAGTTTTGGCCGTTTTTTGCGAAAACGTCTCGAAAAGTGCAAAAATTTGAATTTGGCGCGTCACCCCCGCCATGCATGTGCAGTGTCGCCAACATATTTTCACTGCATGATCACGTTACTTACTACATCCAAATAATCCCTCCAAATAAATAAGAAAGGAAAATCGGCTCTGACTCTGACATAAGAAATTATTATGTTGGCGACACTGCACATGCATGGCGGGAGTGACGCGCCAAATTCAAATTCTTGCACTTTTCGAGGCGTTTTTCCAAAAAACAGCCAAAGCTGAGGTATTGAAAAAATTACAGGATGATAGCTGACCATAAGCTCTACAACTTTACTCTTAAAAGGATTTTAATCAAATCAACCATACAGTAGGAAAAAAATAAAAACCGATTTTCCATGTTAATCTCCTATGTCCAGGGTTCTGCTGGACACCCGGTATACTTGGAGATACGGACAGAGCCAACAAATGCCGATATTTTCATAAAATGGTCACGTTTTTTGACAGAAAGTCTGCCATTTTCAAGGTACCTATGGCGTAATTTCATAGTTAGATCACATCAATAACAACTTTAAATGTGAATTCAAGCGGATTTCGCCGCCATTTTTAAGGTTTCCACTGCTAAATAGTGGGGCCAAAACTGTAAAACAGGAGGAGGTCTCTAGATGTAATATACTAGCCCGTTTTGTAATATACTAGGTCGTTCGAAAAAAGCTCGCAAAATTTTCCAATCTTGTCTTTTGTCACGTTTTTTGTATTTTTTCTTTCTCCGTATATATTTTTTTTATTGATCTAAATTGGACTTTTTTATCGATCTAAATAGGTTTTAACTTTTTCGAGGCAATTTTGAGCCAAAACTGAATTTTTCCAATTTTAAAGTAAATTAATTTACTTTGACAAAATTTTGGTTCAAAACTGTGTTTTTTTTTAATTAATAATTGGTGATTTTTAAATTTTTAATTATTTTTATTTTTATACAGTTTTGGCCTAGGTTTAGGCCGACTAGTCAAAAATCAATTGAGAGAAGTTTAGCTCATAAGGAAAATTCTTTTAGAAAATGTTTCTTAGTTTTCGACGATTTTTGACCAAAATTAGAAATATAAATTTGTGCCTGTACTCACTTTTTTTGAACTTATTTTTTTTTATAATTTTTAGATTTTTGTAGTTTTTAACCTGTTTTTTTTTAACTTTTTTAGTTTTATTTTTTCTTCTATTTGTTTTTTATCATTCATATTATTTGATATGTTTCGTTAAATGTTTTGTCATCAAATCATATTTGTTTTCGTTAAGCTAAATTGCAGTTTACATTTCTTCTGGTTATTTCTGACCCAAAATTGAACTATTTCAAATTTAAACTGATTTTTATTAAGACAATTTTGGTTCAAATTTGCTGAAATGGCCTGTATTTTTTTACGTTTAATGTTTCCTAAAGTTTCATTTTTTTTTTGTATATGTATAGCGTTAACCTGAAATAAAACTTCTACTAGTCAAAATTCAGTTTTTAATGATAGGATTATGGTTCGAAAAGATATATCTACTGGCAAATTTTTGAAAACTTTTAAATGATTTTGGCTTGAAATTATAAAAAATTTTGATTTATGCCTCTATCTGCCTGTTTTGGGCATATTTTTTTTCAATAATTTCCTATCTATTTCAGATTTTTTTAATTTCTTACTGTTCTTTTCTTTTATTGTTCATATTTAGTGCATCTAAATTGGACTTATTAATGGGGTTTTATTCTTACGAGGTGATTTTGACCCAAAATTGAGCTTTTCCAACAAGTGAACAACTGTAATGTTAACTGATATGAATTTAGGCAGATTTGGCCCAAAACTGTGTGTTTTTTTTTAATTAATGATACCCAATTTTTCTACAGTTTTGGCCCAAAATATAACTTGTTCAAAGAAAAAAAAAACTCAATTTTAATTATGAAAATAATTTTGGCCCAAAAGGAAACTCATTTAGCAATGTTTTTAAATAGCAAAGCTATTCAACATAGTTATAGTTTTTAGACTACTTTGGTCCAAAATTAGAAATAGTTCGGGTCTGTATTGAACCCTAGAGCTGATTTTCAGCCAACTGGATTGATGACCAAAGTGTCAACAGCGCTGACACACCAGGCAATTCATTAGAAAACGTCATCTAGACGGCTATGAATTTTTGACAGAAAAGGAAGACATAATCAAAATAATGAACTTTTTTTTCGTTCATCCTTGTCTTTTTACATTTCACAGACAACTAGATGACGTTTTCAAATGAACACCTACTATAACACTTTTTCATCCTACTAACTAAAACGTTAAAAAAGTGAACACGGGCTCTGTCGCTTAGCCTTACCCCCACTTGTATCATGCGTTTATTTAAAAAACACCTCAAGTAGGCCATGAACTTAAAATAGCAGATCTGAGATGATTTCATA
Source organism: Taphrorychus bicolor (assembly GCA_951812265.1). Classification (NCBI taxonomy): domain Eukaryota; kingdom Metazoa; phylum Arthropoda; class Insecta; order Coleoptera; family Curculionidae; genus Taphrorychus; species Taphrorychus bicolor. The sequence continues at coordinate 40,903,960 of OX638300.1, read as the reverse complement.
AAAAAAATTTAAAGTCAAAAATATCATAAAATCTTCCGATTTTCGGTACTTATATGAATGACTTGTCTTGTCTACCTAGTGTAGATGTCTTTACTACAATACAGCTTTGCGGGTGTTTTTTTCAAAAGACGGTACACCAAAATTGTAGTACCAAACTCTTAGACTTCTGCTCTAATTGCACGTCTCTCGCTAATGGTGAAAGTGTAAGTATTCCTCCACGTCTACAAAACGCTCTTTTAAAATAGGAAATAGAACAATCTATGCGACATACTTGGTACGGGTACGACCGCAGAGTGCAGACGGACATTCTCGGGCAAATAAAAGAAGCGCAACTATTGTATTTACTCAACAATTTACAGGCGGTTTAGCAGATAATTCGAAGAGCTTACATGGAGATTTCGAATATTTTTTTCCTAAAGCGTCCATTGGCCGGATTCCGGTTTTAGATAAACGTGCGGAAAAATAAATATTTTAAGTGGAAAATTGAGGCCTTAATGGACCGCAAATCGCGGCGGCATGCGCGGAATTAGAACATACAAAGCGTGGGAAAATTCGAAAAAAATCACCGGCACTAATGGGAGAGATGAGTCCGGGCGGCCGCCGCGCACACCCGATTTCAACTCCAGCGAGCTTCGAAATTAAGTCCATGTTCCAGCTAATTAGATCATTTATTTACCGGGTGTTTACGATTTAGTTAACGACCCGCGATTTGTTTGTTGTCTAGATTATTAGGAACTAAATAGAGCCGTTAATAGATCGAATCAGGTACTTGGAGGACAGTACCAGAACCACAGAGACAAATTAATTGACACCATCACGGGCGTCAACACGCGCTATTAGGCGCTAATTGTAAAAATAAACGTTTATTCACAGATGCCGCAGAAGTGCTCATTCGTACGGTAAACAGGCCCGTCCTTTGGCGGTACCGCTCTTTTGTTTTCTCTTTTTACGACCTGTTTGACACTTGCCGATTGGTGGCGCGACGTCAGCCTAATTCAACATCGTTCGATTGCGTCTATTTTTAATTATTTCCCTAGTGGAACAAGAAGCGAATAACGCTTCTTGGAGCGCAATAATAGACGAGGTGGTGGTACCGCGCCAATGCCTTTTTGCACCTGTCGACAGGGCTTAGGGCGACGATGCATTGAAAAACGGGGTTGTCTAACTTTGTATAAGAATATAATCACTCTTTAATTATTGTGGTATTAGGGAGGCAGGTGAGGGCACGATAAGGTCACTAGGAATATGTAGGTACTCGGTTTTGTTTTATAGTACCTCAGTAAACTCTTGGATATGCAAGCTCTTCAAGCCTTCAAGTCTCAAAATAACAAATAAACTGCTAACGGAAAAATTATATACCGGGTGTCCAGGGCAACCCTGGACATAGAAGATTAACATGGGAATTCGGTTTTTATTTTTTTGCGCCTGTACGGTTGAATTGATTGAAAAACTTTTAAGAGTAAAGTTGTAGAGCGTATGGTCAGCTATCATCCTGTAATTTTTTCAATACCCCAGTTTTGGCTGTTTTTTGTAAAAACGCCTCGGAAAGTGCAAAAATTTGAATTTGGCGCGTCACCCCCGCCATGCATGTGCAGTGTCGCCAACATATTTTCACTGCATAATCACGTTAATTATTACATAATTGGCGATTAAAAAAATCTAGACGCCACCTGGGGGCAAAAATGTAAAACTAGTTAGGAAGTAATCATCTTCATTGTTTATTTATATTTATACGTATTTTCGTCCTTGCTTCGGGAGTTGTATCCTAATATTCCTAGTTGCATCAAGAAAATCTCATTTATTTTTGTTCACTTATTTTTAAATTTCCCTAAATTTTCCGAAATTGTTTACATTTTGTATAGTTTTCTTTTACTTCATGTATCACGGTGTATAATGATTAGTTTTGTGGTTCAAATTCTCATGTGATTTATAAAAATGTTTGGTACAAGAAAAAAGCAGAAGAAAACTATTCATAATACAGATTGCTGCGAATTCAATTGCAATTGCCCCAAAAACACCAACAGAAGTATTTCCAAAGAGTTTGGCGTGGATGAGTTTGTGGACAGGAGAAAATCCTGGATCAAAGTCCTATCAATAACAAAACCAGTTAGCAAACATTTGAGAGTTTGTTCATTGCACTTTAAGCAACATGATTACAATAGAGGTATTTAGACATATTTTTCAATTAAGTGTTTTTTGTTTAACATTTTTGGGTAATAATTTTTCAGGAAAACTAGCATCAAACTTTTTGAGACCTAAGTTAATAGCTTTTGCGGGACCATCAAGAAATCTTCCTCCAGTCAAAGTTCGTCAGACAATGATTTCTCTATCGCAGACTTTAGTAGTGTTTGTGATAGTTGGAATAAAGAATCTATGACTTTAAATTCTGAATGTAGTGAGGAAAAGTTGTTACTATTGAGTGATCTAACACCTAAGAAACAATTGGTAGTAAATGCTTTGGTGGATATGAAGACATCAGTGCACCAAGAAGCACCACAGTCTTAAGTTTTTGGATAAAAGTGTCCAAGTGACATAGAAGCCCCCCTTTAACTCTCAAGTCCCACCCACCTCAACCTTTTAGCAATCACTAGTGTACTACTACAAGTACCAAGGTAAAGGTCTAGCTGATTATCTTCAGAAATTATGATTTGCAAGTCACTCAACATTGGAATATCTATCGAGAAAGATTAAAGATAGGCGAAGTAAATGCAATACAGTTGGACCTAAAGGTCGATGCATTTGGTTTTGTCGCTCTGTGTACAACTGCTTGTCCAAAATTATTAGTATTTTGACCCAAATTTTATTTATATAATTTGATGGACATTGATACCATTGACCCACCAGTTTCCCGTTTTCAGGGCATTGTAGTTTGATTCTGTGGTTACCGAACTATATAGTTACTAGTAATTTGACATTAGATATTAGTAGATACTAGTTAATCGATAATTAGATTGTTGGGTTATTTCTATATTTTACTGCTTATACAGGCTGGCCCACTATATACGACACGGTCTCTTAACGGAAAACGGCTCAATATTTTCCGGCGATTTTTTACAGACATACACAGGTTGATTAAAAGAACCATTTAAAAATATTTTATATTATACAGGGTGCTCAAAAGAAAAGATACATATCAAACATATGTTTTTTCTTATGGAACACCCTGTATTTTAAATCATTTTTGAACACTAGAGGTAAAATAAAGGCAACTTACTGCTATGCTTCCTATACCTAATATTAATGGTTTTGGAAATATTTGAATATTTCTAATATTGTAAGATAGATTTGAAATTTTTTTTATATCTAAAACACATAGGCTACTTTTACGAAATTCATTTCAATTAAGAGTAGAGATTCAATAATTTAAGATTAAACACCTTTATTATTTAAAAAAATATTACAGGGTGATAATTAACTATCAAAAATAAAGGCCATATTTAAGGTCAGATTACTTGATTATTTTAAATAGCACACCCTGTATGTAATAATAGAATACGATACAACATTTTAGTCTCTTTTGATCTGTATTAGGGGTTGTATTATGTTTTTATTGGCGTTGCCATGGTTATTGTTATTGTGTTATTTAAAGCTAGTTTTAATCCGTCACGTTTTCGGTTATTATTGAAACTTGAAAAATTGTTTAAAATGAAAACTTACAGTAAACAAGAAAGAATTGACATGATTCTTGTAATTGGCGAATGTGAAGAGAATTGCTTTTTAGCTTCTCGAGTTTATGCTCAAAAATATCCAACACGGAAGCGTCCAAATAAGGCTGTATTTCAAAGATTACTGCAAATTTTTCGCCAAACTGGAAACGTTTCCTACGAAAAAGTTAGACGAGTAAAACATGTGACTGGTAATGAGGAAAATGATTTTAGAGTACTTACATCCATTGTTGAAAACCCGCATGTGAGTCAGCGTAAGATTGCATCGCAAACAGCTAATGTAAGTAGAAGCAGTACTCAAAGGATATTAAAACAACATAAATTCCATCCATACCGCATTCAGATGCATCAGGAGCTGTTTGAAATAGACTTCCATCGGAGGCTTGAGTTTTGTGTGTGGTGTCTTGGTAAGGTTGGGGAGGAAGATGACTTTTTTGATAACGTTTTATTCTCGGACGAATCCACAGTTCATAATAACGGCCTAGTAAATAGGCATAATTTTCACTATTACAGTGACCAAAATCCCCATTTTTTCCGAACACTTGATCATCAGCACAGATGGTCTGTTAATGTATGGGGCGGCATTTTAGGGCCATATGCGATCGGACCTTACTTCTTTGAAGGTCATCTAAACGGGCAAGAATTCAGTAGATTTTTAGCGGAAAATTTGTTTGACCTTTTAGGGAACGTGCCTTTGGGTGTAATACGTAGAATGTGGCTACAATTAGATGGTGCTCCAGCGCATTTTCATATCAACGTCAGAAATCGTCTACATCAATATTTTCCCAACAAGTGGATTGGTAGAGGAGGGCCGCAAAACTGGCCAGCAAGATCGCTTGATCTAACACCCCCCGACTTTTTTTTGTGGAGTTACATTCAAAGCAAAGTTTACGATGTTCCACCCACAACCCCCGACAATATGAAACAGAGAATCCGCGCAGCCTTTGCCACTGTAACGCCACAAATGTTGTTCAATGTTCAACATTCGTTTCAAAAAAGAGTCCAGTTGTGTATTGAAAATGATGGTCACCATTTTGAACACTTACTTTAGCTTTTGTTTTGGTAGGCAATAGTAGGCATATCCTGTTTGTGTATTTGTCTTCTTGTTAATATTGTTTATGTTTTACCTTAATGTCTCCATAATATAATTAAGTGAAATTACTAAGAAATTATTAGAGATAGGTATAGGAAACCCTAATACAGATCAAAAGAGGGTAAAATGTTGTATCGTATTTTATTATTACATACAGGGTGTGCTATTTAAAATAATCAAGTAATCTGACCTTAAATATGGCCATTATTTTTGACAGTTAATTATCACCCTGTAACATTTTTTAAATAATAAAAGAGTTTAATGTTAAATTATTGGACCTTAATTAAATTGAATTTCGTAAAAGTAGCCTATGTGTTTTAGACATAAAAAATTTGTAAAATCTATCTCACAATATTAGAAATATTTAAATATTTCAAGAACCATCAATATTAGGTATAGAAAACATAGCAGTAAGTAGCCTTTATTTTACCTCTAGAGTTCAAAAATGGTCTAAAATACAGGGTGTTCCATAAGAAAAAACATATGTTTGATATACAGGGTGTCCCAGAAACAATGGGACATATTAGTATAGGGAGCTACGGCATGAGAAAATAGAGCGATTGAGTTTACTATGGCTTATAAAAAAGTAGCTACTTTTTATTTTACAGGGTGTGAAAGTTCTTTTTTTAATTATGTAAATTGGCAATAAATCTCACAGTTTGGCAGCTACTGATATGAAATTTTTCACGAGGGTGTTTTTGAATACGACAAACCTACCCGGAATGTAAATTTTAAGCTAATTTGTAGGTGGCGCCACTTACGTGGCATGCGTTTGTAAAAAACTAGCATAACTTTTTAACTGACCCCCGTAGCTTAAATATGTTTATGAAATTAAAAAGACTGGTTACTTCTGCAACAAAAAGGTATACTTGATAAAAGTGCGTATCTCTCACCGTTTTCCAGATATTTTCATTTACATTTTTCAGTGCAAATGCCATGATTTTTTCGTAGTAGTTAATTCGCCGTTTTTATGACAAGTAGGTCATGAAACAATAGGCGGCGACGTGGGGCAGCGGCGGATTAATTTTGAGTGTCGGGGCAGGATTGACAGTTGTTGACCTAACAAGATATTTTCTTTAAGTTTGGCGTTAAAGTTGTTTTCTAGTTCAAATTTATCTTCGGAATCATTAAAAATAATTGCTAGCTAATAGTTTTTGTAAAGTCGTCTAGATATTAATTCAGAATGCCTCGACACAATGAATTTACCAATCTTGACATGAGGAATATGGTCTTCGTGTATGCCCAAACGAATTATAAAAGTCGTAGAGCTGCTGAAATGTATTTAGAACTCTATCCAAACAATAGGCAACCTGATCATAAAACTTTTTAACGAATCTACGACAGATTGGGTGAAACTGGCTCTTTTAGTTCTAAACCTGACAACGGAAGACAAAAAAACTTGACCGTGGACCAGGAAGAAGAAGTGTTAGTTCGTCTAATGGAAGATCCACAGACCAGCAGTAGACGTCTCTCTGCAGCAACAGGGATCAGCAAGTCATCAATATCCAGGATAACACGAAATGAAAAGTTATATCCCTATAATTTCACTCCTGTGCAAAATTTATTGCCGGGAGATTATCAACCCAGAATTGAACTATGCAACTTTTTGCGCGAAAAGCAGTATCACGATCCTTATTTTTTCAACAAAATATTATTTACGGACGAGGCAACATTTACACGGCGGGGAATATTCAATTGGCGAAACAACCATTTTTACGATGTAGCACAGCCTAATTTAGTGAGAAAGCATCATTTCCAACATGGATTTTCTATTAATGTTTAGTGTGGTATTTTCCGCTGTTGAACTTCCCGCAAGGCTGAATGGAGAACGTTACTTAAATTTCTTAAGAAACGAATTACCTATTCTTTTAGATGTTCCATTGGCTTTAAGGAGAGAAATTTGGTTTATGCAAGATGGAGCCCGTGCCCATTATACCAGACAAGTTGTAACGAAGTTTTTCCCTAACTCACAGGTAATGACGTCCCAATTAACATTTTCTTTATATTTCATCACCCAACTCATTACAACACCTTTTATTTAAATAAAAAAAACGGGAATTCCCCATATAAAAGCAAAGGCAATGGCCAAAACGGCCGTAGGTCCGCGAGTGCGCTCATAGATGGCGCCACCTGTTTGTCGCGCTTAACAAGCCGACAGAATTTATAAAGACTTGTAAAATAATTCGAAGGGTTTGGGGTCGTGGACGGTCGATCAAATGGGAGGACTCAATGAGTTAGTACCGGATATCTGACCTAGGGGGGCCGACGTTGTTGCTTCACGTTTCGGCTCCTGACGTTATGCTAGGGTCTTACGACACAAGAGGGGTAGGTTTGTGATTTCCCGGTGTAGTTGGAGTTGTCGTGCTCCACCGGAGCACTTGTGACGTTCAAATGACGCAGGTGCCATGCTGATTCTGGCCGCGTTCATTTTGTTCCTCACAGGGTGCGTTCATATGTAACCCGGGAAAATCGCTAACACACCGCTCACCGTACCGCTTCTTTCGAATCCGATTTGGGACCTATTACCGATTCCGTCACCGACCTGTTTTACATCCTGGGCTTCCCGTAGCACCGAACTTCAAAGCCAGGCTGGATGTGAATAAACCGAAACCGACTATATCCGATTCCGAATTATAAAGTACGCTTCCTCCGAAACCCCAGTTTCCAGTGGTCCCAAAGCTCCGTTACCGTTTCATATTGTTGTTACTGCTTGTACGCAATATTGAAGTTTCCGACCCCGACCGATCCAGTACAGAGTGTACTGGTTTATTACCGAAACCCCAGTTCCCAGTGGTCCCAAAGCTCCGTTACCGTTTCATATTGTTGTTACTGCTTGTACGCAATATTGAAGTTTCCGACCCCGACCGATCCAGTACAGAGTGTACTGGTTTATTACCGAAACCTCCCGTTTTCCCTGGTTTATCAGAATTTCGTCTACTAAGTAACTAACTGTTGCCCCCCCCCCCCTCTCGCTGTTATTAATTGCATAGTTTTAGGATGTCTTCGTATGTAGTTATAGAGAGTCACTAACAGTCGTAGTACTAGTAGGTGTTTGGATGTTGTTGTACCGTAGTTTAATAGACACCCTATTATTGTTCCTTACTCCTGGTGTTTTAATCTAAAATCCCTGGAATATTTCTCCCCTGTTTAAAAGCTACCTTGTAGGCAATAGCGGTCCCTTTGTCGCTTTATAAATATCAAAGGGTGGCGCCCGAGACTCAACGAATTAATTAAGTATCAGCGGACCTGAGAAAGGGCGTCGCAAAGTAAAAGACTTTTTTAATAACAATTTTGCCCATCGATGGATTGGTCGGGGTAGTGAATATCCTTGGCCAGCAAGAAGCCCTGACTTAAACCCCTTAGATTTTTTTTTCTGGGGATATGTGAAATCTTTGACATACAAAAACGTACCCAACAACAACGAAGAACTATGGATTAGACTTCAGGAAGGAGTAAATGTAATTAGAAATAAAAACCAAACTCTGTTCAAGGTGCGGCAAAATTTTGGCTTGAGACTTAGAAAATGCATTGATGTGGGCGGCCAACATTTTGAAAATTTACTTTAGTTCAGTGATTTTCTTTCAATTTAAATATTGTAGTTAAATTAGACATTTGATGAAATTTGAGAGAAATTTAAGATGTAATTAATGCCCTAATAGAACGTGTTTATTAAAAAATACATGATTGACTACATACTTTGATTTCCACAGCACTCGCACAGAGTTTTATAGTCTTTTTTTAATGAACACAATTACATTTTTTTTTAATAGGGGTTGGGTCAATAAAAGATGCATTGTTTTAATACCGTTTGTTCAGAACAATGCCGTTTATAATAATTTGCCGTTCACAAAAGATCATTCTACGCACCGGAAAATGTAATTGAAAATATCTGGAAAACGGTGAGAGATACGCACTTTTATCAAGTATCCCTTTTTGTTGTAGAAGTAACCAGACTTTTTAAATTCATAAACATATTTAAGCTACGGGGGTCAGTTAAAAAGTTATGCTAGTTTTTTACAAACGCATGCCACGTAAGTGGCGCCATCTACAAATTAGCTTAAAATTGACAGTCCGGGTAGGTTTGTCGTACTCAAAAACACCCTCGTGAAAAGTTTCATATCAATAGCTGCCAAACTATGAGATTTATTGCCAATTTACAGAATTTAAAAAAAAACTTTCACACCCTGTAGAATAAAAAGTAGCTACTTTTTTTTATAAGCCATAGTAAGCTCAATTGCTCTATTTTTTCATGCCGTAACTCGCTACATTAATATGTCCCATTGTTTCTGGGACACCCTGTATATATTTTTTTGGAGCACCCTGTAGAATACCAAACATTTTTAAATTGTTCTTTTAATCAACCTGTATATGCCTGTAAAAAATCGCCAAAAAATATTTAGTCGTTTTCCGTTAAGAGACCGTGTCGTATATGGTGGGCCATCCTGTCCAAACATTGTCAATCTTTTGCAATTATTAAGTTGCATAGCTGTATGTTTTGCTACTTTTGTTATATTAGTAATTCATTATAACTAGATTTTGACAAAGTTGTTGTGTTTCCTTGAATAATCCCAAATCATAAAGCAATAGTGTCTTGGTAAACAGTTCATTTTTTGATTACAACAAAAAGTAGTCAACCCTTATTCGGGTAACCGATACAGAGGTAAAACTGCCCAGAATAGTGATATAGTTGTAAGTTTTTCTTTTAGTATTAAATGTGAGCAACAATTACTATCTTTAACAGGCCATAACAGTTTCAGTTTACTAAATGATTTTGTCTCCTTAATTTTTTATTTATTTATTCAAGGTACGTTACAGATAGATACACCCAAGTAGTACCAGTAGTACAGTTAAAATAAGAACTTACAAGAAAAAAAGAAAAAAAAATAGGAACGTTTACACAGACATATACCTATGTATATCTATATAAAATAACAAAAAAAGAAAAAATAAACGACAATCTAGTTCTCATAATATTTTGGCAGAGGGCCCACGCCGCAATGTATCCTGACATAAACTTACTGTAAAAGATAGGGTTATTTTGGTTTTTGAATGAAGTTGAAAATGGCTATACGATTTAATATTATAGCTTTTTAATTTTAAATTTCACAGCCTACCGCTCAGACCATTTTTTGTGAATTTGTATATTATTTGTCAAACATTCTTAAAAGATGTATTCCTTGGCCTAGTTGAGAGGAGATAGTTGTGAGAAACTGTTACTAATACATAGCTAAAGTTGAGACTAAAATATCTCATCTTTATAAGGATTATTGGTTAATGAACTGGCAAGTAAAACAATCTACCTTGCACAAAGTTACTTACTTACACTTGAAATTTTCTTTTAAAGAAATTAGGAAAATTACTAGGCATTTTATTTTCAAAGGATTTATATTGTTGCGAACTCAGGGTTCAATAATTCCAGTGTAACGATTTAACACGAAAACACTATTTATTTGGCCCACAAATACAAACAGGTACAATTGAACTACTAAATAACTCACTACTTAACACTTTATAGCCTTCTAATATCGTTCAGAACTTTTGCTTACTTATAGCTCGATTAAAATAAGACTACTCGTAACCGCACGCGCTATTCTCCTTTTATACATAATCCTAAAATTACAGAAAAACCTAGAAAGTTCTTGATAAGAATTCTTGAATACTCTCACATAAAAAAAGGTTGTAAACAACTGCCTTCTAGATAAACAGTGCAATAAATCACTTGTGTCAGCCATGACGCAGCGCAGATAGGTCGCGAAGCTCCACCAACCACAGGCGTTGCCCCGCCTACGGCGCTTCGACGCTGCCTACCGCAACATTGCCCTCTTCCTAAGGCTGTTCGTCCCGAACAGATGCGATTCCATGGTATCGTGCTAATCGATCCAGATGAACAACCTTCATCTTTGACCTGGGGGTCCCCTGGATCCTATACACTACGTCATTAATCTTCTTTACAATTGTATAAGGTCCTTCCCAATTTTGGCTAAGTTTGGGCGACTTCCCCACCTTTCGCCGCGGATTGTACATCCACAACAAATCGCCATCCTGGAAGCCGCGGGAGTTAGCTAGAAGTCATATCTTGCTTTGGCTCGATCACTGGAGATCCGCAGTTTATTCCTGACTTGTTCATGAACATTGTTAAGCCTCTCCTTGAGCTCCTCCACAAAATTCTCAGAGTTGAGCGACTCTTTTTCTGGTGTTCCATACATCAAGTCCGCAGGAAGCCACATTTCTCTTCCGAACATCACTTTCCCGGAGTATAACCAGTGGCTTCATGCGTAGAGCCTCGATATGCCATCAACATGAGAGGTAGATGTTGGTCCCAATCACGCTGATGATCTGCCACCATTTTAGACAGGTAATGTTCCATGGTCCGATTAAATCTCTCTACCATCTCATCCGACTGTGGATGCAAAGGAGTTGTCCTGGTCTTGCGAATACCGAGAAGCTCCATGACCTTCTGGAAAACAGCCGATCCAAATTTCGGCCCTGATCAGAATGAAGTTCGAGAGGGAATCCAAATCTGCAGAACATTTCATTTACTAGCACCGTTGCCACAGTCGTTGCTTCTTGATTAGGCAGGGCGACGCTTCAGGCCATTTAGTGAAGTAATTCATGGCGACCAAAATGTATTTATTGCCTGACTCAGTCGGAGGAAATGGTCCCGCGACATCAATTGCTACCCTCTCGAATGGAGCACCTACAGTGTACTGCACCATTCGGCGGCGTGATCTTGTATGAGGTCCTTTTGTGGAACAACAAACTTCGCACTTGCGGCACCAAGATTCGACGTCTTCATGATAATTCACCCAGTAGAACCGCTCTTTAATTTTGGCCAAGGGTTTATTGACCCCAAAATGACCTCCACTGGTTCCGTCGTGCATTTCCTGTAGTACGTCCGATTTTCTGCTACCAGGAACAACCAACTGACTGACTACGGTCTTGCCATCCGGACTCTCCCACGCTGTCTTCAGTAGTCCATTTTCTATTCTAAGAGAGTCCCACTGGGCCCATAGCGCCTTCAGGTTTGGACTTTTATCAGCAATTTCTTGCCACTCTGGACTCTTGTTCTTTCTTCTGTTCTTTTTCTCTTGGTCTTTGCCAAGAGTATGGGTCCAATATCTGGATCATTCATTTGTTCGTCTCGAAGCGCTGTGTCGTCCAGCCATCTTTTATTTCCACCGACGTTCTCCTTACAGAAGGAAGTCCGTCACGCTGCTGAGTTCTTTGACAATGCCGACAATCTTCTTTACCTGGCCGTCTAGACAATGCATCGGCATTTCCGTGAGATCTCCCTGGTCGATGTTCAATTTGGAAATCGTACTGCTGCAGGCGCTCTATTCATCTGGCTATTTGACCTTCAGAGTTTTTCATCTGCAATAACCATTTCAAAGCTCTGTGGTCAGTTCTAATCAGGATTTTTTTTCCATATAAGTAGCGATGGTAATGTTCGACTGCTTTAACGATGGCCAACAGCTCCTTTCTAGTGACGCAATAGTCTCTTTCTGGTTTACTTAAAGTTTTACTGTAGTACTCAATGACCTTCTCTTGCCCGTTTTGTCTTTGAGAGAGTACTGCACCTAGACCACAGTTACTTGCATCCGTGTCCAAAATAAAGAGTCCGTCTTTTATAGGGTAAGTCAAGATTGGACTAGAACAGAGGGCAGCTTTAAGCCTTGCAAACGCCTGACTGCAATCGTGGTTCCACAAGAAAGGTGTTTTCTTTTCCGTTCATTTGTGCAGCGGTTTTGCGATGTCGGCAAATCCCTCTACAAATCTCCTGTAGTAAATACATAGTCCCAAAAAGCTCCTTATTTCGTGTTTGTCTCGGGGAACTGGCCAATCTTTAATGGCAGATATTTTACTTTGGCTAGTTTTAATGCCTTGTTCTGAGATATTATGCCCCAAGTACTCGACTTGTTTTTGGAATAGGCTGCATTTCATGTAGTTTAACTTCAGGTGAGCATTCCGTAACTTGTTGAAGATTTCTCTTAAATTCTTCAAATGCTCGTCGAAATCACGTCCCATAACAATTATGTCATCTAAGTATACCAGGCAAGTTTTCCAAGTCAGCCCCCTCAAGACAAGTTCCATTAGTCACTCGAAAGTTGATGGAGCATTGCGCTATCCAAAAGGCATAACAGTGAACTGGTATAGCCCAGAACCAGTAGAAAATGCAGTCTTCTCTTTGTCTTCGGGAGCAATTTTGACTTGCCAGTACCCACTTTTTAAATCTAGAGTGGAAAACCACTTCGATCCCGATAAAGTTGCCAAGGTGTCGTCTATACGTGGCAATGGGTAGCTGTCTTTCTTGGTCACGTCATTAAGTTTCCTGTAGTCAACACAGAACCGCGTTGAACCATCTTTCTTCTTAACAAGAACCACAGGCGACGACCATGGACTAGATGATTCTTCTATGACGCCCTCCTTTAACATTTCATTCAGCACACTGTTAACTTCTTGTTGTTTAGCCAGAGGGATCCTTCGTGGGTGTTGTCTTATTGGCTGGGCATCTCCTGTGTTGATCTTATGGACAACTAAATCAGTTTGACTGTCGTTGCTTTTGAAGTTAAACATATCAGATTTATCCATAACAAATTTTAAGGCAGACTGAAGTTGTTTCTTTGACAGATGACTCCAATGTCGTTTGAAAGCATCAACAACTTCTGGGGAAGCTTGGTTAGAAGATTTAAGTTTGGATGTCTCTGCTTCGACACAATTGCATACCCATTGTACTGGCTCATAATTGGCAAGAACTGTTCCTTCTTTGAGCTTGATGGTCCTATCTCCAATATTTGCAACTCGTACTGGCATAGTCATCTTCGTGTCAGTCAAAGTTCTCGCTACCATGATTTCAGTCGTCAAATCCAGGTTAGGTTCTATAAGTCTTATGGACCACCCAGGATTATTTTCAGAAGTCACTGTGACAATTTGTTCTGAATTTGGAAGGATTTTCACGTCTTCCACCACCAGTAAATGGATACTAGTTTCCACATTTCCATTGGTTAATGCAAACTCCTCATCTCCAAACGTGAGAATATTCCGTTTATGATCATAGGAGATCCCATGTTTCCTGATGAGATCCATTCCCAAAATAAACTCGTCTTTGATCCTGGCAACCAACACTTTATGTCGAACTTCAAGTCTTTCTCCAATAATGATGGTGACATCGGCTTCTCCGTCTATAGGGCAAGATTCTCCAGTGACTGATTTTATCATAATAGGGTTGGGCAATGGTTGTATGGTATATCCGACAAGTTCATCTGGCCTTACAATGGTTACATCTGCTCCTGTATCGATGGTAATCTGGATCTTCTGTCCCTTAATGCGTCCGGCCACTGTAAGACTTTTTCCACCCAAACTATTGACTTCAAAGATCCTGGGGGTCTTAACGGTCCCGGTTAATTGCCCCCTTGCATTGACCGGAATTAGTTTTCCTGGGATCTAGGGCGGTGTTGATCGCCGCTCGGTCTTCTAAACGACGGCGATGGGCTTCTTGCTCTATTACGGCAGTCGCTCTTGATATGCGCACCTAGTGTGCCGCAGTTAAAATATTTTATGGCCCGATTGTCTGTTGATAGAGGAGTTCTTTCTAACAGGGCTTGCATATTGAGTGCCATATCCTTCATTGCTTTATGTAAACTGGCCATGGATTCAGCCATAGACTTATTCTCCTCTTCATCGCAAGTTGCCATTCTTACACGTGGAGATGAACTAGATGACACTCGTGACGCCTCGAATTCCAGGGCCCGAACAAGTGCCTCGTTGACATCCTTGGGTCTTACTAGACGTAAGTGGTATCTCATGTCACTATCGCGAACTCCCTCAATGAACCTTTCGACATCAAATTGCGTTTGAAAAGATTCAGGGGCTGATGGGTATGCCAGGTGAATTAGTGTGTCTATGTCTGCCTCAAATTCTTGTAAGGATTCACCTGATTTTTGCTGTCTCATCCTCAGCGGGGCCTGGAACACGGTTTCTTTGTGCTCATTTCCAAATCGTAGTTGCATAATGTGTACTAAAGCTGCATAATTACTTTGATCAGCTGCCGACAGAGATTGGAGTAATTCAGCCGGTTTTCCACGAAGTGCTACCACTAGTGATGTAGCTTTCTGGGGCTCGGACCAGCCATTAGCTTTTGCAGCTGCCTCAAATTGGGTTTTATAAATTTCCCAGGGCGTAGTACCGTCATAAACGGGAGGCTTAATTTTTGCGTTGGCTGTGCTAAAACTCTCTGTAGACACGTTGTCGTCCTCAAGTTGTTCCCGGAATTTCTTTTCTAGCTCGAGAACCTTCTGGTTGACAGCTTCGATTCCTTCGTTAACGGATTGCATTATTCTTTCTTCCAATTGTTGCTCCCTAGCTGCGAGATGGTTCACTAATTCTTCTTTAAACCGTTTCCGTTCTTCTTTTTGTTCTAGATAACGTTTTTCCTGCTCTTCTTTCTGTTCTAGATAACGTCGCTCCTGTATTTGATCACGTTTTTCCAGCTCTTCCTTCTGTTGTTGATAACGTCGCTCCTGTACTTGATCACGTCTTTCTTG
The DNA here is from genome assembly GCA_951812265.1 of Taphrorychus bicolor. NCBI lineage: Eukaryota > Metazoa > Arthropoda > Insecta > Coleoptera > Curculionidae > Taphrorychus > Taphrorychus bicolor. Next base: position 40,888,661 of record OX638300.1, on the reverse strand, counting down.
TTCTTCTTTTTGTTCTAGATAACGTCGCTCCTGTACTTGATCACATTTTTCCTGCTCTTCCCTCTGTTGTTGCATAAGGGAGAACAGGGCGGCAAGTTGATCCTCTATCGCTTGATGCTGGCTTCTAGTCACTGGCATAAACACGTAATGTCCGGCAATGAAGCACTCACTTACAGTTCAGCAATATTAGTCCTCAAATTCCCACTGGAATCGCACTTCTGACACCAATTATGGCGAACTCAGGGTTCAATAATTCCAGTGTAACGATTTAACACGAAAACACTATTTATTTGTCCCACAAATACAAACAGGTACAATTCGACTACTAAATAACTCACTAGTTAACACTTTATTGCCTTCTAATATCGTTCAGAACTTTAGCTTACTTATAGCTCGATTAAAATAAGACTACTCGTAACCGCGCGCGCTATTCTCCTTTTATACACAATCCTAAAATTACAGAAAAACCTAGAAAGTTCTTGATAAGAATTCTTGAATACTCTCACATAAAAAAAGGTTGTAAACAACTGCCTTCTAGATAAAAAGTGCAATAAATCACTTGTGTCAGCCATGACGCAGCGCAGATAGGTCGCGAAGCTCCACCAACCACAGGCGTTGCCTCGCCTACGGCGCTTCGACGCTGCCTACCGCAACAATATTTAATTTTGTTATTGGTAATAAGGAGATTAGGTAGGTAGTGATGTAATAGGTAAATAAGGACAGGTACTACCTAATTCTCTTGGAGCAAAACCTTTAGGCCGAACATGAAAGCCAATACTTCAACCGAGGGGTAAACCACTGTGGCATTATGGTGTACAAAATTTAAAGCAATGGTTTACCTCTCAACTTCAACATTGCTTGACAAAATAAGAACACAAGTTGTTATTATCGCAGGTTTCAAAATAAAACAATGAATTAATAACCTTTTATCTATATTATTGCATTTAAATTTTAAACACACTTTGGTGACAAGACATCCACTTTACTATACTTTTTTACTATGTACCTACTTAAATAGTTTCCAGATGCATCTACTTTACAGCTGCATTTAAAGTTTAAAATTTTGTAACCTGATGCATGGATCACGGCTCCAGACACCTCATGGGATTTGCCATTCAGCAGAGCACTTGTCTGAAAGCACAATGCTACGATCTTTATCACTTCACCTTCCACTGTTGGAAGCTTTCCATAATGGCCACACAAAAATTAAGTGTTTGGAATTTAAGATGTTTTCTCCTTCCACAACACATCTGCTGGTTACAGCGTGGCTTCTAAGTACTGGAAGACTGTAGCTAGTTTTAGGTATGCTTCAGGTTCAGCCATAACTGAATTCAAAAAAATCACAATTATGGAATAGAATCGAAAAAAGGTACACTTTGCATGGAAACTTACTTTTTCAAGTAATTTTTGCTTCACACGAAATTATGCCCACAAAAGTTTCACAAAAAAACACTTCCAAATATTCACAGAAACCACTGTTGAACTATAAATACATCATTAGTATCTAATTTAAACAGTAATTTTCTAAAAACAGCGTTCACACAATAAGTATATCTTGAAAGTAGAAGAAAAAAAGTCGTTTCAACCACAAAAACTTCTTAAAATTTAACAAACGTCACTTTTCGATTACCTCCTAAGTCGCCATATTTGTTTACATTCGCAGCGCCCCCATCGGTAATTTTAATCGCCAATAGTCCCTCAAAATAAAAAAGAAAGGAAAATCGGCTCTGACTCTGACGTAAGAAATTATTATGTTGGCGACACTGGACATGCATGGCGGGGGTGACGCGCCAAATTCAAATTCTTGCGCTTTTCGAGGCGTTTTTCCAAAAAACAGCCGTAACTGAGGTATTGAAAAAATTACAAGATGATAGCTCACCATAAGCTCTACAACTTTTCTCTTAAAAGTTTTTCAATCAAATCAATCGTAAAGGCGCAAAAAAATAAAAACCGATTTCCCATGTTAATCTGCTATGTCCAGGGTT